>OY978226.1:6554706-7154706 GCA_963854785.1 Vaccinium vitis-idaea | reverse complement strand
CCTCTTCCTCCGCTCGCCGCATTTCTCGCTCCGCAAGGTAATATATCATTATACCTCAATATCCATCTCTGTGTGTGTGTGTGTTTAGGTTACCTAGTTGGCTGTTTCATTACGGATTTTAAGAAGAATCAGCTGCGAAATGAAATGATAATTATTACTGGTGATATATAGCCGCCATCTGTGTGTGTGGACAGATTTTTAATGTATGCTGGGGTTTTAGGTTACCAGTGGAGCTGAGCTGCTTGGAATCGATGATGCCGTTGCACAGCGCAATAGCTTCAGCTCGACTGACATCGAGCTTGCCCTTAGAGTCTAGTTTCTGGGGATTAATTCCTCAAGGTGCGCTTTTTAACATTATGTTTAAAACCCTTTCTGTTGATTTTTAGTTTTTTCTTGCCTTCGATGTTTGAAATGTTGGTAATGCAAACTATTAAGTCTGTAATTGCAAACATTATTTGGTTAGGTTTTAAGCATTATTAAGGTTGTGGGTGTGGGCCCGTGACTGTGATTTAACCTCCTCCAATTAACCTTGAGGTTATTATTTTGAACCTGATAACAACCCCTTTGGATATGGAATGCTAAATGTGAGGCCTACACTCAAATCTGCCATCTCAGACGTTCATGAATGGGGACTAAACTGGGCATAGTGTTTACTTTTTATTTGTAAATGGTGTTGCTTGGATAAGGTTTGTAGTTATTTTCACTTTGAGTATGATTTCCGAGAAAATACAAAAAAAATAAACTTCAAGAATAAGTTTCTCCCTATTTTCACCCTTGAGAAACAGGGGGCACTTATTAGAAGTTGAACGTAGAAGATAGTTTTTATTTTTTGTTTTTTGTTTTCCTTTTTTCACTTCCATTTTCCAATCACCAAAAAGAAGCCTAAAAGTGAATTTCTGTAGGAATCCAGAAGTTGTGAGATGATCCAATACTAGAAAGAGGTTACCAAGAATTGTGTCGAAAGACTGCTGAAAAATAGGGGTCAGTATGGGGATACATCTAAATTCTGAAATCTAAATAGACTCTTATGAAAGTACTGATCTTCAGTGTTAGCCTCAAAACTACTATTCATTATCTTTGGCATCCTATTCTTGGTCAGGTTTAAGATGAATCAGGACTACAAAATAGTAGTTTGTTATGTTTATACTTGAATAGAAAGTTGTTACTTAGAGACAGACACGTATGCTGAGAGTGAGAGCAGACGGAAGTTACAAGTGAGGTTTCTCTCGGCATTTAAGGCACGAGCAGTAGAAGTGTGTTCTCTAGTGTGAGCAAAGTTTGTGGTCTTTGCTCTTCACATTTCTGGGTTAGGTATCTGTGGTGGGGTAGGTTTTCACCTTAGGAAAGCAAGCCACCGAAAGTCGCGCTGAGTAGGGTTTCAAAGAGAGCACCTGCAAGACTCAAAGAACGTTAGGCTACCTGGCCGGGGTTTGGCCGGAATACCCCTCCGATGCTTAAGTCAGAGACTGAATATGGGAGAAGAGAGGAAACTAGGGTTTTGTGAGTATGATTGTGTGTACCTTTAGTTGAGGGTGAAACCCCCTTTTATAGGCTCTCTTCACTTGGCGTCCAAGATACCTAGTCCGTTCGGAATACACTCGTATCCCTAAATCTCCGGAGCTTCGCCTTTATCGGGACACTTGATAATGCTTATCAAGGTAGCTTCCCCGATTAGGGCGGACTCGGCTTGGTAGCTTCCCAGATTAGGGCGGACTGCTATCTTGTGTAGATCTGTCAAACATCTTCTAGAATAATCTCTATGCCACTCGGACTTTTACTCCGCCCATTGAGACGGTCCATCCCAACTGGGCCTAGTCCGTCCAGGTCACGTTCCTTTCTAGCTCGTTCCGCTAGTTTAGCCCAATTATTTCGGGGGCCTAAAATCCGGCCCACCTCAGTATCCTATTTGAATTTTCATTGGTTCATGAATGAAACTGTGTGTGGGTTTGCATGTGAACATCCCAATTGATTGGAAAGGAAGTCCATACAGACTCCATAGAGTGTCGTTTGGCAGCACATAGCTTACATAGTTACATCAGTCATCAGTGTGACAGAAATGTCGATGTCAGAGAGTGAGAAGAATAAAAAGGTTGACGAGGAAATCTGAAATGCATTGGTTTTAAGTATTTCCTATTAATGGATGTTGGGCTTGTTGTAATATGGTCAACGAAATCACCTATGACCAGTGAGATTTTGTGTGAAGTAAAGATGCAAGCAAATGAGATGAAGGGTTAAATTGGAGAGCATAGGAAACATTTATCCCAGGGAGTTGGGGACAGGGGAAAGGTATTAAGATACGAAAGTGAAACACGTTTAGTTCCTGTTCTCAGTTGGGATAAGACAATGTCTTTGTTATCGAGCAATTGTAAATTTCCTCTAATTAGTTACATTTATGATTTTTAATTACTGTGTGTTGATGCTCATTCATATTTGGGATGCCAATGTTTTGAGTTATTCCTTCTAAACTGAATGTGACTCTACGATGTTATGGTGAATATTACTTGTGTCACTCTGCGGTAATCTTTACAAATATCGTCCCGTATTGATTGTTCAGTGAAATATTAGAGAGGTGACCTTTCTAACTGTTAAGATCATAAAACCTAAAAAGATGTGAAATATAGTAGCGAATATCCAACTTGTGTTGTGTATACTAATATCACTTACTCAATAGTCTCTGCCTCGTCATTGGCCTTTCTTTTTCTTAAAGCTGTCAAGGGCTTTTGTTTTGGTGAAACCCGATGCTATCATTATACCATCCCAACGATGTAAATTTCGTTTGATCCTCAATGAGTATGGTTAATGGTGTCTGTATTTAAGGAAAGGGTATACGTCTTCAATGCCTTAACAATCTTCGAAGTTGGTTTCTCATCTTATCTCACTCGATGCGACCTCTACTATTCTAATTTATTGTTTGTTAGCTTTATCGTTTATTCTTGTTACTCCACAGTTGTTACAGCCACCTATGTTCATTTCTGAACATCTTTCTTAGGGTTATCCTCATTTTGTGAACATTTTTCTCAATTATGTTTCTTAAAATCCTATACGACTTGGTTTTATAAATAGAGATCATATTGTTTGTTGAGCGGTACAGCCATGGTTAATTTTGGATTTGCCTCCTTCAACCGTTGGCCTTACGCTTAGCTAATGTGCCTCTTCATCCTAAAAATCACTTGATGTTAGACCACTTTTACTCTGTAATTACTGCCAATATTTTGTGTGAATAACCGTGACATAGTAGTTGAAAAAAATGAAAAAACATGGCATATAGTACTATGAGAATGGATCATGATATTTTTTGGCTTGAACATTTTTGCTTACTTCAGATGGAATGTAGTCTGCATTTGGTTTTGCTAACACCCCCCCTCCCCATAGTTTTTCGTCACGGAAAGAGGGATGCATGGGCTTGCTTTCTGTCGACGTTATATCAGCAATGTGTAATGTTCCATGCGAGATCGCTCGTCTTTCTAAATTTTTCCTCTCCCTGTTGCAGGCATCTCAATGCCTTTATGACAGACTATATCCAGAGAGTCATCACAGGGAAGATTTTCTTTCAGATAGGAATGTAAGACCATTTGCCATTTCTTTTTTCTCATGTTGACAGATAATGAAATCAAACTGTTTCCATATCTGTCATCAAAAGGAACAAATATGGGCGTTTGTAATAGATTAATTTCTCTAGGTTTTTATCGGATCTTTAATCTCTCTCTCTCTCTCTCTCTCTCTCTCTCTCTCTCTCTCTCTCTATGAGTGACCCTTTACATGATTATTTGATATTCAAGAGTTCGATGTACATCTCTTACTTGAGTTGGCACATAAATTCACTAATTCGCGCTACTCTTGCTTACGCGTGTTTATGAGGTGAGTCGAAGATCTCTCATGTGACTATCCTCGTGATACCAATTGGATACACCACGTTCCCATTTGACGATTGAAGTTGTTTAGTGTATATGTCTCGTTATAATATCAAGGCTTGGACCGTCAAATAAATAGTCATCAATTTTTTTATAATAAATAGTCATAAAAAATTACCAGCTTTCACTTATTTGGAATTAAAATGACTTTTTTTTATCCGTTGAGGAGCTGTTTCCATAAATAAATAAATAAATGGTAGTAAATTTTATTGTTAACTATTTATTTTCTACTACTCGAAATAACTATTTTTTGTTCAGAAAGGACAAATGTATTACTATATTTTTTGGTAAAAAAAATTGAGAATATTATTAAAAACCGTGAATTTGTCAAAATATAAGATACTTTCAGCTAGTTCTAGCACGTATTTGGTCGAATAGTTATTGGATGAGTGTCGTTATAATCAACATTGAATCAAAGAGATTTTAGAGTCATTGGACTAATTTCTCACACAATGAGGGCTATTTATAAGTACGAGTTTATTACAGGCACTAACACTTTACACCAACTCTCTCACATGGGAAATGTGGGACCTACATATGAGTGATAGGTCTCTCATGTGCCATGTGAGAGAGTTGATTTAATTATTGGTGCAAAGTGTTAGTGTCTCTATGTTTTATATTGCAAGTATTTTTTATATTCTTGGACTAAATACCAAAAATACTAGAAACTCAATAGAAACCCAAACCCATCTCAAATTATGCCTTGTTGTCGAATGGATTTTATGAGATAAAGTCTAGTTTTGTTTGGAGGTGTGATAAAATCACACTGTTTATCCAATTGATTAAAGGATTTTGCTAACGTGTGCCTAATAGGCACATAAACAAACAAAAACAACACACACTCCAATACACCTTTTACACTTTTTAATACATTTTCACATATCCCTATACACTTTTCACACATTTCAATATATTTTTCCAACCTTAACGCGTGCCTATTAGGCACACGTTAGCATTTTCCTTGATTAAATCTAGGGTTGATAAATGTGTTTTGTAAATAATTTTGTGAGATAAAAAATCTAGTTCATAAAATCCATTTTAATGAGGTGTCATTGAAAATAAAAGGGAAAAGGAGAGGGAAAGGAGAGAGGAAAATTCCAGATCTGGAGAAGAAAAGAAAAAAAGCTTGCTGACATGCCTTTGGCTGTCTTTAAAAATGTCCATTTTTGTGGTGGGTAATAGATTCCTACTCTCTGGTGTGTGAATAAACAATAAAATTTAAGTCTAAAAGTTAGTTAAAATAACCTTTATTGCTATTTTCTTTTCATTTTCTTTTGGAAACCAAACAAGAGAAAATTCATTTCAATAACTTTCCTTCCATTTTCTTTAGACAACCAAACAAAAGAAAATTTTCAACTTTCCTCTTTATTTTCCTCCCAATTATTTTCTTTTCTTTTCCACTTCTTTCCCCAACTTCCAAACAAAGCTTTAACCTATTTTTGTTTTAGTTGTGCTTTCCAGTTTGTATATTGCACCGGTTTCAACGCGATAGAGCGCTGCCCTGCACAACGGCCACGCATGGCCTTCTTCAACTCAAACCCTTCACTGCACCAGACGCAACTCTACTCAATCACTCCCTGTAAGTGTCCATGGACTCTTAATAATTCCTTCAAATTCCACTTTCCCTCTTCTCCCCTCACTTTCTCGCCACCCAAACATCCTCTACGCCAACCAAGGTTTTCACCTCTTCTCATAGCTAGAACACCCGAATTGTCCACCACAGACCAAGAAATCTCAAATGAAATTTCTGATCATAGCAATAATGTTCAAATTTCATCTGGGTTTTCTCAAACTGGTGCTAATGATAAAAGGGTAGGCAGAACATACAAGAAAAAGAGTGTTAGTTCAGTAGAAGTGGAAAACCCTGAAATAACTAGTGCCGCAAGTGATGGGGATAGGGGGAAAAGATTAGATTCTAGAGAAGAAATGGGAGTGTTTTTTGAGTTTTCTACTTTGTTTTTGGAAAATATAAGGAAATATCTAGAGAAAAATTTGACAGGAAATGTTGGTAGTGTAGAAAATAATAGGGGGACGGATGAAAAGATTGAGCAGGGTTTTGATAAGCAGTTGGGAGTGGATAAGAGGGAAAAAGGGGGCAAGAGAAGTAAGGTAAATCCGGAGGTTAGGTTGAAGCATGGGCTGGAGAGCTGCTCCAAAATTAGAGATTTTTTGGGTGCACTTATACTGTATGATTCGGCTCGGAGGGAAGGTGTAAAAATGGACGAGTCCCATTATACTATTCTTCTGTATCTTTGTTCTTCTGCAGCCACTGCTGATGTTCGACCCGCAAAGAGTGGTGGTCGTAGTGTGAGTGTTTTGGACCCTATTGGTACAGTTTGTTCTTCGAATGCCAAAGTTGCGGGTAAATTTGTTAATTCCATTGAGCAGTGGATCCATTCAGGTGCCATGGAAATGGACTATATTTGGGTTCAAGCCGAAGCAGGAACAAAGAATTTTGATAGCGTGTTCCATTTGAAGGACTTTGTAATGGAATACAATTGGAAGCCAAATCCTGAGGTTGAGGATGGGACAACTAATATAGGAATTGGTGATATCAAAGACGGTGATAACCCAAAAAGATTGGATATTGGGGTGATTAGTACTATGATCAAGAAGTATGCACTTTTGAGAGGATTCGAAATTTGTTATAGAATGTGCAGCAACGAGGTCCCAATGAATGAAGCAAACTTGACATCTGTTGCTAGAATGTGTATGGCATTGGGTGATGGTGACATGGCATTTTTTATGGTAAAGCATATGAAACTGCGTGGAATAAACCCTAGATTGAGATCATATGGTCCGGCTCTGTCTGCTTTCTGTACCTGTGGAGATGTTGACAAAGCGTTTTCTGTTGAAAAACACATGTTGGAGAATGGTGTATATCCGGAAGAGCCAGAACTGGAGGCTCTCTTAAAAGTAAGTGTAGAAGCAAGCAGAAGTGATAAAATTTACTATTTGTTACATAGATTTAGAAAAAGTGTTAGGAAAGTTTCACCCTCTGTAGCGGTTTTGCTTGAGATATGGTTCACAAGCAAGGTAGCTTCAAAAGTAGGGAAAAGAAAAGTGGATGAAAAGTTAATACAGGAAGCAATTGAAAATGGAGGTGGTGGGTGGCATGGACAAGGTTGGTTGGGTAAAGGGAAATGGAATGTTTTCCGCACGTCTGTTGGGACAGATGGCTTGTGCAAGTGTTGTGGTGAAAAGTTGGCATCAATAGACCTTGATCCAAAAGAAACTGAAAAATTTGCTGAGTCGGTCGCATCTCTAGCTGCACACAGAGAGAAAAACTCAAGCTTCCAGCAGTTTCAAGTATGAGAAGTCTGCTACATTGTTACTATACTTATTTGGTGTGGGGTTATAAGTTGGTCTGGTAAAGTAATATGGAAACTTTGCGGGGTTTTGCAGAAATGGCTCGACCGCTATGGACCTTTTGAAGCAGTTGTAGATGGAGCGAATGCTGGCGTTCTTGCTAAAAGGAAATTCAAATCATCGAAGCAGGAGCTGGTGGAAATGCTGACTAGGGTAGTCACTTGAGCATTCTCAAATGAAATATATGAAACAAAAACAAATAATTACTCCTGTGTAGGTTTTTAGTTTCATGTACCTTCAAATCCATTTCAAGTGTCCTAAGGGTTTTTTTTTTCCCATTTGACATCATAACCCATTTCATTACTCCAAACACCACTTTAAATTCGACCAGTCCATAACATAATCATTTTTAGGCCCATCCCACAATGCTATACTCCCTCCGTCCCAAATTTCTTGTCCACTTCCACTTTTATTAGACAAAGTTTTCAAAATTGTAAAAAATGTTATAGATTGAAAGATATAAGCAATTGAAAAATGGCACGCATGCACATAAATGAACAAGGAATTCGGGACAGGGGGAGTAATTTTAAGGCTCTCTCTTTGGGTAACACAGAGAAGCAAGTGATATATAAACTGAATATAAATCTGTGGAGCTAACTATCACAAGTCCACAACTCTAACACTGAAAAGAAGCTTTTCAGCGGTAAAATATATAAGGTTAAACTGCATTACTAAGTGGGAAGATCAGTGGATGAATCATTGACAGCATCGATGATAAGGGTATCATTCTGTGGCAACATATGAAAATTCGTGACGGAAATTATTGTATTGTATGGATTTGCATGTTTTTTTTCTTTTTTTCTAACTGTTTATATCAAATGTCAGAGTTTTTATTTATATTTTTCTGATAAATTTTTTAAATGACTACCTATTTAAAATTCTGGACACTACATGTTAGGTAAGTTTTATAAGTGCTTATAGAATTATTGTTTGGATACCTCTCATTGAGTAATTGGTATACTTTTCATGACGAACTTTAGGTAAATGCTGTTGTGAAAGGAGTTCTTCCGCTGCTTCCTTCAAAACAGTGGCCACTCATTGTGTTGCATAATAGACGTCTAACCGGTTATCGTTCGGATAAACCGGTATGTAAAGAACTGATTGACAAATGGAAAACTGCTAAAGCCTTTTATGCCGCTCCCACAGGGTCAAATGATGATTGGTGAGATACGCCTTTTACATATATGTGAGATAGTCTTCTTGTTCTTTGTTATTTACTGATTTGTTTCTGATTGTGCATCTTTGAACATAATTCTTGATGATTCATCTGCATTTAAAGTTCCATGGTTAATAAACTTTACTTCAGGTACTGGTTGTATGCAGCTATAAAGTGTAAGTGCTTCATCGTGACCAATGATGAGATGAGAGATCATTTGTTTCACCTTCTGGGAAATGATTTCTTCCCCAGATGGAAAGATAGGCATCAAGTAAGTATTATCTACAAAAAAAAAAATCTCATATCTACGGCAATTTAGACTCGGGCAATAGGACCATAATTTGATTTCTAATTTGCTTTATCCAACTACTATGATTGCCTCTCAACTTTGGCAAAGTATGATCGAGTACATCCAAGATGTTTATATGTTCACGATTTTGTACTCTCTGTCAAAAACATGGCCTGCTATTTTAATCTATGTTCACCCACTCCCAAACAAAGATGCAGATTTTTTTATTTTTTAAGAAAGAGGACAAAAAGATGGCTGTCTTCTCCCTTAATCTATATTCGCCAGCTCTGTTTATGAAGGCTCTTTTAGCCAGCATACTATGTCTATGGTTGGTAACCCTTCTATTTTCAGTTTTCTACCTTCATGTTCAGGAATTTTGAATATTGTAGACAAAAGTGTGTTTGGTATATGTTTTTGATTTCAAGATTTCAAAAATTTGTAGGAGTAGAAAAAGATGTTTATACTGCTTTTAAGAAGCACTTTTCATTTTCTCCTCCCTTCCTACCAGCTTCGACCACCCTGAGCCCCCCACCTGTAACCGCGGGCCACTGTCTTGGGCGACCCTCTGGCCACCTCCTGCCTCCACCCATTCCCCCACCTGGCAAGCTTCCAATGACCTCCCGTCCGTGCAGCCACCACCTCCGGCTTGAGTTTCAAAAAGTTAAAACTTGTATACAAGACATTGAAAGCAGAAACCAGAAAGTTGGCAGTGTTACCAACCAGACCTATGTATTTTAATCTAATTTATACAGTTTTCTAATGAGGAATTGTTTCTTTCTTACTGGAAGGTTCGCTTCAGCTTTTCTGATGTTGGTCTAGTGATCCACATGCCGCCTCCTTACTCTATCGTAATTCAGGTCCAGATCCTATATTCTGCTATTTTTTTAATTAGTTCTTGTTATCTGTGTAACTATGTTTTTTGCATTGGTGGATACGTATACGTGTTCTGTGCTTGAGAGCTAGCCAAAAGTATACATACATATAATTGTGCGTAATATGCTAGCTTAACAGGAGTCAGAGAAAGGTCACTGGCATATTCCAGTTGCATCAAAGCATGAAGGGAAAGGAACATGGTTATGTATTACCCGTGGCAAGTCACCTGGGTCAACACAACTAACTGCTACCATGCATGAAGATAATAACTTACCTGGGGAAATGCAAGTAACTTCTATAATAGATGAAGATAATCACTCACCTTGGACAACGCAAGTAACTGCCACCATACATGAAGGTAATCACTCGCCTGATGCAATGCAAGTGACTCAAGCAACTGCTACCATACACGAAGGTAATCAAGTTCGGTTGGAAAGATCCTCGTCGTTACTATTAGCATTGGCAACTCAAAATCTTCTCTTTCGCCCAAATTCTTCATAATCATACCTTTTGAAGTGTCTTATACTTTTTCTTTTCTTGTTTGGTCCTTGTATTTGCTTCATATCTTGCCTATTCTATTTATCTAATAAACACAAAATTGAAAATAGGTGATTCGTGTACCAAAAAAGAAAATAGGTGATTCTGTTTGGATAGGGACTGTTGGTAATGTTTAACTACTGTAGTTATGCACATGGGTTTCCTTCATAATTGGCTGCGATCTGGCCTCCTACAAAGATCATATTTTTTATTTTTGCCATCATCCATCCTAGATGACTTACCATTTCCATCAAAACTGTTTCCTTCATCTTGCCTCATGTGTGCTCCTTTTCCTTCCTTCAATCCATCTTTACCTAGCCTGCTCATAGCGGAAAAAGGTTAGAGACGTTAGACCAACCTCAAACCCCACCTACCAGCTATTTGGGGGAGGGGGTGAACTTGGATAACCGCTACGTCCAGGTCATAATGCAGCTCTGAAAACTTGATTTTACTCTAGAGCACATTTGCTTTTTAGATTTTAATGTCTAAGATGCACGGACACTTGTAAGTAGAAGGCGTGTCATGTCAGTCACTGATATTCATCAGAGGTCTTGTTAGAAAATCATCCAAGCAAGTTAGTCATTTAGTTATTTGTTTAGAAGTGGACTCGTGGAAGACACAAGTGTCCATCGTTGCTACCTAGTCACATTACTAGTTGGGGAAAAACACTCTTGATATATTGATAAAAGTCGAACCATGTATCATCTCTCGTCATTTGGACTTACTAATTTTTGAAATCTTGTGTTGGATTATGTATGTCTATATATGGATTACTGGAAATATGTCTTCTTAAGTAATTTATTATTCATTGTATCAGTTTTAATGGAATTATGTTACTATTTGGCTGATGCATTGGCCTTTCAAGTTATGGAATACATGGTCTTTCTGGCACTACCTAGGGTTACTGTTACACACGCACGCATGCACTGATATGTATATATGTATGTGTGTGTGTATATACCCATCTACACATATACATGGGTATGTTTGTGTGTGCGCGCTCGCACGTGTGATTTTTTTTCGCAACGGTATCCTGCAATTTCTTGAAATTGCAATATCAGCGTGTTTGTGTGGTGGCCGTGTCCTTATGCCCGACTATGTCTATGCTTCTTAGGTTGTATCATTGTGGAATGTGGAGTTTCTTTTCCTTCATTTTTCCATGTACGGTTTACATATTAGGTAGGTTTCCTTACAAGTCCCATGGAGTGATGAATGTGTTTGGTAGTCTGCTCAGGAAGCACGAACTAGTTACTCGGAAATGTTGCATCTATTCTCTAAAACATCTTTGTTAGGCTGTATCAGTTGTGTCGCTGACTTAGCACTTGATGGATTGGGATAGTGCTTGCCAATTAGCCTTTCATTTTGCATTCATGTGATTTTGAGTTGGTACTTACTCCACCAAAGTATTGCGAAAGATATATCAGCTACCTTTCTTTCTCTTGAGCTAACATAGCGTTTTGCCAACCAAGGGTTGTTTTATAAGTAGTTTGAAAATGTCTATAGTTTCAATATGTGTGTATTCTCATAATATGCTTGGGAAATAGCATTATTCATATTACTACAAACTCCTTAAACCTAAGCTAGTAGAAAGAACACCCAAAGAAAAAAGAGCTCTAGGAGAAAGACCATTGATTTCTTTCTTTAATTATCTATTTCTTTCCAGGATTAAACTAGTCAAACGAGTTGTACTGAAAGTGAGACCATGACGGAACACGCATAGGACCCCAAACATCTGAATGCACTAAGTGAAAAGGACTTGACACACGACGTTCTTCTCTAGGGGAAAAAGACACACGACGATGTTTACTAAACTCACACACTTCACATGAAAATGACTCAACACGACGACACGACGGGACCATCCGTTTAAGGTTCTGAAGAGACGGATGACCAAGACGTCAATGATACTGGAAAGGTGAAACTGTGGATTGAAATGCAACAGAGGTAGACTGCTCGCCATCCAGAAAGTAGGAGATCCCGAAAGACACAAGAATCAGGAAAGGTCACTGAACAGTTTAAAGCGTTGGTAATCTTACTAACAGACAGAAGACTAAAGGGAAAGCAAGGAACATGTAGAATAGTATCTAAAGAAAGAGATGGATTTAAAGTAACAGAACCCAAACCAGCAATCTGTGTGGTAGAACCATCAGCTAATGTAACACGAGAGGAGGTCCCAGAAGAACGACAATCAGACAAGACAGTAGAGACAACAGTCATATGATCTGAAGCACCATAATCAATGACCCAAGTGGTATGAGAAACAAGGTAAGCAGAAGGGGGACCTTTCTGAGCGAGCGTAGCAGTGGAGGCAGAAGTCTGAGTAGAACGGTAGTGCTGATACTCATCGTCTGGAATGGTAACTACACGAGGGGCGCTGCTGGAAGAAACCTGTGAACCATCATCCTCTGAAACTGTGACCTGGTGGGCAGACGAGCGACCATGGAGATCCCAACAATAGTCAATAGTATGATTATCAGCATTACACCAACTGCAGTGTCGAGGCACTCTCCCACGGCCTCGACCACCTCCTCCTAGGGCATGATCTCCACGGCCAGAATTACGACTAGAATCACCACGGCTAAAACCACCATGGCCCGAATTACGACCAAAACCACTGTGACCAACTCCCCCTGATGTTTGGCTACCACGAGGATAACCACCACGAGAAACAGTAGTGACTAAAGTTGAACGGTCAAAAGGTAACTGAGAAGCAGTCATAGAACCATTATCAGAAATGGTGGCCTGACGAATACGACTGAAATCTCACTAAGAGCTGGTAACGTCCGTTCTCCCAAAATCTGTGAACGGACTGAATCATAAGTAGGGGAAGGCAGACTGGACAGAAATCGAGCCACAAACAAAGACTGTAGTTGGCCCTCCATAACTTGAATATCAGCAGAAATAGGCTGAGTAATCTTGATTTCCTCACAAAGACCACAAAACTTAGCATAATGAGTTTCCAAAGATTGCTCACCCATGGACAAAGAGAAAAATTCCTGATGAAGATCATAAGTCCGACGAAGATTGTTAACCCCAGAAAATATCTCCTGAGCCTGTCTCCATACAAGCTTGGCTGTGGGTAAAAACATCGAAGGACCACTAATCTGGGGCTCCATAATATTCCATAAGTCAGAACGAATGCGAGCATCCTCAGATTGCCATGCAGCATACGTTGAACTAGTGTTGGCAGGAGGATCAACAGTAAGCCACTGTGAGTTGACTCACCCTTAAAATAGACTTCAACAGCCTTGGCCCAAATAGCATAATTCTTATCATTCAAAATAATGGAAGTAATAGGCCGCCTATCACGATATCGAGAAGAACTGGAAATACTACCAATAACAGTAGAACCAGAGGCAACAGTAGAAGCAGACTGATCTTCAGACATATTATCAAATAATGGAGAAACAGATAACTGAAATAACCTCCAACAGATCACAGCCCACCAACTACTTTCTCAACCAAGTAACCAAAGACTTGTAATAGCCAACTAAGCAACAACCAATAATAATCCACCAAGCAGAACAGGTATCTACCGGTAACTGAGATGAAAAACCACCAAAAAATACCAAAGAGATATACAAGTCATACCAGAAACTGATTTGTGATCAAGCAACAACAAAAGAATAATAACCAGCGACATGAAGCAGCAACAAAGTGGCCAATAACTTTTACAAGTACTGGAAGGTGAGCGGCAGTCCTGGATGATAAAATCTCGAACACAAATAGTGTTCTTGAGCACTGATTGGACAATTAATAAAGCCGAACAAGAATTTTGAACACCATGAATCAAATGTGAGAGTCGTTCATGTCTGACATGTTGATTTTGTGGGTTTTGGATGGTTTTCAGAGGCTAGATGATGAAGACGATGAGATGACAATGGCTGTTGGTAATTTTGGTCGGCAAAATTAGGTTAGGTTTAGGGTTTGGATTAAGGGTGGCTCTGATACCATGTTAGTTGAGAGAGAGAGAGAGAGAGAGAAAAGTGTAAGGGTGTTAATTAACCCTAACACGAGAGAGCTTTATTTATATTGTCACTAAACACGTTACATAACATGACTAAGCAATGTGGGATAAAGATAAATACTCGCAAACTATTCTAACAAACCCCATATCACTTCTTTTACCGTTGTACAAGATGCAATTAAGTCGCGTATAGCTAACAAATGTGAGTTATACTTCAACTAATGTTTTGGACAGAGCTCTATTAGATCTGTTTTGGTATCTTCTACCCATTGAGCTAGAAATAAAAGCTTAATGCTTATAAATGCTTGGTTTCTTAATGTAGGACATGGTTTTCCTTGGCTTGAAGATTATAGGTTTTTCTCTTTGAAGAAAATATTTAAACCAACCTTCTGAGACTAATATATTTCCTTCGTCAGCTAAGATATAAAAATGGATGGTTAGTATCTGGGTTAGGCAATGACATGCTTACAAAGCAATGCGATTCATCCTTGACATCCATATCATAACTATGAATGTATGTGTGGTGGTGATTGGTTTGGCTCTACTTGGGTCAGTTCCGAATTGAGTCTGCAAAAAAAGCAACAGTTAGGCTGGGAGTAGGGAAGGCAAAGTACAGAGATGAGCTCTAGAATCGGCGCCCCTCTTTAGGTTTTATCCCTTGGGCTTTTATAGAAAGAATGTACTTGCCCCCCAAGTAAGTCCGTGCTAGGTACGAGCCCCTGAAGTCACCCGTAACTGGTTCAGGCAGGTGACGTCATGCATGACGATCAGTGCCTATGTGGCCAATTACGTGCTTGGAATGTGACACCGAGATTTCCAGAGAATCCGCTTTGGCTGCTGAGTCATCTTTTGGGTCGGGCCTACTCGTGCCCGGTTCAGCCCTATGGTCTCCACGGATTTGACTCGTGTGCCATGGGCTTCAGAGAAAGGATGGGCCGTCCACTATGCCCATGTGCGCTTGGCCAATGCGAATCTAGTGAAGTGGGCTGCCCATATTGCCAGGCGGCCCAGGCCCAATGTGCCGGTCAGTTCGTCCCACTACAATATTTGCTATTCCTATTATGGAGAAGTGTTTTGCTTACCAAAGTTAGCTTGCATTTGCTTTCATTTTATGACAACCAACTTATATGCTCAAGGTCACATACGTAGACTTCCAATGTGGAACAAAAAGATTTAAATAGAGGCCGCTACATAGCGTATCATCCACTACATATTGGTTTTTCATCCCTGAAATATCTTTACACTTCGGTGTATTGCTTCGTATCTAAATTTTTGCCCGCTTCACTAACTACGGTTGATACTTGACAGCTTCAACCGCTTTAAGTGCTCTAGCGCTAAAAATGATTTAATATTTAAGACTTTTTACTGTTCCGGACCAATAACGTAATTACAGATCAATCTATCCTACTATTACTGTGTACAGCTCTATGTGCATGTACATCTTATTAGGTCTGTATATGTTACATTGTTAACTATCATCTCACCTGAAAGTTGTTAAGTTGCTGTAAAGAGTTTATTATTTGTATCATAAACTGTATACCTATTTAAATTTTTTTCGGACATTTATGTCCAAGTCTCACCTTTTTTATTGAAGCATATCACACAGATTAGGACATCAGACTTTTGTTGATCTTTCTTGTAGCCAGATTGAGTAAATTCATTGATATATTGGATCAAATGTCTAATACAGAATGGCAATCTCCAGTCCACAATAAAGGAAGTGAAAGCTCAGACACTCCAACAAAAAATGAGGCAATACTGAGGCTATTGAAATCTGGCAAGCAAAAGAAAGGAAGCGGCTCTAAACAGCAGCGTGAAGAATTTGGCGAAAGTGTCCTAAATCTATTATCAAAACGCATGCCCTCAATCTCGAAGTATCCAAGAATCCTTCCACAAATTAAGGCTGCTGAGAAGCTCGGTGGCTGTGTGATTGATTTTGAAATATAAACTGGACAATTAACATGTCAATAGATTGAATGACGCTGGATATTGTAGAGTTGTGCAGCTCACGAAGCAACCTCAAGGCCGAATGGGCAGTTGAAGCTTATGAGGATTTCAAGAGCCGATCAAGTTTTTCTCCCTCGGTGTTAGGGTTTGATCGTTAGGTCTAATTAGACAAAAGTGACTTTTGGCCATCTGAGTTTGAAGGTTGGAGGTTTTTTTTCCCTCTCCTAACTTTCTTTTCAGTTTGTGTCAGTTAGCTAGGAAGAGGAAATGCTTCTAAAACATTTTGGAAACAACATACTGAAAACGTAGCAGGATCAGAATAGAAATGTCAGGAGACACTGAGAATGTATGAAAAAATTATCATGGGAATTTCCCACAGGGTTGTAACTACAGGGTGTACTGCGTGATCTGAGCTGTTTATCTTTATGATTCTACAAGTGAGATACTTATCTTACATGTAGGATAGTTTTAGCAAATCTAGACTGTTATGCCGTTTTGGTGCTTTCTTCCAATAGTGCGGGTAATGCTACACCGTTCGGGTGATTTCTTCCTCAACCCAACTAACATGGAAATGATTGAAGAAGTTTGATCCATGGGGAAGACACATGGACTAGACTAGATTTTTTTTTTTTGTTGCCACAACGATATACATTAGCGGTTAGTAGTTAGTGGTTAGAGGGGAAGGGGAAGGGGAAACCACCACAAGAGTGGGGCGGCCGGGACTTGAACCCTGGCCAAATGAATGGGGCAAGGGGTGCTCGACCAACTGAGACACTGCCCACATTCAGACTAGATTAATACTATGTAACTCTTCTTCTTCCTTTTTGGTATTTATTACTAGTATACTATTTTATTATTCTTTTTCCTTTTTATTTATTTATTTACAATTATTTTCTTTGTTTCTATGGTGTCATTGTTTTCGCTTTTGTTTTTTAATTATTTTTCTTTCGCAACTATAGTTGACACTCTCATAAGATTATATATTCATATTTATAAAACATGGCTTGATTGGAGCACATGAGGTCCGTGCTGTACTTTTGATATGAAACTTTATCTGAGATTCAAAAAAGTGATTCGAATCTTTATATCTTGCGACTTATCCTTAAAAAAAAATCCGTACTTACATGATTTATAAAATTAATTCTCAAATTTATACAACTCATTAAACATTTGCAGGCTTAAATATCTGCGGGGTGAGAAATCCCAAAAGCGTGGGCTATGTGCACACTAGGAAGGTGATATTACTCGTCATTTTCACCGCTAAAACCATGATATAATTACTACAGTATAAATCATAAGAAACTATATAGGTAATAATTTAGTATACACCACCTTGTGTGGAACCTATTACGGCGTCTCATACCAATAATCGGAGCCGTTTAATTTATTTACAATGTTATTAGATGGGGCTCTGAAAAAATTAACTCATTCAGATATTAGTAAAGGTTTTTTATTATTATTATTCATTCAAATTTTAACCTGGATTTACTGACCAACATCAATCAAATCTTACCGATATCTAATTGAGTTAATTTTTTACAGCGACTATAAAACATACTTCGAAAAGACAGAACGCCTCGGATCGGATCAGTTACATAAGATTCCAAAATGGGTTCCATTGGCAGAAATCATCTAGAGATCAAAACAAAACTGAAATCGTAATGTGAAAACTCAGAAATCCCTTCTCAGTAATTAAGCCAAACAAAAACGCAATTTCCAGTTTTAAACACAAACAGTGCGAGAATCACCATCACCGGTTTAATTTTGTTCCCCCCCCCACCCAACGGCAACGCGGCAATTCGGCCTGTAAATACAAGAGGCTAAGGCTATTAAGCCATTGAAAAAAAAAAAAAAAAACAATACCAAGAAGAATGGGAATCAAACTCTGGCTAGTGATAGCAATCCTGACAGCAATCTCTCTGTTCGCGATTTACCTCGCGGTCATAAAATGCATCTCCCCGGCAGCTCCAGCAGGGCCACCACAACCCTCATCTGTGGCAAGGCCGGGGCAGGTGCTCCATGCCACAGATCAGGCACTCCAGTGTGTTGATGATCTGGACACCCTCGACGTGCTCTGAGGGGCTTCTTTTCTTTGTTCTTGTTTTTTTTTTAATCCGGGAGTATAATAAAAGCTGTAATTGAGACATTCAAAGGAATGAAATGAATTGTTTAATTTAATTTTCGCAGTTCCTTTACTTAAATTAGGCTCTCTGTTTTTTTTTTCCAATCGGAAATGCTGAAATTGTTTACGAACAATTGTTTTGTGTTTTGGCCAGAAACAGAGCTGATTTGGCTGGAATGGAATGCTCTGTTTTGTGTTTTGGCCGGAAACAGAGCATGGTTGACTATCCAGTCTACCATGGGTAATTGGTAGACTATACCAAAGACTAAAATGTACAGATTGCTTCGGGGACCCACTTTTGGGTCCCACACAAATGATCCGAGCCGTTCATGCATCTTTAAATAATTTTCTAAGTGGCGCCCCGAGAAATCATCTCAATCGGACGTGCATAAATGCTTGATCCAAAAACTCCTCCGTTTCATTCTAAAAAAAATTAGTATGAAACAGAGAAGTTTTGGATCAAGCACTGTAGACACCCCAATTTGATTATCCGTGAATTTTAAGCAGGAGTCCGGATGCGTCCCCAATGATGAAAATTGTTAACGATGTCGTGAAATTTATTTTATTTAGTTAATGCTTCGATTAATTAGATTTGTCTATTCTCTCAACCCTTTAAGCCCACTTGAACATTTCCAAGCCCAATAACTTGTCATAAACCCACATATAAACCAAAGCCCAAGAGAAGCCCACAATAAGCCCAAGATTCGGCCCAGAATTCAAAAGTGTTGGCCAGCAACTTTATCCTCTTAAAATGTGTTGGCCAGCAACTTTATCCTTTTAAAAAGTGGTGGCCAGAAACTTTATCTTCTAAAAACGTGGTGGCCAGCTACTTTGGTTGAGATAAACATGGTGGCCACCATCTTTTTTCCAAAAAACGACCAACTCCTGCAGATTAGGCATGGGCTGAGTATGGTGCTTTCAATGACTTTTCCCAACCATTTCCTGCTGAAAATTGAAGTGAGGAACCTTCTCTTAGGCCTATAAATAGGACCCTAACTCAAGGAGAAAGGACACAACAAAAATCCTCAAGAAAACCTTGCTAGAAAAACCTTTGTTCTCATTGTTTTTCCTTTTTAAACCCCTTTCCCGAATCAAAAATTCCTTTCCGAAAATCAGCCACGAAAATCCCAAAAATATTAGTCTTGAGCCTACTTTCCAAAATTACCCAAATCCTTGCCTTTAATCCAAGTTTTTCGAAGCATTAGTTAAATAAAGTGCTTTTCGCGACGAATGGAGTTCATACTCGCCGAATTCGTGATTTTGAGGGGAGCATCCGGACATTGATCAAAAGAAGTTCAGTCTTCGCCCTTTTATTAATTAGTGGTAATATTTCATTTCTCTAAATCCAGCCTCATGCATCGTTAATTTTATTTATTTTTCCTTGTTCCCTTTCCCGTAATTGTCTAAATCACTCTAAATCTTCTTTTAAAATCTCATAATTATGAGTAGAGACTAATTTTGATTAGGCGGGATGGGTGCATTTTTCAAATAAAACCTTCCCATCCTGTAACTTAGCTCCCGAACCAAGATCGCTCTGGTTATGACGAACTGGTTGTTTGGTTAACCTTAAAATCAAGTGGCGACTCTAACGAACGCGATGTTTTAGTATTTTCAAGGTTTCTCGTGGAGGTCTCGGGTGCCCACAAGCACTCATGCATGTCACGACACGACACGAAGCACGGTTGTCACGGCACGCCACGACACGATGAAGTAAATGGGCTCGACACGACACGACACGAAGCACAGTTGTCACGGCACGCCATGGCACGATGAAGTAAATGGGCACGGCACGACACAAAGCACGGTTGTCACGACACGTCATGGCACGATGAAGTAAATGGGCACGGCACGAAGCACGGTTGGCACGGAAGTTGAGTGGCACAGCACGGCAAACACGTTTGACACCTTTAACAGAAATCATCCAGAAATAAAAACAAAACTGAATCGTAATGTGAAAACTCAGAAATCCCTTCTCAGTAATTAAGCCAAACAAAAATGCAATTTCCAGTTTTAAACACAAACAGTGCGAGAATCACCATCACCGATTTAATTTTGTTCCCCCCCCCCCACCCCACCCCACCCAACGGCAACGCGGCAATTCGGTCTGTAAATGCAAGAGGCTAAGGCTACTAAGCCATTGAAAAAAAAAAAAAAAACAATACCAAGAAGAATGGGAATCAAACTCTAGCTGGTGATAGCAATCCTGACAGCAATCTCTCTGTTCGCGATTTACCTCGCGGTCATAAAATGCATCTCCCCGGCAGCTCCAGTAGGGCCACCACAGCCCTCATCTGTGGCAAGGCCGGGGCAGGTGCTCCATGCCACAGATCAGGCACTCCAGTGTGTTGATGATCTGGACACCCTCGACGTACTCTGAGGGGCTTCTTTTCTTTGTTCTTGTTTTTTTTTTTTTTAATCCGGGAGTATAATAAAAGCTGTAATTGAGACATTCAAAGGAATGAAATGAATTGTTTAATTTAATTTTCGCAGTTCCTTTACTTAAATTAGGCTCTCTGTTTTTTTCCAATCGGAAATGCTGGAATTGTTTACGAACAATTGTTTTGTGTTTTGGCCAGAAACAGAGCTGATTTGGCTGGAATGGAATGCTCTGTTTTGTGTTTTGGCCGAAAACAGAACATGGTTGACTATCCAGTCTACCATGGGTAATTGGTAGACTATACCAAAGACTAAAATGTACAGATTGCTTCGGGGACCCACTGGGTCCCACACAAATGATCCGAGCCGTTCATTCATCTTTAAATAATTTTATAAGTGGCGCCCCGAGAAATCATCTCAATCGGACGTGCGTAAATGCTTGATCCAAAACTCCTCCATTTCATTCTAAAAAAAATTAGTATGAAACAGAGAAGTTTTGGATCAAGCACTTACGCATGTCACGACACGACACGAAGCACGGTTGTTACGGCACACCACGACACGATGAAGTAAATGGGCTCGGCACGGCATGACACGAAGCACGGTTGTCACGGCACGCCATGACACGATGAAGTAAATGGGCACGGCATGGCACGACACAAAGCACGGTTGTCACGGCACGTCAGGGCACGATGAAGTAAATGGGCACGACACAAAGCACGGTTGGCACGAAAGTTGAGTGGCACGGCACTGCACGGCAAACACGTTTGACACCTCTACCAGAAATCATCCAGACATCAAAACAAAATTGAAATCGTAATGTGAAAACTCAGAAATCCCTTCTCAGTAATTAAGTCAAACAAAAACGCAATTTCCAGTTTTAAACACAAACAGTGCGAGAATCACCATCACCGGTTTAATTTTGTTCCCCCACCACTCAACGGCAACGCGGCAATTCGGCCTGTAAATACAAGAGGCTAAGGCTAAGCCATTGAAAAAAAAAAAAAATACCAAGAAGTATGGGAATCAAACTCTGGCTGGTGATAGCAATCCTGACAGCAATCTCTCTGTTCGCGATTTACCTCGCGGTCATAAAATGCATCTCCCCGGCAGCTCCAGCAGGGCCACCACAACCCTCATTTGTGGCTAGGCTGGGGCAGGTGCTCCATGCCGCAGATCAGGCACTTCAGTGTGTTGATGATCTGGACACCCTCGGCGTGCTCTGAGGGGCTTCTTTTCTTTGTTCTTGTTTTTTTTTTTAATCCGGGAGTATAATAAAAGCTATAATTGAGACATTCAAAGGAATGAAATGAATTGTTTAATTTAATTTTCGCAGTTCCTTTACCTAAATTAGGCTCTCTGTTTTTTTTTCCAATCGGAAATGCTGCAATTGTTTATGAACAATTGTTTTGTGTTTTGGCCGGAAACAGTGTTGATTTGGCTGGAATGGAATGCTCTGTTTTGTGTTTTGGCCGGAAACAGAGCATGGTTGACTATCCGGTCTACCATGGGTAATTGGTAGACTATACCAAAGACTAAAATGTACAGATTGCTTTGGGGACCCACTTTTGGGTCCCACACAAATGATCTGAGCCGTTCATTCATCTTTAAATAATTTTCCAAGTGGCGCCCCGAGAAATCATCTCAATCGGACGTGCGTAAATGCTTGATCCAAAAACTCCTCCGTTTCATTCTAAAAAAAAATTAGTATGAAACAGAGAAGTTTTGGATCAAGCACTTACGCATGTCACGACACGAAACACAGTTGTCACGGCACGCCACAACACGATGAAGTAAATGGGCTCGGCTCGGCACGGCACGAAGCACGGTTGTCACGGCACGCCATGACACGATAAAGTAAATGGGCACGGCACGACACTGCACAAAGCACGGTTGTCACGGCACGTCATGACACGATGAAGTAAATGGGCACGGTACGACACGACAAGAAGCACAGTTGGCACGGAAGTTGAGTGGCACGGCATGGCACGGCAAACACGTTTGACACCTCTAGTTCCATAGAAGGTGGTCCCCTAATTTCTTTGTTTCAGATTATTGAAGTCAAAACAAGTGGATGTTAAAAAAAAAATAATGGTCAAACAAATGGAGGCCAAGCCGCTAAGCGCACGATGAAGTTGACTTTAATTTGTTTTAACGGCCTAGATCCGGAATCAGATAAACGGAAATTTCTTAAAATATTACTCCTACTGATACTTAAATTAATTTTGTCGGTGTACCAACAGTAATAAGTTGTACTTTCATATTCCAAAATTTCTTTTTTCATTTTTTTTTGAACTGGAAGAAAATTTTCTCTTACTCATACTCTAAAACTCGAGTGCAATTTTGTTCACCCTCCTTAAAAAATGGTGAACAAAACTCTCTCTCTTATTGGTTGAATTGGTATAGGTCCCACCACAAAATGATGTCATGCTTACCTCTGTAATACACTTTTTGGTAAGCATGACATCACTTGATGTAAACATGACATCACTTTGTGGTGGGACCCACTTGTTTCAACCAATAAGAGAGGGTTTTGTTCACCCTCTTTTAAAGAGGGTGAACAAAATTGTTCTCCTATATTTTAATTTAATAGCACTACAATTTATCAGAAAATGTGTTTTGGAGGATTATCCTATTCAATCAAACTCCAACCCTGGAAACTTGTTCCCTTCCCTTTTTTCTCCATTTTCAAATTTTTTTTTTCAAAAGATTTTTTTTTTCAAAAAGATTCTCACTCCACTCATTACCTTATTATTTCATTTATCTCTCTATCTCTCTCTAATCAGTACTTCATTATTCTTATTTTCAAAAACTCAACCGAACACTATCTAAAAAATTCTTCTAAAAAATTTCTTTCCAAAATCAATCCAAACAATTTGGTTGCCTCTGTTTTTTATATAACTCCTATCATACCTCAAACATTCACCACTTTCCTCCAAAATGCAAATTATATAACTTTTCAAATCTTCGCTAAAGATATACAGTAAATGCACACATACTCATTTTATGAATAAAATGAGATTTAAAGAGGTAATTAATTTTCACACCCCCAATTAATATCTCCCCTTTTTTTTGTCTTTTAGTGAAACTTTTACACATAAAAATTTCACTAAAAGACAAAAAAAGTGTGAATATCAATTTGAGAAGTGTGGAAATTACTCTTCTTTAAAAAAAATATAAGTAGTGAAATGGAAGAGATCCTGCATAAATTATTCCACATTTCATGTGGTGTATAAACTCATACTCTCCCAAGTAGAACAAGAAGACTTGGGCTTTGGGATCTTATGGGACATGTTGTATGCTTGGTTTATCTAGTGAAGCTTCTTTCTACTTCAAAAAAGAAAAAGAAAAAAGGGAGGACCTGGGCTGCTGTGGGTTCAATTATTTGGCGAATATGGTTATGCAGGAATGATTTGCACTGATTTGGTGTTCGGTTTGGGTTTTAGGAACCCAATTTTCACTTTTTTTGGTGGGCCCCCCACATGGTGCATTGAGTTTCTCTCTTCAGCCTATTTTTGGAAATGCTACTCTATTTCATATCTTGTGCGAGATGAGTCCGTGAGGTTCACTTTAAAGCCCCACACAAATGATCCAAGCCGTTCATTAATTTTTTGAGTCACTCCTCAAAAATCAGCTCATTTGAAAATTTAATAGCGGTTGATCCGTCTTCTAATTATTCATTCACAATTTAGGATCCTGAATTTTGAAAGAAGTTTGGAAAAAAGTTAGACAACTGGATCAAGTACTTATAAGATTAACCTGATTTTTTTCTTAATGACTAAAAGAATAAATTTAAAACTAATGCACAGCTTGGATCATTCGTGTAGGACCTGTAGGTTTTTGAAGTGGACCCTACATACTCGTCTTGCACAAAATATGAAGTAGAGTAGCATTTCTAAAAATTGGCTGCAGAGAGAAAATCAATACACCATGTGGGGGGCACTAGAAAAAGTGAAAACTGGGTTCCTAAAACCCAAACCGAACACCCAAAAAATGGGAACCAGATATGACATGCTGAATGGCTATTTCGGATGCGTTGGATTTCTTAGAAGCCAACTATAATGAAGTGCAGTGCAGGTTTCCACATCTTCTCGTGAACACTTTCAGGTTCAGCTTTTCGTTGGGAGAAACCGCGTCTGGACCGGTTCAAAATCAATTTTGATGGAGAGCTGGATCATCGTAAGAGGACTAGTGGTCTTGGCATTGTTATTTGGGATTTTAACGAAAGATTCAGGGCAGCGAGATCGAGGTGTTCACCTTGGGAATATTATGGAACCTATGATTATTGAAGCACTGGCGGCAAGAGAGAGTCTGTTGTTCGCTCAAGAGCTAGGACTGCAGCGGATAATTCTTGAAGGTGATTGTCAGCAGGTTGCTAAACTCATTCAAAGAAAAGAAGACTGGTATTCGAATATAGGTGTTTTGATATCTTATATCAGTCGTCTTAGGCAATTTATTAGTGAGTTGGAAGTTAGTTTTGTTAGGAGTGATAATTCTGTGGCTCACTGTGTGGCCAAGAATGTAGTGGGAGGGAGTGGATCTCACAAATGGGAATTTGATCCCCCCGCAGCTGTTATCTCCCCTTCAAGGGGATGACAACACCCTTTGATGTAATTATCTTATCTCATCTATGACATATTTCCTAATCTTTGGGGAAAAAAAAAAAAAAAACGAAGAAGAAGAAGAATATGATGGAGGTTGAATGGTTTAAAGTTAGTTTTTCCTCCCAAATTTTGGAAATAGTGATTTAGAGCTCGTTTAAGCCATCTTTATCTGTTTTTTTTTTTTCTTCTGTGGATATTTTCCAAAATATTTGGATAAAAGTCCTAATTTTACCTAATTCCGATTGCTTTCGTCGAGACGAACTTATAGTCATCCAAAGCTTGATGCAAAACTAATAAACGCAAATTTTTTTTTTGTTGAATAAAGACAAAATTACAAAATCCTTAAGTCAGTTGCTCTGGAACAGGCTTTAAGAGTATAGGTTAGACATGCCCTAATAATACACTTATACAGTATAATCGTGGGGTCCACATGTATGAGAGGGAGAGGAGTGTTGTTTCAGGTTTGGTTGAAGTAAAATAAATACAGATTTCGAGACAAATTATTATTTTTACATGTAACAGCTAAAAGTTGTCAAGAGTGTAGACGACTTCTAATGAGAAACTCTCACTTGTTTTTTTTGATCAGCGAGAAACTCTCACTTGTTAAAGTGCATTAATAGAGCGATAATTCCTTTTGCACCGACCGTGGTGCACCGACCACTTACCAACGGCGTCGGGGGACGCCGTTGTGGGTCCCAACCGATCGATCCGAGCCGTTTATCGTTCTCAAAATTAAATTCCGAGTGGACTCACACGGGAATCGAGGCAATCGGACGGCTGTATGAGCTCGATCAAAAAACACCCCCATTTCATTCAAATTGCACCACGGTCGGTGCGGGTAGAAGGGTTCTTAATAGAGGGGAAAATTCGTCCTAGGATTTAGGAAGCCTTCATGTGCCCCGAATTAAATGCTTGAACTTCAATGATTTGTTTAGGCTTTTCTTTTGTCTTTTTCTGTGTGGGTCAACTTTGCTTCTGGGATAGGGAGCTAATTAATGAAAGCATTAATTTACGGCATCCAATGGTTGCACTGTGTTGAAAATTTGGCTTCGAACCAGAGCTGGTTCCTGTCCAGTCTTCTTCCATCCATGCTGTCCTGTTTTTTACTATTCATTTTTAGATCTTGTGGATTTCTAGCTTGAGAAATATAATATATAATACATAACGATCAATAACTTAATAAAACACATTTATCTTGAAATAAATGGGTCCCAATAAGTATGCCCAATACATTTGTTTCAAGTTATTTATCTGTGTCCTTGTTCCAGGTCAAGGGTCTATCCTGTGCACAACACGAGTGTTGTGCGACCAATTTGGGACGCATCTCGGATCCTGTCGTTTGATTCGAATCGTTCATTTTGTTCGTCTTGTTGAGTATGTGCTTCTTGTAAAAATTCATGATCATCGGAGATCTTTAAGTATGTTTTT
Source organism: Vaccinium vitis-idaea (assembly GCA_963854785.1). Lineage (NCBI taxonomy): Eukaryota > Viridiplantae > Streptophyta > Magnoliopsida > Ericales > Ericaceae > Vaccinium > Vaccinium vitis-idaea. Next base: position 7,128,127 of record OY978226.1, on the reverse strand, counting down.
AGACTGTAGTTTTCTTGAAAACGAAATACTCAAAGAAACTATTGTAGGTGATTTTTTATACAAATAATAAGCTAAATGGTCACCGATCAATAGGTTATCGATTTTCCGATTAACATGATTTTTACGTGGACCACATAGTTGATGAGACGAACAAAATGAACAATTTGGATCAAACAACAGGACCCGAGGTGGGCCCCAAATGGGCTACACAGAGCTAGTGCTATGTGTTCTGTGCACTACAACACAGGCCTTTAGCTCAAACTAATAATTGATTTATTGCGCTTTATGAGACATGTCATTCTCTCATAATACATCGACTTAAAAAATGACTTAGGTCAATTTCTGGCTTGGGCAAAGAATTGGAACTTTCAAGCTTGACGAACCCAACGAACTCTACAAAATGAACGATTTCGGTCATTATTGTGAGCCTGACATAGACCCAAAAAAACTAGACAGCACTGGATGGAAGAGACTGGACAGGAACCAGCTGGTCGCACCACAGCGCATCTTCTCTGTCTCAGACTTCGGATTGTCCATTGTTTAAGAATATTCAAATTATCGAAGAAAGGAAAATATATTAGCACAATACAAAAAAAAAAAAATACAACTGGAAAAAAAAATACAGAAATTAGCACAATTAACCTCCATTAGCACAAAAATACAGAGTCCAGAAATTCCAAACAGAGTCTTAAATTCTTCAAATGCAATACAAAAATACAGTTCACTTTTGGTCAATCACAAATAGTCATTTTATTTTATTTATTGTTTGTTTTGCCGATATAAAAAAAATTACAAATAGTCACTCGAAGGTGGTGGCATTGCATCTTTAGTTGTATACGAGCTTGTTCCAATATTGGCAGATTTGTTTTGGTAAGATCTAAGGTTGCCATTATTAAATTTTGTCAAAAAATAAAAACGAATTCTAAAGGGATGGCTTGGTGGTCAAGGTCTGGACTTAGGATTTGCTTGCTCGGTATCAGGTTTAAAAGGTTCCAAGTGTTATCTATTCTTTTGAAATCAGTTCATACGTAGCAAATAATTGGGTTCCCCGCAAATGGACAGTGAGATTGAGGTTACAGGAATCTATGAGGTTGGGATTGTGCCAATTGCCAAAATGACCCCAAGCTTGCACCTATAGCATTTTTAGAACTTTTAAATATTTTATTTAACTTAAAAATAAGTTCAACAAAGTCAATTTTTTTTATGAGGTTTAACAAATTCAATTTGCGACGTGAACTTGCTATAGGGTTTGTTTGGAACGTGTGGAAAAGAAAAGAAAAAAAAGAAAGTTAAAAATATTTCTCTACCATTTTGGATTGTGAAAAAAAAAGATGGGTGGAAATAACAAATTTTAGTATCGTGAATGAGCTATGCTACATAGACAAATAGTTTCCTAACATGACACCATATATACACATGACACCATCACACCAATGCATAATAGACTATACGGATAAACTCATCCACGTATCCATCAAAAGAATAACCCGAGCACATTTAGTATATTAGTTAGTACCTTATTTAGTGTCCCAAGACTTTTCTATTGAATAAGTGAAATTTTCCCCTCAATTTCTTTTGTGTCACTTTTCTTAAGTTCGAAACACAACTCTAGTCTATAGAGAAACTGCTCCTATGAGTAGGAAGATACAGAGATGGAACCAACAAAGACTCACGGGGGGTTTGACAGTGAGACATTTTGTCTTTGTTGTGAGTGTGCCACAAAAAGGAGAATCTCTCTGTAATTTGTTTTGTTGGTTTTCATGTTTTAGTAGTACGTTATTATGAAATACTATTTCTCCTCTATTTGTATTCAGAGACTAAAAACAGAGAACAGAGTCACGGGACTCAATTCCTTTCCAAAAACTTATCATCTGCTCAAGGATTCACGCGTTGAGTTTATGATTAAGTGTGTAGAGCTTACATAAATGTGTTTGAGTAAAGGTTTTTTTTTTTGACATTACCCTAATAGCACTTGAATTTCATAATCACTTCTTTCAAAAATTGTTAATTGTTCTTGGAACACGGCCAAGTGAAGGTACGACGGTGGAGGCCGGTGCAGCAAAACATGTTAGGAGCATTGAATTCCTTTCCCACATCTCTAGCATACATATGATACTTACATATTCTTTTAAAACTCAAGTGTTCGGGTCAACTCACGCGAACCACGATTAATCCTAGAGCCAATTTAGAATGACAAAACAAACACATACTCCAATGCACTTTTTAGACTTTCTAATACTCCTTTTCACACACTTTTTACATATTTCAATATACTTTTTAAACTTTAACTACAGTTGAATGTCTTGTTTTTACTCCCCGTCTCAAATTTTGTCCACTTTTATTAGTCATACCTCAAAAAATTACTTATATTTTCAAATATATAATGTTTAATATAAATCTTGTTTGACAGTTCTCGATGAGTTTTATCAAACAAAGTTTTCAAAATTGTAAAAAACCTTATGAATTAAAAGATATAAGCGATTGAAAACGATACACATGTACGTAAATGGACAAAATTTGGAATGAGGGAGTAACATTTTCCTATTGAACCGTTTGACTTTGTTATTACTGCAGAAAATACTTAAACCCACTGGCAGTCATCCCAATAGAATTCATTATATACAGTAGTAGTATATGACAGGAAAATAGGACAGGTGTGTGTTTATTTTCTCTTCATTTCTGCTTCTACCTCGCCCCAGAGAGAGAGAGAGAGAGAGAGAGAGAGAATGGAGGACTCAAAACCATCAGAAAATAAAAACCCAGATGCCAAATTAGAAGATGATTCCACACGCTTTACCAAATCTCTCCTGGTTAGTGTAATGTGTTAGAAAAATTTGAACTTTTACCTTCCATTTGTGTACTCTGTTTTCTTCAATTTCCTCTGTTTCAGTTGTTCCATTGTACTAGCTTTCTTCATTTCTGGTTGTACACAGGAACTCAAGGATTTGTGTTCTCAGCTTCATCACGCTGCCGATTACTGCGAAACATCATTCCTCAATGCTGAACAAGTTCAGAAGAAAGCGTAAGTTCTTTCTTTTTTTTCTTTTTTTTTTCCATTTGTGTTCTTAAAATCTTTCCCATAATCTCATTGCATTATTGGATAGCGATTCTCCCCTTTTTTTTTTCCTTTGTTTTTATTTTACATAGATACCGTTTTCAATGTAGAGCACAAAAATTGATTTGGGTCTCTAAGCCTGCCTCCCTGATACCTTTCGGCTTTGATTTGGGGCATGGTTTTGCAGCAAAACACCTTGTAGTTCCTCGGTTCTTGGAGGTTTAGGGGGCTACTGTTTCAGTTGTATTCTGAGAGCAGTCATTTTGTGTATATTACAAAAGGTTAGGTCTGTCCACACCCCAATGATTGGGGACTAAATGTGTTCTGTTATTGTTGTGCTCTTTTAAATGTAGACTTTTTGTCTATCGAATCATATTGTTGGCGCTGGGGGATTCTGTAGCGCGTTGCACCCGGCAGTGCACTAATCCAACCGTCTAAAAGTGTTTTCAATAGTCCAAATTCGCAAATATTTTTTTACCGGTAGTAAAGCTCTCAACGAATCAGGATCATCAATTTACAAGATGGACAACTATGATATGCACTGCAGCGTTGCAACGCAGAAGATGTGCTATAGGCCTATAGCAACCCCGGAGCATCTCTAAGGGAAGAAGCAAAGCATCTCTAAGGGAAGAAGCAAAGCATCTCTAAGGGAAGAAGCAAAATTTGATACCTAATATAGAATCGCTTACCTATGGGTTAAATTGAAGAAGCATTAGAAAAACTCTACTCCGATGGAATCTTTGATTAACTTATAAGATTTGAATATATTTCTCTCTCTATTTCTTGTAAATTTGAAATATTTTGAATTCAATATTGATGACTTGTCAAGTTGAAGACCCAATCGGCTCTCTTCAAACTTGAAGAATGAGACTCTTAAAAAAAAAAAAAAAAAAAACTTACTTGAAGAAAGAGAGAGCTGCACCAAAAAAGTGTAGGAGTTTTGGTGAACATTTTGCTTACATGGCTCTTTAGTCATCCGATGTGCATTTAATCTGGCCTGTAAAATTTAATAATCAAACACTTGAATAGATATTCCAATCTAATGTTGATATTCGGTTAAGGAAATGAGCCCAAGTAATAACATTTTGTCTAAAAAGAATTGTTAGACTTATGTTCTTCTCTTTTTAATGAGATTCCTATGTTGATATTGGTCCTCAAGTGTAAGTTTTTAAGTGGAACGAACCACTTAAATCTCTGTGTTCTTTGTCTGATGTTCTTTTGTATCTTTAGGTTGGATCACAACATATGAGTGAATGTACCCAATCTATTTCTCCTTTTGTAAGTAAAGGAAAAGAAATGAGAAGAAACGAAAATGCCAAGGGAAAACTTTCTCCGAAAACGTTCAAGAAAGATAAATGGATGGCTCAAATCCATAAAATGTGAATATGAGCCGTCGATTTCTCTTTCATGGACGTATTTGGAGAAAGTTTTCCTGGACCCTACTACTCCTCCAAAAGAAAAAGGAAGGAATCTAAAGAATATAGATCACAAATCCAACAAATACCAGGAAAAAGCAAATGCAAACAAACTTACACATGAAAAATCATAATATGGACCCCCAAGGTTTTTTCTGTCTCATTTTTTCTTGCATCTTTCGGTATTCTTATCTTTTTCCAATTAAAGCAAATGACACTTTGATCCTTTTTTATGTGCAGTGTGATGGAAAACACAAAAGAGTACTTATGCAAAGCGGTGGTCACAGTTGTTGATCATCTCGGAAGTGTCTCAGCTAATCTTGATTACCGGCTTTGGAATGACAATGTAGTTTCAGAAACAGAGATCAGAATCAATAGACTGACACAAGTTAGTATCAACACAATGCTGTCATTACATTGATTTTAACCCTCCATTATTCAAATGCATTAATTTTCTGTCAATATTCTTGCAAAATTACAAGATTATTAATTCTTTGAGAGAGAGAGAAAAAAAAACTGATGTGTAAAGGATAGTATTGTAATAAATCAATAAGCAAAAGAAATAGCGTGCATTTGAATAAAAGGATATTGCCAAAATTCATTTCCTTGCCATAGTTGAACAGGCTGATAAATTCAAGCATGGGTTGAGAACTTATGAGCATAAAAAATGTTTAAGCTTGGTTTGTATCATGACGGGTGCCATCAGGCATCAGATGCCGACCTTAAGCAGTTTGAAGATTTTACACATCATTTGTCAAACGAGCCGAGTAGTAGCTTGCTAGAGCTTGATATGAAAACTTAATGAGCTTCAAAAAAAAAAAAAAATGTTCACGCCTTGTTTGTTTATTTAACAGACTTATATGTCAACAAATACTTGTTATTATACTGAAGTGGGTTTTTCTTTTGTATTTTTGGTGTGTAACAGAGACTTGTCACTTGTAACCAATACAGCCACCAACTTGCTTTAACCAAAGTAAGCTGGAATGCAAATTTTCCAAGATATAACCTCCGTTACATATTCCCACGTAAGAATATTGCCTCATTTCTGTAATCTGGTTGAGATTTTGTTCAATTTACATAAAAAAACCAATCAATTTCGTGCACTCATTTACCTTTTATTGATAACCTATTTATCTCTCTTGATCAGCAACGGTGAATCGCGAGAGATCAATGGAACTTTTGGGGTAAATATTATTTTCTTTTTTATCCAATCCATTTTGAGTTTTTCTTATAACTCTGGAAATTACAGGAAAACGAACTCCTGATAAAGCATGTTCATGAGGCAAAAATAATAATAACTTAGCAGACAGAAAAATAACTTATACCGCGTGTTTGTTGCTTTTCAGGGGTGTTTTAGTATAGTTGGCATCTTGACAGCTATTCTTTTGCGTTTTTTGTTTGTTTGTTTTGTTATTTAAAAAAAAAAAAAATCGAGAGGCTAAGGGATGTGTGGAGATTTTCGTGAGCAGCACCAGCAAAGTCTTGTTTCACTCTCCGAAGCACTCTCAATGCATATCTTTCCCTATTGTACTGGTTTTTATATATTAAATAATTGTTTTCGTAATATATAAAATTTCTTTTGCTGATTAAAAAAAACAAAGTGTAGCAGATGGAAAGATATAAGTTAGAGGTTCAATGTTCTCATAAAATCATGCAGGGAAGGCGGGACTCCGGTCGCTGCTAAAACTATTAGAAAGCATGAATTTGAGGCAGAAGAGGATGTGCCTCTTTTCTTATACACAAGCAATCGGAAGCCATCTCTTATTAAGAATTCAAGTACAGAAACAGACGAGCTGAGTTCAACATCAGGTAACATGAAATTTAGCTATACGAAAGAATGATTTAAACCTTAATTTTTATCCCATCTAATATTGATGCCAACTCAATATATATGGTTTATATTCAGTATTGCCTGTTCGCAATGGCCTTTCCGTACTACCAAAGGCTTTGAATCCTTCTTTTCATTTCGAGGTAAAGCTTACTCTCCTCTTACTTCCCTTTAGCCTATGAATTTTTTGTATCTAGCCATGTCAACATGCTGTTTTTGTTTTCGCTTCAGGGCACGCATAAGCTCAAACGCAACACCATAAATTGGAAATCAGTGCAGAATAGCGACGTTGTGTCACTCATTCGGAAAGCTAAACGAGCAATGTAGATAATTTTTGAAGGCTTTGAATGAATACTGCTTTTTTGTTTTTTGTTTTTTTTCTTTCGAAATGGACGTTTTCAGGTTCTCTCTCCCTCCATCAAGGTTAAAGATGATCAAGCATGCAGCTATATAAGTACAATGAAGCATGCTTGTGGTACTGTAGATGAATTCAGTTTTTGTTCGGGACACGTAGATGGAGTTAGATGTTCTAAGTTGCCATTTTTTTTGGTTGCAAAGTTCTTATGCAAAAGAGGAAATGGTAATCTTTACATAGTTGAAGCTTTTTTTCAATTTGTGTTTTTCGTTTTTAATTAGTTTTCGAAAGTGCTTCTGTCATCTTTTAGTTATTTTAGACCAAAATCTTTTAGTTATCCCACCCTGGTGCTGCAGTCCTTTTGGATCTGCCATGAGTTTGGACTCGATCACGCCCAAGGAGGTACCTACACCGGATGCCCCCGAGGCTGCATAGATGTTACTTGCTTTTTCTTGAACTTTCACGTTGCGGTATCGTGCTTAACCTGTTTCTTTAGGTAAATGGAAGAAAGGGCATGAAAGAACATGGAAAACTTGATACAAAACTACATAAGAAATGTACTTCTAAAATGTATCTAACCCAATGGGTGATTCATTCCTCGTACTTCTCTATCCCTAACCGGATGGAAGAACAACAAAAGGAATTCCCACTCCCTAGCTACACTCCTCACCGGGTCCGAACTATCTACATCCACATGTACAAAAGCTATAAGGGTCTTTTGGGTTTTTCCTCGTTCGACAAATCGTCTCTTTCACATTTGATTTGCGTTCTTGTTTTGCTTCCAGCCCTTATATCCGCATCGGACTTAGACCTGCCAAGGCCTCAATCTTATCAATGTAGGAGAACTTCTTATCTGTTACAACTACTTTAGGAGGTTTGCTCATCTTCTCGTAATCGTCCTTCAAAGAATTGTCTAAATTTCCCGTCGGGCTATTCTTCTTCATCTCTGCATCACCTTTGTCCAAATTCCAACCCATGAAATCTGATAGTGTCATTGAAGTGGGCGTTTCTGCCGTGTTACCCCTGGCTGAATCTTCCGTGGGGTTAGGGGAACGACTCCCGGTGTCTGCATAAAGGACATCTTCAATACGAGACACGACAGTGTTGGCTAGGCTTTCTAGTACCCTTGAATAACTCTCTAGGATAGCATGTCCAACATCCTGTCACAGGAAAATTCAGAAAAAATATGAACTAGTTTTACTTGGACCATTGCGTGCAGATAAAACATGGAAGGGTTATCAAAATGTTAGACATACTCGGTTGTATTGGATTTTACTGATGTCAAGCGCGGATTGAGGAAGTCCAGGATACCGTTGTTTGAGCATGAGCAAGATGGTCTCGGCTCTCTCTTCGAATAGCTCTCTCTTCTCCATGCTGATTCCTGAACCCCATGAAGATTTTCCATCCTTATGGTGCATCTTCCTCTTCCAAATCACAATAGAAGCCTCAATCCTGTTCTTAAGGTCAAGGACTTTGTGCTCTGTTGACAAGTCCATGTTTGAAAGGAATTCCACTGGATTGAAGTACTCAACTGTTATGCTCTTGTATACCAAATCACCGAGGCTCGATCTCCCATTCTACCAAGCCAAAAATTGAGGAAATCAGGCGAGTTTTTGTTACTATAACTAACTTGAATAAATGTGGATTTCTTATTTTGTGCTCATTTAGATTTCTTGGTCAAGAAACAATTCTGTGGAAAATCTATCACAGTTTGCTCTGTGTCCCTGTGTCCGTCTAAAATATAAAATAAAAAAAATTAAACATGTATTTAATAGGCGTGGACATTGTGTCGCATCGTCTCGTGTTCGGGTAAAAAATAGTCAACCCTAACCCGCTAACTTCATGTTGGGTTCATATCGGGTTATCGCATTCTTTCATAAATTCCCGTGTCATGTTCGTGTCATGACATCTCGTGTTCGTGACAGAATTCTCTCAATCCTAACCCGACCTGTTTAGCTTTTTGTGTTATCGTGTCGTGTCATATTTGTGTTCCGTGTTAGAAATAGCCGACCCTAACCACTAACTTCGTGTCGGGTTCTCGTGTCGGGTTGGAAATTGCACTCCTAGTGTTTAGGCATGTGCGATGCATGTCTGGAGAGTGCAGTGTTGTGTCTGGATACGTAAGGCCGGTTGACTCGTCCATGCTTCTTAGTTACAACAAATCTGGATACATGAGGCCGGTAAATGTGTTCATGCTTCTTAGTTCCTACCATCCAAACTAGCCAGCGTTATTCTATTTCAATAGACTTACTGTTGGACTTATCAGTTGAATTCATTTTCTTCTTTTACCTTAGGGAGGGACTCAATGTAGTTCTCAGGGATCTCCATTTCTGATAGAATTTGAGCATTTATGGCCATTGATGCTTTGAGGACTTGGTTTACAGAATCTTTCTGAAATTTCAGCCATTTTCGCGATACATCCGACAGTCCATCTTGGGGAACTTTAACCGTCGGTAGCCACCATTTGTCGTCCCTCTGGTTTCCTTTCTCGGATTCATCAGCGTCGTTCGATACATACCAGAACTCATTCTGGTCTCTGAAGTTATCTAGGCAGTCCTGTTCATTTTCTTCTGATCAGATAACTAGAAACTAGTACGAAAAGAATAATAATTTGAAGACCCTGCACGGTTACTGTTTTCAGAATCAGTTTTTGTAAAAGCTTTTCAAGAATCAAAACTGAATACCAAAACATAATTTGAAGTTTGAAAACATGTTCTAAATGTTTTTGAACCCGGAAAATGGGTTATTTCCCGGTTAGAGAACAGAATACCAAACAAGTCCTGGAAATATTTTCTGAAAACAACCACCACGCAGGGGTTAGCAGTACACTCCATTTCTTATTCTTACAAGGAGCATCGCGTCGAGTTTGCGCAAGGCTGGGATATTCATGAGCAGATCTCTTCGTTGTTGCGTCACCATTATCTGTCAACAACATGAACTAGATTAAGGAACAGGATAAGATACAATTTTCGGTACGCTGTTCAAAAGAATATATACAATTTTTGGTATTTAGATAAGGGTGATATGGAGAGAGATATTCCACCTCCATATTTGTGCCATCCTTTGATTTTTGTTGAGAAGGAACAAATTCAACAATGTAATCTGTTACTGACAAAAGCCAATCTATTTCTTTTCTCCACCTTGCTTTCCTATCTAGAGACATAGGCTCTAACTTCCTTTGTTCTCCAAAAACAGAAGCTGCAACCCATCAGGAAAACGAAGAGAAAGTGGGCATGAATTAGAATCTCACACGATTTTTGAAAACACCGAAAATCTGTATTCAAGGAAACATTTGAAGAAAAAAAATTGACAGAAACACTTTTTAGAGTTGAATTTGAAAGGAAAAATTTAAGGAAAAATTGACAGAAACACTTTTTACAGGTGAACTAGGAAATAAACTTGATTACCGGCGAGATTAGTGATGGCATTTGACAAGGCCAAAGCTGATGAAACTCCCTTCCCACCACCTGACATGTCTTCTCCCAAGAGCAGCTTAGAAAATCTTTCCTTCATTAATTCCATATCTGAGCCAAACAAAAATTTCAACAAGATGTAATCCGAAACCGAGACATTTCCAATCTCATTCAACCATTAGAATAGGAATATATGTCCGTGTATTACGCGAAAACTATAGATTTCTCATTGAGGTATAAACGCGCGAATGGATCAAATGGGTTCGATAGAAATTCGAACAATCTATCTATCAAATGTGAATATGTGTGAAAATTGAAACATTTTTTGAATGCCAAATGGTATACCTGAAGGCTGTTGGTCCTTGCTACGGGGACTTAAACCCCTCCCGCCCTCTTTGCTCAACCGCGAAATTGGACCCTTTTCACCAGATGGATTGAACACAGATCCTATTACCTCTATTGGTGCAACCCTTGCGCCGTGACTCCTAAAGTGCTTATCATCAATGGCTTCTCCACCATTTTTGCCTTCAGATAATAAACTCTGAACCTGTCTTCCTGGAATCTCCAACATCTTTTTCAATTGAAAAGACCTCGATACCTGGATGCCGCTTTCTTCTCTAACCATTATACTACTTTTACGTATCAACAATATAGGAAAGTATGAACATGAGCAATATATTAGTAAATTAACTCAACAATGAGAAAATCTTAATTTAATGTTTCTGAAAGAGAAAAATGAAAATGGAGGAAACCCTTTTTAGGAATGAAAGGATGGAGATGAAATGGTAAAGGGTTTTTTTTCTCCTTGATTTCTTGTTGAGTTGAAGATGATCAAGAGGGATTTGGACATAGGGAGGTTTGCGTGAAGAAAAAGGATAAACAAAAGGAGATGGAGTTTTTGTTGGATTTATTTTTGGAAATTAATGGTTGGATTTGTCAATTCTTGCTGAAAAGTCTGGGAAAGACATGCAATGACAGCTATATATCTCTAAAACTAACTGCTTTTTCTCTACGACAACTAACTAACTTTTCCTATACCCCCTAGCTTTCTCCTTTTCTAGACGGAAATAACGAAACCGGGGGAAGTGCTGCGCAGCCCCATGCTGCGCAGCGTGCTGTGTGGCCCATTTCGGTGCCGTTTTGGCACTGTTTCGACGATCGGAGACGTCCACCATGTAGAGCTCGTCGAGTACTACAAATGTACCAAAAATCAAGTCGATCGGATATTGTTAAGTGCCTCATTGGAATACAAATAAGTTGAAAAAAATTGGAACACACATGTCTTGAAACATTAAATGAAAACCATTGAAACCATTTTTTTCAACATATTTGTGTTCTGATGAGGCCCTTAACGGTATCGGATTGAGTTGATTTTTGAAACACTTATAGTACTCGATGAGCTCTACGCGGTGGACGTCTCCGATCGTCAGAACGGTACCGGCGCGGCCCCGAAATAAGCCCGCACAGCACGCTGCGCAGCACGGGGCTGCGCAACACCCCCCTGTTTCCGGAAATAACTGCAATACACACCGGTTAAAAGTGCATAGTATATGCATCTATTGTATGGTCTTTATTATGCTACCTCATGGCAATCATAACTTTTTTAGTGTCTCGTAAATTTTATATCAAAAACTCGTAACTTTTTTCCAAAATATGATTCATAACATTTGGCGCGTCTCGTAACTTTTATACAAAAAAATCTTAACTTTTTATTCCCAAGAGTTAATCGATTCGTAACATTTTTAGGTGTGCGTATTTTACATACCCAAATAGAGGTGTGTATTGTAGTCATTCCCTTTGTAAAAACTAAGAAACTTCTGACAAGTTTAATTTTTTTAAACCTCAAGTTAGTGGTTAAACAAAAGGGTAAAGGCACAATATTGTTGGTCATTCTCTTCTGTAAAGTCAAAATTTTCCAGGTATGCATGACACTTTTTATTTGCAAATCCAAAAGTAGTTTTGGCACGTTGATCGCAAGGCATTGGCTTGAGATAACTAGTAGTCTTGGAAAGTTCACCAATTTTGGCCCTTTTTTGTTGTATGACACACCTAATTGCTTAATTTGTATGGTTGTGCCACATCAAAAGTTTGCATGCACTATATTTTATAGGGCTGCTCAAAAAAATCGGTGAACCGTGAATCCGGTCCGGACCGAACCGATCCGTACCTTTTGAATTTTAACTGTGGATTAATGGTCTGGACACGGATTCAAAAAATAAAAAACCGTGACTTTTGGATCGGACACGGATTTTGATTTTGAAACCGTGGATTAACCGATCCGGACCGTGAGATTTTTATTATATATAATTTTATCATTTTTATAATTATAGTTATATAGATATTGTTAATTTAGCAGACTTACGGTTTGGTTGTACTGTTGTAGGAGTTATGGTGCGAATATTGTTATCTCTATAAAATCTAGGGGGGTAAAATATTATAAGTGCTACTATATATACTCTCTGTTTGTGAGTGAACTGAAAGTAACTATCTGCTATTGCCTTTGTGAGTGAACCGGAAGTAACTATCTGCTATTGCCTTTGTGAGTGAACCGAAAGTAACTATCTGCTATCCTTTGTGGTAATATAAGTTTGTGCATTTGTTTGTTCAGTTATATAACTATCTGCCTAACTGCCTTTATTGTTTTTTATTGGGATTTCTAACTTTGAACTTTCTATTTAGTGCATTTGCTACTTGCTAGTGCCTTACTGCCTTTGTTTGTTGTTTTTTTCGAATAAGTTGAAAATCCGCGGATTAATCCGGAATCGATCCGTGACTTGCGGTTCGGATTGGAACCGAACCGTGAGACTTTTGGATCGGACACGGATTGTATTTTCAAAAAACCGTGACTCGCGGATTAGGATTGGATTCATGCCAATCCGGACCAATCCGGACCGTGAGCACCCCTAATATTTTATATAACTAAAGATATCGTGATTTTTGTTTGTTTCAGGTGGTCTACTAATCATCAAAAACCCTAAAATTGGACGGAGAAAAGAATTACCTAGCATCTTCTTGTTTAGGCTTCCTTTCAGTCCCCGATAAAGGATCCAAGTCAAGCTACAAGATTTTTCGAAACAGAGGATGTTTTAGCGCCTTTTTCTTCCTTCCATGGTCTACACGCGACAGACCGTCCCCGTGGTCTAACACTTAGTGACGTTTTCTGAGACCTCTGTAAAACCTAATAAAATTTGTTTCCTTCAATTTTCAATTTGCGTTCTATTACAAACTCTTCCCATGGCAAAACCTCAAACGAACCAGAATCATCCCTCCGAAGGTTCATCTTCCATGTTTTCAGTTCACCATCTGTTAAAAATATAACCACCAATTCGTCTCCTTGCGGTAGTTGAAAATACGGTAAATTGTTGACAATCGAGTCCAAGGGAATGAGTAGGCGAGGTTGACCACTCATCCCCAAGTTCAATTCAAAGAGGAAATTATGTGGCTGGAATATTGTACCATTTTGTTCTTTGGAATTATTATCTGAACCCTCTGCTTCATGTTTAAGATTTTTGCATTCTTGGGCTCGAGGGTTTGTTGTTTCTTCCAAATCCGCTTCTGGTTTAGGGCCGGGATGAAGACCTTCGCCCGACATGATTTCTCGATAGAATGTTAGAGAGAGAGAGAGAGAGATGGAACTGGTTTCTTGAGAGAATGGTTTCTTGGGATTGATACTAGAGCAAACTAAACTGAAACAGGGTAATGTGGTATATATATATAGAGTAAACTTCCAATCCAAACCACAAAATGCGGACCTACCGTCCGGACCTCACTTTCCGGACCAAATTTCGACGATCCGAACCGTTAGATGTGTTTAAAACGTGTTTTTAAGGTCCCCCGCGAGGATTTGGCAAAAAAAAAAAACCCAGAAGGGTGTGATCGGAGTAGTTTTTCATAAAAATGTTCGGATCATCAAAATTTGGTCCGAAAAGTGGAGGTCCGGAACTTAATAAGTTGCGGGAGTTTGGACCGGAAGTTTAGTGTATATATATATATATATATATATATAGGGTTTGCTTCTAATCCGGACTTTTAATTTCCGGACCTCATGATCCAAACATTTTTTTGACGATCCGATCCGTCCAATGTGTTCAGAAGGTGATTTCAAGGGTCCTCGCGGAAAATCTTCAAAAAAATACCGGGAAGGGCTTGATCCACATTTTTTGCGAAAACTGCTTGGATCAAGCCCTTCCCGGTATTTTTTTGAAGATTTTCCGCGAGGACCCTTGAAATCACCTTCTGAACACATTGGACGGATCGGATTTTCCAAAAATAATTTGCAACACAAAAAAACCCATTTTTTTCTTATTTTCGGGAGGTGTGGATAAGAAGATTTCTGTATATATATATATATATATATATAGTCTGGATCTCATCTGTGATAGCTATGGTCCGGGATTATCCGGACGAGGCATTTCCCGATCAAATTTTGATGATCGGATCCGTCCAATGTGTTTAAAACGTATTTTTAAGGGTCCCCACGAGAAATCATAAAAAAAAAAGACTGGGAAGGGCTTCATCCGAGCAGTTTTTGATTTTAAACACAGTGGACGGTTCCGATCATCAAAATTTGATCGGGAAATGAAAAGTGTGGATGGTAAGAGTAGTGGATTGGAACATTGGTGTATATATATATATATATATATATATGTGTGTGTGTGTGTGTGTGTGTGTGTGTGTGTGTGTACAATCCACTTCCAGTCAGGGCTCCCAGATTTTTAAAAAGTCCGGACCTCCAATTTCCGGATCGAATTTCGACAATTCGAACCGTCCAATGTGTTTAAAAGGTGTTTTTAAGGGTCTCCACGAGAAATCAGCAAAAAAAAAATAATACCGGGAAGGGCTTGATCCGAGCAATTTTACATAAAAACGAACATATACAGTTTTTAAACACATTGGACGGTTCGGATCCTTGTAAAATTGCTCGGATCAAGCCCTTCCCGGTATTTTTTTAAACACATTGGACGGTTCGGATCGTCGAAATTCAATCGGGATCTATGAGGTGTGGATTTTTTAAAAATCCGGGATCTTAGACTTGAAGTAAATTGTATATATGTATATATATGTACATATGTGTACATGTATACACTGTGTACATATACATGTACACCTATACATGATGTACACATATACATTTATACATGTGTGTACATGTATATGTATACATATGTATATGTGTATATATAGATATATATAGAGGAATTATCTAGTCTGGGATCCCTAAGTCCGGGACTCATAGTTTCGGATCAATTTTTCATGATCAAGCCCTTCCCGGTATTGTTTTGACGATTTCTCGTGGCGACCCTTAAAAACACTTTTTAAACACATTGGACGGTTTGGATCATGCGAAAACATGTTTTAAACCTTCAAAATATCAAAAAACCTCCAATCCGGGATCTTGGACTGGATAAATTGGTGTGTGTGTGTGTGTGTGTAGGAGGATGATCTAATGATGACTCCCTCATTAAAATTCCGCGAGGACCTCAAGGATCGGGATCGAATCTCGACGATCCGAACTGCTCAATGTGTTTAAAACGTGTTTTTAAGGGTTACCACGAGGAATCGCTAAAAAAAAAAAACTCGGAAGGGCTTCATTCGAGCATTTTTCGATAAACTCTATATGTACGGTTATTATGAAAAACTGCTCGGATGAAGCCCTTTCGGATATTTTTTTGGTGATTCCTCGCGTTGGCCTTGGAAAATATGTTTTAAACATATTGAGCGGTTTGGATCGTCGAAATTTGGTCCGGAAAATCAAAAAATGGCGGTCCTCACGGAGGAGATCCATGAGGGCGTCCTTAGGAGATCATGATTGTGTGTGTGTGTGTGTGTGTGTGTATATATATATATATATATATATATATATATAGAGAGAGAGAGAGAGAGAGAGAGAGAGAGAGAGAGAGAGAGAGAGAGAGAGAGAGGGGTGTTGTTATAGGCGGCAACTGGCAACACCTTTGACTGATGACTTTTTTGAATTATTACAAATGGTAAAGCACAAGTTGACTTGGATCCTTTATCGGGGACTGGAAGGAGGCCTAAACAACTAGAAGAGGATTTGGAAGAAACAACAAACCCACCCCCCAAGAACGCAAAAATCTAAAACCTGAAGCAGAGGGTTCAGATAATAACCCCAACGAACCAAATGGTACAATATTCCACGCTCATAATTTCCTATTTGAATTGAACGTGGGGATGAGTGGCCATCCTCGCCTACTCATCCCCTTGCACTCAATTGTCAACAATTTACCGTACTTTTCCACTGCCGGAAGGAGACGAAGTTGTGGGTATATTGTTAACAGACGGTGAACTGAAAACATGGAGGATGAACCTTCGGAGAGATGATTCTGGTTCGTTTGAGGTGTTCCCATGGGAAGAGTTTGTAACGGAACGGAAATTGGAGGAAACAAAATTTTATTAGGTTTTACGGAGGTCTAAGAAAATGTCACTAAGTGTTAGACCACGCGGACGGTTTGTCGCGCGTAGACCATGGAAGGAAGAAAAAGGCACTAAAGCATCCTCTGTTTCGAAAAATCTTGCGGTGTGACTTGGATCGTTTATCAGGGACTGGAAGGAGGCCTAAACAAGAAGATGATCGGTAATTCTTTTCTTCGTCCAATTTTAGGGCTTTTGATGATTAGCAGACCACCCTTTTTTTTTTTTTTAGCAAGAAGAGAGAAAATGCATTAATCAACCAATCCAAACAAATACAACCACCTAAAAAAGTAAAAAAAAAAATATATAGAAAATAGAAATTAAAAACATAAAGGAAAAGGGAAAAAGAACCGCCGGAGCCTGTCGTCGCCGCTGTCAAACCGGAGCGGCCGCCACCGTCGGTATCGGAGCCCAGATCTAGAAACTCCAGATCTAGCTCCCCTTGTCCAAAAATCGAGATTCCGGCTGCCCATAGCTCTAGGAGAGAGATCCGGTCGTCCATGGGGAGTTGCTGGCAATCCAGAGGGGAAGTACTAGAGGATAGGAGAGGGAAGGAGAGGAGGAGGTGGGAGAAGGTGGAAGGGGAACGTGGGGGAGGGGGGTTGTGAGGTGGCAGGGAGAGGCTTCTCCCATACTCTTCTCTAACTCACTCTCTCTTTCAGTCTCTCTAGACTCTTCTCATCCTTGATTAGTAGACCACCTGAAACAAACAAAAATCAGGAAAAGTTTTGGACTGGCGGCCTAATTTGTATTTTTGTTTGTTTGGAGTACAAAATAGTCCAGATAAGAAAAGTACTGGTACATAAATACATTATCCCTTAATGGATTGAGCCCAGAGCTCAGGGCCATAGCCTAAATATTCATGGGTATTGGTTTCTTGGCCCGGCCAAGTCCAATGACAAATGGGTCAGGCTCGCAATTTCTTTTTTAATCAAATGACATCCTTTAACGAGCTCATTTTGGGAGAGGACTTCGGGCCTGTTTGGATTCCTCCTTTTTACACTTTCATTTTTTCCTTTTTAATTTTGGATGATTGGCAGGTTTTTCCAAAATCTATCTATCTTTTTATGAATACCCTATAATAATGTAGTTAGTACCCTCAAAAGCCTCCAAACTCCCAATTATAATTTTCTAGAATTTTTCCTTCTTATTTTTTAAAATTAAAAAGGGGTTTACGTGGTCATGGGGAAACCAATTAACCAACCCACACATTTGTGGCTGGTTGTCAGTTTCACCCTCTGTATCACTTTCTGGGTTGTATGCATGAGGAAATTTTTTTGGGTACCGCGTGGGTACCACGTGGCCGACCCCACGTGGTACCTGAACATTGCATCCGGGCTGTCCAAAAGTGTATTAGACGTCCGAGATCAAAATCATCTCTCTCCTGTTTCTTTCTCCATAATCCGAACCGTCCAAAACCGAAATGGACAGTCTAGATGGCGCGAGCGGGTACTCGCTCGGCACTGAAAAATTTCTCATGATGAGGGCTTTCCTAGCATTTTGGTAGTGGGCTAGTTTTTATTTGGTATAGTTTGAACAAGTCAATGAATCGTGCTCTCAACTCTACATTGGCTAGAGATCATGGGTTGTTTATTACTCCTACAAAGCAACTCCCTGTAATTTCTCCTTTTTGTTTGTGCAAACGCATGTGCATGTGCAAATTGAAGTGTACAATTTCTGGACAGCCAAATATTTTGCATGTAAACTACCTTAAAAGGTTTCAATTTGGAAAAAAATACAAATTAACTTTCCAATTAGCCCTAATTTTTGAGAGGTTTCAATTTCGAAAAATGAATTTAACACTTCAAATTTTGATAACCACACTCCAATATTTTTCTTGCCATGTATAGAATGGAAACAACGTTGTGTGCATCAAACACATGGCCGAAAAAAGCTAAATTATCTTTTTCATCGATTAGCATTGTGCCCGTTTGACACATGGGCCGGAAAAATAAACCAATTTAGTTTATTTTGTTTCATGCATCGAACAAGCACAACTCGTAGATTTTAGAAGAATGTATTTTCATTTTTGAGGTTTAGAGAGGAGAAACCAAAAGTCGAGTGAGAGAAGCTTTTTGACTTTTCATTTTTCACTTTTTTTCATTTTTATTAACAAAAAGACATACCGAATATATTTTGCACATCTCCTAAACACTACTCATGTTGTAAAATGAATAATATACATTTCTCCTAAACACTCTATCAGATTCAGTATATATTCTAACAATAATACAAAAAACCAAAAAATTGAAAATGCAAAAACTAAAAAAGAGTCTCCCAAACATCTCGGAATTTATCCTTCTAAATTTGTTTGTCCAATCTCGAAATTCCAATTTATTATTGAGACAAAACGATTTCGGGTGATTTGCCCATATGATAAAATCAATTTTCAGCAAATGTTGATGAACAATGATAAGTACAGACCCTCTCAACCACTCCCCACCACACCCTTTCTCATTGAAACTCTGCTTTTTTAGAATCGAAATCTACCGACATAAAAGATGATGTAGACTTGGCCACATCGAAACTCTAATGTTTTGAGCATTGCAAAAGGACAAAAAATGTGAGTGAATGTGATTTTGGCATTTTCCTCTTATGGCACCTTCCTCTTATATAACCGTTTTTTTTAATACGTTTACATGTGAATTTACAAGACTAGTAGCCATTCATTTATACTTTTCTGTTTTTTTTTTTTTTGACATTTGGAAAGGCAACATTAAAAATTTGCACTACAATAGAACAAAAAAAAAAGAAGAGGTGCAATCATAAAAAAGCAGAGAGATGAAAATCAATTATCCAAAATTTCTTCTTCAAAAAAAGAAAAACTACTTCAAATTTCAGTATTCAGAAAGTCTAGGTACCCAAAATGGACACCAAAAAATGCCCAGAATTTGAACTTCAACGACCCAAATCCTGAACAAGTGAATCTAGACAGTTGAAATTTAAATTCTGGGTATATGACAGTGCTCTTTCAGTATCCCTTTGTTTGGCTCATATTTCTTTCAAATTTTCACTTTTCTAGGCAAAGAACAGTGACTCCAACGGCACATTAATTTATCTTGGCAGCAAAAAGTAAGCAAGGGGTTGTGAATCAGGTAAACCATTAATATAGGCACCAAAAGGGGGGAAGGCAACTCAAGCAAAAACAGCAAGAGTCTTGTGACTTCACTTAATGGCATGTCTCTTTGCCTTTGCTTTTCAATTACTGTACTTTTTCTGGTTCGACAGCCGGGGTGTCCAGTTCAGCTTACGTGCACCTCGACTAATTTTTTCAGCCATCTACGCCGGGATTGAGAGATTCACAAGAAATTACTTTCTTGCAGCCGGACCCCAAGAATCAAACCCTCGTCAAGTAAACTCACTAACCAACCGAACTAACTCTCGGGTCTTCGAATTACTGGCATCGCATTGACCTAGCTGGGGTGGCTGATTAAAGTATCTTGTCCTTGAAACTAATGTTTATTTTCCACTTGGATTCTTGCTGTTTTTGCTTGAATTAGGTCCTAATGTTTATTTTGCCACTTGGATTCCAAGTTAAATGTAGATTCTTGGACCACCATTTTATTTTAATGCACTTTTACTGGCTGGTTGATAGCTTCTCTTACTAAAAAATTATGGTCATACCTTTTCTTCACTTCAAAGGCCGGGGTGCAAAAGAGATAGTCCATGCACAAAATAATATTTATAATTGATTATAGTAGCCACATGATTGAATCACATTTATCTTCAAAATAGTGGACAAGACATTTGAAATCGAGAATAAACCATCAATTTCTTGTGAAAAATGTGAGCCAATAATGTGGTTATTGACTAATCAAATGTTTTTTTTTCTCCGAAATGATGATCTACTCAGCCGGTTCTAAAATAGTTAAGAGCTCACATAATTGAAATGGGACTGGAAATAATATTTATGACTAAGTTGAGAGCATATATTGTTTTGATAACTCAAATGTTCAGGCTAGATTATGCGCTCGTCAATTAAACTTCGGGGACCAACTAACAGGAGATCCAACTAAAGTTGTAACCAAGTCCCCGTATAGACTGGCTCCGAAGAAGTTGATGGTCTTTAAGAGATTCCGAACCTAAGATCTTAAAATGCATATGCATATATGTAATTATTAAGTACCTATAAAATTTAAAGTGCTATATCCTACAACCTAGTTTGATTTTTCATTGGAAATTTGAAAAATGGTCAGATGATATTAATTGATTTTAAACAGGGCAAATGTTAGATGGTTTAGGTCTCAACCATGCATGTAACTCATTTATGCAGGTATAATTAATAAGTTATCTGTATAGAGACAGAATATGTACCAGCCTAATCTTGAGAAATAAATAAATCAGTGTAAGTAACGACCCACCTAACCAAATCTAATATTCCATGGAGATTTATATATTATCCTACAAGAAAACAGACAAACCTAAAAGAACCCTATGTTTTAAACTTCAGTAAACCAAATGGAAAATCTGGAATAAAAAAGCCCTAATATTTAAATCCCAACTAACCATTATTTGGATTCCAAATAGCTTGTCTTCAACCATCCAACATCGACCTTTGCGTTTCACCTAGGGATTGGGGATCTTGTAGTGCGGAGCCGTACTACAAGGTTATAGTGCGGCATCTGAGCCGTTGATTACACAATCAATGGTTCATATTTCATTTCAGCACTTGCATGATCTGAGCCATCCATTGCCGAGATAAAATCCGAGCCAAGATCAATGGCTCGGATGCTGCAATACAGAATTGTAGTACGGCTCCGAACTACATGCTAGCCTAATGGTGGACTAGTGGGTATTAGGGTTCAACTCCTGTGAATAGGAAGTTGGCTCCATGTAGTAATCTAACAAATAATGACAAACTAACATCCTATCTTTTGGTAATTACAAATAAATAAATCCAATATTATCCCATTCTCAATAAATCTTGTTAAACTCTTAAATCCAACTGTTCGATTATTAGCCATGGAAAGTTGGAAATCTTGTGAAGAAAGAGTAGATTTCACTCTATATAGCAGTTGGTCGAAGTTCAAAGCAATAGATCATTGACTTGTAACTGTGTGATCCTAACAATCCTTACTCTGCGGAGCCCATTAGATTAGTCGATTAGTCGAGGTGCACGCGAATTGGTCACAACACCCGATTATCAAAAGACCGGGCCAAGTCAGTGGGGGGACCCTGTCGGGCTCCTTCTGTCGTTATCTTTCGCCAACCGTTGGTCCAGTTTTCATTCATCCAATTAGGCAATTTTGGACTAGGGTGCATGAGCTCTTTTTCTGAACTGGGCAATTTTGGACTAAAAATAAAGACAAAAAAAATGATGTGTTAGTAACCTAGAACGACAAAGCACTCTCTGAGGGCATGGAATGTCTTTTTTTGTCAGAATCTCCACAATAATGTCTCTATTGGATTCTCCGATCGAAATACAGGAAAACTCCATTCAATTCTCGATGAAAACAGAGTTCTAGCTACGAATTCTCCCCATAACTGAAAGATCATTTCGAGATTTTCAAACATATTCTAGGGTTCGATGTGAGTATTGACAGCAAAGCTAAAGATTCACGAAAATATAGTACTAATAAATGAGTGTGAAATATGAATTTCTTGAACCGTCTATTATTCTTTTCACTAATGGGATTTGTTCACATATCTATTAATGGCCAATCAAGCTACTATTTCGCACAAATTTTCAGATATTTGTCAAAGTAACAAAATGAACAGTTCAGATCATTGTTTTAGCTTTAGAAACGACTCACATTAGTCCAAATTGGAGAGATCTAAATTAACAAAAACTAGAGCTGAGTCTATTCCCGTTTTGATAAGTAGGGGGAAGAGTTGAAAAAACTTGGAATTTTTTTTTTCTTGGGGTGCTTGGGATATGGGAGAGTTGAAATTGTGCTAATGGAAAATTGTGAATTTGTGATGAAAAGGAAAAGCATGGGGAAAAATAAGAATAGAAGCTATTAATTTTTCAGTTTTAAAGTGGATAAAGTGGATTAAGAAAATGTCAAGAAGTACTATACTGTGAACAAGATCATAGAATTTGTTTAGTTATCCATAAATAAATAATATCTTCAAGATCATATTAGGGTTTTCACCACCCTTATGCTGCGGGAGGAGACGGTTTTACGCTTGATGAATGTTTTCTTCCTCTGTAGTAATGGCTTTTCTTTCAATAGCATTCATTTTCACTCAGGGTTTTATCCTCTTGACTATCAAATCTGAGAAGTTCTTAGCGTTTTCTTCTCTGTTCGTTTATCTCGGCTTCCCTTTCATCATTGAGGTGCTGGTTCAGATTCTAATTGTTGGTGGTGATGATTCTCTGACAAAGGTAGTGGTGGTGGCAGTCCATTGACGAATTAGATTGATCGATTGGCTTGCCGGCCACGTTGCTACGGGTGTTTGAATTTTTAATTAGTGTGAGTTTTCTTTTGTTTGTAGGAGTGCGAAAGAGACTTATTCTTTAGCTGGGAGAGATAGTAGTGGTCTCAGTGCCTGTACCTAGAAAGACTATTTTTATGACTTTCTAGTCTATCTATTAAGGATGAATACTCCTTGTAACTTGTAAGTGATTATCGTGTGTACATGTATTTCCTATCAATTACTCTTACGTTATTATCATTTTGACAAAAACAAAATAATAATAGTTTGAAAAAGTACCTACTTAATTCAAAATCTAAACATAACTCGAAAATTTGAAATACAATTATTCATATTTCCTCCGCACCACACAAATCATGTCCCAAACAGGCATGATGAAAGTAAGTAAATTAGAAAAATAACTAGACTCCGTTCAATTATCTAGAATGTTGTATAGGAAAGTTAGGGTTAGGAAAAATAAATTGAAGTGAAGTAAAGGAAAAAGAAATCTATTTTTTTGTAAGTGTGCATTTGACAAATGGATTGTTTATGAAAACTGAAATTTAATTGTTCTTTTGCCTAGAAAAATAAACTTACGGGAAACTTCTTTTATCATGATTCATTGTTTATTTCAAATAAAAGTAATTTTGGGAGCTAAATATCTGGCCATCATATTTTCAGTAAATTAATACATACGATTTGCTACCTTGAATCATCTTGCAATTATAAAATATCTAGCCACGATGTCCTTTTGGCTTACTTTTGTCTTTTTAAAAAAAATTTGAGGTTCGATCATAATTTTTTTTACTCTTTTGATTCTTCTCGTTAAGACAAACCAATAATTCGCCTGTTATTGACAAGAAAAATGAAAAAAATTGAAGGACAAGAAAAAAAAGCCAATTGTCTTATTAAACCAAACCAGATTGAAGTATTGTTATCAATCACCGTATGATACTATGAAAGCTTAAAACATAAATAGATAATATTGTTATCAATTTTCTACAAAACAAAAATAAAGGAAATAAAGGAGAGGGAGAGAGTGTTGGTGAAAAAAAATTGAGAATAGAGGGAGGAGAGAACTTTTATGCGACGCTAAATTCCATATCTTTTTTAAGATTTGTTTTTGGAAAAAGTAAGTCCTGCTCGAAAAATCAATTTTCCAAGTAATATTATTGTAACTGAACACTCAAAAATATATTTGAAAGTTAACTTTCTCATCATTTCCTGATATCTTAACGGGTTAACTTTTGAAAATACTCCAAAAGTAGGAGTAGTTACTTTCTTTGTTAGCAAATATTTACCGCATTTATTATTGTTCTATTTTTTTGAAGTTCATATTTATTTTTTTCTAATTTTATCTTTTTTTCTTCAAAAATGTTTCTAAGTTTATCTTCTTCAATCTTCAACGGCATTTTCATGGTAGTCTCCCTATCACAACGGTACACCGTACACACACAGTATTCTGTATTCACTTCCTAAAATGTGAACCCCACCTTCCCTCGCCTATCTTTCGAATCAATTTTGCACTCTGCAACACAAATAATCAATTGCACCCATTAATTACACCCCTCTAAATTACCCATTATTCAACTCATCTTCATTTTTTTTTTTGGTTTCCCAGGGTGTCCACTACCGATGCAGTGACTAATCCCTTCGCTGGTTTGTAGGCACCTCGAAGGGTGGAACAGCTGGCCCAGGGTTTTAAAGCAGCTCCATACCCAAGGCTAGGGATCGAACCCCCGACCTTGGTTAAGGGAGGAGGAGCCCCTACCGCTCCACCACACCCCCTGGGTTAACTCATCTTCATTTGTCCCCCCCATCAAACCATTTTTTTTACTGTGATTAAACAAACAAGATCAAACCTGTTCTTTCTTGGTTTTTAGAAAACAATTGATGTTCGACACAGAAGTGGGTCAGAAGAAAATACAGTCAAGATTCGCCTGTTATTTTGCTCTTTCCTCCTGGATCTCAGGCCTCTACAGCTCACATGCTTGTCTACTCTCCAACTGGTAACTTTGTAGTCAATTTTAGGTCTTCAATTGTTTTGGGCTCATTTTCTCGTCTGGGTCTGTCAATTTTCTCTAGTTTCTTTTGCTGTTCTTTGATATGGGTTTTGGTCAATTTTATGTTATGAATTGTTCTGCATTCCATTGGCATTAACTCATCTGGGTTTCTCGGTTAAATTTTTGGGCCTTCCTTTGGTTTTGGTTTCGCTCAATTCTTGGTTCTGAATTGTTCTGGGTTAATTTTCTCATCTGGGTTATTCAATTTCTCTTGGTTTTTGGCTGTTCTTTGATGTGAGTTTTGGTCAATTCTCGATTACGAATTGTCCTGCATTCCTTTACTCATCTGGGTCGCTCAGTTTCTGTTGTTTTTTCTGGCATTTCTTTGATTTAGTTTTTGTCTCAGTTCTTGTTTATGAATTGTTCTGGGTTCATTTTCTCATCTGGTTTCTCTAGAGGAGATAAATTCCAAGTTTGATTTGGTTTTTGTGTCAGTTCTTGTTTATGAATTGTTCTGGGTTCATTTTCTGCCTTTCTTTGATTTGGCGTATCTTTGATTTTGGATTATGAACAGACGCTAGAGGAGATAGACTAGTCAGTGTTGGGAGAGACTGTTTATTTGCAGAGAAACTACTCAAGAATTCAAACCTATTCAGGTATCATACTTGGAATTTAATGCAAGAATGCAAAGTTATTTCTTCATTTTGTGTCCCTATATTTATGGTAACCTATTTGCAGTTAAATTTTACATTTGATGCATCACTCTCTCTCTCTCTCTCTCTCTCTCTCTCTCTCTCTCTCTCTCTCTCTCTCTCTCTCTCTCTCTCTCTCTCTCTCTCTCTCTCTCCATTTTGTTGTTTTCTAGAAAATGTTACAGAAATTACTGGAAAATACACTTGAAACACTGTTTTGAATTTTGAAATGGAGAATGGTCATTTTCAGGTTTCAGCAGTATTTAAAATCACATACTAATTTGTTTTCCTGTGGCGGCAACTGATTCCTAGTTTTGGTTGGGCTTTCAGTGACGCCAAAGATGAAGAAAGGGTTCTATTTGTCTGTTTGCAGTCTGTCTTTTGAAATTTATTGATTAGAATATGATTATTTTATAAAATATTTAGTTAGATCTTTGGGTTTAGCTTGTGTATCATTAGCAGCATCTGAGTTATTCAATGGAATTTTTCTCTCATAGAATATGCCTCAAGACCGTCTGAGATCAGCTGTCTATAGATCATTTGTCAAATGTGATGATCCAAAAGGAGTGGCTGAATGTGGGACAATGAAAAAATCCAAAAGCAATCCTAACAGGTTAGAGGAAAAGGCCAAAATTCGAAAAATGCCTAAGAATTCGAATTCTTCTTCTTCCTCTGCATGTGAGGAAGTAGGAAAGGAAATGGTCTCTGAAAAAGACCCAGAAGACTGTCATAACCCATCTTCCTTTCAGCTCCTGGAGGTGTCTAAAGGGGCCCAGAAGTTGAACCAAGTAATAGACTCGTGGTCAAAAGGGATGAGTTTTGATGGCAACTCTAAAGAAATCGCGAAAGATTTGTTGAAAGGGGCTCTTGATTTGCAAGAGTCTTTGATCATGCTTGGGAAGCTACAGGAA
This sequence comes from Vaccinium vitis-idaea, assembly GCA_963854785.1. NCBI lineage: Eukaryota > Viridiplantae > Streptophyta > Magnoliopsida > Ericales > Ericaceae > Vaccinium > Vaccinium vitis-idaea. Next base: position 7,101,666 of record OY978226.1, on the reverse strand, counting down.
GCATCTCAATATATGGCCAAGTTGAAGAAAAAGCAGAAAGAGAAATCCAAGGGGGAGAGAACTGATCAAGGGGGGATCGAGAGAACGAAATCCCTTTGCTTCACAGCGCGTAATTTTGATATGGAATTTCAGAAGCCGAGATTTTCTGATTATGGGTGTTCAAGGGATTTTCTTGAGCAGAAAGAGAAATCCATGGGGGAAAGGGTTTATGACGTGGGGCGTGAAAGAACGAGTTCCCATCGATTCCTAGCTCATAATCGAAGACTTTCTGATTATGAAGCTAGATTTCAGAATCATGAAGCTGGATTTCATAATCGGAGACTTTCTGATTATGGGTATTCAAATGAGTGTTTTGAACAGAAAGAGAAATCCACTGCAGAAAGAATTCATGAAATGGGGTTCGAAAGAACGTATTCCCATCATTTCATTGATCCTAACTACCAAACAGGATTTCAAAAGCCAAAGCTTTCTGATGATGAGCTATTTGCTGGGGAGAGAATTCATGAAATGGGGATCGAAAAAACAAATTCCCATTACTTCATGGATCATAATTTTCAAAACGGCTTTCAGAAGCCGAGACTTTCTGCAAATGAGAAATCCAGGGGAGAAATATTTCATGACGCGGGGTTTAGAAGAATGAAGTCCCATGACATGGGAGATAACAATGACCAAATGGGATTACAGAAGCCAAGACTTTCTGCTGAGTATTCAAGGGATTGTTTCGATGAACTTAGGACAGCAATCAGAGACAGCCTTGCTAGGCAAAATCTTCTTCCCCCCACTTGCATTGAAAAAGGGGATTTCTGCCAAAAAAGAGCACCGGACTCAGCTCCTGGTATTGCCTCAACTAGCTCAAGCCAATCCTCAATAGTTAACTCCCATGAGTTTTCCTCGTCTAACAGTTCGCTCTCATCAAAGGCTCCAAACATGCCAAAAGGCTCAAATTTGATTGCCAAGCTCATGGGTCTTGAAGAAATTCCCCGTAAACAGTTAGGAAATGAGAATATTTCCAGTCCAAGAAGAGCTGTGTTCGATATTGACATGCCAAAGGCAAGGAAGCCACAGTCTGCTGCTTACAAGGTGGATGCAGAACAGGTGAAACTGAAAGAAATAGCTGAAACAATGCATTTCAAAGGGCTTCTGAAAAGCAATGCAGCTGAAGGGTTTCGGCTTCAATACCATGAGTCTAATGTCTCTGACTCCAAAAGGAGGTTTAGTGAAGATGCCCCACCTATTGTGATTATGAGACCTTGGCGTATTTCAAGTGCAGAGGAAAGACAGCCTCGCGTGCAAAAGCTCATTCGGGATATTGAAGCTCTTGAAATGAACGAGAATGAAGGCTGTTTAAATTCCGTTGAGATGTATACAAGAGTTGCAAAGAGAAATGAAAGTCCGGCCAAAAGGATTAGCCAAGAAGGGGAGAAAAGCTCTAAAGTGGTAAAAGCAAAACCGGAAGAAATAGCAGTCGAGACTAAGGGCAAGTTGGACCGTTCTGTAGCAGTAGTCCAGCAACAGAGGAAGAAGGTAATTGAGAAGAGAGTTGATAAGGTACAAAAGGTGGCCCTGTGCGGGAAGAAGCCTGCAGAAGTAGAGAATGTGAAATCTAAAGGTGTTATCAAGTCCCAGGATGAAGCCAAAGTGAACTCTCCTGTAAGAAGACCTGAGGTTGGATCAATCATTTCAAAGAGTCGTACGTCCCAACAAAAATCCACATCTACAAGCATCATTTCTAAACACGCAAAACCAGCCATATCCCAGAACATTGGTGATCGAAAAAAGAATCGGAATACTGAAAGGCCAGTCGAGGCACCCTTGGCTGCTGATTTTATTGTGAGTCCTGATATTCCCTCTTTAATATCTTAATGTTCTGTTTAAACTCTGATTAATATGCGGATGAATTTTTTAAATTTACTTCATATCAAATAGACCTATATAGTAGGCAATTCCATGTTGAAAAAAGAACAGCCTTTAGAATCATCTCGAAATGAAGGACATTTTGGAGAGAAGATTGACACGATATATGTTAATGCAGGAGGAAAACGAAAACCTAGAATGCAAATATGGTGACAAGTTGGTTGATCTTAGTTGTGAAAATGAAGCTGATACGACAATAATCAACCCCGCAGCTGCAGATCAACCTCTCACTGACGAAGGGACAGATGCCACTGAAATTCAGATTGAAGGTACGGCACATTCTTATTAACAGTATTGATGTAATTTAGCTATTATTTTCATTAGTGTTGCCACCCCCTTCAGAGAAAAAGATACACTTTATGTTGTACTTGGATCACGAATTTGTGGAGCAATTTGCTAACAAAAAGGAAAACAACGGTGAAACAAAACAAAAAACTCAGGTTCTTCACTTCACTATCTTCTTCTGTTTCCAATCCATAAAGTCCACAAATCTATAATCCAGAGTTCCAAACACAGTTGTAGGTCTTCGTGATTCAATGGATGGAAACCATAAAACATTCAACATTTACAAGAAGTGGAGTGACTCATCAACTATGTTTAGTATCTGTATAGTTCTATTTGGAGATCGAGAATATTTTAGGTACTTGCATCTGCGACTGGGTTCAACTGGATGTATTTCTAATGGACTGGTTTTCTGTTTAATTGCAGAACAATGCACTAGCAGCCAGAATTCTCCCGACAATGTTCTACCGCAGACTACCCTACATGAAAGCTTCATCAAAACAGATGAAGAAACCAAGCACTGCGTAAGTCAGAACATAGCTGAGACGAAATGCTTCGGAACAGAAACCACTGCAAAAGACTTGTTCTTAAGCAGTCCAACATTCCACAGTTATGCAGAGGAGCTATTTGATATTAACTCCAACAATGCAATACATTTGGAGGCAACTAGCTTACACAACCCCGAAACCAATGACAGGAGACTCTTGTTGGACTGTGCAAATGAACTCATGCAAAATAGAATCCTAAGGTGTAAACAAACGGAACATCCATTGTTACTCACTCCCGGGAACCTTTCAAAATCCTCCACTTCCCTATCTCAATTGGCGGAGGAAGTGAGCGAGGGAATAGGGACTCTGAGAAGCTATGGTAAGAATGTCGGTCAGAAATTTAGTAAGGACAGTCTTTTATCGGTGCTGGAGAGAGACCTGAGGTGCTGGGGAGTGGTGAGTGGGGGATGGGACTTGGGTTGGAAGCATTCATTTACGGCGGATGACGTAGAGCAAGCCGTCGGTGACGTAGAGAAGCTAGTTTTCAGTGAGTTGATAGAGGATATGTTTCCAGATTTTATCCTTTAGCATTTCATGTGTTTCCAAGCTTCTTATTTATGAGCTTTTAGAGGCTGGTTAATGCTGTTTTTCTGTACAAAATGGATACCTTAGTGAGTAGGGGAAGTTCTTATTGATTGTATTTGGGTTGTGACACCTTGAAGCATTCTTTAATACAATTTCTCCATTCCTGATAAAGAACAAAAAATGTGGAGCAGATAGGGAGATGGGAATTAATTTGGCTTGGAACTCTAGGGTTTTATCTTTCATTTGTAATGTGAAGTTATGGAATGATTGGATTATTGTCCAATATCTGGGAATTAATCTTAACAGGACTGTCTTGTTCCAATTCCTAGCTTAAACTCAAAACTAACTTATTGCGTTTTATAAGACATCACTTAAAAACTGACTTAAGCTAATTCCTCACTTGATTTCCGGATTGATTTCCGGATTGTAGGTTACTTGGTCGTTCGGAAATATGTAGTCTTGGAAAAGCTAATTTGGGGTTTTTTTTGTAACTTGTGTGAGGTATAAAGATGAGACTAAATTAGGCTGAGACTATTTGTCCATTTTATAAGGTATTGTTTAATACCACCACCAACTGGTAATATTATTTTGCCCGGCCGTTCATTCAACCATTGAAAATGATTATTAACTCTTTACTCTTTATTTCATTTTTCTATAGTCCAAATCAAAGAAAAAATCGAACATAATAGAAATAGTTTCTATACTATATTCATGTCATATACTATAACGATATAGAATCACATCCTTTTTCAGAGACCCACGTGTCGATCTCTTCTGTCCACAACTTTAATTTTCATACGAATCCTCCTTTTTCTTTTTAAAAAATAATTTGGTAACTAAATGTGGCCCTGGTGTGGTTTATATAACTTTATACTACGGAGTCTTGTTCACTGTAGTTACCTTTGTCGGATGATAGGGATAGCAAGGTGTTCGTTGCACACATGTTTTTGCCAAACCCGAACCGAATCCGAAATGTGCAACCACAACCTATTGGGGTGTTTTTTTTTTTTTTTTTTTTCAAATTACAAATCAAAACTGAACCTACGACTAAAAATTGGATAAAAAAACCACCCCAATCAGTGCAGATCGGTTCGGGTAGTCATCGATTCGGATGAAATTCTCATCCCTAAAAATTAGGCGGCAGATGAGAAGTATTTTAAAGTGGTTGCACACCTGTTTTTGCCTAGATACTTTAACAGGTCATTTTCATGGTTGTGTAGCCAATAAAAGAAAGTATAGTACTTCACATAAGTAGTTCAAAAAATACTTTCCTTTTTGGACTTCAGAATCTCCATTGAAACTATAAAACTTTTCTAATCATTGAACACTGAAATACTAAAAAAATTATTCTGCTGGATTTGTCATCATACCTCCAAATGTCATGCCTAGATTCAATTGAAATTAGCACATTTTTTACTAAAATTGCAAGAAAATGTGTTTGCAGTAGCTTAGCAGCTACTCAACAAATTAAAATAAATTCGTCTTTAAAAGTACGGAGTGGTTCACTCCTGGCGAAGGTCAAACTCTGTTCCATTATTTGAAGACAGTCCAGTGATGAAATAAAAAAAATAAAATAGAATATAGGAAATTGTTTTATTTTTTTAAGCCCTATGCCCCCTATCATTTGGGAAGGAAATTTTTTTGGATACCGAATGGGTACCACGTGGCTGAGCCTACGTGGTACCGGAATACTACATCTGGGCCGTCCAAAAAAATATTGGAAGGCACAGATCAAAACTCTCTCTCTCCCTTTTCTCTCTCTAATACATGTGCGGATGTGCACGAACGGGTACCACAGCAGTGAAAACTCATTCTTTGGGAAGGGTGCCAAGAAAGAGAAAAAGAAAAGAAAAGGTTCATATATATTTGTGTTTGTGTATGGGGCGGGCAAACTAACCAAACTACTCAACTCTCGACTTGTTCAGCAATGAGCTGAGCTCGAGTATTGGGCTCATGTAGGAAACAAGTCGAGATCAACACTCTGAAGCTCAGCTCATTTGTATAAGATAGGCTCTGCAATAGAGGCTTGTGTATTAAGTAAGCTGAGTGGCGAGCTCGGCTTAACGGCTCGTTTGTTGTGTGTGTTCTATATCCTAGGCATTGGTGGCCTTCGGCCCAGGTTAATGAAGAGAAAAAGGCCCATCTTAGTAATTGTTTAGGCCCCAATAACAAGAAAGACTTTCTCCGGGCGAAGGCCCAAGTCAATTTTTCCCCATTTTAAGGTCCGTCTCATAATAGCTATTGTTGGGTTTCTTACCGCAAATTAGTTATTGAGCCTATAAAATAAAACTATAATCAAACCAAGAGAACACACAAGATTTTTACGTGGTTCGAATAAATTTGGTTTTTAGCCAAATTTCCTACTCCACGGACAACCTCATACATTCTCAAGTCTTCCCGAACCAACTTCTACCGAATAACCATATCACGCAAAAAAATGTTTTAATATTAAAATATACCAAAAACTCCAACAGGTATTGCTTGTTTTACCATTAATTTGGTAGTAATAACATTTGAGTCTTGAGCCTGAGTTTCCATTATTGTTTAAACGGTATTTTTATATTTTCGATGTTTTTACTAGTAGTTTATAACGTGAAAACAAGTCATTCTTCTCACATGCATCACAAAAATAACATTTAACGAAAATTACACCCACTTTTGACTATATACAATGGGAAGACAGTATTTTTGGTGACAACTCATCCTGATTCGGAAGAATTGGAGGGTCTAATTGAGATAAATCCTAGGGAAAATTACCAAAACATGGCATTGACTAAGACGTACTATCAATTTAATGACATGTTCCAAAATAATCACCAATACATGGTAACCATCCATAAATTTGACACTTTTACCCTTAAAAATTAAAACCTCACCCATTTTCAACTTCTTGTGTCTCTCTCTCACACACACATGATAAATTAACCCAACCCCAAAAACCTATCTCAATTTCCATTCGCTCGTCTGTGTTGTGATCTTTATATTGGAATAACTTGGTCTTGACCCATGTTGTAGTTGCTCCATAATAGTATTGATTTGGTCCTAATCCATGTCAGGTATTCTATGTTCCTACTATTTTCCATTAACGCCAGCGCAATTCGACAATCAAACCTTGAAATTGAACTATAAACAAAACAAAACCCCTAAATTGTGATATGGGTCTAATCGTTCAAGTTGGATTGCTTCGGGTTTGAGATATAAAGATTAAGGTCTTCTTGGAGAGAGAGAGAGAGAGAGAGAGAAGGGTAAAAGTGTAACCTTGAATAGCCTCACCTTGTTTTGATCATTAAATTTTGGAGGCCATTGTGTTACAATATTTGGCACCATCAAAGTGAAGATATATCGTTGTAAAGACCTTGTATTGGTAATTTTCCCTAAATCCTATTGCTTATTGACTAACTAAACGTTTTTTTTGTAAAAATGTTCCAATTAGTATTGCGGAGCACACTTTCAACAATATTTCTTAAGCACACTTTTATCTCTAATATCCTATCCTTTTAATATTAATTGAGAACACTATTTCTTTATCTGAGCCATTTCAAATCTTTATATTTTCCGAATGATTGAGAATACTTGAAGAGAATTATCCAAAACCGTATTTCGGTGCCAATGAGTAGGGGTGCAAACGAGCCGAGCCGAGCCGAGCTTTGTAGTGTTCAAGCTCGGCTCATTAAGTAAACGAGTCGAAAAATTGAGCTCGAGCTCGGCTCGGTCATAAACGAGCCGAGCCCTTATCGAGCCGAGCCAAGGTAATTTACTTAACGAGCCTCCTTAAACGAGCCGAGCCTATGCAATCGAGCCGAGCTTTAGCGAGCTCGTTAACTAAACGAGCTTGAAAATCGAGCTCGAGCTCGGCTCATTTACTTATCGAACCGAGCCGAGCTGAGCCACGAGCTGCTCGCGAACAGCTCGGTTAGTTTGCAGCCCTACCAATGAGGCATGTAATACTAGGCATGGAAATACGAAAATGGTCAACGAATGCAGCTTGGGCAAATTTGTCACGTAAAAGTGACCTTTTAATCTTTTATGAATTACACGGGAGGCTGCTGTGCAAAATCACAGCCGTTCAGAAGTGTTATCAACGGTTCGGATTGAAAACAAACTATTTGCGTGAATAATTTGTTTGAAATCTGGACTTTTCATCCAATTAACGGACGACCAGGATTCTGCATAACACTTGCTATGCACAAGTTGCACAACAACCTCCCTGCGTCCACCTTATGCATGTAGTCGTGGGCTTGTTGTAATTGAGAGGGGGTACCTAAACATTCTTTTAATGCTAGAATGATTGAGCAGAAGATAGCTAGGAACATTAAAACTAGAGAAGAATTTGGGTGTGTGTAGAGTACTGCGTGGCATCTGACGTGGTACCAGTAACGTCCTATCATAGTCGTCCATCTCAGTAATCAATGGTGCAGAAATTTTAAATAAACTCTTCAGGAAATTCCCAGGAAGAGTTTATTATACGGTCAGGATGCACATTGAGTAGCGCCACATAGGACCCCTACACGCACCCAAATTCTTCTCGTAAAACTACTAGCCAACCAATACTAATGCATTATGCTACTAAACAATCTAAGGATGAACCACAGGAGAAAAACAAAAAAGTGAACAACTCTATGGATCACTGCTCTCAAAATCCCTCTTTTATTCAGCGTCGTTTCATTAAGTAGATTATTGGTTTTTTTTGGTTTTTCACACTTTACGAGACAAGATATATATTTTCTTCACATACATCAACTAAAAAACCCGGAAAAAAAAAGGCTAATAGAACTAACCCTCACATCTATACAATATTCAAGAAGAGGGACCCTTGAAGATAAGAAAATTGAGGGTCTCAAGCCCAAAGTAGATGAAAGTCCCTTTCGAATGAGTGAAGAAACAACCAAAATTTGTACCCACTACACATTGCCATCCGCACCCATATCTTTTGTCAAATTCCTGCATATACGTACATCAATCCAAACAGATGAAGCTAGAACATAATTAGTGAAACTAAGGAACTATTTTAAGAAAAAATTGAAGGAAAGTACGCATAATAACCAAACCAGATTACCATGAGCATCACAAACCAAGATTTATGAAACCTTTTATTTTTATTTTTTAAATGAAAGCAACTACAATCATACTGAACCTGAATTTTCACTATGGTACTTTCGGTATTTTTGACAATATTTTCGGCATTTTTCCACAAGTCATTCTCCTCTTATACATCATAAAAATACCATTTATTGGAAACTACACCACTTTTCCCAACAGTGGGAAGACACTATTTTTTATGCAAACTTCCCTGATTAATTTTGGATCTCTAAAATAAGGAGACGATTGATTGAAGTTTTTACATTGGAAATTTTGATGGAAATAAAAGAATGAGAAGAGTAAATGTCTTCAAAATGTAAAAACAAATTGAGATTCGTGGTTCAAGATCAGATGAATAGCAGCATACTTTATAATAAAATTTTGATTAAAAAATGATCTTGTAAGTCTCATAGGAGTAATTCATAAGATATTCTCTATATGGAACTTCTTTTCTACCTGTTTATCTTATTTCTAGTCAAAACTCTTTAGGGTCAACTCAAGTGACCCGTACCCCTTGGTTTCTAAGAGGAAGGTCGGGAGTTCGAGCTCATGAATCAGCACCGTAATCTAACTTACTAATATACTGTCACTTATTGGTAAAGATTGATTATCAAGTGGAAAATGGAAATAGTACAGTACCTTTTTGATGTGGGCTGAAATAGAGATGCAGTCAGAGACATCATAGAGATCAAGAGCTGAAGAAGCACAAGCCATGGCTTCAACCTGCATTTTCACTGCCATATCTGTTTCCTTCACCAATCCTTTCCCTTCCAACATTCTCTCTCTCTCTCTCTCTCCAAAACATACACTTGCAATTTGGGATTCTTTTCTTGGTATCCCAGATACCAGTTATACTTGGAATTTAGGACTAGAAGTTTCTCCTAACTATTCAAAGTTGTAGTCACTTTTTTTTCTATGTTTTACATTTCTAGTCATATGTGGAAGACTAATTTGTATGGGCTTTCGTTTGACACGTACCCGGATTTGACTTCCCTCATTGGAGATGTTCTAAATTCTAATCTAACCTTAAAAATGCATAACTCAGTCAACCCTAAAATTGGTAACTCACCATAAATATATGGATACATAATTTTACCTTCCATAAGAACACTAGAATAATACGTAGCGTAGACTAAAAACTGCTATGGTGTACACAGTGTGTAGTAGACGGCTAATAAAGTGTGTGTAAAGTAAATAGCTCAAACGCCATGTAATCCCGTGCACAAGAGCAAGGTTCGAATCTCACTTAACTACAACTAACAATAACACTGCTTGCCCTTATAAATAATAATAATAATAATAATAATAATAATATCTTGCTAATTTATTTTGGGAAGAAGAGATTTCGTTGACACTTATGCAGAGTGAATACATTTCTGTTTGTTTTCTCAAGACTTTGACCTACGTGAAGACAAGTTGGCTAACTTTCAATTCAATCATCCCACGTCGCCCAATCTTTGAGTAGCAATTATTCCATGGCATCACCACGTGGTGCTCCAACACCTTTATCCAATATATATTTTTGTGGGTCTAATATAATGTGTGGTGAATAAGAGTGTTGAGACATCACGTGGCGGTATCCAAGACCATGAAATGTAGGGATAGACGCAGAATTCGAGTGTGGATTTGACGAAATAATTTATTGGGCGGGTGAACCTATACTATTGTAAGATTTTTAAAAAATTATTACTACATTTGTAAAAAAAACTTAAAAGGGAGACCTAAGGCATAAATGCAAAACATTTGACATTTTTAAAGGGAAAAACAAGAAACTTTTGCAATCGATCATAAAGACAAAAATAATACTGACATTTCACTAATTTTTAAAAGTTCGAATTTCGTAAAGAAAATTCAAAAAAATCAACTCTTGCCTCATAGCCGACCACTACCCCACCTCCGGCCAACTATTTCTGGCGGCCAAAAAAATAGTGAAATATCACTAAAAAATTTTATTATTTTTTTTATTTTTAGAATACATGTAATGTTTTCACATTTTATTTTAGTAGATTGTACAAAGAACCCCACGGTTCTACAAATGAGACCCCCTAGGGGCTTTCAGAGAGATTCACTCAAGAAGTTCAAAATCCTTCCCATAGATACTCCTTGTTGAAACAGATTTCCTTTTACCCCAAGCTATAAACCAACACAGAAACAAATCTTTAGGAAGTCTAAAATGAAGTTAGAATTGGCTGAAAACGCGGGTCGACCGTCCAGGCGGACTTAACCACCATCTGGATGGGATTTACAGAGAGCTTCGGAGTGCAAAACCGTATGTTCGACCGTCCGGATGGCAGTGATCCCCGTCTGGACAGGATTCACAGATAACCATTATCAAGCCAATCGAATACCACAACCCGACCTGACATAACCTAACCCAATCCATCAACAAAGGTTTCAATTTTCTCTTCATGGGAATTCAATCTACACTCTCATTTCACCCAAGGGAAGCAGTGGATAGCAGTACACCTTTAAGAAAAATTGAGTAACATCGTATTCTAAGTTCTCCAATTCTTGTCCCAATCAGACATGGCTTGTTTAAATTGCCTAACCGGATATTCTTAAAGAATTTATCTTCTAAGTCCTATTTTAACTAAATTTTATCTCTTTTGATACTGCTAATTCTATGTATGAATTTTTGGTAGAATGTGACACAGGTGAGATGCTTCGGTTAATAGGTGTTGTGGGCCGTGTTGTGCGGCAAAACAACGTCATTTTGCTTGATTTTTGGGCACGCCTCTGAATCTTCCAAGGACCTTGTTTGGAGGAAGAAAAAACCACTACAAAGTGCCTAAACCCTAAACCCGAAGTGCCTAAACCCACTATATCCTATCCCAAAGAGCATAAATCTCTTGAAATTGAATCTCAAAATCAACTTTCCAAACAGAACCCTTTGAGGCTTTGGAGCCTTGAAGGTGTACCCAAGAAAATGAGCAAAACAACATAGTTTTGCCCCACAACACCCACCCTGAATTTGGTTTGTAATGAATTCCGTTATGTAAGTATCGCTTGGCTCATGTCAATATAATCTTACTTGTTGAAAAAAGACTGGAAAAAAGTCACAGTTGACCATGTTTAGGTTCATTCATTTTCGGTTACGACGATTAATGTTCGGTTTGAGAAAATAAATAAAATGTAGAAATGATGTCGCATAAGTTAACCAACACCGCCACGTTTCTCTTCTCCAATTTCGTACTCATCTTCTTTTTTTTGGTGCTTTGGAAACTTTTTTTGTACTCATCTGGCAATCGTGTTTTCCTTCAAAACTTCAAAAGAAAATGGTGGGCCGGTCCTATTTTTGGGATTGGTGCCTCACCAAGTCCTGGGCGTGCTTCCATCGCTGAGTAAGTCCTGATCAAATGTCGTTTTACTACGTTGCCCCTTCTGCTGGGTTGTTTTCGGCCGTAGCAGAGAGTTTCGGAGGGTTCGACCGGATTCTGGCCTTTCTGACGAATACCGGCCATGGATAACGGTCATTCGAAAAATCAAAAAAAAAAAAAACGCAAGAAAAATATAAAGACGAATAAATCAGAGCGAGAAGTGATTTTTCTGGGCCTTTTGCGATATCCCGGCAGCCCTTCAACGGAACTTATCCTTCAATGGAGCTAGTTCTTCTCCGGCGAAGTTTTCCGTTGGATTTGCAAAAGACTACTCCTTCTCCGTCTGCCGATTGAAGCTGTAGAAAGGACAAGAGAAATAATTTCCGTATGAGAGAGGGGAGAGAAAGAGAGAGAGGGGAATTGGAAAACCCAACACGCATGCCTCCCTCGTTAATGTCTTCTTGATGAAAGTGTAATGGTTCCTGGCTATAATAGTATAAAAGTGTTGACTGACTGATTTTCTTCTATCGAGAAAAAAGATTTCCTTTGGGTAAATCGCAAATTAAGAAGCTCTTTGGCAAAAAATTGATTTCCACATCCCAAATGATAATCCACACTTCTAAAAACTACTAAAAAAAAGATGTGAGTATCAATTTAAGATTGTGAAAATCAATAACCAATAACTGATCAAATGGTATATGTTAGAAAAAGTGCTTAAAATTTAGAATGTACATTTTAGAATTTAGACCGTACATTTTCGAATTTAGACCATATATTTAGAATTTAGACTGTACATTTTAGAATTTAGATTGTATATTTAGAATTTAGGGTACCCTACAGTTTAGGGTACCCTAAATTTAGAATGTACATTTTAGAATTTAGACCGTACATTTTAGAATTTAGACCATATATTTAGAATTTAGACCGTACATTTTAGAATTTAGACTGTATATTTAGAATTTAAGGTATTCTACAGTTTAGGGTACCCTAAATTTAGAATGTATATTTTAGAATTTAGACCGTACATTTTAAAATTTAGACCGTATATTTAGAATTTAGAATGTACATTTTAACACTCAAAATGTACATTCTAATTTTCAAAATGTACATTCTAATTTTCAAAATGAGGGTAATTTCGGAAGAAAAAGTGTAAAACTTATATCCAGGACCTAGTGAACTATGCGCAATATTTGTTCCGGACCTTACAAGCTATAAGACTTGTTTATAGGACTTGCCCACAAAAAGCCCAAAGTTCAAACATACAAATTAAGATCCATTTAATCCCGAATACGTACCAAAACAAAATAAAACAAAACAAAAACGTTGCTTTATGATCAGGAACGATACCAGAATTTCATGTATTACGTGGTCATAATTGATAGCATCAAAAAGATTTAATGTATCTACATAACAATATATGGGAGGCACGGACATGGTAAGTATGATAGAGCTTGGTGGTGTTGGTGGTAATGGAGTTCACATGGGGGGTTGTGCAGGGAGGGGAGGGTCGTGGAGCGGGGATTATTGTGTTGTGAAAGAAATTGAGCTTTTATAAAGAAGGGTAAGTTGGGAAAGTTTGAGTTTTCTAAGGGCTGTATTTAGCAGATTGGGGTTTTTATTTAGCAAATTTTTGGTTGCCAATATTAATGGATTGTACTCCTTAGTAAAAAAATGGCATGGCCAACTCAAAAAGTATTCTTAATAGACTCTTTAGTTTTTGGACGTTTAGGGAGACCACTATTTTAGTAGCATTCTGAGAGCAGTCACTTTGTACATATTGCCAAAGGCTAGGTATGTCTTCAATCATCCTCGCCCATACCCCCAATAATTGGTGATTGATGGGTTCTGTTATTGTTGTGTATTTGTAATAGAATTGAGTCTGAAAATTTGATAGCCATAATTATCTCTAAAATGTTTCCATTCATAATTCTGACCTCTCTCCCCATTTGAATGTGATACTCTCTTAGTGGATGAGTATGTTCATGTATTCAACAATGTATTGATGTGATAGTGCCACGTATATATACATCTAGTGTAATAGTTGGTGTAGTAGTTAGTGGCTCTAGTATTCCTCTAAACATAAAATCATAAGTTTAAAAATATATATATCTTCCTCTCTTATTGAACAACTTACATGGAAATGATGGGTTTTCCACTAACGTTGTAGTAGATTCGTGTATTTATTGTCATAATCTAAATCGTTCATCTTGTAGTATATCCACACAAATAATAATTTTGATCAGACATCGATAGATACTGTACCAAAACTTGAATTTTAGTTTATAAAATAGACAGTTTGATTCTGTCAATAATTTTAAAGTTAAAACTGTCTATGATTATCTATTTTATAAATCAAAATTCAATTTTTTATATATCTACCGATGAACGATAAAGTTGACTTTTGTAAGGATTTACTACATGCGGATTCTAAAAGATAAACGGTTCGGATCAATAATAAACGCACGGTGATGATAGAGAGAAAAAAAAAACCCATAGTTTCCACTTTCGGCCTAAGAAATTAATCTGATACATGTAGGCAGATGTAGTACGTAGCATTAAATTTGAAGCATAGAGAGAGAGTAGAGAGAGAAATAGAATCTGTATGTTTGGGACATTGGTGGTCATCGCAAGTTACAGGTGAATATTCCTGATTGGGGAGGGAGAAAAGTGAAAGACTTTTGAATTGGAATTGAATTGAGGGGCGTTTTTGTTTGTATGTGCGTGTGTGATGGACGATGAAAAATCGTCCATGTTAGTAATGGCCAATAGAGATCGAGAGCTCCTCCTTCCCGTCGCCGACGCCCCCTCCGTTGACCATGACATCTCCGCCTCTTCCTCCACCGCCGCCGCTTCCTCCTCTCACCACCCCGGCCGCGAGGTTTCCCCCTGCCCCCTCTCTCTATATTATTGAAATGCATATATGTTTAGATGCATACAGACAGATATAAACATGGATTATGTTGTCTTTGTTATAGTTATTGTGATGGTTTAGGGTTTTGGAGGAGGTTCCGTTAGGTTAGTTTGATTTAGTTTTGTTAGCGTCTTAGAATTTCATTTATTGAGTTGGTTTGAATTATGTGCTGAACATTTACATAATTTCCATAGCTTTCACTTAAGACAAGGAGCCTAGTGCTTGAGGTGCTCCCATACCTGGGTTATGCTTAGTTGAATTGCAAATTCATTTTTTCTCTACAAAAAAGGAAGGGAAAAAAAAAAGGAAGATCAGAGCTTTTGCTAAATCTGGAGATATATTTGACCTGGTTAGTTGATTCAAGTGACCATTTTCACTTTTGGTTTGGGAAATATCTTTTTCTCAATGCTGGTTTTGCGATTCACTTGAACTCTAGTTGGGTCTTGGGGAGAATGAAGTAAAAAGAACAAAATTTGTTAGACTAGGAGCTGTGTATCTGCACTTTTAATCATTATTGTTAATAGAAGATACCCTACATTTTACCTAGAGCTTTCCTAATTAAAATTGGTAGAATGTATGATGCTTCTTATTTTTTTCTGTTTGTACACATTAAATTTCAGATATCGGTAGTTACTTATTTGATCAAGTAATTGATTGATCTAGTAATTGATTGATCTGTTTACTTCGTTGCTTTGGGGTTTAAGCTCATTCCAAGTCATGAACAAGAAAGTGGTTTGAAAATGCTTTATAATAATCCCATCGAGTAGTTACGCGAAGTGGGCTGCATGATTGCATCAGAGTCTACTTGTACTTTCGGTGACGATTCTATCTTTTGCAAAGAATTAAGTTCTTACAAAGTAAATACTTAATGCTGAATAAGGCTTACAAAGTTTACCGTATTATGATCAAGGGTGACTCAAGGCTACTCTTTGATGTCGAATCATAGATGTTGTAGATACTTCTACCCTTGAAGTTGATAAATCCTCCAATTCTTCAGTTTCTCTGGACCAAGTTTTGTGTTCTGTTAGAAGTTTGGCAGTGGTTGTCAAGGCGGGTGAGTTAGGTTCAACTTGTGGTATAAGATGGTAAGGGTTTCATTGATCTCTGTTTCAACAATGTTTCCTTTCCCATATCGGTGTTTTCAGATGATTAGGCACATAATCTCTTTTCTTGTTGATTGGTTTAGCTGATGAGGAAATTTAACAAATCAAGAGAGTTTTCGTAGATCTTTATTCCTAATGTTTCACAATTTTGTGAAGTTAATAGAAATTTTGGAAATAAGTTACTTGTACTTAACACACAACACAAAGCTTCAAAGACATGAGACCCACAGGTCTGCAACGAATGCGCTACAAGTCCTTCAGAGAGGGGGAAATCAAGGATACCAATAACTTTGGGAACGTTTTTAAAAAGACTATACTCCCTCCACCATCACCCAAACTTGTTATTCTGAATGATCAGTTTCACTTTGAATACGAACTGATTGATTTGGACTGTTACATGGCTTGGCTATGCTATTGCTTTCACTTTAACATGTTCATGTGGCGAGAGCTTAACCAGCCATGTAGGTGTAGGCTTGACCATGTCCAATCGTACAATCACACCAAGACACTCTCATGAGTAAAGGAAAATATTAATTTTCCCATCGTAATGCCCCTAGATATCACACAATTTCTGATTTACATTGTGGAATGATTCGTTTAAGCTGAAATCATAGGTCCCAAGGATCCCATGGGACACGTAATAGCTTAAGACTTTTTTTTTTTTTTTTTTGTCTCTAAATTTATCCTTTACTGTCTGACAAATCTCTTATTTTGCACACCTTACAGACTTTCTACAAGGTTGTTAGGAGCTGGGCTTCGAAAAAGTTCATGACAGGATGGTGAGCACGCTTTTGTTATTGCTGAATCTATTCAGTTATCATCTTGTCTCTTTATGTAGGAGGATTATAGTATGCATGATCTCAGTGTTCTAAAAGAAGGTCTACAAGGCCGACTAGCCCGACTAGACTGATTAGCCCGACTATCCCGACTAATTGTCCGATTAGGCGCCGAGTACTCGGCCCTAGAAGCTAGAAGGTGCCCGGCCGCCCTGGGAGCGCCTAGCGAGTTTTATAACCTTGCATGATCTCATTCATTCTTTTGGTAGAGAGAAGAATTTTGATGTCATCATGTTTTCTTACGTCACTTATTCTTTATGGCTCCTGGCTCCATATTTGAGAATTTCTGAAAAAATAAACATTTAACGGGGCAAATTGAAGACTTCTTGAATTAAAGCAAAAAGATGAATATTGATATAATTTAGAGGCAAAGATTGTGAAATTTTCTGTAAGGCCAAGTTAACTGTAATTGGTACATTCATCATTTTGGTGACATCAACTTGGGGATTATGTGCCCTTCTTATCCATACTCTACCTCTCCACAACGAATGCTACCTCAACCTGGGACAGTTCTCATCCCTACTCTATTCGCTCAAAAATTACATTCCTTCAACCAGTTTCTGTCCTCCCAGCCCCACCTGAAATTATTTCTGATGACAACAACTAGATAGAGGTTTTAAAAATTACCAGTAGATATCATTTTGAGCCTTGCAAAGCCAAACCTTAACGGTGGTAATATTCCTAACTGTCTTCACCATTGTCCTCAGATCTAGGTTTTGCATGTGCCAACAATAAGATAGAAGGGAGGTGCAATATTATGGTACAGCAAGTGGACTTCAACATTGTCTTGATCTGCAGTACGGAAGTGAGAGGGTGATGTGTGTTTTGCCGACTTTGTAAGGAAGATGAGGTGTTTTAGGTTTGAATTGTTTGATGTAGATCAAGACTGGGTGGGTCTCTTTTGTTCCTAGTCCAACTCCAAATCCAATTGGAGCTTAGTTTGCTCCTCCTGAACCCGCTGCTATCCTCATTAATCTCCTATCTAATCCATTCCACGTGTGCAGGCAGTTTGGGCTGGAGATTTACTTGGAAAATTTGGTACATCAATGTTGCATTTTGCCTAGAGTCACTGCAGTTGCTTAAACTAGTGTAACATCTGCCATATTAAATGAAATGTTGGTAAATGAGGCTAAAATAAGCTTGTACGCGTCACGTAATAGCATCAATTTATGGGGTACCCGTACCATCATACCCTTAGAAATATGCCTCTTTGGTTCTTGACTAAACTTTTAGGCTAAAATGACGAATTTTTTTCCCACCTTTGACATAAATGAAATGTAAGTGTACTTTGCAATTCCATGGATATAATTCCTTTCAAGAATCTGTATAGTTTGGTGTAAAAAATGATTAAAATGGTGCTGTCGATGAATGGATCTGCATCTTTTACTTATAAAAATGCTCTCTGCTGATGTAGTTGTTGCTTACTCTTTGGCCCTTTCGCAGTGTCATCTTACTACCAATTGCCATCACGTTTTATATAACATGGTGGTTTATTCATTTTGTGGATGGCTTTTTCTCTCCTATTTATGCTCAGTTGGGCATTGACATATTTGGTAAGAACTCCTGATCCTCCTGTGTTGGTCCATTTTTCATTTATACCTTCTTTTCGTATTTCCATGCAATATGTCTCAATTCTTGTCTGGATGTGGTGTTAGCGGCACAGATTTTAACAAAGTGGCTTCATTTAATCTTCTTGTCTTGTCTAGTCTAGATCACCTTAGCCCATTCCCCAAGTTTGTGGATGTGGTGTTCGAGTTTTGACAACTGCACCTTGTAGTTTTTCGAAATTTAAGCGCTCATCGTATGTAACAAAGAATGATGTGATGCTTTTTGTTCATGAGGATAGGAAGGGCTGGAGTTTCACATCCGTGACTTGTCTAATAAAATATATTAGGAGGTTGATGAATTGTTTTAGTTCTTCTGTTTGTTAAGTTGTTGCTTACTGGTTCTTACTTGTCTTTGATTCTCGGTTTTTGCCCTTCAACAATATCCCTGAAAATACTACTTCTGTTCTTTTACTTGGATGCATGTTGGGTTTTTCAATGAGTGATTCGGTTAATGGATTCTGTCTAATGGGCATCTTAGTGAACTCTGAATGAATACCTGTCTCATTGACTATGAATGTTTCTCCTATTCTTGGTTAGGTCTTGGATTTGTAACTTCCATCACCTTCATCTTCTTGGTTGGGGTGTTCATGTCATCGTGGTTGGGGACATCTGTTTTGAGTCTTGGGGAGTGGTTCATCAAACGGATGCCATTCGTCCGTCATATTTATAGCGCCTCCAAGCAAATTAGTGCTGCCATCTCTCCGGGTACGTTTTCTTTTAAAGATTTTCCCCCTGTTTCTCTTTTTCCTTTTGCAGGGGATGGATAATTAATTTTCTTGTTCGAATTGTTGTTTCAGATCAGAACTCGCAGGCATTCAAAGAGGTGGCAATCATAAGGCATCCACGCATCGGTGAGTATGCAATTGGATTCATCACTTCATCTCTTGTCCTTCAGGTACGCAACTAATATTGTGCCCTCTGGTGTTGTCACTTCATTTAGAAAAAAAATTGGATTTCTTGCTAATAGCGATGCACTTGCATATAGATTTCTTTGAGAATGAGTTTTATACTTTCACTCTATGAGATTCAAAAGGATTTTGCTAATCAATAGCCAGCTAATCTTATCTAGCCAATTTGTTGATATGTTTTGATCTTTGAAATAGTGTTTTTGATGGTCAATACTTAATCGAGCTTTTCCGTGTCCTCATCCATGTCCGACACGTGTATGACAACTCCTCGTTTGATTGTCGGATTATTTTTAGGAAAAATTGGATAAGGTGGGATTAAGGATGGATGGGGATAGAGGAGACAAGTGGGGTCCACGGGATAATAGATGAGATGTATGAATACTGGGATTAGTTGTACTGTGTTTGGTTGTAATAAAGAAGGATCATGTGCGTTCCCATGTTCCCTCTAATTTCCGATCCCCCCATTCTAGTCCGTCAATCAAACATGCAGGCTTTTTGGTACTTCATAGCCTGTAATAGACTTCACTAGAATCAACAGCCAGTAAATTTTACAATTGGTGTTTTTGTCTTGTCGGAGTGCTGAATTTGCTACATCCAAATCACTTATTTCGTTTCTTGGTTTCCAGAATTATTCAGGTGAGGAGGATCTATGTTGTGTTTATGTTCCCTCCAACCATCTTTATATTGGTGACATATTCCTCGTCAACTCTAGGGACGTTATTAGACCAAACTTATCTGTTCGAGAAGGAATTGGTAAGACTTCTTCGCTGCTGCTTTTCAAATAAAAATTTTAGTAAACAGAAGGAAAACATTTCATCGCCGTATTTTGTTCTTTACTTGCAGAAATTGTTGTGTCTGGGGGAATGTCGATGCCACAGATATTATCAACCCTGGATCCAAGAACTGTTCCAGTGGATAGAAGTAGACCTGATAGAAGCTGAGAATGAAAAACAATAGATGTAGTCGAGTTCGTTTATTTATCATCACCTCATTCTTTTTTTGCTGGTTCTGTCATTGGATTTACCAACAATGTGTATGCATTCACGAAGTAACGATTTCCAATGTACGAATGTATTGATTGTATGACAGTACCGTTGGTTTCATTACAGATCGATATGATGGTTTGATTTGGCGCCATTAGATCTAGCATACTTACACCAGAATTGGATGTAATTCATATCAACTGTTCTTTCTTCAGTTTTAAGTTGCAGACCCCAATTTGGCTTCGAGATGGAAGGGAGGCTCTTGCTTATTCTCTATTGAATGAACTTCTAATACTTACATTGCCGTAGTATACTCACTTTCTTGGACATTGATTGGTTCCATGTGTTACCCGTCTCGAGTAGAACTTAACCCCAAAAGCTGGTCCGCTCATTGTTCAAATCCATTATTCCTAAAACTCCCAAATGCTTTCTCAAACAAACCTGTTTTCTTCTCCATCTTTTCTACACTCGTTTCAACTCTAACCATTATTATCCAACTCATCCTCCTCCTTCCTTCAACCTCAAATAAAAAACGAAACAAATCCTTCGGAAAGAGAAATGTACACTGTTGATTGGGATTTATGGTGGTTGAAGGGTTTTTTTTTTTTTGGTGCTATGGCGATTGGCGAACCGGGCGAGGTTTTGAATTTACGCAATTAGTAGTGGTGCGTTTGTAGCTGGAGAGATAGGGGTTTTATCCCCACTCTTGTCATGCAATTATAGTTAACTTATTGCTGCCTTTTGTCTGGCAATTATGGAGCTTTTATTCCCATCTTGTGTCTGACAATTATAGAGCTCTCCACTGGTGTTATATATGTCGTGCATTGCAAATAGGAAGAACACACACTTGTATACATAGTGTACTAGCACATAGAGAGTTCTGATTTGTGGGAGAAAGACAGGCAAATTTCAGTTCGCCAAGGCGCTTCTCGGAGGTGTTCCAAGGTTCGTGGTCCAGCCATTTTATCATGGGTGACAGACGCCGGTTTCAACCTACAACACCCTCAGTAGGTGGCGAATCTGTTTTAAGGAGACTGTGGTTACACGGGACTCGATTCTCGAATACTCCAATACTGTTTATATTTCTCATTGATTTATTCTGCAATTACGTTTGTATTTGTATTTCGTCAATGGAAATTATTCTTTGGAATTCATGTATTGCCATAATTTTTCCAACAATAGTAATGGTTCATAACGTCCTCTGGTTAGCTTATGTTGTTTCAACTGCGATGGCGCTCTAGGTCCATCAAGTAGTTTTGCAATCATTGCTCTACTAGCTCAGTTGATTTGCTTATGGTTACGTTACTGGAGCTCAGTGTGGATCGATCATTGCATGCCGTAGATTAGTGCTTAAACTAGTCGGATTATTATTATTTTTTATTTTTATTTTGATTTAGAGATCACTTTCCCCTTCTTGTGAGGCGTTTCCCCTATGTATACTCTCCATTCAGTTGTGTTTCAACTTTTGGAATGAAATCCCGTTTTCCCGGGGGAAAAAATGGGAACTGAGGCCTGAGGGTGCCCTCATGTATATATATACTTCGTATTTGGTACCCAAGCGATGTGGGAGTTTACCTCACCCTTTCTCGTGCTTACTCAGCAACACATCCTGCTTGCAGACTGGAAACACTCACCCTTCCTATTCCTGGCAACTAGATCTAATACCATGTTAACATGGTCTTGGGTATACCCAAGTACGTGTCCTGACGCGTATACACTTCATATTATGTGGGTAAAACACGCGGTGAGACTTTGCTTCACACCATGATGTGTTCAAAACTTTTTCCATCTCGTCATTTTTTGAGTCAAATTATGGAGGAGTTCCATGCATATATGACACCCACTAGTCTTTATCATGATTTGATGAAATTGGAGGGTGAAGTCGAAGCAATTCCTTTCTTGCAAGTTTGGAACATCTAGGGCACTTCTCTCTCTTCCCGAGAGTCTCTCTCTTTAGCGCCGCCGCCTCCCCCCTTCCCTTAGTTCCTCTTTCTCTCCTTCCCCTCATCTTTCTCCCCATTTGTGTGTTCGTGTTGCTTCTCCATGGAGTCCTTGCGGCTGTCGATCCTTGTATCGGGCGTAGTTCGGTCCTCTCTCCGTCGTTTGTCGGGAGTGTAGATTTGGTGCTTTCGGTATTGTTTTGGTGAGGTGGAGGCGTTGTGGGGGTGCTGATGCGGCGGCGGGTGGTGGAGTAATAAAGAGGGGCTAAGAAAATGGGGGTTTTTTCCGGCGGCTCGCACTTGGCTTGTAGAACCGGTCTAGTTTCCCCAGATCCGGTGGGTTTTGGTGGTGGACAATATTCAACTCATCCTAACTCGGTGCAAACTCGGTTGACTCGGCTCAACTCGGTGTGGGGATTCCGGGAAGCTTAGTTTTGTTGGGTTCTGATATGTTGATATTTAGTTAGTCTTGCTTATTTATTTGTTTTTTTGTTTGATTTTTCCGGACTGGGTTTGTCCAGTTTTTCCGGTGGTGTTTTGGCCTTAAGATTTCATCTATTTTACTGTCAAAGGGGTGAGTTGGGCTCTCATTTGGGATGCTCTTCTGTTGAATCATAGACAGACTCTATGCCGACACCTCGTGTTGGTCTCCTTCGTGCAGTACGACAATCCAGAGCCTGTATACACCTTTTATGGTTTGTGCTCGTGTCTTGTTTTTGGTAGTTAAGGTTTACCCCTATATTTTGTTTGAAATCTTATTGATATGAATGAATGAATTCTTGATAAAAAATAAAATAAAACTATCCATACGTAATTGGACCCAATCATATACTATATCAATTTATTTTACAGTTCATTTTCTACATTACTAGAGGCCGAGGCACATGCGATGCGTGTGCAAGTCGAACTTTTGCAAAAATTATGAACCAAAAAGCATCGAATTTAGCGTTGGATCGCGTGTGTATTGTGGAACTTTTTTTTAAGAATAAACAACAGTGTAAATAAATGCATTATCACATAAAGGGGAGAACACAAAATCTCTAACACTGTGAATATTGTGTATCTTTTTTATTTTTATTTTAAGAATAAACAACAGTGTAAATAAATGCAGTATCACATAAAGGGGAGAGCACCAAATCTCTAACACTGTGAATATTTAAAAAAAAAAACTTAAAAAAACCAGTGGACAACGGGGAGAACACAAAAAGTTATGTCACAATGAATATTTAAAAAAACGGAAAAAAAAAGTGTATAAAAGTTCATCTTACCAAAAATGTATTTCCCTTTAGGCATTGGGTAATTCCTCTGTGTGTAAAAAAGGGAAAATAGAAAAGAAGTATATGAATTATGTAAAGTAAAGAAGTACAAAAGCATGTGACTGATGGAGACAATTGTACACATATTGTTTACATATAAAAAATAACAAATCCAATAGTTAATTGACACGTAATCAGGGATGCCAAACGTTGGCAAATATCTGTCAATAAAGATACACTGGATTAATAGAATAAAGTTGAGTAAATACGATGTCGTATTGTTTCTCAATTTGAAAAGCAGTTATTGGCAGGTACGAGTCATTCGATTTCGAAGCCATATTTGTTAACTGCTAAACACATGAACTCCACGTGTAAATTTGTGAAACAAGACAATGAGCAGTTATAACACGTGGAATACATCATGCAAGGCAGTTATTCCCTTAACATGTAATCATTTGAATTATTATAAATAACCATGCAGATTCGAGCTAAAACTTCTGGGAGAAGATTAAAGGAATTCAAATTGACGTAGAAGATGGAAGAAACTGCCAAAGATGGAGTTTGAAGCAAGCCAAGTTCAAATATTTTGAGCGGGAAGTTCAAATTGCAAACAACGTCTATAAATAGAAGAGATTGAAGAGTGAAAAAGCCTCGGACAAATCTTCAACAAACAGCTATCAAACAAATGATGCTTGGTTTGTTCATTGGCAAATAGTTTAGGATTTCGAACTCAGTTCGAAGTAGATTAGGAAGTAGATTAGGAAGTAGTTAGGATTATTCTCGATTGTTCTTGTAACAATCATCTGTTCGAAGTTCTCGTTACCTTGTATTTGAAGTTGAAGGCAATTTCGAAGTAAGTTTATCTTTGGTTTATTAATCGAAGTATCTTGTTTCTTTGTTGCTCTTTAATTTCCTAAGTATATTGGTTTGCTTTTCTCCACTTTGAAAGAAAATTCCTCTTAATTGATGTAGTTGAACCATTAAAAACATAATCGCCTGATTAGATTTGGTTTTCCAAAGTTAATCTGAGGAAGGAGATTGAAACTCTCTTTGGCACGCTCGCACTCAATTATTTTTTCATTGCAAAGAAGTAAAAGAACCAAACATATATACATAGAGAGGTTTCCATGGAAAATGAATAGTTTTTCCAAAACTAAAAAAAAAGACATGGAGACAATTGTCCACATATACAGAGAGGTTTACATGGAAATTGGAAAATGAATAGTTTTTCCAAAACTAAAAAAGAAGACATGATTGTACCTGTAGAAGGGAAATAGGCACATATTTGCAGATTTGCTTCTTGGATTTTAGAAATGAAAAGTCGCAGATTTGCTTCTTGGATTTTGTGGAAGTGGAAATGGGCACATATTTGCAGTAGAAGGGAGATAACTACCCTGTGTTGTGTAACTGCAAAACTTGTATGCGCGGGGCACTGTGTCATTTTACTCCTTTGTCCTTATAGTTATTGGTGCAAAGGTGAAACAAAGTGTAAATCTGTTATTTTCTTTGGGGCAGTTTGGGAAGAAAAAAATGTGAGCCAGCCTCAAAACTGATTCACGCCAAAATGTTGCTCTCCCTTTATATATTAGATAGATAGATAGAATAGATGTTGATTCAAATTTTTTTTTTTTTATAACAAATGCTTTTGAAGGAATTACAAAAGAAACTTTGTTAACTTAACGATTTAGATTATGAAAATGAGCTCTCAATTAAAAATATACCGTACAATGCACTAACGCACTTGGGTTTGCCATTTGTTCTCATCGTATATGCTTTTATTTCTCTTGTTAGCATATTTGATCCATTATTTTCGAGTTCAAATGCCAATAAAATTTACGATTGACACAAAATGAGAGATGAGAATATCCTTTAGGAAAGGCTAAGTCACATAACGTGTGCTCTTTTGTGAGCAAAACCGTGCACGTAGCTTTCTTTGAAAGTATAACAAAATACATAAAATTTCTACTATGAGAGCAAGAGCGATAGCCAGGTACGGATGCAGAAATTCAATTCAGCGGGCCACCTTATTTATTATAATCGTGAATTTTTTTTCCTAGTCAACGATCTTGCTAAATTAATACATTTATTATGGACTGTAGAGTTTATAATACATACTTTTTATAAAAATAAAAAAGAACAAAAAATAAGCACACAATCTTAGACAAAACTTTTAGAATATGGTTCACATTGACAAGTCTTTAGAATCATCGAGATGGTTTTATTGATGAGTTTTTAAAAAAAATTTCTCTAAGACAGTTAAAAATATAGAAAATAAAAAGATAAATCTTGAAATAAACAATCGCTTTGTAAATTAATCAGCCAACGAAAGTTGAAGCATGAGTGGGGTCAGTGGGGCACATGCTCTCGCGTGACCCCCTTGGATCGGTCCCTGGCAATAGCGCAAAAAAAAAAAAAAAAACCACTTGGCTAAAATGACTTTTTTGGTTGTCTTTATTCAAACTTTTCTCGCATTTGTTAGTTTTACGCCAAACTTTAATGGATTATTGATTCGTTTTGACAAGAGAAATAGGAAAAATAAACAATTACGAAAGCTAATCTTTTGGAAATATCCAATTATGACTGAAACCCAATTGTTTTCTCTCCTTTTTGGCTAAAAGTGCTATTTCTTTGATTCTTTTTAAAAAATTTACCCAATTTTTTTTGGAGGTATCCAATTACGACTGAAATCCAATTTTTATTTTTTATTTTTGGCTAAATTGGATTTATTTTTTTGATTGCTCTCAGACGAAACAATAATCCAGAAAAGTTTGACAGTAAATTAAAAAATGCAAACAAATGCCTCTTGTTGGTACTTTACCTAGCCAAATCACAATAAGAGTCCTCCAAGAGACTCAAAAGACCTAGGTAAATTATCTTTGCAAATAGTACCTAGCCAGCCAACCCTTCTTTTTTTGAACTACTATTCACCATTCAAACTTTTTTATAATTGTATTTTCTCTTTCCCCTCTCTCTCTCTCTCCAGAAATGGGGAAGAAGGAAAACTAAAAAGAAATTAAAAATAATTTTGGTAGAGGTTAGGTAAAATAGATATTATTACTAGTGTTAAAAGAGATATTAGTAGGTTAAAATGTAAAATGTGTATTATTAATAGTATTTTTTGCTTGAAATTTTTACCTAATCTATTTAGGGTTCGGGAAATTAGTCCTAAAGTAGCGAGGGTCATAATCATGGATTCGAGGATCCTGCACTACAACCCTGTAGTGCGGCACACAGAGTCGTTGATCTCGGCAATGAACGACTCGGATTTCATCTCGACAATGAACGGTTCGGATCATGCAAGTACCAAGATAAAATCCGAGCTGTTAATTGCGCAATCAACAGTTCGGAAGCCACACTATAACCCTGTAGTGTGGCAGTGCACTACATGATGTCCTCTTGGCCTCTTCCCATAATCGCACACAAAATTTGAGGGGAGAACAACACTTGTACTAGGAATAGGAAAACGGTAAAGGACAATATTGTAATATCAGTTAACACCAATCCAGCGCAAATAAAACCCTAGCCCCCCAAAAAACCCTACCCTCCCTCCCGCCCCTCTATAAGTACAACCGATTGGATATCAGACTTCCAGAGCTTTCGGCGGCCCTCTCCGATTAGGTTTCTCTCTCTCTCTGCTTCTCGGTTACTGTAAATTTAGGATTTATCGTCTGATTTTTTGTTCTATGAATATCCATAGATATGCGATTCATGTGAATGGTTATGGATATATGTGTATCTGAGGGGGACTGTGATGACTATTGTGATTGGTCTCGTTCGTCGTAATGGCAGAAATGCCTTGCCGACCATCCTGATATATCACCACCCATAAACTGAGTCCCCTCTCAAATCTAAAACAGAACACAATTTCTTTCAATTTTTTTGCATGAGTCTTGCTAACTGCAGCCGAGGCGGTGGTTGATAATATGCGTACAATGCCAGAAACGTTGGAATTTCAATATATTTCTACGGATATCAATAAATTTTTACTTCTATCAATATACTTTTCTCGGATTTTGACACGCTTTTTTCGCCTTGTCGACTGCCTCAAAAGGACTGCGGTTAGCATTTTTCTCTGCAAAGATATGCTACTAACTTTATTTATCCCTTTCGTCTGTGTTTTTTCTATAATTGTTTTGATCTTTTTAATTGTAATTTGGCCGATGATTAAATTTGACAAGCATATGTCTGAATCATTTTGTGTTGACAAACCTAATCTTCTCTATGAGGCCAATTATTATTATTATTATATATTTTTTTTTGTAATTTTGGTTTTATCCCATGAATTTTGTTTGGTTTGGGTCCACTTTAGTTTTGATTAACCAATATGCTCTACTCAAATTTGAGTGCAAGCTTCATTGGATATGAAGTACTCTATTAGATAGTGTAGAATAATGGTATAGCCTTGTAATTTGAGAGCCATAAATAGCCTTTTAAAATTTGAGGAGTGTTTTTTGAGTAAGAAGTTTTTAGTAAGAGTCACCTTTGATATGAGTTTGAGTCAATGAGTGGAGTGTGTTTTCATGGATTTTTTTACTCAAATTTGAGTGCAAGCTTCATTGGATATGAAGTTTCATAGTGCTTTTCAATGCCAATGATGAAGCAATTGTATTGTTAATGTATGACTAATCATGATTACAACCATACTACTGCCTTCCTTCTGAGGCGCTTTCTTTCTTCACTTTCTTTCTTTCTTGGCGGTTTTTTGTGAACTGATTTATATAAAACATGTACTTCGATTTTTGTGATTTGGTTTTGCCATCTTTCTTCATTTTAAAATTAACAAAACAGTGTCACATGATGATTTTTTGCATAGTTCAAATGATCTTATTTATGATTAAACTGAGTCTTCTAAAAATTCAAAGACATAAAAAAGTTGTATTTTCATGATATTCTTTTTACTTTGTATATTTGTTATGCCTGTACGTTATGAGTTTGTTTTCCTTATGAAAAATTACAACTATTTAATTGGCCGATGATTAAATTTGACAAGCATATGTCTGAATCCTATTGTGTTGACAAAACTAATCTTCTCTATGAGGCCAATTTGTAAATGTTTTTTTACGCCTTAAATGCGTTGTGCTAATAAGATAAGATTGGTCAACCATTAAATGCATTGCGATCTACTCCAGTTTTGGTAAACCAATTTACTCTGAATTCGACTAATTTGGTTCATGATAATAAGATTGGTCAACCATTAATTTTGAGTAATTATGATTACAACCATTCTACTGCCTTCCTTCTGAGGCCTTTTTTTGTTTTGTTTGCGGAGTGTCTTTCTTCATGTCAAATTTCTTTGTCAAAATTCACCAAAACAGGGTCACATGATGATTGTAAAGCATAGTTCAAATGATCAATGCATGATTAAAAATACCTTTCGCCTTTTTCTGATGACTCTGTTTTTATATGCCGGTCTGATTCACTATGAGATATTCTGTTTTGTGAGGCTATATACTATATAGCAATCATGTTTGTTTAAAGTTTAAACTCTTTCAATTTCTACTAAAGATTCTTGGATTTCTTTTTACTTGTGATATGTTTCTGCCGACATTGTCCCTTGCTTATTTGTAATTGTGGAAAACCCTGTCTTTGTGACTTTTCTAAAATACTCCCCTTTTTCTGAGCTTCTCCAAAATAGTTAGGGATCTTCTTTTCCAGTGGTTGGTTTGAAAACTCAAGTTTAATTTGTTTTTCCAGGTAAAACCTTTTTATAACCAGGCTACAGAGATTTTTCTGAAAAGCTTATTTGAACAGTTGGTCCTTTGATGTGGCATGATCAAATTACTTGAGATGGACTGCCCATCTTCTACTGCGCCCTACCCCCCCACCCCAGCGGCAAAAGCCTACCGGCTGCCTGCCTCTATATAGCTTCAGTTGAATGGATACCAAAGACCCCAATCTGTGTGTGCCTGGATTTATATGTGATTGTCAATTGTAAAAATATATGCGGGACTGTGATGATTAACTTGTGATTGGTCTCGTTCGTCGTAATGGCAGAAATGCCTTGCCGACCATCCTGATATATCCCCACCCATAAACTGAGTCCACTCATACCTAAAAAAAAGAAAACGGAGTTATATTTTTGAAGTTACAGCCTTTAAATGTGTCTGTACTGTCTTATTTTGTAAGGATTTTTTTATAGTTTTATGCTTTTACGTCGGCCAATGTTTAACTATGGCAGGCATGTGTCTGAAATCGATTCGTTGGCTGTTATGGTTTCAATACACTCCAGTTTTTACAAACTAATTTACACTCAATTGGACCAAATTGGTTCATACTACTGCCTTCCTTCTGAGGCTCTCTTGTTATTTTTTCTTGCATTTTTCCCTTATTTTTTGGCTTTTTCTAGTCAACTGTGTCCAAACTGGATTTGTTAGTTTTTTTTTCCCTTGCCATCTTTTGTTGCTAAAATTTACGAAACAGGGTCACATGATGATTTTACGCATAGTTCAAATGATCATATATATGATTAAAAATTTGAATGTCTTTCGCTCCTATCTGATGACTCTGTTTGGTTTTCTTATTAGTTTTTGATAACTTAAATTCTTACATGTTTATACAATGTGTACTGCCGGGATTGTGACCTTGTGATAAATGGCTTACTCTCAAGTAGTTTGGGTCAAGAGATTGCAGGTCCCAGGCGAACGATATTCTTTAGTGCCTGGTCTCTCATAGGATCTGTTACAGGTCTGTACATTTGGTGGACCTTTTACGGGAAAGTTGTTATAGCTAGTCATCTGCTCATTTTTGACTCGCATAATGTTCATTTATACTGTGTGATAGCTGTGTGGAAATGCTGTAGTGATGCTTTCGAGCAACCATGGTTCCTGATTCGAGTAAATCTGTGCAAAGATTTGTAGCTATGTGTGTATCAAACCTATTCTTGCAACTGTAGTCGATTGTAGATGGCTGCAGAAGGTCGGGTTAATAAACAAAATAAGGTTATCGAGTTTTAATTTGTCTCTTGGTAAGATTTTTGAAATTGTTTTCCTCTGCTCACTGTGTTCAATACGGACGTAGTTAGAACCTTCACACAATCCGGATGGGGGCAAGGAGATGAGAACGCAAGCAATGGCTCCATCCACTATGCGATAGGAAAGAATAGCAACCGGGATACTGATAGAGAGACTTGGGTGGGACAGAGAGAATAAACCGTAGATCTCACAAGAACCAATCCAACAGAACATATTGATGCTATACGAAAACAAGGAATGGAGCACGGGCAGGCAAGCTTGATAGTGGATAGACAGCAGGCAAAGAGAGGGATTCAACTTGCAATGTGTATAAAATTCACGCTATTTGAGATTCTGATCGGTTCAATTAAAGTTTGTTTGATATTGGTATCCTCTTTTCATTGTGAATTTGGGTGATTTTCTTTTTCCCCTTTAAATGGATGAGAGAGAATCCTGCATGTTTCCTTTGGTTTTGGAGTGACTGCGATTAATTTCAGTTCAAAAAAACAAGTGACTGCTGTTAATTTGTGATGGATTGGATTGCTGTTAATTCATCGTTTGTGGAGATTGATTATCCAGGGGGCAGCGGATTCATTATTGGCATGGAGAATGACAAACACCCAAGCCTCACAAGTGGCGTAGTCAGGATTAGTGTGGACACTATAAATTAGAAGTACGTGAATATTACTCCAATGTTTGTGTAAGTGAAAATTTATTAAAATAATGATAACTGTTTGGTTCTTACATAATACGCGGGCGAGTGAAGGTGCAGGAATGGGAGTGTGAGTCTTTACAAAAACCTCGTGGACAACTAAAATTCGTGAGTGCGAGGATTGAGAGTTCCAAAGCAGAGCAAGAATTGAGAGCAGGAGCGAAGACCGTTTTAAAGGATTACGTGTCTAAGGGTTCAAGTAGAAAGTAAAACTAGCAAAATAAGAAACTCAAAGGAGTAGCTCAATTGACAACAGGAATGAGCTGTAAACCCTCAAATCTTTGAAACTTGGTAACCTTTTGGGGGCCAGGTCAGAATAGAGAAATCACTTGTGAATCTTCTAGTCTCGGCGTAGATGGCTTGCCTTTGACTGGACCGGAAGAAAAATAGTCGAGATGCTCGTAAGCTGACCCAAATACCTCTTACCGTTGGGGGAAAAAAAAACAAACAGGAAAAGGCATTTTGGGCACGTGCCCACATTGGCCTCAAGGTGGCTCTACCCCTGAGCCGCACTGGAGCGGGGGGCCTGTAGTGACTACAGGTGTAGTGAGTGAATCTCGGCCATTAAAAGTGTTTTGAACGGTCCGGATCTAAAATAGTGAAATGTAATTGTTCGTGCAAACAATTCAATTAAGATCCGGACCGTCCAAAACAAGAATGAATGGTCCTGTATTGGCCTCGCTACTGATTCTCCCTTTCCACATTACAACAAACAGAACCAGAAGGTCCTGGAGTTATGGGTTAAGTGGACTGGGGACCGAAGAGAAAACCGCCCTGGTTGATACACCATTGTTCATTTGCATAGACACATTACTGACGACTGTGAGTGGCTCAAACGGCTGACGGTTGCGGAGATCGAAAGTCCATCGCGACAATGGGAGCCACTAGACACGAAAGTCGACGATTGCAACAACTAGTTGCATAATTCGACGACACAACAGCAGAGGTGTTTGTGCAAGAGCGTGTGATCTTTTGTGACGTGAAGTAAAAAAGAGTTCAATAACGACGAAAAAAAATTACATTGATGATTTAAACAAAGTTAATTTGGTTGAACCTCTACCAAATTGTTTGAAAGTTCACTTATTTAATAATGTGTACAAAAAGTATTCACGACGCAATTATTTCTAACAATGTAAGCAGAAATCTGATAATAAAAAACGGCTAACGATGAAGAAGAAGAAGAACTTGGTGAAGCGGACAAAAGTTTTCGACGAAAACCCAGGCCTTAATCATACCTACAAGAATTCTTCTTGAAGAGAATGGCTTCGGTGATCCGAGAATCGACGACCAAAGAACAAGATATACGAATCCGATACTTGGTCCTGACTAGCTTTCCCATCACATCTGCTTGCGATCGGATATCAAACTCCAGCCTCAAAGGAACTCTGTAATATCCGCCATCGAATACTGCCAAGTTTGTCCCTGCGCCGTATAAGGGGACACTCTTGCCTTCAACTTTCACATCCACAATCTCTTGGCTCTTTCTTGGTTGGTAATGTTTCTTCAACTGCCAAACAATTTCATAAATCAAGCAAGACATGATAGTTAGTTCCTCGCGATTTCAACATGCTTCAATTTCTTTTCAAGTTGTTTTAGGTATTCTGAATCTTTGTTCAACGTGTAACGTTACATAAGACGCGAGAAAATCATAAGATGCGCGGTGGAAATCATTTCTCTGGCCAATATGCCAAAACTCCAACAGGCCAAAACTGGACCGGTCCATTCTTGATTAAAACTGGAGGGCAGCGGCAGAGCCAGGAACCCTGCAGCGCAGCATCCAACAGAAAGCATGGAAAAGAAAGAAAAAGGGAGGTGGAGAAGGTCCGGAAAGCCCTCACTTTATTGATGGGGGACGATTCCCTTGTTTCCAAAAGTGTTTTCAATGGTCCAGATTCGCAGACACTTTCTTATCAGTCAAAGTGCTAAGAAAGCTTCAACGAATCTGGACCATTGATTTCCATGATGGACGGTTGTGATATGCGCTGCACCATCCCAGCTTCCAGAGGAGGCACCTTTAATTCATAAGTTTTAGGCCATTCTTGATTATTGAAAGTGTACCAATCTGTGCATAGATTATACTGGACTAATAGGCAGCCAAGTAAAGAACATCTCCTCTTTACCTGACCAGTAGCAACTGAAATCTCTGAATAGAAAAGTTGAACAGAAGAGGAGCTGATATGAATCCCAAAAAATGTAGCAGGGTTGTATATGGTCATCTCCACTGAAGTGTTTACTGTCAGGAATTTTGTAGGGACCCCTGTGTAGTCTGTTCCTTGTCCAAATTTGAACGTATTTACGGTCAAACTCTGCAAGAAAAAGGTATTAATCGAGATACGCGTAAGTTGAGCCGGTTATCAAAAAAGATGGATGAATATATCATTGGTAGAAACAGAATAAAGATTCCCCTTAAAATGGCAGGCTTTCATTTGTTGGGAGACGAATGTATGTCGATATTTTCCTAGTAACGATTTTTGATCACTGAGATGTTCGGACAAGCTTACGCATAGTAGACTAATTCTACGGGACCAATTCCACCGTCCCCTTTTTTTTTTTTACTAACATGACCTGTGAACCAATTAATTCTGGTTCCGCCACTGTTTACGATAACGTTTTATGAAAACACAGGAACTTTGAGAATACAAACCTTCACAGAAACCCGAGGTGTGTAAGGCCTGCTGGCTCCCCAAACGACCAAACAGAACATAGTGAGGGACAAAGCCAACGCCAAAATCCAAAACAAACACCTCCCAAACCCTTCATTTCTACTCACATCATCCTCATAATCTCTCTCTTCTCCCTCCTCTTTTATCGGAGTAAACTCCGGCCAGTACGGCTTGTCCACGTTGCGATACCGGTGCTGCTGCTGTTTCCACGGCCTAAACGGGCCCGAACAACTCCCCACAGAAGGCGAGACGGACGAATGGAGAGGCGAGTCCATGGGACTTGTGTAGGCTGGAGTGGTGATGGACGACGGCATTGATCCATCGCTGCCGTTCGAGTCTCGAGACGGGCTCGGGCTTGTCACGTAAGGTTCCTTCGAATTGGAACTGGCCTGGATCATTTTTTAGGAAAAATTAACGGCGTACGTTTATGCCTGTACAAACAGCTACGGACTCAGGATTTATGATCGAGTAGCGATGAACAAAAATATTTCTCACATCAAAATGCAAACAAATACTATAACAACAAAAAGTGATACAAGAAAAAAAGCTCCCCAATTTAAATATCTCAATTACTTCCTCAAATTGAAACAAAGTTTTTAAAAAAACTACACGCAAGTGTTCTATTTTTTTTATCCAAAAATTGTCAGTACTGCTTTTCTTAATGGACTATACTATCGAACGAAGTGAGAAATTAATATCTTGATATGACAATTCAACCATGCATCGAAATAGAACTCGGCGATCTTGTGAATTTAAAAAATTATCCGATGATCTGTTCGTGTTGTCATTCGACGAGCAATTTAGCTTGTACCTGATTCACAAACGATTTCCTTCTAAACGCACAAAATAGTGTTTGCTAAAAAATGTACAAAATAGTTATTAGATTTTGCATACATCCAAATAAATTCTATGCATTTCTAATACGAAAATCAATATTTAAGAAATCAATCAAAATTTTATAGGGATTGTTACCTGAAATAGAATGAGATCCTTTTTTCTCTCCAAATAAGCTTCAAGTACTCTTGTCTTTCTCCTCTGAAATCCTTCCTTTTCTCTGTTAAGGCTATGCAAAAGTCCTCCACCTATGTCAAAATCAAACAAATTTATAAACTGCCTTATACTTTTTCTACTCTCTGTCTCTCTCTTAACACACACAAAGTCTATACGGAACTTTACTTCGGCTTTAATTGGGCTCTTCTCAAGTTCACTGTGAAATTGGATTCCCGGAATGATTCGAGATGTGCATAAACTGACCCGAACACTCGAGTTATAACAAACACACACAAAAGTTGAAGCGTCAGTTGTTCAGCGGACAAATATTCCTTCGGGAAAACAAAACATTCGTGTCTTCGAATCCGACAATCATGCACTTTATCACTCTCTCTCTCAACAAAATCTGAGATGAAACGGTCGAATTGATTGCGGATGTAACAGAAGCTTAAAAGACCAATTCTTTAGCAAGAGAGAAATCATCCGGTACGTGCTTCTCTTTGTCGGGTTCCAACCCCTGTTCTCGAGCCATATTATTCTTCTCATGTGATGATCACTCATGTAGTCCTCATAACGTAAATTGGGATCAATTGCGGGTCCATTTGATGATTCAAACAATTTATTTCGTAAATATCGATGTAATTAACGTGCATGCAAAACATCAAGTGCATTGGACATCGGTAAAAAAAATAATGATTCAACCATGATAAGTCTTATTTTGCGTCACAACGAGGAATCATCACACGAAAAGGTCTCGTAATGGATCCCGCAATATGGTATGCCAATGTAAGGGTGTTGTGTACATGCCATCGGATCACTGACTACAATTTCCCTAAATAGATTGGATGAAGTCAGAGAACACGTGCCATGCCATGATTGGCAAGCTTCCAAAACGAGCATTGAAAAGCTATGCAAATTCATTGCCAAATATGGAGAGATATATATCTGTCTCTAATGCGAAAATTATTAATTGCTCCTGCAATGGGGATCCAAAATCCAAACATTTATGTGATACTGTATTTATTTCATGGGATTATGTCCTTTTTTTATAACTTAAGTATTCAGCCTATTTTACACGCACCTCGAATAATTCTAAGGGACTAATCTCACCGTCCACTAGCGGAAGGGTCCAATTAAAAACAAAGTTCAGTATGGAGAGGAATGGGATTTGATCTCGCACCGATGCGGATGCTAATTCTAAGGGACTAATCTCACCGTTCACTAGCGGAGGGTCCAATTAAAAACAAAGTTCAGTATGTAGAGGAATGGGATTTGATCTCGCACCGATGCGGATGCGAAGGGAAACAAAGATTGCTACCAGCCACCTTGCATCTACTTTTAGGTGGCTGATATCCCTTTTCTATTTTCTTTTTCTTTTTCTAACACCAAAACTAAAATATCGACCCACCTTCATTTAGACAGCTTTTGGGAATATATATCAATAACCAATGTTCACTAATGTAATTAGGGCATCTCTAGTGCACTTCCTAAAAGAGTTCTCTAAAGTGCCCTAACTGGTTATCTAACAAAAACTCAAAAAATGGTCTTTAGTGCACAAAAATTAACTCCCTGAAATCCTAGGTGTCACCCCTCACTACCTAAAGTGCCCTAAATGACTACCTAAATTTCGGAATAGACTTAAGGAGAGAGAAAGAGGAGAGAGAGAGAGAGAGAGAGAGAGAGAGAGAGAGAGAGAGAGAGAGAGAAGGGAAGGAGGAGAGAGAAAGAGGAGAGAGAGAATAACTTTAAGGCTTAGTTTGGATGGAAGTAATCTCAAGGGGGAATGAGAATGTGATGCCTTCTGCCCATGATTCCAACGTTTGGAACAGACAAGAACAAGAATGTGATGTCAGGGTTTTTTTATTCCAACGTTTGGCACAGACTGGAATAGGAATGTGATTCCTGATGACATATTCAACCAGGAATCACATTCCTAGACTGAGTGGGAATCTGATCCCTCCCTTAGCCCATGGGAATCTCAGATTCCTAACTCATTCATTAAGAAAAGGAAATGTTGACTTTAATAAATTTTCAAAATAATTGTTTACCATGTAAGATTACTGAATTGATCCAAACACCGAAATGCAATTCCTCCAGGTATCAAATTCTTAGAAATTTGATTCCCAGTAATCATATTCCTATTCCTACCCAAGAAATTCCCAGGAATTTGATTCCCGGTAATCATATTCCTATTCCTAGTCAAGATTCCGGTCATCCAAACACAGCCTAAGGGGAGAGAGAGAGAGAGGAGAGAGAAATGTAAGACTAAAAGTTAATGAACATTTTTAGGGAGCCCCATTAAAGTGCATTTCTCCTTAACTAGCTAACTAAGTTCTTAACACACAAAATAGGGGAACCGGGGGGGGGGGTGCTGTGCATCCCCATGCACAACACCGTGCTGTGCATCCCCACGGCGTGGCTGTGCCGGCATTTTTTTGACAATCGGAGACGTTCACCGTGTAGACCTCGTCGAGTACTACAAGTGTGCCAAAAATCAACTCAATCGGATTTCTTTAAGCGCCTCATCGGAACACAAATAACATGAAAAAGTGGTTTTGATTCCGTGTTTGTGTCCATTTGTG
The DNA here is from genome assembly GCA_963854785.1 of Vaccinium vitis-idaea. Lineage (NCBI taxonomy): Eukaryota > Viridiplantae > Streptophyta > Magnoliopsida > Ericales > Ericaceae > Vaccinium > Vaccinium vitis-idaea. Next base: position 7,064,560 of record OY978226.1, on the reverse strand, counting down.
TTCCATTTCTTTTAAAAGTATTTGTGTTCCGATGACATACTTAAAGATATCCGATCAAGTTGATTTTTGGTATACGTGTAGTACTCGACAAGGTCTACGCCGCGAACGTCTCCGATCGTCGGAAAGGTGCCGGCGCAGCCCTGCCATGGCTGCACAGCACGGTGCTATGCATGGAGATGCACAGCACCCCCCTCAGTCCCACAAAATAGGGTCTCACATGTGCTTAGGTGTATACTTTAGCAAACATTTTTTAGCTAGTGCACTAGAGATGCTCTTATATGCATAATATTAATAATCTCAATATCTGTGTATGTGCGGATTTATGTGCGGATTTTCTTTGTACCTACTACCCAGCCACCCAGGAGTACATTTTATTAGGATTCTGCATAGACAGTTTTTTCCCTCCCCGCATGGCTAGAAGTAAACGGGAATTAATGCGTTGTTCCAGCAACCGACTTAAGTGAAGAATTGGTTTAAGTTGGTTATTTATTTATTTATTTATTAGAGTTGGGTTTTTTAGTTGATGTATTACAATAGAATGACTTGTCAAACGCAATAAGTCAGTTTCTAAAATAACCCCTTATTCTAACTCCTACCTGATGAAAAGAGTAAAAGGTCGCGAGAAGAAAATGATCGTATTTGACCGCTATACATTGCTAACATCAAGAAATTAAATAATCGTGAATCTTGACACTTATGTAGTGGTTGGCCTTCCTATAAGCACGCGTCTTCCAGAATGCCTACTTGGTACCAGACAAAGGCAAGCAGGTACATATGATATATAGGCGAAGGAAAGACCCCCATTTCATAACGCCCGGGGAATACAAATTTGATCGAGGATCGGAGAGGAGAGGTGGAAGAAAAGGTTGATTTGCAAAATAGGAAGGAAAAAAAAAAATTTAACTGCAAGTGCCACTGCCACCACTTTCATGCCTTAAAACAAATTCCAAAACCAAATTTTTTCTTCCTCTTCCCCCCTCTACCACCTTCGCGGCCACTCCACTTGCACAAAATGCCTTCATTTGCACTAGCACAACCCCCACCGCCGCCGAAATCTATCTCCCGTCTCCTCACATGCTCGATAAGAAAATGGCGTTGTGATTCCAAAGGCTCGTTTCTGTCCACTTTGAAAAACCTAACCACATCCCCCACATCCACCTTGTACTCATTAACAAACCCCTCCAACCCTTCAATTACATAGTTTCCAAATGAGAAGTAAATTTTCCAACACCACTCCTTGTTTTGCGAGTCCGTAAAATAAAGCCTCTCCAACTTATGAGTCTCCGCGGGAACCCTAACTGCGGGAAAATGCTCTTTCACTACTTTCTTGGCCAGTGTCACTGGCCTCCCGTTCGATCTCACCTCATAAAGGTCCAATTTCCTCTCGAACAAAAAATTCTCCCGCTTAAATTCTGGATCACTAGTGATCTCGTTATCACCACTAACGTGCTCGATCAAGAAATTGTTGTTTTCTGCACGCGGGAAAGGCTTGTAGAATCGAAGCGAATCCATGGCTTTTAGATTGTGATGGCGAGCGAATTTCTGCCACTTGAAGCTGTTAATCTTGAAAACGCATTCCTCGGGATCATAGGTGACGATCAGGAGCCAATCGCGGTGGTTTTGGGCATTTTTGTCTGGGGTTGTCATTCGGATTCTCTCCCAGTACGCGATTTGGAATCCCGGTATAAGAGGGGGGAAATGGTCTATTGCCATTTCCACAGGAATGAAGAGCCTCCCCTGTTCGATATCGCTTGGAGTTAAACGCGTCTCGAAGAGAAAAACTCTCATCTTGAATTCGCAAAATTTGGCTGGTGGGATACTTGATGAGTCTCTGCAAAGTGCAGGGGAAGAACAAGTCAATAAAATAGAAATAATTCGATTTGTTCATGATATTAGGCGCTGTTTCACTAACGAGATTTTTGGACTTTCTTGGCCAAAAAAAACGAAAAGCCAAAAAACCAAAGGTTAGTGGAACGGTCCCTTAATGAAAGTTGAAGTTCAATCTGTCATGGAAATTTCTACTTCTGAGCTCTTAGTTAGTTGGACACAGCTTCATTGCATTTAGGACTGCAGTGTTCGGTTTGCGCGCGTACACACACAGATCCCCATGAACCATTTGTATTAGGGGGCTTAAATAGTTTGAACGTATTGCAAAAATTCAAGTTGATCGAAGAGAATGTATTGCAGAAATTCATGTTGAACGAATATATGCAATCACTTCATCGCAACACTTTTGTTTAAACAAAATAGGATAGCAAACTAAAGTGTTCATGAATAAGCACAATTTTGTTTTTACGCTCACCTTGACTAAATTTGGGAACCATAAACCCACCTCATGAACTAGTTCCAAAAGAATTGATAGCACCTGAGAGGTTCGAACTTGGGAATTACTAGCAGCTAAGAGGTTTCACAATCATAAACACATTGTTGATCCATAAACAAAGAAAGGTTCACTTTCTCTGTTGATCATTTTTCAAGCTTCCAGAAGTTGACACAATTCTTGTAATTCTGTATGTATAAATTCCGAAGTTGAACTCTGTTTCTTTTTTTTTTTTTTTGCCCTCACTGAAAGGGTGGGCTGGATTGAACCAACGTAACGACCCCTCGATCCAAATTAGAATGTTCGGACTGAAGCCATGTCTGTCTGGCCTGGGAGAAAATATTAATCCATTACCATGTCGCAGGCTTCGTCAACAGGCCCGTAATGCAAGTTAAATTAGAGCCCCCTCTCCCAACCATTTGATCCCAAGTATCGAACTCAGGATCGGTGGGAGAGGAGCAACCTTATGTCAGCTGCTCCAACCATTAAACTACCACCTCGGTGGTAGTTGAACTTTGTTTCTTTATGTGTAGCCGAAACAAGTTAGCGTGGTCAGCTACACATAAAGAACTATGCTGATATGATCTGTATCTCACTCTAAAATGCAGAAAAATGTAAATATCTGTCACCCTTTTTTTAAAGATCTCTAATGCATGACTAAAAGAGATGTCCAAACCCTTTGGGTTTTGGTTAATTGATTTGGTCCCTCAAGAGATGTTGTGGAGCAGAAACAGGTTCCCTAGAAAAGTGGATTTTTGGAGTTTGTTGGGGTTTTTTTCTCCCTCCAGGGATAAGATTCCTAATAAAGTGGGGTTTGTTGCCAAATAGTACTCCGTATATAATTGTACAATTTCCTGGATTGGGAAATAATATATTGAATTCATTGTCTTGTGTTTTTGGCCATTTAGAGTGGGGACCAGATTTGGTAATTTTATGTGCAAAGGTAGTTGAGATAATATATCATGAGGGAATACTTTTTTTTATAGCCAGATGGCCGGGACAGTTTGCGCGCGTCTCGACTAATTCCGAAGCCCTGGAAGTAAGATGAGATGGGATTTGGCGGCCTGTGGTTTATTTCAGTCGAGAATAAAGAGGAAGTTAAGTGGGTCATGGGGAGGAGAAATTATGGATATATCAGTGCAAGACGTGCGGAGGAGGATCCAATATTCTCTCCAACGGCTTGTGGGGAAACTTTGCTCTATAAATATACGAGTTATAGCCCTTTTTTGCGAGGGTCAAGCACCAACAAACTCAAGAAGTTCATATATTTTCACACTCTTTCATTTCCAAGCTTCCAATTGCTTTTGTTTTTAGTTTTATTATCACCCTACTTATTTAGTTGGAAGAATTAATCCATGTAATTAGAAGCTTTTAACCATTTCCATCCATTCAATTCAATCCTTCTCCATTTTTCACAAAAGTTTTTTGCACTTAACTTGTGTGTAGTACTTTCTCGAGCTTCTCGAGAAAGGGAGCAAAGTGATGAGAAGCACGTAAGTCTTAAGCGTTGTCTTTTGTCAAGATGCGCAAGAAAGTGCTAAACTAACAAAGTGCAAAAACATTTGTGCAAAAATGGACAAGGATTGCCTTGGATGGATGGGAAATGGTTACAACTGCTAATCACACAGAGTAATTCTTCTATCTAAATAAGTAGGGATGATACTAAAACTAACAACAAAAGCTAATGGAAACTTGGAAATGAATGAGTATGGAAATACATGAACTGCTTCAGTTTATTAGTACTGGACTCTCGCAAAAATTGGCTCTGACTCGTATTCATAGTAAAAAGTTTCCCCACTAGTCGTTGGAGAGAATATTGGAACCACCTCTCCATTTCTTGCATAGATATGGCTCAAAATTTCTTCTCGACCCCATGAGTTCATGACCTTGTCATCTTCCTTTCTAATCTCAACTGAAAGAGTAGTATAGTCCAGGAAAACTCCTTCTGAAAAAGTTCAGGAAAGAGAAAATGGACGGCACAGATTTATATTTTATGGATCTAAGCCGTCCATTTATCTTTCCTGAATATTTTCAGAGAGAGTTTTCATAGACCCGAACATTTTTGCAGCTGAAATAAACCATGGGCCACCAAGTGTGTATTCTCTCAACCATTTTAGACATAAAATTATTTTGGGCCCCACTTTAAACAGCCTAACAAATTCCAAAAACACAAGTCAATAAATTCATATACTATTTTCCATCCTTAATATAGTAGTGGGAAACAAACCCCACTTTCTTAGGGAACATTATCCCCGGAGGGAGAATACCCCAACAAATTCCAAAAACCTACTTTTCCTAGGGAACTTGTTTCTCGACCAAATTAATAAACTAAACCCAAAGGGCAGGTGGGCCCAAAGGGTGAGCCCAAATCCGGTACAAACGGTTGGCAATCTTTTACAATTTTGAAAATAGTCTTATCTCTATCTGTCTTTCGAATAAGACTCTCAAATGGACTTTAGATTTGGCTTCTAGGAATAAAACCCTGAGACAATATCAAACATCGAAGAAAACTGATGAAAATGTTCATTACTTCAACTAGAACTTATGCCGATTAGGGCTGCAAACGAACCGAGTTACTTGCGAGCAGTTCGTGGCTCAACTCATTTAATCAAGCCGAGCTCGAGCTTGATTTTCAGGCTCGTTTAGTTAACGAGCTCGCTAAAGCTTGGGTCGATTGTATAGGCTCGGCTTGTTTAAGGAGACTCATTAAGTAAATTACCCTGGCTTGACTCGTTTATGACCGAGCCAAACTTGAGCTCGAGGTCGATTTTTGGCTCATTTACTTAACGAGCCGAACTTGAACACTACATAGCTCGACTCGGCTCAGCTCGTTTGCACCCCTAGTGCCGATTGATCTAACAAAGGGGCTTGTTGGTAAGGCCGGCTTTCGAGCCCGGAGGCAGACACACGTGGTACGTGGATTCGAAACTAACATTTACTTGAGGTAAATAATATTATTAACTAGCAAATATGATATCTCTCATTAATATTAATTGAATATATCTTCCTTTCAATATTTGTCAAATCTTTTTTAGTGATTCGAAATCTTTTAGGATTCGAACTTGTTTTATTAATTTCAATTTTAGTATCATGTTTTTGTTACTACAGTAAAATTTGAAATCATTGACATTTACAAATTGCCCCCCACTAATAAGAATTCTTGGCTACGTCCCTGTTTAGATATGGTAGTAATTAAGGCTACTGGATCACGACTCGAAATTTCCTCATCTTCATATTCTCACATGATCTAATGGCTGTAAGGTGAATTAGAATATATAGAAAGTAGAAGCACACAAGAGATTCATTCAAGAAGATCATAAAAGAAATCAATCAAACCCTAAAAAAGAGTAGTAGAAATTACTCTGTATCATCATCGGACTCGGTCGGGTTTGAAGACGACGGATAATTTCCTTCAATGGAGAAAACATCCAAATTCTCTTCTTCCTTGTCTTCCGCTCCTTCTTGTATACCATCCAACTCCATCTTTTTACCCTTTTGATCATCTCCGCACGGCGAAATCTGAATAATCTTTTTCCCTTCTTTCTCATTTGAATCAGTTACTATTATTTCTCTGTTTCCAGACATTTTTTTTTTGGAGAGAGAGAGAGAGAGATAGAGAGAGAGAGAGAGAATGGTGGTAGTGAGAGTGTAGGAAGGAGGCAGAGTAGCTAACAACGGATTTCTCTGCAGTTAGTTGGCGGCTTTGATTTTGTTTCCCAACGAATCGGAAATCAGTTACTCCACATACATGGGGTCAGTTCCCTTACATTTAAGAGTGCACGTACACTGGACTGGGCCGGGTTCGGGTCGGACTTATATTAAATAATAACAAAATTTGTGCATTGTCAAGCCCGACCCATTTATAATTGATTTTTATTTAATATGCTCAATCCCAATCCAAATAAAATTTCAATTTTCCAAACCTATCCTAGAAACCCATTTATTTTCCTAAAGTATAGTATCACAAACATAAATTAATCAAGCATAACGATCACAATTACAATTCACAATCGTAATAATATACTTAAAGTTTTAAATTCTTACAAAAATATTAGAAACAGACTTATAAATTAAAGTACAATTAAAATACTAAAAAAGATAGAACTCTTCAACATCCATCAATCTCTATATATAGTATTGAAATAAAATATTATTTAAATCAGGCCCGGACGAGCTGGGCTTCAGAGGAATTTTCCAAACTCAGCCCGTTTATTAAACGGGTTTAAAATCTCAACACAGGGCCTGATTATTTATCACAATCCCTAAAAAAATTGGACTGGGTTGGGCGGGCTACCGAGCCGGTGTGCACCCCTACTTACATTACCTCAATCCGCCATACTCCTCCATACTCACCTTTTTGTGGGCCCATCCAATACCCATATGGATAATCCAAACCGTTGATCTTGAATGTTCCGCGTTGGACAATATTTATGTAAAAAATCAACTTGATTGAAAATCTAATAGAATCGTGAATGTTGTATAAAATTAATGTGAGTTCGGGATGGATCCACAAAAGAGGAGTATGGCGGATTGAGGTATGAAGAGGAGCTGACCAGTATGTACACACACTATATGTACATGTATATCAGTATATGCATACATGTACCTGTCATTATGGTATGGAAAATGGTATACAAAACAAAAATAAACCATGATGAATGGTAGTAGTACCTTTACTTTCATTTAATTTGGATTGTTGATTGCTGAACCGACGGTCGTGATTGCTCACTATACGGGTGTAGTGAGCTTACTCACTACAGCCCCCCGAATCCCCACATCTTTAATCCAAAAAAATCGTAATAGCGTTCCAAATTTTTTTTTAATGATAAAAGCTGATTTAATTGTTGCAATGACTATGATAGTTTTTATTGGGGATACAAATCGCGGAACCTCACAAAATAAACAGCTTCGATTAGCTTGGAGAGCCCAAGACACCTTGTCTCCGTGAATTGCCAAAACTGCCATCCTATAGATAAAAAGTCGTCCAAAAAAAGATATGCTAATGAAGAAATTTTACAAAATTGTACACCACCTAGTCCCTGATCAACAAGAAGAAGGCACCCTAAAAAATAAAGGTGAAATTTTTAGATGGTCTTGGGGCATGGTTGAGTTAGAGCATCCCCATCAACCTTGCTACTTTGGCTTGATGGGTATTTTGTTGAGTCAAAGTGGAAAAAACACCCCAAAATCAGCCTCAACAAATATTTGGCTAATTTGTAAAATTTATTGTTTTGCTACAGTAACTCGGTATTGGGGTAAAGTTACTGTTCACGGGCTACCCAATAATTTAATAGTTTCTCGTCTGTGAACAGTAACTTTTACTGCAGAGGCGCAGAGAGAGGGAGAGGGGAATAGAAGAGAGAGAGAGAGAGAGAGAGAGAGAGAGAGAGAGAGAGAGAGAGAGAGAGAGAGGGAGGAGAGTGGTGGGGTCGGGCTGTACTCGTTGCTGACAAACTTAAACTCCCCAGGAGGGGAGATTCAAATGTTAGGAGAAAAGTGTTTTTTTTTATAAGATTGGAGGGGAATAGTTTAATAAAGTAAAGTTTGGATAGAGAGTCTAATTTTTTGAGTTTTTGATAAAGTGGCTTGCTAAATTGTAAAAGGTGTTTTTGTAGTTAAATTTGGTCCAAAATTTGTTGAGGCTGATGAGGATGCTCATATGGGAACCCTTAATCACTGCACATGTTTTAGGACTCATATCCATTACAGATAGGGCTGGGCATCATGCCGTGTCGTGTCAGGTCAATTTAAGTTCATGTCAGATAACCCTCAATACTAACCTGACCTGTTAAGCTAAACGTGATAAGAATTTCAACCCTAACACGACTTGCTAGTAATAGACTAACCGTGTTGATCCGAACATGAAAAGGATTGACACGATTGCACATAACCTTTGCTTTCCAACACATGTTAACTTACTGAATCACACTACTATAATTTTTTTTAGACCAACACACGTTAATCTTGTCCGGTTCGGGTTAACGCGTCGACAATGATAGATAAACAGGTTAACTGTGTCATTTTCGGGTTATGCAGGTTGAACCCGAACCCGACCTGTTTAGCAATCGTGTTCCCGGGTCGTGTCATATACATGTTTCACGTCAGAAATAGTCAATCCTAACCCGCTGACTTTGTGTTGAGTTGAGACATGTCATAAATTCTCACTCCTAATTACAGATATGTGCCATAAAAAATGTGTGGTAGTTAAGAGTTATATAGCGGTAGCTGCGACACGTCCCTATTGGACAGGAGCCAAATAAAGGCATGGCAAAAGAGAGCAACACAGACCAAATTATACTCGACCTCCTATAAAAGGGGTAAGATGAACATGCAAGCAGTTAATTATGGGAGCTGATTTTGGGGCTTCCTTTTTTAATGCAAGCACTGCAAAATATAATGAACTTACAAAATTATCCTTTTGAAAATATAAAAATTACTAGAGGCACTCCACCCCCAATTCATCGAGATTAATCAAAACGCTTAGAAAATAAAAAAAAAAACACAGGGGGAAGGGAGGGGAGCCGGTGTTCAAGAGACTGGCGTGAGGCGCCCGGCCTCTCCTTGAGCAACGGCGGTTGGAAAAAAGGGGCTTATGAGAGAAGTTATGTTAGAGAGAGTTGGGTTAGAAAAACTTCAAAAATATACATAACAAATTTACAACTAGAACAAGGAAACCTTATATCAGAATACCAAGGTAAGTTTCGATGTGGAGAATCTACTAAAAAAAGAAATAAAAATAATCACGAGCTTGAACCAGCTTTCAGATCTGAAACATTTATGCCTGTAGTGGTAGTGGTGGTGATGTATTGAAGGGAATCAATATTATTTTCCCTGTTTGGTTCCCCTCTCATCTGGATTTGTGAAGGAATGATGGCGAAATTTTTAGCCGAACCACGCCCTTCTTAAAATATACAAAACCCACCCAATCATAACTTAATCTCGACAAAATCATAATAAAAGAACTAAAAAACTACCTTCCGAGCATGAATCCTCGATCTACAGCACCCAATTCACAATAGAGTTTTTATCACAGGTTAGGGTTTGGGTGGGCGTTCATTTTTTCTTCTTCTGTTAACAGAGGAGGCAGAGGAGGAGTAAAAAATTTTAGGAGCGCCTAAAGTAAAATTGAGAGTAAAATTGAAACTTGCAAGAGTGATTTTGGAAAATCATTGGCTGTGTTTGGTTATATAGTTTAGTTTAGTTTTGATGATGTCATCAGGTGTAATGAGTGGAGAGAGATAGAGAGAGAAATGAGGGAAATGATGATGTCATCAAAACTAAAACTAAACTGGGAAACGAACAGGGCCATTGTAACTTGGAATGCTTGCATCAATTTTTAGAGTGCGATTATCCATTCTCTTAATTATATACACATGATTGATTACTGAAACAATCTAGAGCACGATTAAGTCCGGGGGGGGGGGGGTGTGAATAGGACTATAACTAAAAAATTTAATCATTAATTAGCACATGCAATTACCCAAATTCCATTTTAACAAACACTAAAAGATATGCGATGATTAAGCAATTAATTTAAAGAGACAAGACAAGGAGATTTACATGGAAACTACTTAGGGTCTAAACACCCTAAGCATAAACCACGGCCTAATCCTACTTATGTATTTCCATAAATCAAAAGGTTTACAAGAATTAACAAGACTAGGAATTACCCAACAAGCCCCTTGTGACACCTAGCTCCAATTCTTGATGTAGTACCCCGTACCCCTCTTTGATTCCATGGACTCCACAAGCACACCCGTCTTGATCTCCGAGTCAACTCGGCACCGGTCCAACCGGCTCACGTAGGAACCAAGGCAATATCCATCATATGAATGAAATGATAAGGAATGAAGATTTTTGTGAAAAACAATCAATCTAGATGTAATCCATGGAGTATAAGAAGATTAATCTAGATTGACAAAAGAAATGATCAAACACAAGGTTTAAATCATATAATGCATCAAGAACCCATGAAGATAAAAGACTTGATTTTTAGTAAAGGTTTTTGAAGAAAATAATCAATCTAGATATAATCCATGGAGTATAAGAAGATTAATCTAGATTGCAAAAGAAAATGATCAAACACAAGGTTTAAATCATTTTCACAAGAAAGAACACTCAAGAACAAAAGACTAGATGCATTTTTCTCTCTCTAGAGTGTAAAAATTCTGATTATGGTTCTACCCTAATTGAGGAGAAAAAAGATGTTTATATAGATGCAAACAAGGTTTAGAGCGCTGCAGCGCAACTGGGGCGCGTGCTAGCGCTTCCCAAGTAATGAGCGCTACGGCGCATCTGGGGCGCGTGTGCTTCCCAAGCCTAAGCATAAGGAGCGCTACGGCGCATCCACGACGCGTGTCGGCGCTACCCAAGCCAAACTAAGCCAAGCTTCTAAGGTGCGCTCTGGTGCAAGCAAAACGTTTCCCTCCTACATGCCTTAGAATAAAAAGATATTTCTAATAAAATGCAGGATTAAACAAAAGACTTAGCTTATTTAAAACATGCATTTAGTTAAACATTAAGACTAAATGACAATGCTAAATGCATGAAATATACCTTTCAATAATCAACGTAAGCCTCGGCATGAGCACCATCTTTTCCTCAACGCTTCAACGCATGGAAGGGAGCATCTAGACACAATCCTAGACTTCTACCCCCAAACCCAAACAAAATACATACTCCAATGGTTTGTGTCAGCTCTAACTCCCCTATTACAGAGAGTTCAGAAATTATTACCCTAGGCAGCGGTACAAGTGTGGCCAAATTAGGGCATAAAAGCAAATTTTGTGGACCAAGTGAAAAGGACAAGACATTGACAAAATGTTCAATTTAACTTCAAGTGGTTTGGCAAATTTGGAAAAACTGGTTTTTTAGTTTTAGTTTAGTTTTGTTTTTATTCAAAAAAATTTCGCATTTGTTAGTTTTCGGTCGATTTTTTGTGGTTTCTTGGCTTGTCTCGACGAGAAGAATCTAAAAAGTATAAAATTATTAGCCAAACTTAAAGTTTTGTGAATAAAGACGAAAAAAATAAAAAAAACTGGTTTATTTTGGTTTATTTTTCGCTTTATTAAAAAAATTATTACTTTTGACCATAATTTTATACTCTTTGGATTCGTCTCGACGAGATAAATCCAGAAACCCCAAAATCTTGACGCAAAACTAACAAATGCATTTTTTTTTTTGAATAAAGACAATGAAAAAAACCAAAAACCAGTTTTTTAAATTTAGCCAAACCATTATTTTTTACATGGTACTTTTGTCCTTAATAAAAACAAACATCTCGTGATAATTTGCGTGAGATCTGAGATGGCTCCCCACGAATGAGGTCAATACATCATCGATAACCAAGCATTTTTGCAATAGCACCTAATACGGTTTCTAGAAAATTTTCTTTTACAGTATCTCCAGCCAAGAATGCGGAATCTGACATGACATGTTTAACGGATGAATTGATAATTGAGCCAGCTCTAACTAAGATGTCAATTTCTAGATGTCTTTTGACATCTCCTCTATCATGTCAAATTTGACAAGTGATGTCAATTCTCTTCTTTAATTAGTTCAAAACTTAATAAAATAAAAGAAAACAACAAGATAAAGTGAAAACATTACCAAAACAACTAATTTGATGTTGATCAGAGTGGACATTTTTAGAGATGTCAAATTCTATATGCCAAATTGCATTCTGTCTCATAAGAGAATCATGATAAATAAGAACCGAATTTGAACACTCGCTAATGCCAAAAACAAACTTAAAGCTAAAAGAAATTCAGTAAAGATGGAAAATAGCCAAATATGAGATAAGAAAAGTTAAGACTAACCTGAAACTCCTCAATGAATGCCCAGAATTAGTTGGAGAACATACTCATTTTCCTAAAGAAAACCACTACCATTTCTTCAATACAAGACTGACTGAACCTATCTACAGAATCATTGGCCACTGCATAAACATGTTAGCAAGGAGATCTACCATTGCTTCACAATGACACTAGCAAAATCAGATCATATCCAGAAAGAATGAATGCGTATATCATGTATGTACAACCAAAAGTAGCAGTAGTCCTCAATCAGACGTTCACGATAGCTTGAATTAAAATGAAAAAAACATTCTTATAGAAAATACATTCAATGAAAGCTAAAATACTGCAGACCTAATTATCCAAAAAAAAAAAATACTGCAGACCTGTGCCTTCCATCACTTTCGGAGCACCAATGCAGATATGGCAAACAAATTCCCAATGGCACGTTACGCTGCCATTGGTATACCATCAGCCGTTTGGCTCCAGCCCCACACTGTCCGATGCAAAACCCGTTTTTAGTCCCGCAACCTCTCTGATGAGAACCTCGAACAATTCAGCACCATCACACCATCCGGGTTACTGGTCTACTAGAAGATGACCCATTTTTGTATTTGAAGTGATTCTTTGACCTTGTTGCATGCCGTCAATCACTTTCAGAGCACCACTTTACAAGAGTGCAGATATGACGCATATATTCCCAATGGCACGTTACGCTGCCATTGGTATACCAGCAAACGTTTGGCTGCAGCCCAACACCTGTCTGACACAAAACCCGTTTTAGTCCCACTAATCAACCTTTCAGATGAGAACCTAGAACAATTGAGCGCCATCCGGGTAACTGATCTACTATAAGAGGACCCATTTTTGTTCGTTCTATGTGTGCCAAGATTTTCGGTTGGAATTTCATTCTTATATGTACTTGAAGTGATTCTTTGACATTGTTCAACGCCATGCAAAACTCTGTTGGCTTCACTTGCTAATCCGATAGAACGCCACACATCTGCAACAAGCCTTATGGTATTCTCCCCAGGGCGAACACCTTTCTCTTCCATAATTTGCAGAAATTCTTCCGCTTTCCAGGGCTGTTTTGCTTCTCCATACCCCCACATTAGGGTTTCAAACGTTATCAAATTGGGGGAAATTCCGGTTTCGCACATCTTCTCATAAACCTTTACAGCACGCTGCATTTGTCCATCATTGCACCATCCACTGATGATTGTAGTAAAAATCACAACGTTTGGGTATACCCCGTATTCTTCCATGATTGCAAGCACTGCTTCGGCCTTCTCGGGGTCCCTAGCTCGAACGTATCCTTTTGCGAGAATGCCGACAGCATGGATGTCTGGAACGATGCCCGCTGTCACCATGTCATCAAAAATCGCTCGGCATTTGTCCATGAGTCCTGCTGAACTCCATGCATTCATTATGGTGCTAAAAGTTATTACATCTGGTTTAACCCCAAATTCCTCCATTAGAGTTAGTGCCTGCAGAATGTTGCTCATAGTGATTGATGTTTCTAAGAAAGTGAAGTCAAGGATAGAGGAAGAAAAGAAACCAGGACATCAAGTAAAGTAGGAGAAATAAGATACATACCGATAAAAGTACTATATGTCTATGTAGGATGGGATAAAGGGCATTCGTTTCTCAACAAGCAATTAAAAATCCAAATCTAATTTTTGTTAGCGAGGTGTTAAGGGCATTTAACTAATGAGGACACAGAAACAAAAACTACCAGGACAAAGCAGCTGTCATTTCGTTTTTCTGCAAGATGCACCAACTAGGTCCTAAAGAGGATTTGAGCCTGGACAACCCCTTTTTGTGGCTTCGGCAGTCATCACTCAAGCTAGCCACTTACGGATATACACTTTCATAATCAAATTGATGTGAAGAATTTTCTTTTGGTAAGTATGAATCACTACAAACAGTTAAACACAAAATTGAAAAAGACTACAAGAAGATCATCCTATTCCTATGAACAACAACTAGTCCCCAATCATTGGGGGTATGGGCGGAGATGATTGGAGACAGACCTAACCTTTGGCAATATGCACAAAGTTGCTGCTCTTAGAATACCACTGAAACAGTGGCCCCCTAAACCTCCAGGAACCGAGGAGCTCTAAGGACGTCATGCTGCAAAACCATGCCCCCCCAAATCAAAGCCGAAAGGCATCAGGGAGGGTAGACCTAGAGACCCAAACCAATTTCTATGCTCATTACCATGCTTCCTTCATTCATGGTCTAGAGCATCTCACTAATGAGCACATTGATGAATCACTATAAACACAAAATTGAAAAAACTGCAAGAAGATCATCCTATTCCTACAAATCACTATAAACACAAAATTGGAAAGACTACAAGAAGATCGTCCTATTCCCAAAGCTGTCAATTACTATATTTAGGTGCAACCTTTATAGTTTTTGAATCTGCAAACTACAGAGAAATGCCAGTGAAGAACAAAGTTGATCATATTCTTTTATCCTACACGCATTGGTGCTTTTTCCGTTGTGCATCTTACGGTGAAAAGGAGAGAATTTTGGAGAGAATGGGATTCAAAGCTATTTTTCCTTTCCCATTCTCGGAAGTATAGTTGACTGATACGTTAAACTGGAGAAAAATATTCAATTTGCAATACTGTACGGGAGATTAACTTTCCCCACTGGGATTGCATGGCCAACTGAAAGGGGTAGAAAACAAAAGGCAAGACCTGGAACTACACTAATTCCATTCCTATCGCTGAAACAAAGAGATAAAAACCTGGTGTGGCACATCATCAAGAGATGAACACCCAAGTGTGCCAAGCCATCTAATTTGGAAGGTACTACTTAGGAAATTATTTCTGTTAGTCGCTTTAACTTTTACAGTATGAGATAGCTTTAGCACAATTAGCTAGAGTGCTCTATTGCGTTTGTTGGAGTGCCATTCAACTATGTTATCTTCAGCATTGACAGGGAACCCAAGGCAACTCCTTTAGTTTCATCCTGCCAGGGTTTCTTTACAGGAAATTAACCAGCTGAATTCAGCAAAAATGTACACTAAGACACCCCCTTTTTTTTTTTTTTTTTGGAGCCGATCGAAAAAAAAGACACCATCTTTCATAATTCTTTGGTGATTTGTATCACTCCCAATGATGAAGATGTTTCAATTGTCGATGAACTGACAAATGCCAATAAGCCCCTAGTTCACGACCACTTGTTCATTGGAAAGCATACCTCAACCCGTATTGTCCATGAAATTGGAGTGAAACTACCAAAATGCCCTTAGTTGTCAATTGATTAAGGATTTGTCAAAATAAAAGGCCTTATCCAAAGAACGTGATCAAAGGCCTTTGGTGACATGTGGTAATCAACTAATTGTTAGCCACTAAAGGGGGAGTCAACACCCTGCAGGGTTTTGAGAGACTTGTTTTCGAGACGCATTTGCCACCTGGTGGGGTGTCCATAACATCAGACTTAATTTCTAGAATTAGCTCACATATTCCAATTTGGATGATACTGAAGCCATCAAGAAATGCCCTTTAGCAAAGCTCTAAAGGCACCTAGATTAGTTGAATAAAAGATCTTTTGAAGAACATAATTAATCTTTTCTCCAGGAAAATATTATGCATAAACTTGCGCTTACCGTATCTGTCTAGACTCTAGCCTCTATCCAAGATGAAAAATTGTGTAAAAGACAATAAAGCAGAGACATCAACTACCGAGACTGTCAACAAGTTCATGAAATGTCTACTCAAAGCAACAAATATTTACATTATATACATACATATAAGAGTTGTGTGTATGTATATATGCATATATATATATATAATTTTTTTTTAAATATATGTAAAACTCAGAAAATGTGGCGTAACTTTCCACAAGACACTAATGACTTTGTTGTCCCCAGCAGATAGGTGAGCAAGTGAAGCATGAGAATGGCACTGGTCATCGCACAATAAGACTGATTTGATTGAACAATAGCTAGACTATAACCAAATCTCAAAATTATCTCTGAAAGGTAGGGGCGCACCTCATCAACTCCATCAGTGTCTGTAGCATCAAGATATCCTTTTATGAGGGAATTGAAAATAATAAGATTTGGTGCCACACCAAGTGATTTCATACGGTACACGAATCTCAAAGCTTTCTCCATATTACCTTCCTTACAGTAACCATTAACGATAATTCCACAAGTCCGCTGATTTGGTGACACCTTCTTGTTCAGCATATCCATTATCATTCCCTCAGCTCTACTAGTCTCTCCATAGTGAGTATAACCCTTAGCTAATGTGTTGTAAGTGACAGCATCAGGTCTCAAACCGTATCTCTCCATCCTATACACCACATTCCATGCCTCTTCAATGTTATCATTGTTACACCAGGCTTGAGCAAGTATGTTATACGTCCTATCATTCGGTTTCAGGTTTTCCTCACGCGACATTAGCTCTAACAGTTTCAAAGATTCCTCCGGCTTTCCAATCATCCCATACCCTTTAATCAACGTATTAAATGTTCTTATTGTAGGCTTACATCCACTCTCCTTCATTTTCTTGAAGATTTTCATGGCATCCTTGATATCACCTGATTCAGAGAAAGCATTAATCATGGCATTGAAGAAAATCGTGTCGGGCTTCAGACCGTCCTCTTCCAACTTCGAGAGAACCACAGGAATAGACTTGAAATTCCTTTGGAGGGTCAAGGCAGCTAAAAGAGTTGTGTATGTTACAAGAGATGGCCTGTGTCCGTCGTCAGTCAAACCTTTGAAAATGGCGTGGACTTCTTGAGGCTTTCGTTTCTCAATCAAAATATTCATTATTTTTGTTCTTGAACGAACTGTTGGGCAACTGCTATTCTCTGAACAAACTAGGCAGCGGTATTGGAGTAGAGAACCTATGGAAGTTGAAATCGGGCGTACTGGGTCCTGTTCTTGGAGATTTGGTTCCTGCTGGATTCATTTATCAAAGTAAGACCAATAAGGAAAAAAAGAGAATCAAACTAGATGAATGAGTAAATTGTGTGTGCACATTCACCCAAACTAGGATTGCCTGCGACCACATATGTTGCATGGACTCAGGTAGGGGTGTCCGCATCTGTAGTTCTTGGTCTTTGACAATTTTGTTAAAGATAGTGAGCAAGTGAATGTATCGCTTGACACTTGATACACGGATGAGGATATGAGATCGTACCCTTGTCCGACACATTTAGTGGACATTCCACAAGCAACCATATCTCGTACTTTGAATTAACTACGTATGAACTAGGCACAAAGCTCCCATCTTATCCAAAAAATGCTTTAAGAGATAAGACAGCCGTAAAACAACAATTATGCAAGAAAAATGAAGGAAGATTATTAACTATAATAACAACTATGAATAGTTTGGCTCATCTTCTAGTCCTTGAGATAGGAATTATATGAATCCAACGCACGTACCCGAGTCCATATAAAATAGGTCATGATCAGGAGAATTGGACAATTACTTTGACATTAGTATGCTGGCTAAATTCATTGCAGTTAAAAGATCGAGGAAGAAAAATGAAATAAAAAGTGTACTGGAACAGAACTAGGTGAAGGTTCCAACAGTACCTCATAAAAAGTAAAACAGCGAAGATATTGAAACAAATAAAAAAAATTGATATATTTGCAGTTATAGTACCACGGTGGGTGATGCACGGACCCACTTCTTGCTTGCATTTGGTAGATTTTGGTGTTTGCCCCTGATGACAGATTCAGCCACATCTTTATCAAACTCTCCCATTTCTTCTCGACCTTACTGGATAACTCAGCAGACTTATTTATTTGAGTGGTAATGACCACCACCAATAAGGCTAGAAACCCGGGCTACAAAACTTGCTTTTGAACCCATATCCTCCTTTGAGAGAAGAGACCCTACAAACCAATGAACTGGAACATCAACATACAATGGGTGTATGGATAGTAGAGATTAATCAAATTAAAAGATTTGATCAGACCTTGGCTGCTATTATTTGTATTGACTTAATAGGAAAACGAAGTAGTAAGAATCATAGAGAGAAAGGGTGAGATAAGAAAGGGGAGCCATTTCTCACCTTTTTTGGTGAGATTGGGTGAGAAAGAGAAGGAACCAATCATAATATTTCATTTTTGTACTTTTCTCTCCATTTCTCATCAAAATACTCCATTGAAATTAGTGATTTAGCAAAAAACTCCACCCCTTTCTTTTCTCTTCTCTTGAAAATTCAAATCATTCAATCCAAAGGGGCTTTCCAAATTTGATTTTTTTTTTTTTTTTTTTACTTTTTTGGTAACCGGGTGTCCAAGCCATTCTACACGTGCTTGACTGGTCGCTAATATCGAACAGGCAAACCTCCAGGGGTGCCAAGGCTTCAAGGCAGTCGAACCTTGGCTATTTGAATTTCGAATTTCAAAGCTGGGTAAATTAGGAACACTACCATTTTCCCGAATTATACGAGTTTACATAGAAACTCTGCAGAAGACTCAATTCCAAAGAAATAATACAAGTTACTAACTTCTCTAGGAAATTAATTACAATGATTTTTGGTCACAGAAACTAGGTTAGGCAATTTAAGAAGAAGAAGAAGCAGATAGTCACAGAAACAGATAAAACATTCACAAGGGAATTGTTTCATTCTTGAAACATAGTAGAAGTGCCAATTTACTTGGAAATGATACGAATTGGGGATTGCATGGACACAGAATTAGGAAACAAAAACCATACCCAAATTGGGTATTTCAATTTCAGTCCTATTGGGCTAGACTTTTACTCTTGCACGTAAGAGTTTTCACTTTTTGAAGCCTCTTCCACAGAAGAATTAGCTCTTGTGCAAAAGTTCTCACTTTTAAAACCTTAACGACATCCAAGTAAAGTGAACTGATTGTAGAATTTCCCTTTCAAAGTACTATAGAAAATTCAAAGCTAACACCCAATTCTACAATTAGAAACATGTGAAGCCAAACCCAAAGAACCTCAAGGTGGGTTCAGGTTAAAAGCCACAAAAAATATGTAAGACATGCAAAGATAGTTGAAGCATGAACTAATTGGTAATTAAGAGATGAGTTGTGGATGTTACCTCCTTGAGTTCAGTAGCAGGAATAGAGAGGGACAGAGAGAGTTGTATAGCTGAACCTGAGTCTAAAGACAATAGTGGGGTATCGTAGAAATGCACATCTTCAAATCTTATCCACAAATAATGTATGTGAGAAATCAGAAATGAGGGTGAGAATTTCAATTGGCTGAGGTTCAAATCTGAAGGGATTAGTAAAGTTCATTTCTTGGAGATGACATTCTGCCACGTCATATTATGAATTTCAACCCATTTTTTAAAATCCCTTAGTGATCCCGATAAAATTTCCAAGATTCAAGAATTTATTGGTGGTGGTCATTGCCACTCAAATATAATCCCTTTCTTTTGGGTACACCGGAAAGGATCAAGAATCTCTCTTCATGTCAGTTAGAATTGCCCCGATTTACCTTACATATAAATTTCTATATTTACCGTACATTTTCACTATTGTACTAAAAAATCGTAGATGTTTACCCTTGCATATTCACCAACCTACAGAATTAACACCTTTTATATAATTAATCTTCCATTTTGTATTTAGTTTGCATAATTTTCTCTCAATATTTTACGGGGCAAGGCTGGTGAACCAGTCTCAGAACAGGAGCACCAATGCAATACACAGTAGAGATTTAGGGGTGGGATCAATGCCGTGTGGGACTTTTTGGGTGGGGGTAAAAGTACAATAAAATCCGCCTCGCTCTGTTGTATCCCTACACATGATGGCAACTTAGTATTAATGCACCAAACAAGCGAGTTTCAATGAGGACGTTTCAAATAGCATTACAACAATTGAAATAGCTCGCTTTTAGAGCACTTTATTTGTACTGAAAATAAAGGTTTCATCTTTTTTTTTTTTCAACGGAAAACGATTTTTGGAAAATATTTTCTTTGGAAGTGTTTTCTTGAAAATGAATTTTTTTTCTTTGTTTGGTTAGGACATCAAAATGTTTTTCAACAAAATGTTTCGATTGTGTGGTAGACATAAAATTTCACTAATACGATAAAATGACCAAATTTTTGGGTTCCGAATATTTCATAGACCTTTATTCGTTTTGGACCTTTATTAGTATAAGTTTTAGACCTTTATTCGAATATTTCATAGCTTGTGTAATTATTAGTATAAGTTTTAGACCTTTATTCGTTTTGGATTTTAAGAACGGTTTTCTCCATTATTCCCCAATCACTACTCACGTTTCTTTCCAATCATTACCCTTATCTTTAATTATTATTCTTTTCTTTTTCTCTATCTGTCCTCAATTATTATCCAAAAACCAAACCAAATACAATCTTAGTGCCTCGATCTTTTCTCACTCCAAAATGATTAGTCAAATATAATTATCCTTCATCACACACACAAAGAATCCGAATCCTCTTTTCATGTCAAGACGAATATGCTCACTTTATCCCAAAATGTTAAGACCTCTTTGGAATTCCATTTTTTTTTTCAAAACATACTAATTATTACACTATTTTATTTTTATTTTTATTTTTCTCTTTCCAATTTAGTCCATAATCATTGCAATTTTTCATTAGAATAATTCTTGTCATATCAAAAAAATAGGAGTAGAATTGAAAAGTTATTAAATAAAAGTACATTAATTTATATAAGGGAACTAGTAACATTTTGGGATTGTCCAAAATGAAATGCTTTACCAATATTCAGGGACGAGGGAGGATACTCCCGTGAGCCTCTGAAACCCTAGAGAGAGAGAGAGATACAGAGAGAGAGAGACCATCGGCATAGTCTGACCATGGAAACCCAATTCATATCCTCCAGATGTATTCGGCAGCCGGAAAACATACCAGAAGAAATCGTCCTCGATATCTTGTCGCGTCTACCGGTCAAGTCTCTGCTGCGGTTCCGTTGCGTTTGCAAGGTATGGAAATCTTTGATCTCCGATCCTAAATTTACTCTTTTGTCCCCAAATCACAAAATAGCCATTAAATTTGGCAACATATACTCCATCGACACCGGACATGGTTTATCGAGGACAATATCTCTACCGAAATATCCTCTTCTCGAACCGATGCTTTTTTGCGATGACGAAAACGCGTCAAAGATGTTAAGGATCTTGGGTTCGTGTAATGGCTTGTTTCTCGTAAGCCATTACGAGGATTTCTACTTGTGGAACCCTTCCACGAGGGAATCTACCAAAGTTCTCTCGTATAGGACGAAAGGGTGGCCTAAGGACTTTTTCTTCAGTGCCTATCCGTCCGGACTCTGTTATGACTCATCCACTGATGATTACAAGGCAGTAATGGTGATGGACTTTGGAAAGGCCGATGTTGTTAGCTTTAAAAGAAAATATCGGACCACAGCGACTTTCCGCGCCTGTGACAATGCCAATAGACATAGATCGCTTTCCGGACCAGTAGTGAATGAAAAGTTGCACTGGGCTATCCCTAGCTTTGGACGTGACCGTGTCAGTTTTCCTACCGGGAGTCAGATTGTTTCTTTCAATCCTCTTATGGATGAATTTGAAGAATTTCCAATGCCACTTCTAGCTAACAATGGGGAAGGGGAACCCATTATAAAGGGTCTGGGAGTTTTGGATGGATGTCTATGTATGACACGCTGTGTTAATAGTGTAAGTGGTGGTGATGAAGTTGGATCCAGTTTTTTCGAGTTGTTAGTGATGAAGGAATACGGCGTCGGAGGCTCATGGACTAGGATTTTGAAAGTGTCAAAGGATTTCATGGTTTTGTCACATGGGGACTTGGTGCCATTGTGCTTTACAAGTGATGGTGAAGTTGTTATTTCATTGACTCATTTGAACAAATTATGTGCATACAATCCCGCGGACATGTCACAAAGAGAGATTATTATCCCAAGCAAACGTCGTATAACATGTCAAACTTCCTACGTGGAGAGTTTGGTTTCACCCGCCGCCTATGGCCATGAGGAAGATTGGATTGTGGAAAGGGGATATAAGTGGAGAAGGAGAAGGCCCTAGTCATCTCTTATCAGCCAAAGAGATAATATAAGGTGCAGGAGAAAATCAGACCTATAAGCAAAGTAATACAAATGTGGGAAAAATCTGGAGGTGGAAGATTTGTATAAACAAATGCTTGATTTTCTGTAAAGAAGGCTACTCTATTTTGCCAATCCATTCTCCCTTCAACCGCATGGATAATTTAATAGGAAGATTTGCAAAACAAACAGTCAAGTGGTAAGTTTCCCTCTTGAGGCATTTTTTTTCAAGTCGTACTATATTAGGAGTTAATAAGTTATGAAGGATGTTGATACTGTTACATTGGCTCA
The DNA here is from genome assembly GCA_963854785.1 of Vaccinium vitis-idaea. Classification (NCBI taxonomy): domain Eukaryota; kingdom Viridiplantae; phylum Streptophyta; class Magnoliopsida; order Ericales; family Ericaceae; genus Vaccinium; species Vaccinium vitis-idaea. The sequence goes on along the minus strand of OY978226.1, from coordinate 7,042,143 downwards.
AACGAGACCATTAGGTCAACTGACCAGGTCTTTTGATGCATAACCATGGGATCCAGACTAGTGCAAACTATGGCTAATTTTGAGGCATTCTGTCGAATACTTTGCGAAACCTATATATCTTTTACTTTGTATTTGGTTTTGTTTCAGGTTTCAAGTTTGTTTTTAGCCATGTCTCTGGCAAGATGCTCTGTGTTTCTTTTTTGGGGTTTTGCTTATTCTTATGAAACCATGTTTTCTTCTATATTTACTAAAGATCTGTTACAGGAGTAATAAACGATCCAAACCAGCCAAACATTGAATCATTTAAGTTTTTTATTTATTTATTTATCTCTTAACGATTTCAAAAGTTTTAAAAAGTATAGTCAAGGTTGGCTTATTTTTCGATTCCATCTCAAATGAGATTTACATAAGTCGATCTTGACTACTTTAGCTTTATTATAGATAAAAGGAAACCAAGATTGCTTTGACAAACCTATATATTTTTTCTTTTGTATTTGGTTTTGTTCAGGTTTCAAATTTGTGTTTAGCCATGTCCTTGGCAAGATGCTCTGTGTTTCTTTTTTGGAGTTTTGTTTGGTTTTGGTTAGTCTTATGAAACCATGTTTTCTTCTATATTCATTGAAGATCTCTTGCAGGAGTAAGAAACAATCCTAACAAGCTGAACATTGAATTGTTTTAAGTTTTGTTTGAAATCCTAACAATTTCAAAAGTTTTCAAAAGTATATTCAAGCTTGGCTTATTTTTTGAGTCCATCTCAAACGATATTTACGTGAGTCGATCTTGACTACTTTAGCTTTATTATAAACAAAACAAAAAAGATTGCTTTGAGAGTTTACGAGATTAAAAAAATGTTCAAGTTTAGTTTGTTGGGGTAACAAATCAATCTTGAACGAACTTTTAACGGGTCAAATACGAGCTTGACCTTGAGTAACTTAGTTTGTTGTTTAGTCCTATGTCTTAGTTTTCATAAAAAAAAAAAGAAAAAGAAAAAAAAAAGGGGAATTCGGTCGATTTATAGTTATCACACCACACACAACCAACGAACGTCCTAAACAGAACATGGGAAAAATCTTCAATTGGGAAAAATTGTTAGTTGAATGATCATGATACTCTTCAGGAATAAATATTATTTATCAATGGAGAAGTAACTCACTATTTTGTGTCTAAATAGCCTTCTTGTGTTTGACATGCAAAGTCTCTCATCTTTGATCTGGGAAGTGCTTTAAGAGTTTTTTCTTTTTAATAGGTTTCTCGTGTATACTAGTATTGCAGGAAGAATTGTTTTGAAGTAATATGATATGTGTTCTATCTTACAAAAGCAGCAACAAACCTTTTATCTATTATCTTATTGTGTTCACTAATCGAAGGTCTACACCTTATTCTGGTATGTTTGACTCATCTCAATATTTGGATTATACGCTGATGTAAGGTAAGGGTGGGCATCGTGTTTTGTCGTGTCATATTCGTGTTTCGTGTAAAAAATGGCCGACCCTAACCCGCTAACTTCGTGTTGGGTTCGTGTCATGTTATCTTGTCTTTCCATAAATTCTCGCATCGTGTCGTGTTTGTCGTGTTATCTCGTGTTCGTGTGAGAATTCTCTCAACCCTAACCTGACCTATTTAACTTTTTGTGTTATTGTGTCGTGTCATATTTTCGTGTCAGAAAATAGAACCCTAACCCGCTAACTTCGTGTCGGCTTCAGGTCGTGTTCTAGTGTCATGTCGGAAAATCCCACCCCTACTGTAAGGCAACAAATACATGTTACATGGTACACATACTTGATACTACTATGCTTGCAAAATATAGCATAAAAACCAGCAAACATGTCATAAACGAACTTGATGCTCTTGCCGTAGCTTGAACTCCCTCTACCTCCATTGGGGACATCTTCTGTTGTTGTGACCCTATTTCCCACACAACCCACAACTTTTTATTGATTGGATCATAATCCAGGTCATCTCGTTATGAATTCGTGAAGTTTGAGGTCCCCACAACCCTTTCTGAGATGCATGTCTTAATAAAGTGCAAGCCCTCCCTGTGATATGTGCTTGGTTTGGAAGGGCCTGGTGTTTTCAAAGAGTTGGTGGTTGAGCTCAGGGGTGGATAGGTGTGTTGGTGTTTCAACAAGGTTTTTTTTTCCCATGATGCTTTGGAAGCTTTGGGGTCTTGTAATGCTTGTAGTCTGTCAGGGGATAAGAGGGTGTGTCTTAGGTCTAATTTTCGGGTGCATATGGTGCCTGTCAGTCTTTGGGCCAGTTTTGTGAGTAATTCTATGCTGCTGTTGATTTATGGAGGTCTAAGGTTTCTTCCTTTGTAAAATTTAAGCTACTGCTGCTGCTTTGTGATTGATTTTGGAATCTGGGCTTTGGTTCTTTTGGTACAGATTGCTATGGGCTATGGCTGCCATAGCAGTTGGTGTTATTTAGGATGATTGAAGTTATGGCTGAACGTGTTCGCTGGAGCACTTTTGATGGAGCATTGTTGCTGCAGAAGGAGTCCTATATTAAGGTTTCAGTTTGAGACAGTAGGATATTTTCCTTACATGTGGGGTGGTTTGCTCAATTTTCCTGTTTCTTCTTTTCTTTTTCTACATTCATCATTTCGTTGGATGTATTTTATATTCCTAGCCTTATACTCTGCACTTAATTCATCGTGTCATTTGGATTGTGTTTAGTTAGGGATTTTCTCTTCCCGATGTACCCTTTTTAATAAATCTTTGTTGCCGTTTCAACAAAAAACAGGAGAACATAAATTGAAATTTAAGACAGTATATATGGCCAACAACTCCTCAACTGTGTCGTTTGTCTATCAATGAACTCATGAGGATCAATTCCACCGAACCTTCGTGCGTGCCACTTGAACATGTGATCACGGTATTTTGGTACTTTGCCATTTATAGCATGTGCACGTTCTCCCCGCATGTCAAATATACCTTCTTCCTTGTCAAATATACGTGTCTCCGATGCTTAAGAGCCCAAGCCATAAAAATGTTTGTTGCGTGTTTGTTGCATTGCTCGCCCATGCTCATTTTCGCCAAAGCTATACCCCTGATGTTCGTACGGAACCATAGGAGAAGCCAAGTTCTTTAGGATCCAAATTAATATGAATATTAGAGAGGAGTGTCTTAGCATGATTTTATCGTTACTCCTACTAAACTAGGAATCTAATGATGGTTGATTACGAATTGCTTCTGATTTTCTAGTTTTTTCCCTTAAACAAGCATGTGTTTTTGGATAATTAAACAAGCAAGCATGTGTTTGGGATTGGATTATCACTACCAGCATGGACTATTATCCCTGTTAATGGGGAATCGGGGGGGCCTATAGTGAGCAATTACGGCCGTCCGTTCGGCAATCAACGGTCCGGATTATCATACATAAAAGATAAGAGTCTTACATGTAGAATAATTGTATTTACCAGACCGTTGATTACTGAACAGACGACCGTGATTACTCACTATAGGGGTGTAGTGAATTTACCCCGTTAATGGATGACACAAACACTAATCCTTGAGCATAGCAAAATTTAAGTTTACCATGGTTGCTTTGATATAGACCTTTATGTAGCTAGGTAAGGATACATATATACATACAATCACACACAAACTTGAGAGAGAGAGAGAGAAGAACAAATCATCCTCGAAATCTTGTTGCGTCTACCGATCTGGTCTCTACTGCGATTTTGCTTTGCAAGGTATGGAAATCTTCGATCTCCTATCCTAATTTCATTCTTTCGTCCCAAAAGCACCAAATAGCTATCGAGGAGAAGAACTTTATCTAGACCAAGATATCTATCGAGGAGAGATCCTCTTCTCAAACCGATACTTTTTAACGATGACAAATTCATATCACAGCAGTTACAGATCTTAAGTTCGTGCAATGGCTTGTTACTCGTAAGCCATTACGTGGATTTCTACTTGTGGAACCCTTCCACAAGGCAATCCATCAAAGTGCTCTCACTTCTGACTGACGGGCCTCCTATGGACCTTTTAGTGAGTGCCTATCCGTCCGGACTCTGGTACAACTCATCGACGAATGATTGCAAGGCAGTTATGGCGGATGGTAGTGGAAATATCACTGTGGTGAGTTTCAAAAGAAAATATTGGAGCACCACAATTTTTCACGTCGGTGACGAGCCCAATAAAATAAATAATAAATACTAACAACTTGCTTTCTAGACCCGTTGTGAATGAAAAAATTACACTGGGCAATGACTTGGGGGTGTTCCATTAAGGGTGTTTATTGGCTTTTCACGGCTTTTTATATGATATATTGTGAGAGAGTGATTGTCTCGATTTTCGTAATAAACTGACTTTTTGGCTTTTTTAGAATTAGTGGAATAGGGCCTAACTCTGGACATTATGCTACCCACAATCGGATTGTTTCTATCAATCCGCATACAGAAGAATTTGTAGAATTGTCAATGCCACTACTAACTAAAAATTTTCAGAAAGTCTAGGTACGCAGAATGGGTACTCAGAAAGTGTCCAGAATTTGAAATTCAATGGTCTAGATTTACTTGAAGTGAATCTGGTTCATTGAATTTCAAATTCTGGGCACTTTCTGAGTATGTAGCCGTACTGATTTTTTTTTTAAGGCTTTTAGCTATACGGAGTCCTTGAATTCTACCGAAGAGGACAGCTCCACCGAGGAAGAGGAAGAAGACGATTGCATTATCACTTTTTTTGGACTATGGCCTGATTTGGCTAAATTGACAAAAACTAGTTTTTTGATTTTTTCCGTTGTCCTTATTCAATTTTTTTTTGCATTTGTTAGTTTTGCGTCAAGATTTTGTGGTTTCTGGATTTATTTCGTCGAGACGAATCCAAAGAGTATAAAATTATGGTCAAAAGTGATAGTTTTTTGAATAAAGCCGAAAATAGACCAAAATAAACTAGTTTTTTGGATTATTTTTCGTCTTTATTCACAAAAGTTTAAGTTTGGCTAACAATTTTGTACTTTTTAGATTCCTCTCGTCGAAAGACAAGCCAAAAAACCACAAAAAACCGACCGAAAACTAACAAATGCAAATTTTTTTTGAATAAGAAAAAAACGAAAATAACCAGTTTTTTCAAATTAGCCAAATCAGGCCTATCTTTTAAAAGAAGTTACACTACCCTAATCCAACCCAATACTCAACCCAACCTCCCTACACTATATAACCGTTGAGCAAACTGTTCCGGTGTACGAGTAGGTTAATTTGAGATGCTCCAAAATGATAGTCAAATTTATTTATTCGTCATCACACACACATAGGAGAAAAACTTGGGTGTCAGCTGGGTACCACGTGGTGATACCTAGCGCGCATCTCGACCGTCTAAAAGTATGTTTTGGATGGTCCGGATTTGAGAGAAAAAAAGAAGAAAGAGTGAGGGAGAAATCTAGACCGTTCAAAATATTTTTTGACGGCCTAGATATGCGCTTGGACACCACGTGTACCCTACCATATTTGCGGCCAAAATTTTCTCCGCACAAAGGATCCAAATCCACTTTCCACGTCACGACTCAAGACCCATGGGATATATGCACTCCCATGAACCTCTGAAAACCCAAAAGAGATAGAGAGCGCATCGTCATAGTGGGTCTGCCCATGGAAACCCAGTCCAGATTTCTTAAGCAGACGGAAAACATACCAGAAGAAATCATCCTCGAAATCTTGTCGCGTCTACCGGTCAAGTCTCTACTGCGGTTTTGTTGCGTTTGCAAGGTATGGAAATCTTTGATCGGAGATCCTAAATTTACTCTTTCTTCGTCCCCATGACCAAATCACAAAATAGCCATTAAATCTGGCAACGTATACTCCATCGACACCGAACATGGTTTACCGAGGGATCCTCTTCTCAAACAGATGTGTGGGGCTCGCTTCCCCGATGTACCCCTTTGAACCTGGTAGGATGGACGGAGATGAACGATGGGGGGTGTAGATGACTCGAAACAGGGGGGATCCAATCAGAAGGGGAAACCTGCACATGTAACACCCGTGTTAGCACCTTGACCGGACGGTGGCGGTCCGGGAAGGAGCTCCGACGGTCTAGTAAGTTATCAATGGTAGAGTTTGGACGGAAAAACGAGAAGTATTCCCTTCTCTCCTTGCAAAAAAACCCAGAATCTCTGGTTGGGGAACTTCCTTCTTATAAGAGAAAGGAAGCTTCGTCTCCACGCTATCACCCTCTCCCACGTGCCGCCCCCACCTGACTAAGCATATGGGCTTGCTATGACTACTTTGTCACTTCGGCTGACGTCACCCTACTCTGCACACCCAACAACTCTCAAATACCCTCCGGTCCGTCATGTGACCCGCCAATCACCTCGAGCACAACGTCCTGACGCCACTCGACACTGTTCCAGTCCCATCTGTCACTCGTCAAATCACCAACCACCCCCTGCCAGGGCGGCTCCATTGGCCCTCGGCGTACGTCCCTCGGACGGAGCCCTCAGTCCTCGGCCCTAATCTTGGGTTCTCGCCCCTCGGCGGACAACCTTGGGGCGGGAAGCACGGCCTACCCTATGTCTCCCTGCGTCCTTCGGTAAGCCACTCTTGTTCCCCCGGCAGCCTATGAGACATGACCGTGTACGCTCTGCCGAGGGTGCCAGATGCGTAGCCGAGAGGCTTGCCCCTTGGTCTAATGAAGTTGATGCCAGCCGAGGAGACCCCTGCGGAAGCAACTTATGTCGGCCCCAGGGGCATGGCCGAGAGGTTTACTCCCACTGCATCGCGGGGAATGACGTCAATCGAGTCGCAGCTGAACTATGCAGGACCTTCGGGCCCCGGCTACTACAAGATGCTTTTCTTCGACGATGAAAACGCGACAAAGAGGTTAAACATCCTGGGTTCGTGTAATGGCTTGTTTCTCATAAGCCATTACACGGATTTATACTTGTGGAATCCTTCCACAAGGGAATCCACCAAAGTTCTCTCGCTTAGGACGAAAGGGTGGCCTAAGGACTTCTCCTTCAGAGCCTATGCGTCCGGACTCTGTTATGACTCGTCCGCTGATGATTACAAGGCAGTTTTGGAGAAGGGCTTTGGAAAGGCCAATGTTGTTAGTTTTAAAAGAAAATACGGGACCACCGCAACTTTCTACGCCGGTGAAACTGACAATAGATCCACCGCAACTTTCTACGCTGGTGAAAATGACGATAGATACGAATTGCTTTCCGGACCCGTGGTGAATGGACCCGTCGTGAATGAAAAGTTGCACTGGGCGATCACTAGTTATCGTCATTACCGTGCCCGTTTTCCTATCCACAATCAGAACAAAAGACGTAACCGTGTCGTCCGTGTTACTACCCGGAGTCGGATTGTTTCTTTCAATCCTCTTACGGACAAATTTGAAGAATTTCCAATGCCACTTCTAGCTAACAATGGGGAAGGGGAGCCCATTATAAAGGGTTTGGGAGTTTTGGATGGATTGTAGGAAAAATAGTGCTAAAAACAGTAACAAATAAATAAATTCTGGAATTTAACAATCACATCGAGAAATAATGGAAACCGTAAGAAAAATAGCAAACCGAAAACAAGCCAGGGCCCGTGTTTCACACGGTTTCCTTAAAGCAAATTCGCCGCCTCACCGTAGGTGTTTGAGGGGTTGACCGACGTCTGCTTCCCAGGATACAGTGGCTTACGACAATCAAACGGTAACACCAACCGGATTGCCCTGTCGAACGAACTAGTGTCTGTACTCTCTTCCGGAAAAAAACTGAGTGAAGAACAATGGAACAAGAGACTGATTTTCGGTGTGTCGAAACCAATGGAAAGGACTGACTTTATATAGGAGTTGAGAGGAGCCTCTCTCATTCATGGGGATAAAAGCCTCCATAATTCTAGCTTTTGAATTGCAAAACCGACATTGCAATTCAGTGCACCAATTGATATCACCAATTGATACTGCCGTTATATATCATTTCCAAGAGCAATTGAAGGAGCAATATCATTACATTTGATTTTGCCATCAAGTAGGCCATTGCTCCGTGAGAATTCAATGAGCACAACTACGAAATCAAAACTGATTTTTCTACTCTTTTGTGGGTCCAATCAAGTGTGTACGACTCGTACCCAAATCCACTAATTTCTGGGTTGTACACAATTACGAGGGAACTTAGGCCAAGCCCATTTAATCGCCTAGCCAACCGGCCAAGCCCAAGCCCAGGCCAAGGACCACGGACCTCGAACCTATAGTCTTGGTCATGGTCCGGTCCGAGCAGGTGGCGGCGGCGGCGTGCGTGTGGTAATTGGATCGAAGCCCATAGCCCACAAAGAGTGCGTGCTCCGTCCTTGGAAAAAGTTAGGCCCACTTAATTTGAGAGACAATTTCTCATTCATTCTCTAATTGGAATTTGCTCATTCCTCTCCTAACATAGGAGTGTCTATTGCCACTAAGGGCCCATCTCACGTGATGTGGGTCCCACTTTAATTAAGGGTTAAAACCCGTAAATATTTAATGGAAAAAATTCCAATTTTCCAACAATCTTTGTATGACACGCTGTGTTAATAGTGGAAGTGGTGGTGATGAAGTTGGACCCGGTTTTTTCGAGTTGTTAGTGATGCAGGAATACGGTGTCGGAGGCTCATGGACTAGGATTTTGAACGTGTCTAACAATTTCGAGGTTTTGTCACGCGGGAACTTGGTGCCATTGTGCTCTACAAGTGACGGCGAAGTTGTTATTTCATCGACTCATTTAAAAAAATTATGTGCATTCATTCTCGAGGACATGTCACAAAGAGAGATCATTATGTCAAGCGAAGGTGTTATAACATATCAAACTTCCTACGCGGAGAGTTTGGTTTCACCCGCCGCCTATGGCCATGAGGAGGATTGGGTTGTGACAAGGCTAGATAACTTGAAAGGGAAAGGCCAAAGTCATCTAGTATCAGCCAATGCCAAAGAGAGAACAAAAGGTGCAGCAGAAAATCACAGCAAAGCGATAAAGACCAAACAAAAAAGGAAGTGGTGGAAAAATCTTGAGGTGGAAGATTTGGATAAACAGGTGATTGATTTTTCTAGTTTGCCAATCCATTCACCCTACAGTTACAACAGGATGGATAATTTTTAGGAAGATTCGCAAAATAAACAGTCACGTGGTAAGTTTTCCGAGAGGTTTTTTTTTTTTTTTTCAAGTCGTAGTATAGCGAGAGTTAATGAGTTATGAAGGATGTCGATACTGTTCCATTGGCTAACGAGACCATTAGGTCAACTGCCCAAGTCTTTTGATGCATAAGCATGGGATCCAAACTAGTGCAAAAGCTATGGTGGCTAATTTTGAGGCATTCTCTCGAATACTTTGAGAAACCTTTATATGTTTTACTTTGAACTTTAGTTTTATTTCAGGCTTTCAAATTTTAGTTTATCAATGTCTCTAGCAAGATGCTCTGTGTTTCTCTTTTGGGGTTTTGCTTAGTCTTATAAAACCATGTTTCCTTCCATATTCATTGAAGATCTGTTACATGAATAATAAATGAGCCAAACAAGCCAATCTGTTTCTACTAAAAATTTGGTTATGCGCGCGGCTTCCTATTTAAATATCCAAAAATCCTTTATGTGGTTATTCGTTGTCGTGGTTGCAAGTTTGCGACCATCGTTTGTTTTGCAGTCTTATACAAAAAGTAGCCATACCTTGCACCTATTGCCATCTTGTTTGAAGCCCTTGAAGAGGTAAGTACATTCTGGTCTACTTCATTTATATATATGCATGCTCTTTAGTTTATGTTTTTATGTTCTTAATCGATCTTGATCATTTGATATGGGAGGAAGATTGGTTTCTTGAATTGGGAGCCCAGATCCTCTATGCCGAAAAACTCCTGTGCCTCTGTGCTGAGGGGTTTTTCGGCTGTTGGATCACCCAGAAATATTAAAACATAAAAATAAAAATCACAATTCCACAGCTCAAAACCCCTCGGCACAGAGGTTTTGGGCACAGAGGATCTGGTACCTTGAATTGGTACTTCATTTCAAGGAACAGGATATGGAAGGGACTTTTGCATTGGAATCAATAGTAATATCATTATAATCTTGTAGTGAAATACTTATCTACAATGGGCTGTTCATATGTAATTCAGACTTTCAGTAGCCTAAAAAAGTGAATGTGGTGATTGTAGTCTGTGCAGTGGAATTTATTTGGGCAAATTACACTGACCTCCCCTGAGGTTTCTGACTATTACAGATTCCCCCCTCACATTTGAGAAATTACACTGTCCTCCCCTCTGCTTTGCCACCGTACATCACAGACCTCCTAGCCGTTAAAGACCCGTTAACTCTGTGAACGTTTGGACCAAAAGCAACAAGAAAGTGACAAAAGTGCCCTTAAACCAACTGATTCACCCCTGCCACCAACCGTTGGGCAATATAGCCGTTGGGGGCTTCCCCTTTAAAAGGGATGTTTTCCCATTCAGTACGTAAGAAGGAAAAGAAGAGGAGGAAAATACTCCAACTGGTCTTCTACACTACTCTCTCATTATATTCCACTTGATATTCTACACTATCACTACCATCTGCCAGCATAAAGAAGAAAATTGAAGAAGCTTTCATGGCCTCTTATTTTCCTCCAAATTCATGGCATATATTCCAAAATAAAAAGTGCAAATGTGGAAAGATGGCTGTTGTGAGGATTTCAGAGTCATCGTCCAACCCAGGAAGGCTTTACTTTGCATGTAAAGATGACAAATGCAAGTTCTTTGAATGGTGGAAGGCTCCTGCTGGAAAAATGATATTGTTTCAAAATAGAAGGTGCAAATGTGGGAATAGGGCTGAGGTTGGGATTTTAGAATCATCCACCAACCCAGGATGGCTGTAATTTGGCTGTGAAGTTGAAAAATGCAATTTTTTTGAATGGTGGAAGGCCCCTGTTGGTGATGCTCCAATCAGTAACACAAGTTTTCAAACTCAAAGCTACATGCCTATCACTGAATGCCATGGCCAAGGCAGTGCAATTGCAGAACAAAGGGCATTTTATGAGATGGCCAAGACTATGTTCATAGGTAGCATTTTTATGATGTGTTTTTGTCTGACTATTCTAGTAGTGGCTGTAGTGCTCAAGTAAATGTAATGCAATTGGCTATTAGATGTAGGGATGTCAACAAAATGTATGCAAGTAGAACTTTTGCTGGATAATACTTCAACAATTACATAACCAAGGTTCATAAAGTAGACATTGCATTAAAGTACATTACATTGCAATATTACATTGGGATCCCTGACAACAAAAAAAACCATGAGCGTATCCCTTCCGAATTCAACAAAAGCCACTGCCAATCAGTAAATAGAGCAGGGCATATTCCATTCACTATAGCTTCATATGCCTGTTAGTGGAAATGTATGGCACATTGACACCAGTTGCTGCACATAAAGGTCTAGGCAGAACCAAAAAGGCATATTCAGAGCCAAACAACATACCAAAATATACTTAGAGACCTACTAGATGGAACACTTCATCTGCACAAAAGTATGTTCCAGAATTTACCAAAATATGCACAAAAGTATGTACCAAAAAGTACCAAAATATGCAGCATCTTTCCCTCTCAAATGGAACACTTCATCTGCCAAAACCATCTGAGGATAATAACATAGACACCAGTATTAGAATTTCATGAATTGCAGCACAATAGGTATTTGCAGCAGATTACCAATTGGCACAATCAAATACTAAGTAATGTGTAACTCAAGGTCTACCTGAGATTGAGAGATGCAACTGGTCCAAGTTCAAGTCATGCTCCACTGAGTTGGTTGGACGTCAACTGCCCCACCACTACCCTGTATTTTATTCAGTTAAAAAAATTGGACTATACTATATAAAAAAATTAAAGTCACTTGCTACTTACAAAGACATTAGAATTACTAGCAGCTAAGGAGCCATTTCCTGATGTCCCTGCATTTCCCCTTCCTCTTGTGCCTGCATTTGATCCTCTTCCTCTTGTTCCTGGAACTGCTCCTCTTCCTCTTATGCCTGCAACTGCTCCTCTTCCTCTTGTGACTGCATTTCTGCCCCTTCCTCTTGTTCCCCTATTGCCCCTCCCTCTTCCTCTAATGGTAATGCCCCTACCTCTCATTGTGCTTCCATTACCCACAGTTGCAGCTTCTGAGCTCCCCCCACCCCTCATTATGCTTCCTCTACCCCTTGTAGAGCCTCTAACAGGAGCCCTTTGGCAAGTTCTTTTGTTATGCCCAATCTGTTTGCAAATTACACACCTAATTGTGCATGATCTTCTAGACTCACCACCCCCTGGGACAGGTTCATCAGCCTCCCTCCTCCTGCTTTTCCTAGGCCTACCAGGTAATCTCTTCAGAGGTGGAGGTTGCACTGGTTCCCATGCCACCTCTTCCCACAGTGTCTCATCATGCACAGGGTGAATAATTTCACCATAAGCCCTCAAATATGTATCCCTATAGAAGTAACTGTGACAATACTCTTCAATGTTGACCCTCTTATAGGAGATACAAGCTGCAGCATGCTTGCAGGGTAACCCACTAATCTCCCACACTTTGCAACAACATGTCCTAGCTCTAAGGTTCACAACATGTGACACAACACCTTCAATCACTTGGTATTCCTCACCACCAGCAAAGGTTATTTTGCATATCCTAGACTGGTTTATTACTCCATCTAACCTCTTCCTTGTTTTAGGAGTCACCAAAGACTGCCATGTTGAACCCATTTCATAGCTTTTGTGGAGTTTCCCCATTAGCTTAGTTCTTATGTTTTCAATCAAAGTTAAGACAGGTTTTCCCCTAGAATTTCCAACCCAATTATTAAAAGACTCAACCATATTATTTGTGACATGTTCACTCTTCACCCTACTGTCAAATGTATGCCTTGCCCACATTTGGGGAGGCAGCCCCATCAGCCAATCATGTGCCTCAGTGGATGTATCTTTAATAACAACCATTGCATAATTAAATTCCCTAACAGTGTATGCTCTAGCTGCAGCCCAAAATGATGATCTTAACTTAAGTCCAGGAAATCTACCTTTAAAGTTTGAGAACAAGTGTCTACAACACCTTCTGTGTGTTGCCTCTGGCATGATTTGGAGTAATGCAGATTCAATTCCCTATTAACAAACAAGTTCAGATTGTGTATAAGTACAAGTAGAAGACAATAATTTATGTTAATGTATAAAGTAATGTAACAATGAAACAAATTAACACTTTACCTTTTGCCCATCACTCATGATTGTCCAGGGCCTTTGTTGGGGGCCATCACCAAGTATGGAGTGCAGGTAGTACAAGAAAAAGGCCCAGCTATCTTTGCATTCACTCTCCACTAATCCAAATGCAAGAGGGTACAAACCATTGTTACCATCCATTGCAACAGCAGCCAATAAAACACCTCCAAATGGTCCCTTTAAATGGCAGCCATCCAACCCAATGAATGGTCTGCAACCATTTTTAAAACCTTGTTGAATGGCTGAAAATGAAATAAACATCCTCCTAAAGGTGGGTAAGTTGACATTGGGGGGGATTCTCTCTAGTTCAAGCTTCACCAAGCTGCCAGGGTTAGTCTTTCTAATCTCTGCAGCATATTGTGGCAGCTTGCTGTAAGCCTTTACATGATTCCCCTCAATGGCCTCTAAAGCTTTTCTCTTCCCTCTGTAAATCTGCATCCTTGATGATTCAAGCCCATGTTTCTCTATTAGTTCGTCATGAATAGCTTCAATGGTCATCCCAGGGTTATTCCTAAGTGTTCTAACATACTTCTCTGCAATCCATGTGGATGTTGCTTCAGCATTTCTCTCCACTCTAACACAGGTGTGTTCAGGTCCCAAACTCTTTATCTTATAAGTTAGTTTGTCTGGCAATGGAGAGGCATGGATCCTCCATTTACATCCTGGTGCACTGCATTGAGCTGTTACTCTGCTCTTTTCATTCTTCAACCTAACAAGTTTAAACCCCCTCTCTATTGCATACTCCTTCAACACAGTTCTAAAGTGGGAGACATCTTCAAACAACATTCCATTCTCTAAACAGATTTTCTCCCCTTCTTTTATCTCAAACACCTTACCCCTTATATACCTATCTGCATTAATGGCTTGAACATCATTCTCATCACTTGAAATATGTCCATCCCCATCATCAGATCCATAACTAGACATCCCACCTTCACTATCTTCATTTAGGAGGCTTCCATCAAGATCAGAATTATCACTAGAATCTGTGCTACTATAACCATCATCCCTTATTCCCCCGTGTTCATTCACATCCCAATCCAAGTCCTCAGAATCACTATACACAATTAACTCATTTTCCACATCATACTTTTCAATGTGACCAAGTTCAGACCAATTCACGTCTTCATAACAGTCTAACCCACCCCACATTTGTTCTACAAGGCTAGCACCAATGTTGACCTCCTTTGTAGACCTACTGCTAGAACCATGCTCATATTTACCCTTTCCAATTTCAAACTTATCATTGCTACGAAGATCAGTATTAACATCCACTGGTTCAAGGGGATTGGGAGGTTGTTGGTCAACATGCAAATATAGGTCAATCTGGCTAAATCCAGCAAATAGTTCAAACACTGTCATTACATCTTTGTCATTTTCTATTTCCATCCTAACTGATGACCCTGGTAGAAAACAATAGAGTTCCAAAGACAACGAATTTCTTGCAGATACATTACTTAATGCAACCTCACAAGTATCAGCAACTAGATCCATGTAACTATACATATCAGAGTCAATGTTTCTTACATCATATTGTCGACCATTGTGATGAATTACCAAATCATGCATACCCATTTTCCCCTATTATGAAAAAAAAAAAAAAAAAAAAAAGTTTGTTAGACCTTACAAAATTTCCCAAAATTACATCTTCAAGTTAATTTGTAATCGAAAACTACACATGCAAATGAAATTTTTTTGTTACAGCTTACCCTTGTGCTTTGATTGAACGAAATCACCACTCTTCTGTGCTTCTTCTAACCTTGTTTGTGATTTTTTTTCCCGAAGCTCTTCGTGTCCAATACACACACAAACACGAGCTCTTCTTTCTCAACCCATCGTCTATCTCATGAATAATCTCACCTCTTGTCTCTGTGGAATGAAATGGGTACTCTCAACAAATAGAAGTTGGGTAGGAAGAAGTGGGCTGAATTCCCTCCATTTTTTCCCGCGAAAATTATAGAGGTGACAAGTGACTTCCATCTCTGATGATCTGATGACAAGGTAGAATGACGGGAGGTGAGGTGGCCTCCCGCCATTTTTCCGCGCGGCAACAGAGGGTGGGTCTGTGACAAGACTCGTGTAGTTGATAACAAAAGAGGAAAAAAGGGTTCCAGATCCACCGTAGTTGATAAGGAGGGGTAAATATGTAATTGACCCTTTTCCATCCACTACCATCTCTAGACAAACGCTGACAAGGGAGGACAGTGTAATTTCTCAAATGTGAGGGGGGAATCTGTAATAGTCAGAAACCTCAGGGGAGGTCAGTGTAATTTGCCCAATTTATTTTTGTATGGACCACACGCAGCTTAGCATTTTTTTTTTATTTAATCAAACATTGATCGTGCAACTGCAGTCTGCAGGGCTGGCCTTACCCAAGAGGCCTGGGCCTTGGACATCCAAAAACTTAAAAAAAATAGGGGCACTTCAATAATTTTTACTCCTATATACCAACGATCACATTCCTCTAAAAGATATAGATTACTGATATATCATAATGACTATAGGCCGGGCACACACAATAGAGTGATTTTGGATCGAGTTCATAGAGCCGTCCGATTGCATCGATTCCCGCAAGGGCCCACTTGGAATTTAATTTTGAGATGGATCAATGGTTCGGATTGATCGTTTGGGACCCACAACGGTAGGGGTGTACGCGGTCCGGATCGGATCGGATCGGATCGGATTGGCCTGAATCCAATCCTAATCCGCGAGTCACGGTTTTTAGAAAATACAATCCGTGTCCAGACCAAAAGTCTCACGGTTCGGTTCCAATCCGATCCGCGAGTCACGGATCGGTTCCGGTTTTATCCACGGATTACATGTTATATAAGACATTATTATTTACGGTAGTCGTAACTTGGCATAAAAATAAAATCAAGAAGCATCCCAAAGCACATTATTCAAATTCTATAAATACTAAGGACACCACAAGTCCACAAACACAGAAGTTCTTAACAGCTAATTCCTATTTTGAAACTAACACATCAACTTGAAACAATAGGAAATCAAGGTAAAGAGCTCCCATAGCTAATTAGAGAAGATTTCTTCGTTGGAATCTCGCACTAATGGTGTAAAACACAACTACTAATTCAATTTACCATATGTTGTCACAAATCCTGAGTTTATTTACACATCCAAGTTAGACTGCTTCCATGGGTCATCAATAAAAATACACATCCAAGTTTTGAAAGAGATCATAGTTCACCCCCTAGTCTGTGTAGTAGAAGTTTGTGTAAAATTGTGTGTGCGTGTATATATATATACTCCAATGATCTAATAAGGGATCCCTTAACCAAATTTGGTGCGGACCTCACCTTTCCGAGCCAAATATATGTACAGTTTTACCGAAAACTGTGTGGATCAAGCCCTTCCGGGTATTTTTTTTTGAAGATTTTCCGCGTGGACCTTGGAAAATGCATTTTAAAAACATTGAGCGGTTCGGATCGTCAAAATTTGATCCGGAAAGTTGAAAAAAGGCCTGGTCCGCACGGAATTTTGTATGAGGGATCCCTTAGGAGATCGGCTTCCTATATATATATATATATTTTATTTTATTTTTAAAATACAATAAAAATCTCACGGTCCGGATCGGTTAATCCACGGTTTCGAAATCAAAATCCGTGTCCGGACCGTGAGTCACGGTTTACTTATTTTTTCAATCCGTGTTTGGACCATTAATCCACGGTTAAAATCCAAAACGCACGGATCGGTTTGGTCCGGACCGGATTCACGGTTCACCGGTTTTTTTGTGCAGCCCTACACAACGGGTCCCCGACGCCGTGTGTACACAATCTGTGCAAAGGGGGTCGGTACTAGGGGTGCACACCGGCCCGGTAGCCCGCCCAGCCCGCCCAATCCAGCCCGATTTTTTAAGGGCTTGGGATAAATATTTAGACCCATAGGGCCGGGCTGGGTTGAGATTTTAAGCCCATTTACTAATTGGGCTGGGTTTGGGAAATTCCTTTGAGGCCCAGCCCGGTCCGGCCCGGCCCGATTTAAATAAATATTTTATTTTAATACTATACATATGTTAGTATGTTACCGCCGGAACCTAGCTGCTTAGGGTTAGATTATCTTGATGAAGAGGCGCATATCCTCATCTCCACTTATTCAATAAAATCTCTTCGTCTCTTATTCAAAGATCATATGTTTTTAATATTATTGTAAGAATTTCGAACTTTAAGTATATTATTACGGTTTGGAATTGTAATTTGATCGTTATGATTGATTTATTTATGTTTGTGATACCATGCTTTAGAAAAATAAATGGGCTTGTTGGACGGGCTTGGGAAATTAAATTTTTATTTGGGTTGGGCTTGGGCATATTAAATGAAGCCCGATTATAAATGGGCCGGGCTTGGGAATGCACAAATTTCGTTATTATCTAGTACAAGCCCGGCCCGAACCCGGCCCAACCCGGTGTATGTGCACCCCTAGTCGGTACCCCTTGTTTTTCCGACATACTAATTCACTTCATTACTCTTCCTTTCAAGAAAAATGAGGACATAGACCCTACCAAAGCCATATGAGTCGGTTGATAATCACGAAGAATCCAACGCTCACCCACCCCACCCCCTAATTACAACCTAAAGCCAGAGAAATCACAAAATCAAGAAGAAAGCCACAACACCATCCCACCAACATGGATCCAGAAATTAAAATTCCAATGAAAGAGAAGCACAATCATCCAAGTCTTCAAAATCCCAAGCATCATCACTCAAATCATCAAGAACAGAAGCCTCTCTTTCGTTTATAACCTCCTCCATTTCAACTAGCTTCCCCCTCTCTTAATTTAACGCCCAAACGAGCTCCCGTATCCATCGCCTTGAATAGTGAGAAAACAAATGTGCCAAAGCTAGGTAAAATAATCCTCCGATAGAATTATTCGTTATGGCTCTCAATCTTTACACTCCGCTCTTAATCCCAGCACACGCGCTGTTTAATAGTTTAATGTCTTTTCGAAAGATGTTTTGCGCTCGCGTTCACATATGTGCATTACGTGAGTTAGGGCCAAATGCAAGCTGGTTAATCCTTGAACTTAAACAGACCAACAAAGTACTAACAAATTTGGCTTAATAATTAAGCTTGATCTTGATTTTTTTTTTTTTTTGTCTTTATTCAATTTTAGGGGCACTTAAATATTGGTCATTTCCCTTAAATCACGTTACGTATTTATCCCGGTCATTTTGAACGGTTATATTTTCATCCCGACATTTGAAAAAACCCAATATTGCCCTTATTTTAAACTACAAACTACCATAATTATGCTACATGGCGTAGGATTTGGGGATGAAAACTAAAGTTGGAGCTTCTAAATGTGATTTTGAGATCCAATTAACTGCAAACATATCCCTACTTGTGCCCTTACCTAATTAGGATCCAATTTTTGACGTGAGTCATCCCTAAATTCCACTGAGTTTGACTTTTACTTTTAAATCAAACTAACTTCATTAACCCACTACCCACGGTCACGAGGTAAACCCAAACCTAGGCTCTGATACCAAGTTAACGCCCCGAAAATTGGGTACGTTAATAAATAAATTTCATAATTTATTTAAATAAAATGCAACTTCATTAACAATATTAAGGAGTACTTAAAATTTTTTGCCGGAAAACTTAAAAGTAAACCAACTTATTACAACTGAAATAAACTGAATACAAACATTGTCATATATATTTTTATACACGAATATATATGCATGTAAATACATATCCCTCAACAAGATAATTATCTCATTGTTAGGATAATTAACCCTATAACTATTTATATTTATATTTATAAATATAAATATATTTAAAAAAACGATCCGTTACAGATACAAAAAATATACATACCATTCACCAAAACTAGGCACCAAAATATGCATACTATCCTGCAAAAAATAGTGGTACCATAATGTACAGGAAAAATGGGGAATAATCGTAACGGCTAGGGTTTTGAGAGAGTGAGGGAGAGAGAGAGAGAGAGAAGGGATGGCAATTTCCCCCGACCCGATCGAATCCGATCCGTTCCCCGATCCGAATGGATCGGCGTTTTGGAGATCTGTTTGGAGACTGGGTCGGATTTGGGGATTTTTAAAAAAAAAATTCGGGGATCGGATCGGGGACGGGTATCAGTGTATCCCCGCCCCGAATCCGATCCGATCCGTCCCCGAATCCCCGTTTTATATTTTATTATTTATTTATATATATATATAATATAATATAACATCAAACCCTAATCTCCACCGTCCAACACCTCGACTTCACTCCCACTATCCGATCACTTCTCTTCGCATATAAACTCTTGCCCCCTACCAGAAACCCTAATCAAATTACGGTTTGCAGATCTCAAACCAAACCAGAGCCACAGTCTTCTCCGCCCTCCGCAGCTCCGACCTCCGCCGCTTCATCACTTCCTTCAACATGACGACTTAGATGAGCAAAAAGCGAAAGGTCATTTCTATCCTCACACATCACCTTCGATACATTTTCCTGTAGTAAATTTCATGTACATGTTGCTGAGATGTAGTGTGTTTTTTTGTTTGTTTACAGTTTGTTGCAGATGGAGTGTTCTTTGCTGAGCTGAACGAGGTGTTGACGAGAGAGCTAGCAGAGGACGGATACTCTGGAGTCGAGGTCAGGGTAACTCCGATGCGCACCGAGATCATCATTAGAGCCACTCGTACCCAAAATGTCCTAGGTGATCCCCAGACTGATCTATACATAGGATTATTTTCAATTTGTGTGTTTTTGGGTTTGAATTTGTTTGGTGTTTTGGGTAATTAGGTGAGAAGGGGAGGAGGATCAGAGAGCTGACGTAAGGTTAATTTCTCTCCAATTTTTTTTTTTCCCCGAATCCCGGTTTGGATCCCCGTTCCCCGTTTGGGGCGGGGATGGAGGGGGGAAAATAATCCCCATTGGGGATCGGGGCGGGGACGGGGATGGGGGAGGGGTTCGGGGATAGTAGTCTCCGGCCCCGCCCCGTCCCCATTGCCAACCCTAGACTTGTATTATTTTTTTATTTAAAATAGTTCTTATGAGGGAGGGCGTGCTAAAAAATTGGCTAATTAAATTAAAAGCACACATTGTTAATCCATCAGTCTCCATGAAGTTCCTTCCCTATTAACCATTGTCGCCAGCACAGCCTTCCCAAAAGTCTTTTCGATAAGTTACTGATGTAGCCACGATCACATTCCTCTAAAAGATATAGATTATTGATTATTGATACGTTAGTATAATGGTAGCAAAATCAATTTTTTTATTATTGGCAAAATAGATTTTATTAATCTTTGAAAAAAATTACAAAGATTAAAATCGAGTAGAAAACCAGAACTCCCTTCCACTAACATGGATCAATAAATTAAAATTCCAATGAAACAGAAGCACCATCGTCCAAGTCTCCAAAATCCCAAGCATATCCAAATACAAACTAAAGTCAGAGAAATCACAAAATCCCAAAATCGAAAAGCCACCACACCTTTCCACCAACATGGATCAATAAAGTAAAACTCCAATGAAAGAGAAGCACCATCGTCTAAGTCTCCAATATCCCAAGCATCATCACGCAAATCACCAAGAACAGAAGCCTCCTCCGGCTGTAACCTCATCCTCCATTTCAACTAGCTTCTTTTAGGGAGGAAACAAATGTGCCAAAACTAGCCAAGTTAAACAATCCTCCGATAGGACTATTTGTTCTGGCTCTCAATCTTTGCCTAAACTCTGTTGTTAATCCTTGCACTTGCAACGTTTAATAGTTTAAAAATATTTTCGAAAGAAGTTCGTGCTCGCGTTCACATACGTGCATTATGTGAGTTAGGGTCAAATGGAAGCTGGTTGATGCTTGAACTTAAAGATACCAACAAGGTAAAAAAATTGGCTTAATAATTAGGGAAATGCTACAATACACCCCCTATTTAGGTGTATATTATATACACCCCTATAAAAGTTACAAATTGATTAATAAAAGTTACAATTTTTATTTTATTTTATAAATGTGAGACATGCCAAAATGTTATGAATCACATTGCTGAAACGTTACGAAACACTAAAAAATGTTACAATTGCCAATGAGGTGGCACAATATGACCCATACAATAGGTGCATATAGTACACATTTTTAATGGGTGTGTATTGAAGTCATTCCCTAATAATTTAGCTAAATTCCTTTTTTTTGTTGTCATTATTCAATATTTTGGGCACTTAAATATCAGTCTGTACTCCTTCCCCTTAGACCACGTTATGTATTTATCTCGGTCTTTTTGAACGGTTATATTTTCATTCCGACATTTGAAAAAGCTCAATATTGCCCTTATTATGATGCATAGCATAGAATTTGGGGATGAAAAGCTAAAGTTGGAGCTCCTAAACGTGATTTTGATATTCAATTATCTGGAAACAAACTAGACTTAAGAAATCACTTAAACAACCCCACTTAAGGAAATCACTTAAACAAACTAAACTAAACTAACTAAATCACACAACCCAAACTTAAAAAATCAAACTAAACTTAGTGCAGGGACGGAGCCAGAATTTTTAGGCAGGGAGGCCGGGCTAGCTATATCTTTGGAGCGGGTGGGACTATATAATTTGATGGCATATATATTTTTTCTATAAGAGCAGGATTTTATCAAATTGTAGCAGGGGTGACAGCTTCCACTAGCCCCCTCCTTCATCCTTTCTGAGTTGGTGTATATACGACATACTTGACACTCAGTTCCTAGTTCCTGCCTGAGGTGGTGTATATGTGACATATTTGTTAGTTGACTTCTTTTCAAGGTTCTGAATCCTGTACTAGCTAAGGTACCGATTTTCCTACTGATACGATACGGTAACGGTACCGTACCAACTGGTATTGGGTACCATTTCAGATTTATCGATATATTTTTTAATTTGGAAATATACTATGTGTTCAATTAAAGAATTATATAAGTAATCAATATAAATACTCCTAACTTGTACTGACTTGCTATACATAAAGCCACTATAGAAACTAAAAAAATTATAAAAAATTACCCATCTGTGGCTATGCTATCTTCAGAGTTTAAATGCTACAAGCCTACAAGGCTAGGCTATAATACATAAAGCCACTACAGAAACTAAAAAAATTATAAAAAAATTACCCATTTGTTTGTCGATTATTCTTTTTGTCTCTTTCACTTACATTGCATATATCTTTCAATCTATAACATTTTTTATGATTTCAAGAACTTCGTATTATAGAACAAATTAAGATATTTCAAATAAGATCCATATTGGATATTTTTTTGAGATCCTCATCAAAAGATATACGCAAAAGACACAAAACAGACAAAATGAATAATTGAGAAACAAACTGGGACGCAGAGAGTAAGATATAAAACGTGGAAATTGGTACACTCGCCTCTAAATAAACAGACCCACTAAAATTTCAATCTCTTCTCTCTCTCCTCTCTCATCCCTATAATACGCTTTCTTCCTCGGCGACGGCGAGCAACCAGTCCGTTGTTTCTTCTTCTTTTTTTTTTTTGGCCGGTACCAACCAAGACAACCCCGTACGACCGGAAAACATCACGGTACCCCGGAACAGCCCGAGAATGGCCGAAAACTAGCCAGGACGGAATTAGAAGATCAGTGTACCGGAATATGGCTAAAACGGTATTTACCGGTCGGTAAGGTATTAGCATCAATTACTTATGTGGCGTGTCATATCTCTCTCTCTCTCTCTCTCTCTCTCTCTCTCTCTCTCGGGTGTGACGCAATATAATTCTTACGAGTCCCAATAAAAAAAAAATTCACGAGCCTATTGAAGTATAATCCATATGACTCCCTATCAAGAAAAATTCATGAGTCTGTCGTAGTATACTCCATACAAGTCCCTATCAAAAAACATTCAAGAGTATGTCAAGAGTATGTTGTAGTATAATTCATATGAGTTCCTATCAAAAAGAAAAAAAAAAATTCATGAGTCTGGCGTAGTTTAATCCATACGAGTCCCTATATAAGTCCCTATTAAAAAATAAATTCATGAGTTTGGCGTAGTATAATTCATACGAGTCCCTATAAAAAAAATGAGTCCCTATTATAAAAAAAAATTCACGAGTTTATCGTAGTATAATTCATATGAGTCCCTATTAAAAAAAAAGTCATGAGTTTGGCATAATAGTATAATTCATATGAGTCCCTATTAAAAAAAAAATTCAGGAGTTTGGAGTAGTATAATTAATATGAGTCCCCATAAGAAAAAAAATTCATGAGTTTGGAGTAGTATAATTCATATGAGTCCCTATTAAAAAAAAAATTCAGGAGTTTGGAGTAGTATAATTAATATGAGTCCCCATAAGAAAAAAAATTCATGAGTTTCTTGTAATACAATTCATATGAGTCCCTATTAAAAAAAAAAAAAATCATGTGAGTTTGGCGTAGTATAATTCGTATGAGTCCCTATTAAAAAAAATTCATGAGTTTGTCGTAGTACAATTTAAATGTTTTTGGTCTTTGTATTTGATTGCAAAAGTTCCTTGTCATTCCTTTAAAAATGTCATATGTTTTGGCAAAAATAATAGGGCTGCTCAAAAAAACCGTTGAACCGTGAATCCGGTCCGGACCAAACCGATCCGCACGTTTTGGATTTTAACCGTGGATTAATGGTCCGGACACGGATTCAAAAAATAAAAAACCGTGACTCGCGGTCCGGACACAGATTTTGATTTTGAAACCGTGGATTAACCGATCCGGACCGTGATTTTTATTTTATATATATATATCTATATATATATATATATATATATATATATATATATATATTTAAAAAAATAAATATATGTCTAGATAAATAATTTTACCACTTTTATAATTTTACCACTATACTACCTTGCATTTCTTGTACTTTATCACTTACCTATTACATCAGGCTAGGAGTTGAAAGGGATTCTTTTTTAGCTGGATCAGTTGTTATGTAAACCAACTAAGCTGGCAACCATTCGCTCAAACATTTGATGATTGGTTTGCCATGGATATTTCATAAGCAGTGAAACAACTATTTTGGGTTTTGTTTTTTGGTTATCTATTTTGATTCCATAATGTTCAAGTTTAGATTTGTTCAATTAATTTGTTGGAATGTTTAATAAGCTTTCATTATTTGTTTCAATGTTGAGTTTGGGTTACGAATAAGTTGATGATTTTTTCTTAGAATAAATTGAAAATTCGTGGACAAATCTGGAACCGATCCGTGACTCGTGGATCAGATTGGAACCGAACCATGAGACTTTTGGATCGGACACGGATTTTATTTTCAAAAAATCGTGACTCGCGGATTAGGATTGGATTCATGCCAATCAGGTCCGTGAGCACCCCTAAAAGATAATCGTATCATAGTACTTTCCTGGTACACTCCTATAACTCTCTCTCTCTCTCTCTCTCTCTCTCTCTCTCTCTCTCATCAGTGCGAATGTATGATTGATCAGGGGTTGTTCTACTAACTTGGTTTTTTGGATGTTTTAGTTTTGCAAAAAAACTAACTTGTTCCATTAACTAGTTTTTTGGTTTTTAGTTTTACAAAAAAAACTAACTTGTTCCACTAACTAGTTTTTTGGTTTTTAGTTTTGCAAAAAAAGTAACTTGTTCCATTAAACTAGTTTTTTGTATGTTTAGTTTTGCAAAAAAACTAACTTGTTCCATTAACTAGTTTTTTGGCTTTTTTGGTTTTTAGTTTTGCAAAAAAATTAAGTGGTTTTTTGTTAGTGGAATGAGATAGTTTTTGAGTTAAAACAAAACTGTTTTTTTTTTAGCGGAACGGGGCCTGAGTATGCACTGGTTCGACAATCACACAGCTGTAAAATTTACTTTATTACTAGTTGTGAATCCGTTTAGTTTGATCGATTGATTTCGATTCCCCAATCAATGAGGACGTTGGAGTTCATGGACAAGCAAATCATGGAGCAGCTTTCTAGATCTAACACCACAGATTCCTTCACTTTCTTTACTTCCGACGATGATATCGACAATGATTTCTCCGATGATCGATGCTATGGTTTCGATCCTGATCTGTCACTTGGAGCTTCTTCACACTCTCGCCCCTCCACTCTCAAAGTATGCTTCTTCCCTCCCTCTCTCTCTCTCTCTCTCTCTCTCGACAAAAATTACCGAATAATGTTTAATTTATACAAAATATTTACAACAATCTGAATTAAACTCTGTAAGGTGAAGAAATCAAAAGTAGTAGTAGTATATGTTAAAAGTCAGTGACATTTCTGATTACAGTATTAGAATTTTTTTAAGTCAGTGACATTTTTTATTTCACTAATTTTTTTGGTTCACGGAAGTTGTCAGCCATATGTAGTAGTTGATTTTTTTGAGTTTTATGTATGAAATTAGAACTTTTAAAAATTAGTATCATTTCAGTAGTTTTTTTGGTCGCCGGAGGTGGGGTGGTGGTCAGCTGGAGGTAGTTTTTTTTAATTTTCTGTACGAAATTAAAAGTTATAAAAATTAGTGACATTTCACTAGTTTTTTTAGTCGCCGGAAGAGGTTGCCAAAGGTGAGGTGGTGGTCGGCCGGAGGTCAAAGTTGTTTTTTTTTTTTTTTTGAATTTCCTTTACGAAATTAGAAGTTTAAAAAATTAGTGACATTTCACTAATTTTTTTGGTCGCCGGAAGTGGTCGGCCAGAGGTGGAGTGGTGATTTTTTTGAATTTTATGTTCGAAATTAAATTTTTTAAAAATTAGTGACATTTCACTAATTTTTTTAGTCGCCAGAAGTGGTCAGCTAAAGGTGGGGTGATGGTCGGCCAAAGGTGGGTTTGTGATTTTTTTTTTTTAATTGGGTAAATTTCACTTTCCTCCCCTGAGGTTTCTGACAAATACAAAGACCTCCCCTATACTTTCTGAAATTTCACTGTCCTCCCCTACTTTACAACATAATTGGCAGATACCTCTCTTGCCGTTAAAAATTGTCTAACAGCGTTAACTTTGCTGGTAAAATGACCTTAATGCCCTTGAACTTGACTTTATTTTTTTTCTTATTTGAATTTATATTGCATAAAAATTTTAAATGATGTGAAAAAGTAATTTAATTATTTACTTTTTTCTTGGAAATTTTTTCTGACTCAAATTTTTTTTTTTAATTTTATAGCTTCCATAAGATATATTTTCACATTTTGATAATGAAAACAAGAGTATCAATAATCAACTAAGCCCACTGCTTGCATTGGATGGTTTTATTTTTTTTAGTTTTTTAGGTTTTTTTCTTTCTCTAAATCTAAAGAGTATCAATAATCAACCAAGCCCACATCTTTTTCTTCTCTCTCTCTCTTTTTTTTTTTTACATATTTTTTCTGACCGCGCTCTTTTTTTTTCTTTTTTTTTGCATTAGAGGTAATAATGGTCTTAAAAAAATATCCTTTTAGGAGAAACAAGCATTTCGCACAAAAAAAAACTATTAGCATGAAATTTTTCGGATAATTTTTTTTTTTACACCAATTCATGGATCCCATTGAGAAAAACATATTCTAATTTTTTACAAAAAAAAATTTCATAAATGGATTATCTATTATATTATTGCAGGATGGGTTTTCGCGAGAAGGGCTACCGTCGCGACAAACGGCATCAACTAATTGGATTGTGATTGGAGTTTTCAAGCAACACATGTGAGATTTTATTACACACATCCTAAAAATCATTTTCGAATTTCAAATCCAAAAATCTCAATCTTTCCCAATTCAAACACTTCAATTTATTCCCATAATGGAGCGAAAGTTATCTAATAAAAATAAAAGTTTAAATTTAAAAATCTTTATGAACTACCAATCAGTTGTGATTTGTGGTTTCAAAAAAAATTCAAAGGAAAGGTAAGATTTTTTTCTTTGGATATTATCATTTCTAAAATCGTTACTATTAAATCTATACATATACTTGAGTGCAACTGCAAACAATTCGTGTTCTTAACTTTATGACATTAGTTTTTATAATTTGCAGGTGCGTGGCTCGAGCCTCGGACATCTTCACATTGCTTTCCATATACGATTGGTTTATACTCTAACTTTTTATGTGCAAACAATCGTGCTTAAATTTTGAATTTCTCACTGAAAGGCATCGGAAATTTCATAATGACAGTTTTAATTGTTGGGTTAAGTTTCAAATATATTTGTTTTACTTTTCTTGAGTTTTAGTAGATGTGATGGATGATTATAAGTTTTGAGAATTTATACTAAGTCGAAATTTAATTTGTTGGATTTGAATTTTGTTCAGTGTGTACACTTGAAATCGTCACGTGCATAGCACGTGTTTTTGCTATGACTTTCCGTGACGAGAAACGTGGATGCGACAAGTGTCCCTTTATTTTTACACTTCTTGGTTTTATTTTAATCTTATAAATTTCAGAAATTATCTTCACTGTAGCTTCTCGAATAAGGAATGACTTAATGAGTGATTTTATTTGTTATATATGATAACAATACATATGTTTACAAAATCAACTAGGAAAGATTTTTGAATTCCTTAACATGTAAAATATTGATGAAAGTTACCGAAAAAGAAAAAAACAAAAAGTGACTAAAATAGAAAACGAAAAGAATGATGTAGAAAAATAATTGAATTTGAGTTTTTTTCATTACTTATAGGCTCATGCTATAATTATACCTAGGATCCATAATTATACATAAGATCCTTAATCCTCCAATTAGTCACTTCAATTACGACAATTGTAGTAATTGTTTCACGGTTTATGGATTGCAAAAGGAAATGTGATGCAATTATATATTCCATGATTAGAAAAGTGTTCAATTTCTTCATCCCTAAGTCCCTAACTCTCACCGTTTTTAAACTAATTTGAACACGTGTAATAGTTAAACTATCAATCCAAGTCTCAGAATGTGTTGATAATATTAGATTATCTCTTATTTTCTTCATTGCATAGTTAAATGATCTCTTAAAATTTATGTTTTACTCTTTCTTTCGGCAGGTTTTAATGTGATATACAAGAGTTACTACGCAAGGCGTTTGTATCGATCTAATTCTCAAGGAGTCAAATAGTAAGTTTATACTTTTTTATGACTGTAGTTATACAATTTTTTGCAATCCCTTTTTCTTTCTTTTTGTAAGTTTTATTTCGATAAAAATCATGGATACTGTTTCATTGTGCTTAAGGACAATAGATACTGTTCTATTTCAATAAAAATCATTGATACTGTTCTATTTTCCAATCCCATTTTCTTTTTTTTCTGTAGGTTTTATTTCGATACTAATAAGATTGATCAGGTTTACCTATTCTCATTAAATGTGTCATTAACTGGCATGGCAACCGGTGTTTGATATTTTCTAAATTTTTCCTCTATACAAAAATTTTTTTGGGTGCCAATAGGGTATCACGTGGTATCCCTTGGGCACATTCGAACCATCACAAAGGCAATCGATTTTAAAATATTTAATTGCTAAAAACATCCAGACCGTTAGATACATTTTTGGACGACCTAGATGTACCCGAAGGGTACCACGTCAACCATACCCTATTTGCACCCAAAATCTTCTCCAATCCTCCGCATGCATATAATTTACAGTGGCTATAGTTAAAAACTAATGACAAACAAAGTAGCTTCATGGCAATGATATTTAAAAGGTTAAATTCCACGGAGACCCCTTCATCTATGCCTCTTTTCCACAGAGACCCCCTAACATTTTAAAGCGTCCAGACAGACTCCCTCATCTATAACAGTTAGCCACTGTGACCCCTTCTGTTACATTACCGTTAATAGGTGGGAGATTTTCAATTTTTTTGACGAAAATGCCCTTCTACAACTATCTCTCTCTTTCCCTAATTGAAAAAAAAATTCTAAACCCAAAACACAACCGTGCCACTCAAAAACATTAATTCTAAAAAAGAATTCAAAAAGAAAAGTTTTGGAAAAAAATATTTCCTTAAACACATTTTTCCATAACAGAAATTTCTCAAAAAGATTTTATTTTTTTCATTTTTTTTATAATCTGTTTTTAAGTTTTTCAAAACTTTTTTTTATTCTGTTCTCTTTTTTTTTTACGAACTTTACTTTTTCAAAATGCTTCTTAAAATAAATACCATTTTTAAAAATTCAATTTTTGATTTTTTTTAAATGTTTTTTTTTCAAAACTTCTTCAAAATGTTTTTTGAAATACTGTTATGCAATTTCTCTAAAAAATTGTTCTCGAAATATGCTTTTCAAAAAGTTTTTTTTTTAGGGGGTGAGTGTGGGTGATTTTCAGAGATGAGAGGATGAGTGTGGTTGATTTTTAAGGGGTATTATAGTTTTTTCCGTCTTTCTGTTAACGGAGTAAGGGTTTTTTGCATTTCGCATAAATGAGGGGGTTTGTTTGGACGCTTTTAAACGTTGAAGGGGGGGGGGGGAGGTCTTCATGGAAAAGAGGCATAGATGAGGGGGTCTCCGTGGAATTTACCCTATTTAAAAGGTGCGTTAGGTGGGAGTATGCTTAAAGTTAAAAGAAACATTGTTCTCTCAATTTCTTTAAAACGTGGAAAAAGTGGTGGGTTCATTTTTAAAGAAAACTTCATAACGAGAATTCTATAATCTCTTTCCCAACTTACTCACTACTGGAAGACTCAACATCTTCTCACGCTTAATTAGTTAATTAATTTTATTGCGTCTCTCCATTTTTATGAGATGTTGATCCCATTATTCTTCATTCAAAATATTTTTTTTGAATGGATTGTTCATTCAATTGAAAAGATGGTTATCTAAGTGGCGCATCAGAAAAGCATGTGATGGAATATGCAATGTCAAAAAAGCACATCGTGTTAGATCGGCATCATTACATTAAGGCTAAACTTGACGGGAGAAATTTAATTAGTGTTACTGCTATGATATATGTAGACAGAGATATGTAGATTTTGTCAAGAGGATCATGGGCACCCTTAAAAGTTCATTGATATTAAGCCACTGATAGTTCAAACTATTCTTTGAATAGTTCAGGCTTTATAGGAAACACGTACATCAATTTCTACAAATATTTTTAAATTGTGCACTTTACATTTTGTTCTAAAAATGACCCAAAATTTTTTTAACACAAAAGTAATTTTTTTTTTCTAATCTAAGAATGCCATATTTATCAAAAACCAAAAAGACCAATAATTGGGACGGAATGAGTATTTTTGTTTTTGACAATTAAATCAAACGTATATATCTTTCGCTTTTGCATTTTCATCAACCCGATGTACTTGAATTCGTCCCATGCATAGCACGAGTTTTCTGCTAGTTATTATTATTATGGGACAACTATCCACTGTTTTAATTTTGAGAACCTTGCTTTGCATTATGCACGCAAAAACTAATGTATAATGAGTTTTCTTTTGTAAAAAAATTAGACTATTTTTTTTTTCTCAATGGGATCCTTGAATTAGTCTAAAAAAATTATCCAAAATTTTTCATGCTTGTAGTTTTTTTTAGATATTACCTCTAATGCAAATAATAAATAAATAAATAAAGAGCACAGGTAGGTAAAATATCTAAAATTATAGAGAAAAAAAAGGAGTCTAGTTAGAGCTTTAGATTTAGAGAAAGAAAAAGAAACCTAAAAAGAGTAAAAAAAAATAATAATAAAACTACCGATGCAAGCAGTAGGCTTAAGTGATTATTAATACTCTTGTTTTTATTATCAAAATGTGAAAATATATCTTATGGAAACTAAAAAATTAAAAAAATAATAAGTTTGAGTCAAAGAAAAGAAAGTTCTAAGAAAAGAGTAAATAATTTAGTTACTTTTTCACGCCTTTCAAAAATTTTATGCAATATAAACTCAAACGAGGAAAAAAAAAAGTAAAGTTTGAATTTGAAGGGTATTAACATCATTTCACTATCAAAGTTAACACCGTTAGGCATTTTTTAACAGCAGGGGAGGTATCTGCCAATTACTTTGTAAAGTAGGGGAGGGTAGTGAAATTTCAGAAAGTATAGGGGAGGTCTCTGTATTTGTCAGAAACATCAGGGGAGGTAAGTGAAATTTACCCCTTTTAATTTTATGTTTGAAATTAGAATTTTTAAAAATTAGTGACATTTCACTAATTTTTTTGGTCGCCAGAATTGGTCGGCCAGAGGTGCGTGGTGGTCGGCCGGGGGTGGGGTGATGATTTGTTTAAAATTTTATGTACGAAATTAGGACTTTTAAAAATTAGTGACATTTCACTAATTTTTTTTAATCTTATGTTCATTGCAAAAGTTCATTGTCCTTTCCTTTTAAAAATGTCAAATGTTTTTTTTTGTTTTTGTGTTCGATTACAAAAGTTCTTTTTTCTTCCTTTTAAAATGTAAAATGTTTTGGATTTTTGGGTAAGTGAATCTTAATTAAACTAAACTATATTACTCAAAACATACTTGGAAAATCACACAACCAATTATGGTTGCGTTATATCTAGTTATTTGGGCACAACCATTTATGGTAGCGTTGCATCTAGCTCTTAGTTGACTTCCAGTTGTTCAGTTTGCTTATGTGGCATGTTAGAACCAACGCGTTAACCCATACAACTTTGCATGTTCACATCTATGTGTTTTACCACATACCCCACAATACCAGAAATCCAACTTTGCATGTCACATCTATTTTTGTTACCCAGAAATCCAACTTTGCATGTCACATCTTATTTTGCCGCAGTACCCAGAAATCCAACCAGAAATCCAACTTTGCATGTCACATCTTATTTTGCCGCAGTACCCAGAAATCCAACTTTGCATGTCACATCTTATTTTGCCGCAGTACCCAGAAATCCAACTTTGCATGTCACATCTATAAGGGATGGGCATGGGGACGGATCGGGGCTGGAGACTACTACGAAATTAGGACTTTTAAAAATTAGTGACATTTCACTAATTTTTTTTAATCTTATGTTCATTGCAAAAGTTCATTGTCCTTTCCTTTTAAAAATGTCAAATGTTTTTTTTTGTTTTTGTGTTCGATTACAAAAGTTCTTTTTTCTTCCTTTTAAAATGTAAAATGTTTTGGATTTTTGGGTAAGTGAATCTTAATTAAACTAAACTATATTACTCAAAACATACTTGGAAAATCACACAACCAATTATGGTTGCGTTATATCTAGTTATTTGGGCACAACCATTTATGGTAGCGTTGCATCTAGCTCTTAGTTGACTTCCAGTTGTTCAGTTTGCTTATGTGGCATGTTAGAACCAACGCGTTAACCCATACAACTTTGCATGTTCACATCTATGTGTTTTACCACATACCCCACAATACCAGAAATCCAACTTTGCATGTCACATCTATTTTTGTTACCCAGAAATCCAACTTTGCATGTCACATCTTATTTTGCCGCAGTACCCAGAAATCCAACTTTGCATGTCACATCTTATTTTGCCGCAGTACCCAGAAATCCAACTTTGCATGTCACATCTATAAGGGATGGGCATGGGGACGGATCGGGGCTGGAGACTACTATCTCCACCCCCAATCCCCAAACCCCTTACTCATATCCATCCCCTATCCAATCTCCAACGGGGATTTATTTTTATCCTCCATCCCCGCTCCAAACGGGGAACGGGGATTTCGGGGATCCAATCATTTTCCCTAGAGTAACAAGTAAATAGTTATAGAAGCCCAATTACAAATCATTTTCCCTAAAATTCAATCACTGGGCAACCCCTGGACGTGTAAAACTTCATGTGTTTGTAGAACAACATAAAGAGTGCATAAAAGTAGAAATTATGAAGAGTTCTTATGTATATTCATGACATTAATTAAAATTGATTAAATGCAACATGGGTTGTCTAGTGGATAGCATACATAATTGTTTTAAAGGAAAAGAGACTACAAGTCTACAACTCACTGTTGATATGCCCAGGAAACAGAATATGATAGCAGCAAATGATAAGTATTCAAAGAACAACACTGACTACCTTCAAGTAGTCTCTGAACCAACAAAAACAGTCCTAGATCACCCAAAACAAGTGTCATAATTAAAATTGAACTAAATTTCAACAAGATAGCAACAACTAAGGTAGCATTAGGTAACGGCGTAACGAAAATTCCTAAATGACTTCTGCACTTCACCCTAAGAATAACTCCACGCACTCGCATTTCTATTTATCTGTGATACAAAAAAGAAGTCAATCAGCACGATAAAGAGGAAGATACCACAGAACAATAAGACCCATGTGTTTGGAGAACTTTTGGTGTAACCCCATATATTTGGAGAAAATTCAGTGAGACCCCAAAGTTTCATAATTCATTAATAGACCCCTATATTTCGGGGATTCGGGGACGGGGCAGATCGGGGACGGAGCGGGGAACGGATTCAGAGCGGATTCGGGGCGGGGACATGCCTATCTCCACCCCCTATCCAATCCCCAAACATTTTCAAAAAAAATCTCCATATCCTATCCAATCTCCAAACAGATCTCCATATTGCCGATCCATTCGGATCGGGGATCGGATCGGATTCGGATGGGGCGGATGAAATGACCAACCCTTTGATCTATTTTTGCATGTCACATAAAACACATACCCCACAATACCCAGAAATCCAACTTTGCATGTCACATCTATTTTTGCATGTCACATCTATGTGTTTTACCGCATACCTCACAATACCCAGAAATCCAACTTTGAATTGTATGGGTTAACCCATACAACTTTGCATATTCACACTTTGAATTGTATGTCACATCACATCTATGTGTTTACCACGAAGTTGCCCAGTTTGCGCTTCTATATAATTCAGCCATCACCACTCCTCAGAACCAAGACAGCCTCTTACCAATACCCCTATCGATCTCTGCTTTGGAATGGCAACCATTCTCCTCGCCTTGGCACAACTCTTTCAAAGACAGCCTCAAAACCAGCCCCCAGATTTTGTACTACCAATTGAACCGCCATTACCTCTACCAAATCTTCAGTTACAACAAAACAACCGAGATTTTTCCATACTCGTCGTAGCCTCCTGCTTGGCTGCCGCAAATGCGATCGCCATTCAATCACTCCAAAACCTCACAGTTTACCCCCTAACCTTCCACTTGCTCTGCCTAATGATTATGTTTGCATTTGCTTCCATCTTCGTTGCTAAATACATCGCCCCTACCAAACCCAACGCAGCCTGCGTGCTCGAGATTGTTGGAGTATTTTTTGGGGTCACAGCATTCTTCATCGCTTTCACCATATCTTTTCCCCTTTGGCTTAGGATCATCTCGTGGGTCCTCTATGCACTTTCGCTCGTAGCTATTCTCATATGCAATTTTCCTCAACCTCTCGTTCCCCTCTAGTACGGAACAGCTACAGAGTTTTGGGAGTTTTTTTAAACTGTTTTTTTTACTTTTATCCCCTAAACTATATCTTCGCATTTTTCCTATATGTCGTCCTTAAACTAAAAGCACACATATTTCATCCCTAAACTATTTGATTGTAACCTATTTAGTCTAATTATTAACGACATCCATTTTTTTAGATGGAAAATAGTAGATACTCATAAACTATTCTCCATCCAAAAAAGTGGATACCGTTAATGATTGGACTAAATGGATTGCAATCAAATAGTTTAGGGACAAAATAGGGGTTTTTTAGTCTAGAGACCACATAGAAATATGTGAATAGTTTAGGGATAAAGTAAAAAAAAAAAAAAACTCTTGTTTGGGAGTTTCCTTTTTTCATTTAGCATTTTGAGTGTTTTTTGTGTCAATAAGGGGCGTTGGGAGTTTTTTATTACTCCATCTGTCCCTAAATAAATATCTGAACCGTAAAGCTAAGCCTTTAAAAACATGCAATTTTTCGTTTAAAAAAATTATGAAAAAATGACAAATAAATAGCTTGACAATCAAGCTATTTATTTGTGATATTTTTACAGCAAAAAGTGCATGTTTTTGAAGGCCTAGGTTTGCGGTCCAGACATTTATTGAGGGTCGGAGGGAGTTTTTTTTTTTTTTGGCATGTTGTATTGTGAATTGTAGATTTTTGAATTACCGTCAAAATAAATTATGAATATATAGTGTCTAAGAAATATGTGCACAATTGATTTTGCTGAAGAATATTGTTTGGTAGAATAATCAATAGATTATTCATTGAAGATCTGTTACAGGACTAGGGGGTGTTCCACTAAAGCCAGTTTTTAGAATAAATTGATTTTTCACGTTTTTTTTGTAATGTATTGTGAGAGAATGACCTGTCTTAGTTTTTAGAAAAAATTATTTTTTGTTAGTGGAACACCCCTTGATATACGAACCATCCCGAACAACCTTTACGTGGGCCAATAACGAGACAATCATGAATAGCTTAGATTTATCAGACCCCATAAGCTGAAAGAGACAAGTATATAGTAGTAGTTTGCTTATGCTTAATTACTTTGAAAGTTCAAAAAATATTGAAGCTCGGTTTAAACAAACCAATCTCAAATCAACGTTTACCAAGTCAAACACGAGCTCAACTTCGAGTAGCTTGGTTAGTTTATCAACCCAGCTTATCTCTTAATTTTCGAACGAAAGAAAGAGTCTTTGGTTGATTTATACTTATCACACGACAAACAACCGAAAGAAAGTGCCCAAACAAAACACCCGAAAAATCTCTCATTGAAAAATTGGGAGTCTTCTTAATTGAAAGAGTATGATACTTTTCAGGAACTAAAATTTCATCATCAATGGGGAAACAATACAACCATTTCCATTCACTAAGACAGAAATTGTAGGTCTCTAAATGCTGATGCTACTTTCAAGGGGGAAAAGGGGCAAAGCATAATGGAATTTGCTAAGGAAAAGTCAGCTGTTTGATGTACTTTGTTCTGGTAGAACAAAAATAATTTGAACTGGCAATCGAGATTGTTGAATGACTTGCACATGTATTTTGAGGAAACAGAAACATATTATATATAGGAAAATAAAGAGTACAAAACAAT
This sequence comes from Vaccinium vitis-idaea, assembly GCA_963854785.1. Taxonomy (NCBI): domain Eukaryota; kingdom Viridiplantae; phylum Streptophyta; class Magnoliopsida; order Ericales; family Ericaceae; genus Vaccinium; species Vaccinium vitis-idaea. Next base: position 7,006,160 of record OY978226.1, on the reverse strand, counting down.
CGACACTGTCGGCCCGAAATACAAATGACTTGCATATGTATTGAATTGACGAAATACTTTTCAGTTTACTTATGTAATGCCTGTAAACCCCTCCCTTTTGTATTTCATAGAGGAGGCTCTTGCTTTTTGTGTTTGTTCGAAAATAATTTGAACATAAGCCCTTAGGTAACATTGCAGAAAGAACATGCTAATGGTTAATGAACCAGAAGCTAGGAGTTATGTTTTTTCATTGCCTTGTAGACCTAATAATATTTGAATTCTGGAAAATCAAACAAAATCCCACTTTTTTAAGTAACCAAAATGAACAGCAATAAAACCCCCTGAATTACAAAAATAAAAAGTAAATCTTTGAATTACAAAAATAGAAAATAAATCTTCAACCTTCAAAAGAGCATCACTAGGACTTACCCTTTTGCAATCCAAAGTCTAAATTTGAGTAAAAACTTTTCAAAATTCACTCCATTTCATGAGTCGAAAACATATTTCTCAAAATAAAGAAGACTCGAGTTTTTTACTTCTTAATTTTTTTTTCTTTTTCCCTTTCAATTTTACAACTATCTCATTTGAAATTTCTTCTTAGAAGAAGTTACACCACCTGAATCCCAACCCAACACCCAACCAACCTCCCTACAAAATGTTGAGTTAACTGTCGGTGCACGAGTAGGTTAATTTGAGATGCTCCAAAATGATTAGTCAAATCTAATTATCATCCTTCATCACACGCACACGGAGCATCCGAATCCACTTTCCATGTTCAAGTTACAAGCGATATATGGAAAATGTTAGGATATAGGAAAATTTTGGGCGATTCACAGGTACATGCTTTACAAAAAAGCGAACCGATCGAATCGGGAATCAGGGGCCCTGTAGTGAGCCAAATTCACTACAGGGTATAGTGAGGAACGATCACTGTTTGATGCGGTAATCAGTGGTTCAGATTTAAAATAAATTCTTACATGAAAAAATTTATTTTAAATCTGAACTATTGATTGTCAAATCCAACGGCCACGATTGCTCACTACAAGACCCCTCGTTCCATCGACCCGACCCTACCCGATCGACCCCTGTTTGGGGTCCATTGTCTAGTACTCTCTGTTCTCTGTCTTAAAAGTCTGCGGCTCTGTAGCAAGTGTAGAGTAATTCTTTCTCTCTCTTCTCTCTCTCTCTCTCTCTCGTCCCGATGAAAAATCTCGGCACTGAAATCCCGTTCATCCAGTGATCTCCTCTCTCCTTCGCACAAGGTCCATAACTCACAAAACTTGAAATCACAAACATCTACAAAAGCTGTAAGCTATGGCGTCGTGGTTGGTGAGAGATTTCAGTGAAGGCCTCATCGCAGATAAGTCGTCGTCGGAATATTGATGATTCTTTGAAGGACGATCTGGTTTGTTAAGAGTACCTTTTAGTTGCTTTGATCCCTAATTTTGCAGAGTTTGGGTTCATTTTATATTATTTGTTCAGATCTGATGTTTTTCCCTTCTCTCTCTCTCAATCCGTTTCTGGTTTCGTAAGTAAGTGTTGTTGCTCTATTCAAACCCACGAAACCGACCGAACCCGCGACCGATCTGCACGGGTTTGAAGCACACCCCTCTGACCATGGATACCCAGTCCGGATTTCTTGAGCAGACGGAAAACATACCAGAAGAAATCATCTGCGATATCTTGTCGCGTCTACCGGTCAAGTCTCTGTTGCGGTTTCGTTGCGTTTGCAAGGCATGGAAATCTTTGATCTCCAATCCTAAATTTACTCTTTCGTCCCCAAAGCACCAAATAGCCATTAAATTTCGCAACTTGTACTCCATCGACACCGGACATGATTTATCGAGAGATCCTCTTCTCAAACAGATGCTTTTCTTTGACAACGAAAACGCGTCAAAGAGATTAAAGATGTTGGGTTCGTGTAATGGCTTGTTTCTCGTAAGCCATTACGTGGATTTCTACTTGTGGAACCCTTCCACGAGGGAATCCACCAAAGTTCTCTCGCTTAGGACGGAAGGGTGGCCTAAGAACTTTTCCTTCAGTGCCAATCCGTCCGGACTCTGTTATGACTCGTCCGCTGATGATTACAAGGCAGTAATGGCGAAGAACTTTGGAAAGGCCACGGTTGTTAGTTTCAAAAGAAAATACCTGACCACCGCAACTTTCCACGCCGGTGACAATGACAACATACATGAACCGCTTTCCGGACCCGTCGTAGATGAAAAGTTGCACTGGGCGATCACTAGTTTTGGACATGACCGTGTCAGTGCTACCCAAAGTCGGATTGTTTCTTTCAACCCTCTTACCGATGAATTTGAAGAATTTCCAATGCCACTTCTAGCTAACAACGGGGAAGGGGACCCCATTATAAAGGGTCTGGGAGTTTTGGATGGATGTCTTTGTATGACATGCTGTGTAAACAGTGAAAGTGGTGGTGATGAAGTTGGACCCGGTTTTTTTGAGTTGTTAGTTATGAAGGAATACGGCGTCAGAAGCTCATGGACAAGGATTTTGAAGGTGTCGAAGGATTTCACTGTTTTGTCACGCGGGGACTTGGTGCCATTGTACTTTACAAGTCACGGCGAAGTTGTTATTTCATCGACTCAATTATGTTCATACAAACTATGTTCATACAATCTCGAGGACATGTCACAAAGAGAGATTATGATCCCAAGCGAAGGCCGTATAACATATCAAACTTCCTACGCGGAGAGTTTGGTTTCACCCGCCGCTTATGGCCATGAGGAGGATTGGATTGTGGAAAAGCTAGATGAGTTTGGTCTCACCCCCGCCTATGGCTCTGAGGAAGATTTGCATAAACATGTGATGGATTTTTCAGTAAAGAAGGCTATTCTAATTTGCCAATCCATTCTTCCTACAACCGGATGGATATAATTTAAAGGAAGATTTGCAAAATAAACAGTCACCTGGTAAGTTTCCCTCTAGAGGCATTTTTTTCCTGTATTCGTAGTGTATCAGGAGTTAGTGAGTTATGAAGGATGTCGAATACTTCGAGAAACCTATATATGTTTTCCTTTGTGGTATTTGGTTTCAGTTCAGAGTCTTTAGACCTTTAGTATTTGTTAAGCGATGTCTCTGGCAAGATCTCTTTGTTTCTTTTTTGGGGTTTTGCTTTACAGTGTGTTTGAAATGTTAGTAATTTCAAAAAGTATTTTTAAACTTGGCTTGTTTGTCGATTGAGTTCATCTCTCTTTCTTACAAGTTGGGAAGATACATTGGAGCCATCTCAACGTGATTAAAAAGCTTTCGCAATGCTCAAACCATAACTACTAGGGCCAAGTCACAATGCACGAGCGCCAATATCAAAAAAAGTTTACAAGAGTGTTTTAGAGCGCGTTACAAAAACGAAAAATAAAATGTTATAGTAAATGAATTTGTATACTTTTTGGCTCATTATCAGCTTAATTTTCATTGGTGTAACAGCATGAAGAGAATTCTGTAAAAGCATTTCGATACGAGTTCGAAAGAGTATATATTACTATCCCTTACAAAGGAAACATTAAGGCCCCGTTTGATACGAGGTTTCGTTTTGATCTCATGGACTAGGATTTTTAAGGTGTCGAAGGATTTCACTATTTTGTCACGCAGGGACTTGGTGTCATTGTGCTTTACTAGTGACGGTGAAGTTGTTATTTCATCGATTCATTTAAACAAATTATGTGCATACAATCTCGAGGACATGTCACAAAGAGATATTATGATTCCAAGCAAAGGTCATATAACATATCAAACTTCCTACGCGGAGAGTTTGGTTTCACCCGCCGTTTATGGCCATGAGGATTGGATTTTGGAAAGGCTACGCGAGTTTGCGGCCAAGACGATTAGATTGTGGAAACACTAGATGAGTTTGCTTTCACCCGCCGCCTATGGCTATTAGGAAGATTTACATAAACATGTGATTGATTTTTCAGTAAGGAATGCTATTCTAGTTTGCCAATCCATTCTCCCTACAACCGGATGGATTATAATTTAGAGGAAGATTTGCAAAATAAACAGTCACGTGGTAAGTTTCCCTCGAGGTTTTTTTTTTTTTTTCCCGAAGTTGTAGTATATCAGGAGTTAATGAGTTTTGAAGGATGTCGATACTGTTCCATTCGCCTCAAACGAGAATGTTAGGGGTATTTTGCTGCATTTTACCGTGGATCCAGATTGAGGCAATCTGTCAAATGCTTTGAGAAACCTATACTATATGTTTCCCTTTGTATTTGGTTTTGGTTCGAAGTCTTCAGACCCTCAGTATTTGTTTAGCCACGCCTCTGGCAAGATGCTGTGTGTCTCTCTTTTGGAGTTTTGCTTCACAGGGAATTGTTTAAGTTTTATTTGAAATTTTAGTAATTTCAAAAAATATGTTTAAACTTGGCTTGTTTATTGATTGAGTTCATCTCTCTTTCTTACAAGTCAGGAAGATACACTGGAGCCATCTCAACATGATTAAAAAGCTTCCACAATTCCCAAACCATAACTACTAGGGCCAAATTAAGTCACACAATGCGTGAGCACCAATATCGAAAAAATTTACAAGAGTATTTTAGAGCGTTTTACAAATAAAAAATAATAAAAAGTTACAGTAAATGAATTTGAATACTTTTTGGCTCATTATCAGCTTAATCTTCATTGGTGTAACCTAATACATGAAGAGAATGAAGAGAATTCTGCAAAAGCATTCGATACGAGTTCGAAAGAGTACAAATTACTATCCCTTACAAAGAAAACATTAAGGAGCCACCAATAATGGAAACAAGTTGCCAACTTGTGCCTTGGGCTGTTGGGTTTCAGTGTATACTTCCGTGTAAAAAAATGCCACATGCAACGTTTGGATGCTGCAGGATCAGATGATATCAACCAGAAACAATCGCTGGCTGCAATATCGACTCACGAATCACGCGCGCATTTGGTAATAATCTGCAAGTCCACGAATCTAGCATGCGTTTGTTACCCATATCTACGGCTTTGTGTGATTAAAAGAGGCCAACCAACTTCATAGTGGTGAGCTGAGATGGGTAACTTGGTTGGTTACCTTGAGCTGGTACCATGCAAGCACCACAGGTCTATACAAGAATAGAGGCTCTTCAATGAGACTAGATAAATGAACTATAGCCTCCTCCAAGAGGTACTCTTGGCTTGAAAACAGCAGACACTGTCAAGCAGGAGCAATGCTTGAATCCAACGCTCTGGAAGGAAAAGAGACAGAGATAAACTCATTAGGTTTCAAAAGACAACTGAAATAATTCATGAAAGACAGGTTCTAGTCCACAGCCATCTGAGGACTTATTTCAAATGCATGATTCGTAGAGAGAAATCATTGAACAACACAAACAAGAAAGAAAACGGGAAAAGGGGCATACTCACCGGAATACATAGTAACTGTCCTTGAGAATTGGCTAGTACGGGCAGGCTTCTTCTTGCAGCAACTGGGATAGTCTTCAATAACATAAGGGCTCTTTGTGCCGAAATCCGCGCATACTCTGCACACGTGTTGGTCTTTCCATTCACTTGTTCCATTTTCTGAACAAAGAAAACTCTTTGCTTTTCAGAAATTTCTACGTGAGAACCCTGTGACAGCTCTGCAAGATACAGCCAATCAGCATCGACCATTTGGCGAACATGGGCTTCCTTGTTATGACACATAAGACAAGAACTGCAATCGCAACCCTTTCTTTCTCCTTCGAAATTTTGGTCACTAGCAGCCTCAGCTAGAGAATGTGTATCAAAGGCAATTTTCTCCCTCAGTTCCCACTTAACCAAGAATCGATCCATAAAGTAACCAATTTGTCCGGGCTTAAGCGCTTTGCTCACAGAAGGACCCACAGATTTCACTTCATTTTTTAAGTCACAGTCGGATAACTCTTCGGTTTTAGATCTGAAATTTTTAGTTTCATTTCTCTGCAATGAAAGAACAGTCTGATAGGTAGACTCGCTGAGAATATTGAGTCTTCTTGCTTCAAGTAAAACAGACTCAGAAGATGTTACATCCAGAAAATGCACATTTGAAGCATCTATAACCAAGTGATCTACATGTGTTTTTCCATCTGCTATAATTTGTGCTATATCAGGCAGAAAAAAGTGCTTATTTCCTTCAAGCGAGAGTTTGCGGAATAACTCGACCTTCAAAGGTAGAGAAAAATCAACAGAGCAACAAACGAGGACTTTGGTGCCTTTAGAGCCAGGAGCTGGACAAAGGTAACAACCAGCTGCTGTAAATGAAGCCTGCAAATTTGGGAAAACAGCTGTGAAGAAAAAAACAAATGTTGAGCAATGAAAAGCTAAAACTTGCATACAATAGTTGCTTTCCTTTCACATTTGTGTTTTTGAATCATAAAGCAACATAGAAATAAACATATAAGAGCATAGAATTTGAATACCAAATGAACACAACTCAAGAACCAGTTATGAATCGAAATATAACACACCTTACATGGGAAAGTGCGAAAGTAGTCCAACAGCAACTTCAAAGCACTACCACGAACTGGTCTGTGCCTCTGTGAGACAAACTGACAAAAGCAAAACAAATTATGTCAGCAATTGCATCCAATAATAAATTAGGATCAAACGTTTAACAAAACTTTTACCATGTCAAATGTCAGCATGTTTTGTGCAACGCCAATGCTCTGGATGCTGAATGAAAGAAGCATGGTAATATACACATAAATCAAAATGATTCTTGGGTCTGCCCTCTCTAATGCCTTTTGGCTTTGATTTGAGGGCATGATTCCGCAGCAAACGTTACGGTATAGGGGGACCACTGTTTTAGTGGTATTCTGTGAGCAGCCACTTTGTGCATTCATTGCCAAAGGTTAGGTCTGTCTCCAATCCATCTGTTTAAGTGGTATTCTGGGAGCAGCCACTTTGTACATTTATTGCCAAAGGTTAGGTCTGTCTCCTATCCATCCCCCGCCCATACCCCCAATTATTGGGGACTTAATGGGTTATGTTATTGTTGTTGTAAATGTCAGCATGTTAAGAATCCCTACCTGAAGTACCAAGGCAATAAACTTTGAGAGACAAATATCCTTGATTTTTGATGGATTGAGAATCTGTGTGTCGATAACAGCATATCCTTGCTGCATCCAGAAGAAAGCGAGAGAGCAGGTAATCAGATTTCTTTATTTCTTTTGAATCCTGCCAAATCTCTTTAATGAAGTAATCCCTTTGAAGAGGACAGCTTCTTGTTGAGAAAATACTAGTACTATTTCTCTAGTTATAACACCATTACCGTGCAAACCAAGGTTGTCAAATCGGGAATCGAATCGAGAATCGAAATGGTCCTTTTCCGAATCGTGAATCGCTCCGATTCGGTCATGATTTCTATAACACATGGAGACCTATGTATATTGATTAGGGTAACAAAAACATATACTACAAATGAAAGTTTTAGGCCTAAATCAATGAAAACCTTCTTCTAAATTATGATTTGATAAAGATGCGGAGTATTAGGGAAGCTACTTCTATTGCAACTACCAAGAGATGAGGATTCGTGAATCCTACTTATGTTCTTTTTTGTAAAAAAAGAGTTAAAAGAACAATACAAACCTTTAGAAGGTCTATAGGGTGGTTGTATTCCATTTATCTTTCTCATTTTCGATTCACTCTCATAATAAATCTTCCTTTCTTATTACCTATAATACTACATAAGGAGAAACATAGACTAAAGATGACATATAACAATACTAAAGACCTTAAAAAAATAGTTTGAACCCTTTTCCAACAACAAAAAAGCAAAACAAGAGTAAAAAAATGAATTTCAGAAATTTTAAGTGAATCGAATGATTCACCGATTCAGGTGATTCACCGATTCACTTACAATTCACAGCTATTTCCGATTCAGACAGCCTATTCGTATCGATTACCCACAAAATCGTATCGCATCGTACGATACGAATCGTGAATCGTACGATTCTAACAACCATGGTGCAAACAAATAAAAAATTTGAACTTTTGAAGTAATATCATTAAAGTTCTCTCTTCAGATTTATCTTAAAGAAATCAACAAACAAAACCTACTAAGTAGGGACAAGTGAACAAGTGGAACATCATAAATCAAACGATCTACTTACAGCCATGATGGTCACCGACTGATTTATCAAATTACCACAAAATTGGTCAACGTACAAGCGTGTTGTTCGACAGGCAGAAATGACTGCTTGTATATCAGAATTCAAGGTGTCTGCAAAATAAGAAAGGCCAATATGAAGAGGCCTGCATGCTGCTTCTAGTTGACAAGAAGCCAACAAGGAACCATGTATAATGGATGATAATACATTTGATATGTCATTGAAATAGCAAACCAAGAACTACCTGAGTTAATAAGATTGCATAGATAAGAAAATTAAAGAGAAAAGAATGTGATACCCTTGACCCATAATCGCATTTATAATTTAATGAGTGTCGGGTTAATTAGCTTAATCTAATTTTGTGTTTGATGGTGCTTATGTGTCTTTGTGTTATTGCTTAACACGAGATGGTACGTGAGAACACAAACACATGACTACGTAGGATGATTTTCCTAGAATAGTTAGTAAGACAAAATAGGAGTACATGGGTATTGTCACACTAGATAATTTTTCCTAGGAGTCGAAAAAGAACAAAAGGGGAGTTCTACGTTTTTACTCTGATATTATCACCACCGCTTGAACCGACAAAGAAAGAGTGAGAGAACACAAAGGGAAAAGGAAGGGAAAAGAGGGGGAAAAAAAAAAGAGGAAAACTCATGGGTAGCCTAGCTTGTCTTGTAATTGAAGTTTAATTAGGTATTTTTCTTTCCTTAAATGCTAAATTTCTTGTTCTTGCTGTTGAACTTCACAGTATGCACGTGGGTTGCATTTGATTGAGTCCATGGGTTACAGTTTTGGCTTGAGTTGAGTAGAACTCTTAGAATTTCGGGTTCAATCTTTAAATTATGCATTTGGTGGTTGAAATTGATGTTTAAATTATAGTTGTTTGGAGGTGGCTAATGGAACCCATGTACAGAGAGGTATTTTGTGAAGTTTCGAAATGTATTTTGAAGTCTCTGTTGGGTTTGGGTTTGGGTTTGGGTTTGGGTTTGCCAGGTCAAAGTGGGAACAAGGCAGAAATTTTCCAGAATTTAACTTCTAATACCGGTAGTGAGTTTTTGCTAATACCGGAATCAAACCCAATTTTTAGCCACTGTTTTTCTAATACCGGAATCCACTTTTTCTACTACCTGTATCTATGTACATTTTCAGCAACTTTTGTCCAGGCTTTGCATTGACTTTGCACACTTCTAGGACTTCTTTAGGGGCATGTTTACACTTGTTTGGCATCGTCTAATTATATTTTTATCGTGCAATTGTTATAGGGAATTCGCGTGAGCACGTGGACCGAGGTGAGTGATTAATACACAAGTTATGCGGTTTTAAACGTGTTTTTCTACCAAATGTGAAACCTATGCTTTATTTAAGTGATTTGCTCAATAATGTGAACTCCATGGACTTGAAATGAAAGGTGGACTCTTTTATTATCTATTAATGGCATCCCTTACGTCCCAGCTTGCTAGGGGACAGTGTTAAAAGGCTAGCAAGATGTATTTGTGTATGCTATGGGATAATGCGATAGACGTCTAGCTTATCCGCGCCGGGGACGCCTGGTGAAGCGTTGTGAATTTGAGTGGGATGTGCATTATAAATTATATTGTAAATTGTGATTCCTTTTGGAACATCTGAAGCTTGAATTGGATTATTTAAAAAGCATGATTTTATTAAGTCTATGGGAAGCGTGTGGCTAGTGTAATAATCATTCATACGAGCTTTGGCTTATGTACATGTTTTTCCACCTTTCAGGCAGTGAAGAGTAGGGTGCCGGGGCATTATCTGTGTGAGGTTGAGGCTCATGGGCCTACTGTAGATAGGATGTAGATAGTGTGTTGCGCTTGACTATGCTTTGGACTTGTAAATATCAGTAATGGTTTGCAAAACTTGTAAAATAGGCACAACTCTGGGATGTACTTTGAGTTGAGATCCTGATGTGAAGACTCGTTATGGTTTTGAATGTGAATACAGGCTTGATTTCCGCTGCTTAATTTTTGTGAGTCCCTTTTTGGTCATTTGCTTATCGAATGTTTAATGCTATGTTTGTGGCCTAAGTGATGATTTCACTGGCACTTTGTTATGATTAAGCCTATAGGGACGGGTCAAGGTCGTGACAAAGAAACCCACAGCAAACATCCACCCTGATGTCAGACTGACTGAAGTCCGATGAGTACGTGCTTATGAACCAAAAAAAGGGCATATTCATCCAAGCTATAATAGCATTATGTGTCTCACAACTTACATGATGAAAGTTTCTTCAATGCAATTCGGATCCTATTACGAGCAAACAATTCACTTTGATTTGTTGGATCTTCCACCCATTCTTGACTATCCCCTTGACAAATCTGTAATTTATATTATGCACTGAGGCAACTCAAGATAAATGAAGAAAAAAATTCATCTAATAACTTCGCCAATTATGAAAACAAGGTTGTTTTCTTGCCATCCCAAGAAGGGAAATGAAAATCCAATCAAACTCCGACTGGATAGAACAAATGAGCATGACTCACCTTGTACAAATCCTCTTTTGAGAACTCCAGGAGCGGTCGTACTAGTAAAATACCATGATTATTTGAAGCTTCATCAGTAGAATCTGGATCCATAGAGTACAACTGAGAGGCAAATGCCATGCCAGCAAGTCCAAGCACACCACTGTTGCGAGATAGTCTAAGAATGAACAATTCAGCCTGCAGAAGTGCTTTAGAAATCAATACAGTCTTGTGTATCAACACTGCCATCAACTCAATACTCAATTATTTGACTTCACTGATAAAGGAATCTTTGTATATAGTTTCCAATTTACTGATTACTATATAAGAACCTACCTAGAAAGAAAAAGAAAGCAAAAAACAATTAAATCCTTCCACAACGATTTACCTGCACTCATAACAAAAATGCCAAGTGTTTATTTTGTCAAACAATAAACTCCCAAATACATATAAAAAAAGTGATGTTGACCCAAACCTGATCATCTGCATGGTGAGCAATTAAAAACACACTAATCTGATGTTGACAGCAGACATTCTGAAAAATTTGATACCTACAGATTTTAAAAAAGAAACAAATTAGTTGTATCCAGAAAAGAAAGTTTGAAGCATCTTCATATACAAAAAAATAGCCCAAGTCGCAAATACTTCAGTACGAAAAATTACCTCCTGTCACGAGCTGCTTCTTGTAAGTGACCCTTCTTTGGCCGACCATCTGACCATTCACAGCAGGTAATCTCACACCTGATTCCTACACAAAGCCTGTGTTAACTTCCTATTTTACATATAAAATCAGATAAAGTTCAAGCTAAAACATCAATGCAAAACCCACCAGAGAAAAGGGAAAGTTCATATACCCATATCCAGAACTCGACGAGACACAATGTTTGCCTCTTCCTTACTTTCAGCACGCAATCCATGATCAACTATTATTGCCAAAAGCCCATCAATGAAATTACTATCCTGGCCTCTGACTGCATTTGGGGTGTTGGTTTTCCAGTTGGCAGCGAGTATGCACAAAGCAATACTGTCGGGACCACCCGAAACTCCAAGAGCTGAAAATAAAGAAAATCTTTTAATAATACCCGCCACATCCCCTGTCCTGACTCCTGATAATACAGCTTTAAACTAAAGGAAACAAATTTAGCACAATCATTATTTGTTACACTCACTTTTCATTAGAAAAAAACTAAGTATACTCAATATTCTAAGAAAAAGAGATGTGCTCGACGCAGTCAAATAGGTACCTTATAATCCCTGGCTCCTGAATTAATTCCACTTAGTTCAAAACACATACAAAAAACAAGTATATCTTTTCCCCTCGGACCTATGCAAATCGAATTTCAATCCAAACACAACCCATTATTATTAGCATCCTCCACATTGTCATACTTCTTCTCATACATTTGTAGGGTGCCATATTTTTCTTTAACAAAAATAGCTATTCAATAGCCATATTGTAATATTACAAAACAAACACACCATTTGTTGTGCTGAAACTCTATCACAATTTACTTCCCATATCTATACTCAGCCACAAGTTGAAATGTCATATATGCCTCAAAAGCCACCACTGGCACCATATCTAAACACTCCCCATCCCAAATTCTAACAGTTAAGGAGTTGCCTGATGGTACTCTTCACCCAGCCATGAGTTTGGTACCTTACAGCACCGGTGATGCATAAGGCCATAAAAGCATTTTCTTCAGGCCCCAACTCCTAAAGGCCCAAATATATTAAAACTTCGTATAAGGCCCATATAATTGTATTACATTTAAAGCTAAAGGATGCCTAAAACTTACACTAGCAACTTAATGAGAAGGAAAATTAACTGCTCATTTCCGTATTTCTGATGTGAAACACTCACACTAGAAATACTAGCAAGCAAAGTAACATTTCATTGATAATAATAAAACATTACAAGAGAGAGGAGAGAAGGAAAAACAACAAAGTTGGCGAGAAACCAATAAAGCTACACCAAGAACCTGTTGCACTCCACAATATTCACCCCAAGAGCGCGGATTCCCAGCGGCCCATACCCCAACACCCTCAATCCCAATATTGCAATTAATGCATACACCCAAAGTCGCCCGTGTTGACTCACGCCTAAAACCCAGCCCAGCCACAATGGCAAAAGCTCCCCTTCGCATGTCTTATCTTCCCACCAACAACATCACATCTTCCCCATGCAAAGTAAATGCACCACCGTAGTACTCATGCACTATGGTGGTCTGCCGTAGCTCCACCTACACCAATTGCACCACTGCTGCTCCGCCACTTGACGCCGTACCAGTGGTCAATTTGGACGTGCCGCCGCCTCTACTGTTTCCGGCGAGACAAGACTTCCCGATGACGCCACGCAAGCTAGGCAATTATTCCTTTTTCCGGCTATACCTTTTTCCGTCATCATTCGTTACCTCGAATGATGACGGAACCGGTGAACTGGAACAGTCCCGTATGAACCTCACAACCAAAACCCAAAATCATCTCAAAAACAATTTACCCCAAAGATTTACCTATATATATATATATATATCAAAACCCCAAAGAGATAATCTCCGAAATAAATACTAGCAAACACTCACGGTACTTTAATTTTAAAATTTTTCTCTACTACTACATTTGAAGTCATCTAGTTATTTTTTTCCCCATGGAGTTCATTTTATTTGTCACTAAATGTTGCTAGAATCATGAAATCCTTGGGTATGGAAAGTGAAAGAAGAGGAAGAGAACAATAGTTACTTTTCAAGTTTTCAGTAATTTGCATATCAGAAGGATAGAACTTTGCGATAAAATGTGTTGTGTTGCAACGTTGAAATTGTAGAAAGCCTTTCGGAAATAGTCGCATTAGGTCTCAAAGTGTCTTAGAGCTGGCCCAGGTACCTTATCTATGCTATATAGTATTGCAATTTGCAGGTGTTTTGTGAGAAGCCCTGAGCGCAAGCGAGAAGTGGCCTAATCTAAAATCTCTAAGTACATTTACGTTTTAATGCTTATAAATCCAATTGGTCCAAACAATAAGATACAACTTAGAATTTGAAAAAACCCTATTAGTTAGACCTCAATCAAATCTATATACTTATCCATCTCTATTTACATACATGATAATATGTTAGCAGCCAAAAACTACGTTCTTGAAGTCTTTTTTATTTCAATTGCGGTGCATGGCACGGTTTCATGCTGGCCTAGGACAACTCAGATACAACTTACATTTTTTCCCCATCAATGTGAACGTCGCCACAAAATGGTCTCGTGTTTGTGCTTTCAATTACGCATGGCCTAAAACATGGGTTAGGTTCCCTCGAATTCCTCACACTAAGTCCACCATTTATACACACAAACAACTACTTCAGTCTAGTTTAGTGAGATATCTACACCAATATACAAAACAAAGATTGGCAATAGAGTAAGTGGTGACCAGTGACTAACCGATACGGTGGTGAGGCTTGAGTCCAGCCATTGCCATCCTCTTCGCAAAAGCTTCTATGTACCTCGCCATGTCAATTGCCTCGTTTTGGACATCGGAGCAAGTACAGAGTAAGCGATTAGTGGAAGGAATGGAGAGAGAGAAACGGATGCTGTTCGACGGAAAATGGACTTTCGTGAATCGAGGTGGTGCCGAAACCCTAGAAATGCAAGTGAGGATGAGGCGCGAAGTAGTTTTGCTCTGTGAAGTGACGAGGAGCCCTCGCGCCATTTTCTGGTGGTGGCGGTGGCGGTGGCGGTGGCGGTGGCGGTAGTGATGGCTGCCTAATCTGCGCACCCCTTGCGCTGTATAGCATTCGGAAGAATCGGATTGGTAAACGAGAAGGTGGAAACCGGCGTGGGTAAATCGACGCCGACTTGACGACTTTTGTTCAGTTGTTTGAGGCCTAATTGATTGGGTGTTTGGTTACAGGGTTGGCCTATTCCATCCTGGATTTCTAATCTTGGGCGTATATGGATTAGTTCCCATTAGCATATAGGTTGTGTTTGGTTTGAGTTTTGAGTTTTGGTTTTTAGTAATGATTGAAAGGAGAAATATGAATAATAATAATAATTAAAAATAAGAGTTAATGATTAGAGAGAGATAGAGAGAAAAAATGAGAATAATATTTAAAAATATGAGATAATGATTGGATAATAATTGAGAAAACCGGGTCTTGAAACCCAAAACGAACAAGGCCATAATCTGAATCTAGTTCCTCCATCCCAAAATTTTAGTCCTTACTTGAGAATTCAACAATTTAAGAAACCATAGTAATTACTATCTAGTGCAATATTCCCTCCACTTTTTTGTTTGAATTCGAATTTGAAATAAAGGGCAAAAAATGAAATAAGTTAATTGTATGTTCTTAACAAGTTAAAATAGACAAATATTATGCGACATGGCAAAAAAAATAATGTTGGACCAATTTTTTTTGGACAAGGAGAGTACTCCGTAATCTGTATTAGACTAAGTTCTTTCTGGACGAGTTTGACAACGGAGTTTCATGAGATTAATTATTTTATTTTCTCGTAAGAAGTATCGAGTCGGTCTTTGCATTTCTCATGGCGTCTTTAATTTCTTTAGGAATGTTTTTATGATTCTTTTTAAGTTCCTAAGTGTCTTTTAAGTTCTCAAGAGTTTTTCTAGTTTTGAGTGGTCAAAGTATGTAGTTTATTAAATTTAGAGTCTTGGTAGTTGAAATTTACATTTCCTATGCTTGGAGGGATGTTCCAAGTAATCTATTTAAACCTATGTGGTGAATGAGTAGAGATAGAATGTGAGTTTGAGTTAAAGCCTTTGGCTTGTTAAGAAGTTTATCTTCTTGTTATCGTTTCTGTATCTCTAAGAGGATTCCTTAGAGTGGTGAGCGACCCCTACGCCCTGTATCCCTTTTTAGACACCTCGGGTGGTGATATCTATATCCCGTTGGCGTTTCTAATTGGATGGTGAGCGACTATCCCTTATCCTTTTATCCCTTTTTACTTTTCTTCCATCCTATCTACAAAACCCGGCATCAGTTTGGTCCGCCACCCCATTGTGGGCCCCACCCTGCATTCATTGCAATAATCTGAACCGTTCATCTTGTAAGGCCCGCAGAGTAATGGATCCACGCGAAAAATAGCTATTGATGTTCGATCAAACCGAGCTTATGCGTAGATATATTACTATGAGATGAACTGTTCAAATTACCGCCATGAACACACGGTGGAACTCCCGGAACCGGGGGGCTTGTAGTAAGCAAACCCTCTATACCGTGTAGTGAGCAATCACGACCGTCGGATCAGCAATCTACGGTCTGAATTAAATGTGTTTAATCCGAAAAAATTACTCACTCATGGGTATAGTGAGTTTGATCACTACAGGCACCCCAATTTCTGAACTCCCAAATGACGATGGCGGATCTAGACAGAGCATACTCTCAATCCATATCAATAATCGGAGTCACCAGACTAGGGTGCATACTGGCCTGATTGCCCACCTAGCCTGCCCAACCCAATCCATATTTATAAAGGTCAGATATTTTAGGCAATTTTGGGCCAGTTGCTATAGGGTCCACTATAGCCATTTCCTAATAGTCTAATACTACTAGTCCACCTAACATTTTTCTAACATATCCAGTCCACTCACACATCTAAAATACAACAATACCCCTAGTTTACTTATGCGAGACTCAAACTTCTCCCCCATCTCTCTCTCTCTCTCTCTCTCTCTCTCTCTCTCTCTCTCTCTCTCTCTCTCTCTCTCTCTCCACCTTCACCAGGTGAACCATCAATTTGGCGGTGGGTTTCGTTTCCACCGGCGACTCGTCTTAGCCTTTTCCGAAGACCAACAACCTAGACTCCTCTCTCACCCGAACAAGGCGGAGCAACTGCCCCAGAACCGCTGGCTCCAGCGACAACAACTTGGCCCCGCTCGATCTCCAGACCCCAATGGCTTTTGACAACAAATACTACAAGAACTTCGTCAACCAAAGGGGACTCCTCCACTCCGATCAACAACTCTTGGAGCATTGCTATAACAAGACCATTCCTTCCATTGTCGGCCAAGAGGCGGCACCACCCACTCACGTATAGTCGGTGAAAAATACTCCAAAGTTCAATCTCGATCTCGACGGTCCTTGATGGTCTAGTACAGTAATCAACATGTTTCAAGGTTCTACTCCTCAAGAAGGACTTTGTAGAGAATCTCTACCCAGTTGATAAAAGTCGGCTTCAACCGCTATACTTTTCTAGGTAACCACTGTATGGATCTGTGTCAGAAAGTGGGAACTGGTAGTGATGCATTGCAAGTATTTGATGACATTGCCAAGAACAATACAATTTCTAAGAATATTTGCTTGAGTGTGTGTAAATTATGGTAACCTCGAAGTGCACGTAATGTGCTTGAGAAATTGCCCGAAGGAGATGTTTGATTAAAAACTTGTTGAAATGCAAATTAAAGACAAGGAATGTTTAGCCGAAGTGGAAGTTGGTTTCAAAGGAACTTATTTGATTTGCTTGGGTAGATGGGTGTTCTCCTTCAACCATGAATTGTCAAGTTGAAATACAAGTTGTAATGGTGGGATATCTCGTGTTTGTCTTCTTCTTTGGTTTGGACTTTAGACCATCATGTGGTGTTGCTTTTAGTTTAAGCTACTAAGTGTGAGTAGATGGAATCATAGGATATTTAGATGGTTGACGTTAGTAAATTTCTCGTTTTGGTTCAATGATAATTCAGACCTTTTGTTTATCATGTTGGCTCGCAATGATAAATCAATTCAATTGTTAATTAGTAATTTTTTTTTGTGTCATTTGTAGCTTTACATGTTTTTCGAAGTAGTTTGCAGCCTCATGAATGTTGATTTTGTATTCACATTAATTCACTTTCTTGTTGATCGGCAAATGTAACACTAATTCACTTGTCTACAAATTCAACAATTTAGTTGATCCCAAGTAGGCTTTTTAAACAAAAATATAGTCCAGCTAACCACATCTGATTCAAAGTAGTCTTTAAAAAAATACATATATAGTACGGTCATGGGTTCTTCCAAGTCTCCGCCGGCAATGGGTTCTTCCAAATCCGTCTCTTGGAGTTCTATAAATGAAATTGAAAACATAAATTGTTTTTTTAATGGATAATTTGGTAAAGTGGCTAGTGGTAGTTGGGGTATTGAAAAGAATATGATTAGCTAAACCGAAAAAATGAACTGTTCACTGTGTAGTTTAGCTTGGTGTTGTTGGGCTTGCTCTAAATATCCATTTTGAAAAGCTATTATCTCAAAAAAGATTTTGTCTTACATGTGGGTGGATGAAGATTTGATCCCAAGTAGGTTTTTTTTTTTTTTTTTTAAAATCCAGATAACCACATCTCGTAACTCCAGATAACCACCTCTTGTGAGTTCAGATAATCACATCTGATCCCAAGTATGTTTTTATTAAAAGATAATAGTGCCGAAAACTACATCTTGTGAGATCAGATAACCACATCTGATCCCAAATACTGTATGTTTTAAAAAAAAGATATTGTACTAGATAACCACATCTTGTGAGTTCAGATAACCACCTCTTGTGATTCCAGATATGATTATCTCGCCGATGACTTTTCCGACAAAGTCCAATTTTCCTTTAATTAATAGCAAAATGCAATATAAATGCCATAATATACACCGACAGACATCAATCTTTTTATATTGGAGCCTTAAAAGGCTTTTACAAATCATTTACTAGGAAGATTTTGTGCCACATCCTTCAACAGTGACAGCCCATGACAACTGCATTAGATAAAAAGTAACTAGCACTCGAAGCATAAGCATAGTAAGTTACGAACTTAGCCGACATCTTATGAATTTACGTTTATGAATAAGCATCAAATAGGATACATCCAATCCCAGTCATGAACTTTTCTAGTAAAAAAATGAGTAATCTACGCAATTTGTCACTCAACCAAGGTTGTGAATCTCGTACCGTACCGGCTGGTACCGGCCGGTACGTACCGTTTTAGAGGAAAACCGGTACATTCAAGGACTAGTTCCGTTCCGACTAATTTCTCGGCCTGTACCAGTGTTACCGGCCGGTTCCGGCGAGTTCCGGGGCGTACCGGCGAGTTCCGGTATGTAAAGAATGGCAGATCTCCAAGAAAACGAAGACGCAATATAAGCCTTACCTGCTGCAAACTAAGAAGGGCAGAAGACGATCAAGCTGGACAGAAATCGAAGTTGGCGATTTTTTTACTAAGAAGATGAACCAGAAGAAGACTGGTACAAGAAGAAGATGAACAGTAGAGGGAAAGGAGCACAGTAGTGGGAACTGGGAAGTTCCTCGAGATTATCATTATCAAGGGGATGTGATGGGAAAGAGAAAAAGTTAATGTGCCAGCCTTTCAATTAACAAGTACACGTTTTCTTTTTCTTTTTCTTTTTTTTTTTCCTTTTGTCTTGTCTGCTAGTAATTTCAAAACACACACACGTATATATATATATATATATATATATATATATATATATATATATATATATATATATATATATATATATATAATGCGCTAAATCCGAAACGGTAATGGTATTAGTCCGGTACCGGTACCGTACTGTACCAATAAGAAAACCGTTACCCTCTCCGGTACGAGATTCAGAACCTTGCACTCAACTCTAAATCTAAAATAAAGAAAGAAATCTTCAAGAGTAGTCAGCTATACACCCTTTGTAGATGTCATCAAACTCTTATCTCCACGCAAAGTGTCTGCAAAAACAACAAAGAAGCAAGCCAAATTTTCCAATAAATTCCTTGGTACTTGAACAGTTGAGCTGCAGATACTAAACCTTCCTCGGAAATGGGAGCTTCTAGCAACTGATAAAAATAAAGAGGTGGCAAACAAAAGTTCATAACAAAAAAGATTCAAGATAGGTTAAATTAGGTGCATAGAACTTCCATTTAGAACTTGACCATGCTCTAGAGTCGAACTTGACATCACTAATTAGCATGGAGTATCTACCTGCTAGCATCACTTAGTAATCCATGGAATTGCCCAACCATGAAATGCAATTAATGGTATATCCAATTCCAAAAGTCAGCCATGCATTTTTAAACCATTAGAAATTACAGAAACTTGATCGATTAGGCCCACATTTTGACAAATCAATACAGGTTAAGAGCCGAGCATCTGGGCACTATCACTATTTATGGTAGGCAGGGGGGGGGGGGGGAATGGTCTATTTTCCACAAAGTATTTGCAAAATTAAGGTGCCCCATTGTATAAGCATAGGGAGATGAAGTGCTACGAAAAACAGAAGCTGTTTAACTTAACACAGCTACAGGAATCAAAGTAGAATTTTTTTCATGCTATTGATAAGAGCATTGTATTAAACATGGTCAAGGCATCATTTCCTATGTACATAAAACTAACCTTGATGAAGCCAATCTCCTTTACGTTGCTACAGAAGCATTGCCTGCAACACATGAGACCGTGCTTTTTGATCAACCCTTGAAGGTTTCCGCAGACCTGGCTAACAGGCACAATCAAATTACCGTGAGATCATTTTAGGAAAATCCCAAAACAAAATGAACTTGTTTTCACAATCAAAAGCTTTTACAACTCTTCCTTGAAATTAAGGCTTTGACAGCCCATGAAAGCTCATTTGACTATCTCATAGGTAACCTACTAACATTGCATTTACGAGTTCAATCTAAGATAATAAACAAAAATTACCAAGGTTCAACATGGGTGAAGCTTGTTTTGTTTCTATAACCAACAGATCTTAAAGACATTCTAAAACAACAAAACGCATCCCATAATTTTTAGCAACAAGGTTACAAGGACAAATATAAAACCACTTGAAGAACGGAGTTCCTTGTATAAGTCATTAAGGCCATAATTAGGAGTCAAAGAAGCCCTTCCGCAACGAGCAGCAATTTCAATAGACAAAAGATAACTTAAGAGTGTCCCACATAATCACCAAGTGGCTTACCCTTGCAGATCCTGAAATCCTATCCTGTTTGATACATTTTATCGAACACTTAAAATGCATAAAATAAACACACCAAGGAAAACCATGGAAGAAGTAACGAGAAATGCCCAATCCGAAACCCCCCAAAGAACTCTAGAGTCTAGATGATGATGTTGCTGCAAAACAAGTAGATTTTTGCATTTCACCGCCGCCGCCGCGACTCACCGTCCGATAACCCACTCGCAGTAATGTTGTTGGCGGCTATGGAGTTCATTACCCTGTCACAAACCCAATCAAAACAATAGCAGAAACCCATTTCACCATCACTGAATTCATGTGTGAGAGAGAGAGAGACCTGACTTGTGGCTGTCGATGAAGAAGAGGTAATCATCGAGGGGAATAGTGAAGCTCTATCTCTGAAAGTAATGACTTCTCATGGCCAGGGGTATTTTTGTCACGTAAAAAGTGAAGCGTGGACCTGACCCATAAAAAATTTGAAGAAGTGGACACGAGGCCTTATAAAAGGAGGCAGTGGACTAGGTGTGCTATAAATACCTATAATGGACCTCACACTAATTCTTTATTTAAGATTTATCAGAAGGCCTACATATGTTTGGTTGGATTGAAAATTGAAATCATTTACTCCTAAAATTTTTGTTGGTGGACGAAATCATTTAATTAATTTAATGGGCTTAGGAGATATTTTTAATGTTCACCCCGTCCCACAACCAGATACTCTCAATCCGTATCCAATAATCGGAGATATTTTTTGTTTCATTCGTCATTCCTAATCTATTACCTGAGGGAGGGGGAAATGAAACTCGATTCCAGGATGCAGTGTGAGACATCCAAGAGCTCTACAGCATGAGCTAACCACCACTTGCGATTCTCTAGTCAATTCACTCTGATTTGTTAATGTTATTGATTAAAAATCTTAGAAAATAAAAGATAGATTGAATAGTTAGAGCATCCGCATTAGCCTCTTCAAATTTTGAATCAAATTACATCTTAAAAAGTCACTTTATTACTTTAGCTAGTCACTTTTAACTTGTCTACTGCATCAGACTCTCTATTCTAACTTATGGTCCATTAATATAATATTTTTCTTCCTATTCTAATTATATATTGAAATTTTATTTAAATGACCATATTTACTCTAATATGTGCGCATTTTTAAATGAATGTTTTGCAAAAGGACAAAAACATATTTTTTTATCATACAAATATTATGAGCGCAAAAAATAAAAATTTATAATGTGATTATTTTTTGAAAACAATCACACCAGTTATTGATATCCGATTGAGCTGATTTTTGTAAGGGCGTGTTTATTTAATATTTTGAACGATCATATAAAAAATCAGCTCAATAGGATATCGGTAGGAGTGTTTTCGAAATATTCAGCTTAGAAGAAAACACCACTACACAGCTACCCAACTTAGAAAACACTCCTATTGGTATTCGATGTTCGATTGAGCTGATTTTTATAAGGATCTATTTATTTAATATTTTGAGTATCCATGTAAAAAATCGGTTCAATCAAATATCGGTAGGAGTGTTTTCAGAATACACAACATATAAAAGTGGAGTAAAATTGTATTTTAAAATAGTAAAATAAACTTTAACCTGTGAACAGTGCCTCTTTTCTTGTAGAAAGGCACTATAGCAAAGTTACAATGTTTGCAAAGTAGCTATGAAGGTGAAGAGGCTGATGTGACTTGTTTCAAGGATTTTGGCTCTTTTCTTTAATTTAACTTTGGATTTGAAGAGTGAGATGCGGATGCTCCAAGAGGCCTCAGCCCGTGGTACTTTAGGTGGACGATCGACGATCAATGAAGGAATCAGTGGACAATGGCGGACTGCAGTATTGAGGTAGGGTCTTGACGCGCCCTGAAAAATTAGCTTAATGGATAAAAAAAACAGCAATGATTTGTAACTCCATATAAATAGTCTAACCGAATCAACAAAATTGCTTACAAAAACACTGAATTTACAAGGCCGAATCGAAAAATGTTGAGGTACATGTACTAAACAGAATTACGTCTGTCATTCTAATACTGCGCTTATGTTTAACTTCAAAAATTTGACACCCCTACCAAAAAAAAATTATGGTTTCACTATTGCGAGTGAAAAATATATTCCCAAACACCACACCAATCGTTAATTTATTTATGAACACCCTGTTGCCAAGAAGAAAAATCACAAAAACCTTCGCAGCCTTTCGTGGAAAGAAGTTGAGTCATCGCCGAAAAGGAATTAAAACATGTGCCATGACAAATATTGACCAAAACACAATTTATAAATCTACATATCGATCGGGGTATTTTAGTATTTTCAAGAAGAAAATCATTTGGACTGGACTGTCCAAGTTGGACATGTGCATGCAGAGGTGGGTGGGGTTACCACAGCAGATAAGAGTTGGTGGAATCTACTATCATCGCTTTTGTAGCCTACCCCAACTGACCCAACAAAAGACACTAAAGAAAAGAAGGGCAATGAAAAGGGGAGGGACCCAGCCCAAGGGTTAGTCGGGAGTTTGCTCTGCACATAATTGATTAGGATTTAGTCTTTGGGGTCGGGCCGTAAAAAAAGTAATTCGTGTGAGGCCTTGTTTTTCAATAGATTTTAGGTACATTTTATGAAAATCTGATAAAATGAATATTTTATGGAGGGATGATAAAATGTAGTGGTTTTCCTATAGATTTTAGGAGGATTTTATGAAAATCTCATAAAATCACTTTTACATTTTACGTGTTGAGATTGAAGTGTCATAAAATGTGAGATTTTATGAAACAAAATCTGTTGAAGAACGAAGCCTGAATCTCCTAGTTCTGGCGTGAATAATATTCTTTCGACCAAACCGATGAAAGAAATAGTCGAAGTGCTTAAGCTGGCACGAACACTCCATACCATTAAACCAAAAAAGAGAGAGGGACCCATGGCATCACCAACCAGAGCAACGTGGTTGCCACCTCAGACTGAGACTGCAACCTCTTAACATGGGGTAGTGATTATCCAGGCATGTTGGAACATCTGGTGTTTTTTAGAGTCTTAACATCACACATTCACATAGGATACGCACTTAGTTACGGCCTACACAAAAATATTACTCCCTCCGTCCCATATTGTTGGTTCTCTTTCCTTTTTTGGACGTGTCAAAGAATTGTCTATAATTCTTAATTTATTTTTTTATATTCAACATGGATTTTGTTTGATAGATTTCAATTAGTTTTATTAAACAAAGTTGTTAGAATGACAAAAAACATCATCAATTATGAGATATAAACAAATTTTTAAGACGTTCAAAAAGATAAAGAGACCCAACAATATGGGACGGAGGGAGTAGTTGTTTCTTGAAACACCGACCCGTGATGCTCCAAAAGCAATTAATGAGTAGTTGTCGTATACAGTGGACCTTTTCAATGATTCCTTCCATTTGACAACAGAAGAGCATGCCTCTCCGGTTGAACTCGGACTCGGGGGAGATGTTGTGCACCCCTCGGCCGTTGGATCGAGTTTTGGATGGCTCGGATGCGTTCGGCAATTTTTTCTTAATTTTGATTTTTTTTTACCGGTAAAAAATCAAAACACATCCGAACCGTCCAAAACTCGATCCAACGGCCGAGGGGTGCACAGCACCATGCACAGCACCTCCCCCGCTTCCGGTTGAACTCCCATTTTTTCCTTTGCTTTTTGGTAGTCAACTTTGACATCATTCTCTTTTCTCATGCCTGTACGTGAACTGGCAACAACCACAACAGGCATCATTTTCACATTTGAATATGCAGAAATGTCTTTTGGCAGTTAACACCCCCGTAAAGATGGCAACTAAAAATGCCGGGGCCATGTTCGGTTGGGAGCTTTGCTCCAGCTTTGTCAAGTTCTGTTTTGCGCTGACATCATCATTTTTCTCACTTTTCTCTCTATCTCTCTCCACTTATTACACCTGCTTACATCATCAAAACTAAACTAAACTCTCCCAAAACTCCCAACCGAACAAGGCCACGCGTATAATCTTATCGATCCATATGCTTTTTGGATCAGTCATGTTCTTTTGTGTCCCCAGATTTTTGGATACGACTGTTCCAAAAAAAGAAAAAAAAAAAAAAAAAAAACCACAACATTTCATCCATGATCCAACAAATTGGTGTCAATCTTCCAACCCTTAATCAAGTAGGGCGAGTCCGGCCTAGCAGTCGGGCTAAAGTCTCACTCGCAGGTCGCCGCACGATAATTTAGATTTAAATTGAACCCACAAAGAATTACTTGAAAGCAAACAAGGCTTACGTGAAAAAACACGACACAGGAATAAATAAAATCCAAAAGCAGCTTGGAGTTACTTTTCAACTATCTTCACTCAGATTTCAATCCAACTGTCGATTACCTATTCAAGCAAGTTAAACCACAATTCTCAACAAATCTACACAACCAAGACAAAGCTAAAATTGAAGCATCAAATAAAAGAATTAACCCAGCACTCCAATTCACTGGTATAATGCCTATAAATACAAGGAGAAACCACATTACTTTTGGGGGAAAAAGAAAATCAGGAAAAAGATGGTGTGCACGTAAGCTCATACAAGGCATGCCACTCTGAAAACAAGGAACTATGAACTCTCATTGAAACCTCGACTGTCTTTCTTCATCTTTCCCATCTCCATTTCTCTAGTGGTCTGTTGACCTTCACTACTCGACCCAGATGGGTACAGACCGTAATCACTAGTGGGGTTGCTGTACTCGCTGCTGGCCCCATACTCTTGGCTTCCCAATGCCATCTTCTTGAATTTCTTCATGTCCTCGTTGTATTGGCTAGTGTCATAGTCTGAGCTAGTATAAGAACCATAAACCGTGCTGTGTCCTGGTTTTATGCCTTCGTTGAGATCGGATAGAGATACATCTCCTTCTAAGGCCCGTACTATCTGTGTAATTTCAGTAATTCTTGTTACCTATAAATTAACTTAACAATACACGAGTTCGATACAAGAATCTTCATCGATAAACTATGGCATCAGACACTAACAACCTTTGAGATGGTGAGAAAGAGTGAGAAAACAATCAGGGTTTGACACCATTTTATGACAAATTGGGAGAAACAAAATGGACCAGTAAAAATCACCATTTCCCTTCACTTCTCACCATTTCTCTCCTCTTTTATTAATTCAAACGAAAAAAGTGTTTTAATAAGCATATTGACAAGCGATGGTGAGAAATGACGAGGAAAGACAACAAAAAAAATTTCAGTAGCCCATCACTCGTTTATAACAGGACATACACAAGATACACGCACTGTTGGGATCTTGGCCATGTCATATTTAAGGCACAATTATTAGGGAAACTTGACCTGAAAGCTTATTTTCATGGCATTGTTGGTCTCAAAAGGTCTACGCCATGACACAGAATCCATGCCAGAGAACCAGTCCCCAAAGAACAGACTTTATCTGGATGAACAACTCGATCCAGAACTTGTTGGTTCCTTAAGGATTAATTAATATGCATGACACAACGGAGTTACTTGTTTCAAATCTTATGAATTGATTAATGTGTATGACACAACAGAGTTACTTGTTACAAATAAACTCTCAATGTCTTACAAGGCAAGCTAATTACCTGGCTCATTCGTGGTCGACGTCGAGCTGAATGACGCACAGAAGCAGCAGCACAAGCAACCATACGAGCCATCTCATTGGTGTTGTAATTCCTTTGCAACCGTGCATCAACAAGAGAATCATAATTACCATCTTCCAAAGCTCGTGTTAGCAAGGGCCTTGCCTGCACACACCCACAAAAGAAAGATAAGTGAATAAGACAGAAAAAGTCTTTAACCACAGCAAAACAATATAACTAAAAATCCCAAAAAAGTTGGCATATCTGATATCCACACCCATTTTCTAGTCTAGAAAGAGACCATGGATTTAATTGCTCACCCAGTCTACTAAGCTATCATCCGTGTAAGTTTGAGTTGAGTCAACAGGCCGGCGTCCAGTAATCAACTCCAGAAGCATGACCCCAAACGAGAAAACATCAGACTTGTCTGTAAGTTTCCCAGAAGAAGCATATTCCGGAGCCAGGTACCTAGACATGGGGCAAGTTAATTAGGATCCTGTGGGATATGACTGTCATCCAATATTCTAGGATCATGCCACTGACAAATGGAACCATATAAAAATAGAGCATCGAACATGAGACGATGGTAGCAAAATCAATTATAAAGAAAACATGAAGCTCAGTTTTCAGATTCCACGATAAACTGGGCTGGAAAAGTGGACAAATAATAGAGTTAACCAAGCTTGGGTGTACACATTTGACACGAGTTTCAAAACAATTGCTTTTTTCAAAATGAAAAAAATTGAAATAATCTACAAACTGTATAGATATGGCAAGTGTAAGTGTTCTCTTTCACTAAAAAAGGCTGATACAGAAATCTGAACACACAACTATTGGAAATAAAAACTACACACAAAAGACAAATGGAAAGTATCAAGAGTAGAACACAAAGGATGTTGAAAACAAGACAGGTCATACCCAAAAGTACCCATCACCCGAGTTGATACATGAGTGTTGACATCAGAAGAAAGCTTTGCAAGTCCAAAGTCTGCTACCTAAGAAGGGAAAAAGAAACCATGATTACCGATAATTACAATAATTAACACTATGAAGTCATAAAACATTATTAGTGGTTTTCCACTTATGATTTATCCATATTCATACACCTTATAAGATAAGAGTATATGACAACACCCTGCTGATAAAATGAATGCATTAAGATATATTATGCCATAATCAACAGTGCATAGAAATTCTCAAACCCTGCCTCTATGACGTCATAAAACCTAATCAGCGGTTTTCCACTTATGATTTATCCATATTCGTACACCTTATAGGATAAGAGTATAAGACAACACCCTGCTGATAAAAAAGAATACATTGAGATATATTATGCCATAATCAACAGCGCATAGAAATTCTCAAGCCCTGCCTATAAGACCCTTACCTTTGCCTCAAAGTTAAAATCCAGCAGTATATTAGCTGCCTTGATGTCACGATGTATAATCTTAGGATGGCCTGCAAGTACAAAAATATTAATTTAAAAAACCAACAATTCTGTAAGATTACATGACAATTCTTATACTATAATGAGGGGAAAATATACACACAATGAGTACTTACAGTCCTCATGCAGATACGCCAGTCCTTTTGCAGACCCCAAAGCAATTCTCAGTCTTGTGGGCCAATCCATGGTAGGTCTTCCCTTTCCTGAAAGGTTCTACTTCTAATTTAAAAACTTCCACAGAATCAACTCAAAAGATGCTTAGAAAACATGGCATACATAACTTATAATTGAAATGCTTTTGGTGGCTAGTTGACAAGGTAAAGGGTTGTTCACAAACATCTGTGCATAGAGATTAAAGTTAAAACCAAAAGCAGAAACTTTTGGGAAACAAGTTTACCATGTAAGTGGAACTCCATGGTGTTGTTTGGAACAAACTCATAAACAAGCAATCTTTGGGCCCCAGCTATGCAGTATCCAACTAATGAAACAAGATGTTTGTGATGCACCCGGCTAATGATCTCAACCTCAGCCTGAAATTCACGTTCCCCCTGACCACTTCCTGCTTTCAGTTGCTTAATCGCGACTTCTTTCCCATTGGGAAGGACTCCCTTGTGCACATAACCAAACCCACCTTGCCCAAGGAGGTTTGCATTTGAAAATCCATCTGTTGCCATTGCCAATTCTTCATATGTAAATGTGCTCTTTGAATAACCTAAAAACATGGGAGGGGAAGGTGGCGGGAGAGGGTTTTCACCCCCCGAGTAGTTGGAGCCTGAACCACCACTGCTGCTCATGAGGGGTGGAGGAGGTGGGGGTGGAGGCCGTGATGCCACTCCAGGTGGAAGAGAGGGTTTAGGCGGAATTGAGACAACATGATTGTCTGGGGGCGGAACATTTTGTTGCCAATATTGCGGTCGGACACCATATGGGTCATCTAGCAATTTAAATAAAAACAATCACCAGAATCAGAGAGGCAAATTTCGATTAAGTTTATAAGCATTCTAGAAGAAGCAATACAAAGAAACAAAAACCATGAAATCAGTGGATCATGTTCAACACTCCATTCGCACAATATTAAGTGCTACATATAAGGGTTCCTCTAGCATTCAGCAAAATCATACACCATTTCCTTATACACTTGAGTGGAAACATTGTCATCTGCAAATGTCAACTTCTAACAATCACTCACCAATTATAAAGGCAATTACGCTTTATATTTTCATTTGGTAAACAAGATAATAAATCCATTATCTGAAAATGACCATTCTCAGCATAAGAGAATATAAATCACCGTAATTATACAAACTCATTATTCAACATATGAGGAAAGCAACCAAAGTAACATTTCAACCTGTTGGAAGAATAATCCAACTCCCGATACTTTGACCAGATCTACATAGCATTTTAGTTTTGACAACTACATTTATATACTCTAATTCTAAATAAGTAATGGCATACACACGTAAATCTTCACAAGTTTTTGTACAGAATGATGTGGGCCTTCCACTCCAAAACTAAACACCACAATTATGTGTTGTTCTCTGCACAAATATCATTTTTCGTTATTAATTTCTACTGCCCAGCAACAAATGTGGTTAATCATACTTCCATAGACAAATTCAAAAATCAAATCCATGAATTGATCAAATCCCTAAGAACTAATTAACCCTAATTCTCCGCCCAGTTCAAGGAAAAAGAAACTCATTTTACTGTATGTTCCGTTGACAAAAAAAAATTAGAGGATAATTAAAAATTCCTTCTTCCTCATGATCTATTTTGCGAGAAAGTGTTTCCACTGGAAGATTCAAGTTACGGGTCTAAAATCTAAATGTCAAAAAGACAACAAAAACTCAAATTGAATTCGAATGCATCACAGCACGAAGAAACACCAACAGATCGAAAGACGAAGAAGGGGGGAAAAAAAAAAAGTCAAACCTTTTGGCCCACGCGGTGGTGGCGGAGGTGGAACATAGTAATCAGGTTGTCTCCTCTTCTTCTTCTTACAACACAAAAACAAAATGCTCAAAACCACCAGAACCGCAACCCCGCCAATCGCAATTCCCACCACAGTCGCCGTCGATATCCCGGACGAACTCGACGGCGACGGCGACGACGAAGACGGAGTTGTCGATGTAGTCGTCGTCGGTGTCGTAGACGACGGCGTAGTAGTGGAGGACGACGGAGGCGGCGGAGAATGAGTCGTCGTAGACGACGGCGGAGGTGGGGATGAAGT
Source organism: Vaccinium vitis-idaea (assembly GCA_963854785.1). NCBI lineage: Eukaryota > Viridiplantae > Streptophyta > Magnoliopsida > Ericales > Ericaceae > Vaccinium > Vaccinium vitis-idaea. The sequence goes on along the minus strand of OY978226.1, from coordinate 6,976,457 downwards.
GGTGGAGGTAGGAGGAGGGGGAGATGGGGTTGACGAGGAATTGGATGGTGGAGGTGGGGGAGAAGAGGACGGGGATGGAGTGGTGGTGGTAGGCGGAGGGGGAGAGGGAGTGGTGGTGGTCGGCGGCGGCGATGAGACAGTGGTCGGAGGAGGCGGAGACGGAGTGGTGGTTGGAGGCGGAGTTGCCGCAGGTGGAGGAGGAGAAGTCGCTGGCGGTGGTGAAGTAGTGTTGGTCGACGGAGTCGTTGCCGGAGCCGGCGATGTCGACATCCTCTCTCTATATATATATATGTGTGTGTGGGTCTACGTAGAGTGAGAAATATGCTCCGGCAGTTCTTCTGGTGTTTTGTGTCTGTCTCAGTCCCTCTCTCTAGAGATGTAGAGAGAGAAAATGTGGGGAGAGAGAGAGATTAGGGTGGAGATTTTATTTTTCTTTCGGAGTTAATGAATCAATTCTGTGATGGTTTGCTTTCGCCGCTTTTGATTTTGGAACCTATAAAGTGGGGTTTGTATGTGTTGTTTGATAGTCGCTGTAAGCGAGGAGAGAGAGAGGGGGGAGGAGAGAGAGTGTTCACATCACATGGGTGGATGAAGGAGTGGGGCCCACGCGGATGGCCCGCGCATTTCTCCGGCTTTTACTCCTTCCGTCGGATACGCATTCAATCAATCTCGGTTGTTTCTTCTCGTTTTGTCCCGGTCCGAGTCCAAGTCCGGGTTCCAGCAGAGAATTAAGTCATTGTTGTATATTCCTGTCGTGACCTTAATTGCGGATCTTATGAAATCTTCATTTGAGACTGAAACTACTTATTTTTTCAGAAATTTTGAACACACCATAGACACAACAAAATTATGATTATCGGAGATTATTATTAGACACACAGTTTGAGACAAATTTGTCTTATTATGTATTCTCCAAATTATATTGGTCATTTCTATTAAAAGTATCCGAATATATGGCTACCAATACTCAATTAATTTGATTTTATACATGAATTATTTACTCAATATTTCCCAACAAATTATGCGGTTCCGATCTTAAGTATATATTATAAATGACCCACAATCTCCCCAATTGAGATCACTACGGATGTGTAATAACTTAAGTCACTACGGATACCATAAATCTAGTCCAAGCATCATACATTGTAAATATACTCATACATAGAAACAACACATGTTTATTTGTTTGTATTCTAATTTTCCTTTCACTCACTCTCTCTTTTTGATAATTTAGGTGTTCAGACTAACTTACGCGTAAGGCAGCAAACGAACAGAGCAGCTCGTGGGTTGGCTCGGCGAGCTCGAGTTTTAGGCTCGTTTATATATGCTCAGCTTGTTTAAGGTGACTGGTTAAGTAAATTACCTTGACTCGTCTCGTTAATGGATCGGCTCGTTTATGAAGGAGCTTTTTGCCTTGTTTACTAAACAAGCCGAGCCGGGGTTCTACAAAGCTCGGCTCGGCTTGTTTACACCCATACTTATGCACAACTCGACTAACTATGGATGCTCAATTTTATGACTCACTTGCGGGAACTCCAGTTAAAGTTTGAGCAAAATTCTGTATGGACTACCCCGAAAGAATTGGTATCAGGTGAGAACTTCTCAAATTGGTATCCGAATTTATGGCTACCAATACCCAATTAATTTGACTAACTATGGATGATCAAATTGGAAAGAGAAAACCAAAAATAGTCAAATGAGATTTGTGTTCTCGTACTTTTCTTTTATCCTTTTATTTTTAAACAAAATTACAATTTCTGTGGAAAATACTGTTTCCTAGTTTAAAGATTGAGTTAGGTTTTAAATAAACATTACAGATCGAATTCTACTACATGTGTAAAGATTATAATTGAACTGTAGAAAAGCTTAAGAGTATTTTTTCTGTAAAAGTTATAAATAAACTTTTAAAGTACTTAAAATTTAATTTCACAAGCATTTCCAACTCGGTTACTCAATAATTAAATTTTATACCGCGTTTCACCTTTCTAAAATTTTAATGTCTGATACAAAAATTATTTCACAAAAAGAAAAAATATTTTCTAAAATTATAATTTCCAAATCTGAACTTAGAATTTTATGGGAACACGCGGTTTCTTTATATCCAGAAAACAAAATAAAGATTAATACTTTTTTCTTCCATACGCGGGTGAGTTTTCGCTAAAAATACTGTAAAGTGTTTTATTTCCAATAATATTTTTATAACAAATACCAAAAATACCGTCACAAATACCGAAAATACCATAGCGGACACTCAACCTTGGTACTTATCTTTTCCTTCCTTTTGTACTAATTTTTGTTCCCTAAAGCGGCAAGTACTAAAAATAGCTGGTAACAGAAGGGATCCGGGATGGGTGTTGTGCGGTAAAACGACGTAGTTTTTGACACACCTCTGAAGCTTCTAAAGACCTTGTTTGGTAGAAGGAAAAAACCACTACAAAGTGCCTAAATCCTAAACCCAAAGTGCGTAAACCCAAAACGCCTAAACCCAAAGTGCCTAAATCCAAGTGCCTAAAACCACTATATCCTACCCCAAAGAGCCTAAATCCCCTAAAATTGAACCTCAAAATTAACTCTCCAAACAAAGCCTATTGAAGTATACCAAGAAAATGAACAAAACTACGTCATTTTGCCCACCTCCCCGGATTCTAACAGAAGCATAATCATAATGAAGCTTATTTTAAATTCCTACCCCCATCGTATAAACTCATGCACCAATCAAGTAGTATAATAAATTATAAATAAATGATAAAATAAATTTAAAAAAAACTCCCAAATATTTAAATAGTGTATATACGCCGTCCTATTATGGTTAGGCTCTATTTTATTAGGTAGGAGTTGTAGGAACAATCACAAAGGCCATGAGTTTGACAATCTTCCACGACATGTTTGAATTGTTGAATTTTTTTCCAGAAATATTGGTAAATGTGAAATTAAGAATAAAAATAGTTGGTACACTTGGGTTCCTATAAATAATAATCGATTGAGGAAGATTATTTTTTTTATTTATTCAAATTTTTGTTGTCACAATGAATTAAATCTACTTTTATCAATATAAGAGTGTAGCGAGCATGGATCGATTAGTATTCAATCAAACACATGGTTAAATTCATAAGGAGATCCAAAAACTAACAATTCTGATTATTAAATGAGCCCATTAAAAGACCTGAGAAATTGGTAGAAGTGTAGAAGGGAATCTTTTGAGGCCTCGTTCTGCTAAGTAAATTTTTAGATTTTTTGATCTCCTACACTTCATGAGGGATCCAGGGATCCCGTAGTGCGCCTCCGCACTACAGAGTTGTAGGACAGCTAAAACTACGTTGTTTTGGGTGTGCAAATAGAACACCACTGCTTAATCCCTCAAAACTATGTCATTTTAACCTTGTTTTACTTTGTTGAATTCCAAAATGTGAGCATTTTTTAGTGGGTGTTTATTTTCTTCAAAGTCAAATTTGATTTTTGATTTCTTCTATACGCGAACATAAAGTTCACTTATTTTAGATTGAGGTTGATTTTGATTTCTTCTATACGTGAACATAAAATTCACCTGGTTCTCAAAATAAAAAGTCTATAATTAAACACATTTTTAAACTTCTTAATTTTTGGGCTTCCTTCGGTTTTGTAAAACCAACTAGTGAATGACCCGTGCCTGAAGGCACTCCACTGAAAGAAATTTGACTGTACGTAAACTACGGAGATTCCATTTATGATTTGACTGTACGTAAACTAATGAGATTCCATCACCAAAGATTTTACATTAAGATTTAGAAAAAAAAATATCCACTTAAACTCTTTATTAGTCAAAAAAAAAATATTCGTTCTACGTACACTGGTGATAATCGATTAGCAGTGTATGAGTTTTACATGAACATTGTTACGAATTGAAAGATTGACTGCAAATCTAAACCTGGCCATATATAAATTAGAAATGGAAATGCTTTCCCCCAAGTAGACAAACTAAATCAACTACTGTTTGAGGCAGATGTATGAGTCGTGAACTTTATACGCTCACAATTACAAACTTTTGAAATTCGGAAAACCTTTGCAATATAGACAACAATCACGGAACTGCGCAAGAGATGACTGATAAAAATGGATTTTAATAAAAAAAAAATTGACGAAGTGAACTAATGTAGAAGTCATCACATGAAAAAACCTGAATCAAATTCCATCAAAATTTCAAAACTGTTGAGAACCACAAAAATTCCAGATCTGCATCAAAATCTTTCCAAAATAAAAGAAGACAGTGTTTACAAAAAAACAAAAAGAAGAAGAAGAAGAAGGAGGTAGAGTTAAAATAGAGAAAAAGAAAAACCTAGAAAACCAAAAGTCATGGCAAAGGAAAATTTTCTAGAATATTATATCGTTGCTGCATGCTGATCATGGTTTCTTAACATTGGTATCGGCGAGGAAGAGAACTCAATTGAGAGAGAGAAGAGACGAACCAGTGGTATTTCCAACCAAATTCAAGATCATCTATGTTTCCTCTCATATATAAATTAGAAATGAGATCCCAGAAATTCGATTTATGGGATCTCTTTCCACACTTTGCCTATTCGATTTACTGATTTGGTTGTTACGTGTTTGAAGTTTTCCATTTCAATTGTGGCTGTTACATGATTGACAAAGAGAGTGAAAATTTGTGTTCACAAATCAATGATCATGAAAAAGGAAGGGGGAAGAGAGAGTATCAAAATAATTAGGTAACGTTTTTGGGTTCCCAAGTATGGCTAAACATTTAGGTGGGAAAAATCTGAGCCCAAAAATGCATCTTGACCGTCTGTTAAAAGCTTAATCGATCTGAGCCTTTGAGGGCTGGCGTGAAAATCAATCTCAGCCATCCATTGAATCCAAGGGCTGAAAATATAAGGGATTCAAAAAATTGAGCCCTTTTATAATATAGATGCTCGTTCAAGATGAGAAGGGGTTATAGTGTATAAGAATAAGAGTCAAGATGTGTAAATTGCCAATTGTGTTTAGAAATTCTAAATTATGCCACTTGTTATATTTAGGGGGCTTCTCACAAAAATACACCTACAATAGTTTTAGTGAATCTCCGTGCCTAAAGACACTTTGTAAAAACAAGTATTTCTACACAATAGATGAGTTTTATTAGCTAATGTTGTCCTGTACAAATTTAAAGTCACAAACAATTTTCTAGATTTATAAAAGGCCCAAAAAAAATAAAAATATTAATGTTAAACTTGACATAATCCCAAGAGAGAGAAAATGATGTGATTCCAAACCTTTGCACACACAAAATGACGTAGTTTTGGCCGCCCTACAACCCCGTAGTGCGGAGGTGCACTACGGGATCCCCAAATCCCTTCATGAGACAGATCATTATCTTCACAAACGTTAACTAAAAAAATTTAAAAAACCAAACTTAGTGGAACGGGGCCAAACCATTTTCAATATCGGTTAGAAAACAAATGCCTTCTCATTCATTGTATGCAAGCTACCAACTGGAAAGATTTTCTTAACCTCCCTATGAAGTATCTTATCAAGCATATTCCAAAAACCAAGCAAAGTGACAAATCATTTGGCCTAATGGGTTAATTTACAGACATTCCATTTCCATTTTCTCCCAATCATTTATTTCAAATTACAAAAATAAATCTGAGCATCAACACTGCTAAAACTGATAAAATTCATTTTAATGAAATACCTCGTCTGAGTAATTATTTCCTCAGCCTGAAAATACAGTGGTTGTATTTGGTTAGATATTTAGTTTAGTTTTGATGATGTCATCAGGTGTAATGAGTGGAGAGAGATGAGAGTGAAATGAGGGAAATGATGATGTCATCAAAACTAAAACAAAACTGGAAAACGAACAGAGCCAGTGTGGCTGTGTATAAAACTTGCAGTAGTATTTAACTACACCTATAGGTGATCAAAGGACGCATTTTTTTTTTAATCCATAGCGCGAAATTTTCATTTTAACATTTTTTTAGTTTGGATTTTTCGTTAAATTTATTTTTGTTTGTGCTTGCTAGTCTTTACGTCCCTATTCTCACTTGTAAATTTAAATTTAAAGATTTGTTATTATGATTAAGCTCAAGCAAAAGTTGATAATGTCTACTGCAAAAAGTTAAATATCAAACTTTTAAATAATCTAAAATCTATAATGATTCGAAATCTTCACAAAACCACCACTTTTAAGTTCTAGAAATCTCGATAATTTGTATTGGAAGGATTTCGGCAACACTTTTATCTATCCTATAATTTTTTGTGAACACACCACTCTATCTACTACATTGGGACATAAATTCATAAAATTTATATGTTATGAACTTCTAAGCAATCAAATGTTACGAATTTCTATACAAATGTTAAAAATCTTATACAAAAAGTTATGATTCAAGACGATCTAAGAGAATGCCTACAATACACGTTCATGTAGGGACAAATCAAGGGGGATTACGCGGGGCACGTGCTCCCGCTGACCCCCGCTCAAAACTAAAAAGATAAACATTAATATTATATATTTAGCATATATAATTATGTAATATAATGTTATTTTCTAGCATGAACCCGTGCTATGCACAGAGACATAAAATAAAAATGATGTTTTTTTCTTTTTTTATCAACTAAAAAAGTTCAATTAGCATGAACCAGTGTTATGCAAGGTATAATATAAGATATAAGTATATGCGATTAATTTCAATTCAAAAGACAAAATAAATTATGCGTTTTCCTTTTTTTATCAGCTAAAAAAATTCAATTAGCATGAACTTGTTCTATGCAGAGTACAATATAAGATATAAGTATATGCGATTAATTTCAATTCAGATACAATGATGTTAAATAGGAGTATATTTGAATTTGTCAATAAGTGTATGTTATTCACCATATCTATCAAACACCATACAAAATTAAATTTAGAAACTAATGTTACAAATTATTTCTATCACATATTTATAAAATATCAACATTACCTTCTTTTTTTTTTGGACCCCGTGCATAGTTGGGTCATGACTCGTGGAAGTCATCTCTTAACCCGGTGTAAAAATCCTCCCTAACCCCCTGTTGAATGGAACAATTAGTTTATGGTTTTTGGGCACTACCATGTGGTGGATAAAGGTGTTGAGACATCACGTAGCAGTGTCCGAGATCATGGAATAATTACTCTTGTTGAATGCACCCACCATTGGACCTCGTAATATATTAGTATATTCATTTCAGACAGTAAAAAGAAAATAACTATATTCATATATAAGCAACCAATCATTAATTGTCTTAGCAATGTACGGGTAAAAGTAAATATTCTGTAGATCTATGTAGTTATAGTGCAAAATCAAAGGATTTTAACCAAATCTTCAAAAACTCTGCAACCTTCACATCGTGTTACAAAATTTGGTAAGGTCTATGTAGATATTATGAGTGGATGGCTTGTATATCGTTGTAATTGCCTAACAATTTTTTATATCTATATTAAAGTTAAATCGATATTGATAAGTATATTTTTTTTTATCAACAAAAGAAAAAGATTTTATAAAAACTTGACAAGGATACATCGAGATAGAGAATAAGAAAACAAAGAAGGCAAAATCCAAAGAAAAGCTGGAAGCCCAGCTCGAAAGCAAAGAAAAGATAAGCATTGCAAAAATTACAGGTATAATAAAATTTTGATTATCCTAACAGCATCCAAATTGCCCTTGAAATTTTCAACAGAAAAATCTGTGATACCATTCAAGCCTTTGATCCAAAGAGCTGCCCTGATTTTTACTACGTCGACAACTATTTCCCACTCTAATGTGCTGCTTGATTAGTTCGTTGCTCTAGCGACTTCTGAAGTTAAATCTTCTTCTAGGGAACCTACAAAAGAGAAGTACTGAATCATGTACTAAATTGGTATAGAACAAAAATACAGAAAAAGGAGTAAAAAAACGTATTTTCGAGAAAGCCAATCATATTAGGTGACAAAAGTCATGTCTACCTTTTCAAATACACCTGTTCAAAACTTCATAGACAAAAATAGATGAAGTTTCCGTAATAAGCTCTAAATACGATTAAACTCAACTAAACATAGTAAATATATAAGAATAAAAAATATTGGTAATGGTTACGACGGAAGTTCTTCATGATCTAGATTTTGAATTTTCTTGTAGAAATATTCGCTTTCAAATTTCTTTTTTATGCTCCAAATAAAGCCGCCACTTACATACTCTCGCTCTTATGAATCTGCAATCACCAAATGAAAACAAACTCAGTAGCATCATTTAAAAATACAATGCGGAGAAAATGGTACGATTTTTTTTAAAACGAACAAAATATGATAGAAAGTTTAGACATCTTAATGCATAATAGAGACAGATTGTTCACACTTCTGGGGCTCGCTATCCTCTCTTGCATGAATTGTTCTTGGTATGTATTCATAGTTTACGCGTATGATTCAAATTCAAAAGAGAACTTTTCTTGAAGATATTTGTTCATAAACTCTACAAATTTATTTCCTTTTGAAGACAAATTACCAAACAATCCCAATGAGATTTCCTTTCTAAAATTATCTCCTTCATTAGGTGTTAGCCAATCCACTTTTCTTTTTGAATAATTATCTCCTTTATCCGATAAGATTTCCTTTCTAAAATTGTTCCCCCTAATGAGAACGCAACTAAAGAAGGTTGCGGATCTGCTGTCCCGAAAACCCTGTCCCGACTACAACGGATCCGCTTCCTCTTTGGTTGCGGATCTGCTGTCCCGAAGAAAAAAAAGTAATGTTGATATTTTATAAATATGTGATAGAAATAATTTGTAACATTAGTTTCCAGATATGTTGTTCTAAATTTAATTTTGTATGGTGTTCGATAGATATGGTGAATAACATACACTTATTGACAATTCAAATATACTCCTATTTAACATCATTGTATCTGAATTGAAATTAATCGCACATACTTATATCTTATATTGTACTCTGCATAGAACAGGTTCATGCTAATTGAATTTTTTTAGATGATAAAAAAAGGAAAACGCATAATTTATTTTGTCTTTTGAATTGAAATTAATCGCATATACTTATATCTTATATTATACCTTGCATAGCACGGGTTCATGCTAATTGAATTTTTTTAGTTGATAAAAAAAGAAAAAAACATCATTTTTATTTTATGTCTCCGTGCATAGCACGGGTTCATGCTAGTTCTCTAATAAAGCCAGATGTGGAAAAAATGAGCTAAATATAAGGCCCATATTAATGAAAAGGAAACGCGGTGATTGGATCAACTCAATTTTTTTTGTTGTGAGTCGAAGGGTTGGATATTCTCTAATAAAGCCAGATGTGGAAAAAAATGAGCTAAATATGAGGCCCATATTAATGGTCCAAATTGGACTTGGACCATTCTACCTTGTCCCTATTCAAAGGGTCTCCCTCCGCAACCCCATATGAACGGAAAAATATTCGGCGGTCACGTTTGGCTTTGAGTGATTCACAAACAAAAATGCCGGAAAGAAAAGTTGGAATCTGAGCCGTATATTTTTTGGCTTGCATTCTTTATTCATTAATTTTAGTTACACAATAATTTACTCGTCATTACCATAAATATTAGTGTAAGGTTTCCTTCATCACCACAATTTTCGCCTTAATCAATAAGATCTCTATATATGTCCTTCATAAAAAAATATTCTGTAAATGGAGGATTTGGTTAACTTACTGGATTCTTTTAGATATTCAAGAATATTTAGCAAACACACTTATATATCTCAAAAATTAAAATGTAGGATTAATTTTGTGCTCAACTTTCGTTGTCTGGTTCATTCATAATTATTGGTATATAAATTGTTTATTTATTTGAAGATTTATCTTTTAACTTTCTTTATTTTTAACTGTTGTGGAGAAATATTTTTAATAAAACCATCTCGATCATTATAAAGACTTGCCAATGTCAAGATAAACCATACTCTAAAGTTTTGTCTAACATTGTGTGCCCATTTTTTGTTTTTTTGTTTTTTATATATAGAGTATGCATTGTAAATTTTATAAGGTGCCCCAATGGATTGAACTCCTGTATCCGAGCCTGCGTTCATTTAAATATAAGTGTGTTGGTATGAGTTCCCTCTACTCGATCTCTATGATACTACCAAAACTAGAGTTGCTAAACCACTTGATTCCTCTGCTTTCATGAATTTGTTTTATCTTTCAAAATCTTTTGGAACACAAAAATACACTTTTATCCAGGTCATGTGAAAAAGACCTTCTATAACTCCAGGAGAGTTGTATTCTTGTACTATATAAATAATAAATAAATACTATATTTTACCGAACTTATAAAGACAGATGATACATATAGTGAAGTACTATTTATATTGCTTGGTCAAGAATTAGGTACTGCCTATCTATTTTTTAAATAACCTATTGCTTTCATAAATACTCCATTACCTGTTACTCCAAGTAAAATGCAAACCAGCTGGAAAACCAATAGCTGTCCAAATATTCATGAAAATCAAGGACGGAGCCAGGATCCGGGCTAGTAGGGACTATCGCCCCCGCTACAATTTGACAAAATTCTATTATTACATTAGAAAATATATATATATGTACACGCTCTCCCTATGCAAAAGTCCTGACTCCTTCTCTGATGAAGGTGGAGACTAGGTTCCAGTAACAAGGACCCAAACTATTATAATTATCTTTGAATTGTTAAATGTTAGAAATTTATCTGAATTGGAAAATAGAAAATTAAAATAGCACCGAAGCGATCTTATTGGTCTTTGAATATTTTGATCTTCTTTCTTGCAGTACCCAATCAAGGCTAAAGCTTGAGGATAAGTAGTGTTTAATTTGTGATTACTCAAGAGCCCATAGTTTGATGCTTACTAATTCGGGCTGATAAACAAATCAAGTTATTCGAGCTCGTGTTTGACTTGCTAATTAAGAGCAATATTATTTGAGATTCATTTGTTATCCAAACAAATCAAACTTCAATATTTTTAAGATTATTAGCATTTGAAACCAAGCTTGAACAACCTACTACGTACTCAGCTGAGTGATCAGCTTGTTTAAAATCTACTCGTGATTGGCTCGATTAAACCACATTCGAGATGCACTCATTTGATAACGAGTCAAATTAAAAAATATTATTAAACATGTTAAAATTTCAACAAAAATTAAAATATTTATTAACTGAGCTCCGTTTAACGCGTTTATCAGCGTTATTTCTTATGGAGCTATGAATCAATTATCGGGGTAATAATTATTTTAAAAAACGTGAGCAAAAAATGCTGGGTGCATCATGAGTGATCAATATACGGAAAACCTATGCGTACAGAACCATGGTGTCCAGAAAATGTATCGAGCTGCTAGGGTACTTATTTTTGGGTCCCACACGAGCGATCCGAACCATTCATTATTCTTAGAACATTTTTCCAAGGGGCCCCATAAAATTTCAGCTCAATCGGATGGTTAGAAGTTGATTGAAACAGTGGGACTCTGGTTTAAGCACTTCTAACCATCCGATTGAGCTGAAATTTTGTGGGGCCCCTCGAAAAAATGTTCTAAGAATAATGAACGGTTCGGATCGCTCGTGTGGGTCCCCCATCGCATTCTATACATTTTCTGGTCCTAACATTTTGTACCCCTAGTCGGGTCCATCAATATATCCAGTTCATAATTTCATTTTTTTTTTAGGGAAATAATATGGAAGATGATCCTCTCACCATCTAGTTGCCCTGTTTGGGGTCATTCGGGGTCCATTTTAGAGCTCACCGGTACTATTCACCATATCAAAAATCAAATTGATTATATACTGGTTAATTTGATCTCAAAATACACTTGTCTGGAGATAAATGGGTGAAATAGTTTCGATTTAACTTGTAATCTTATTATGTTAAATGTGTTCTGAAATCATATAAAAGATATCTAATCAATCTAATTTTCAGTGTTATTGATGTCCTCGTTAAGCTCTAAAATAAGGATGATTTGGATCATCAAAATAGGTTGAGATGACCCCACGTACAAGTGGGCAATTGGACTGTCCGGTCCATTGGACTGTCCGATCCATTGGACTAGACACTAGAGAGGAACTGAGCCGAAAAATATAGGATCAGATTTCGAATCTTGTAACCTTGAGAAAATATAGGAGCAGTTACAACGGGTCCCACAAACACACAACCACAAACATCTAACTAGAATAACCAACTTTGGTGTACCTAATCAATTGGGTCCCTCCAGAATGTATAGATGCAGTAATTTCTGTTTCACATACTGTGCGTATTTTGTGATTTTGTTCATACTCCCCCGGTCCCAAAATGGATGTCCATTTTTGAAAGTCGTACCGTTTTTCGATTATTATATCTTTTAATTTATAATGTTTTTCGTAATTATTAACACTTTGTATTATAGAACTCGTCAAAAACTATCCAACAAGTTCCATATTGAATATTTTTGGAGATTCATATTGAAAGATATAAGCGATTGAAAATGGCACAGGTTTCAAAAATGGACATCCATTTTGGGACGGAGGGAGTACTATTGCCGAGGATTAATGATGAGTTTCTAATATGGTATTTTCGATATTTTCTGTATTTTGGACTACAATTAAATCGGTTGATTTATTTGAAACTCTGATTTGATAACTTATGCTCTAAGAATACTGGAAAAAAAAAACCCGAAAAATACTGTAGTATAAATTAATTAAGCAATTGCAATTGCAATTACAATTACACAATAGATTAATGAAACAACATGATGGAAATACGCAGTTGGGGATTGGAATCAATTCTCCAATGGGGAATTTGGGGGCCATAGCAGGGGTTGTGCTATCCGGAATTCTGGATGAATTGTACTCAAATGATTGAAACAGTTCATTTTGTTCAGCTCGTTGAGGTTCTTCTCCACACTAAAGTCGAGAATGATCAGATATCGACACCTACATTGTAACGATCCACCTCCACATTGCACAATATTGTCCGCTTTGGCCACCCAAGCTCCTTGGACTTCCCAGAAGGTCACCCATCCTTGGATTGTTCCAGGACGAGCACGCTTAACTGTGAAGTACCAACGAGTTTTGACGCCCGCACGGCTTTAAAAGGACTTGTGCAAGTTAGGGCATGATCTATTCTCTTATATCATAGAACTTTGTTGCATCCAGGTGGATCCTGGGTTGTCACATACATGAACGGAACCAGGCCCGACCCTGAGATTTTCGTGGCCCCAGACGAAAATATAAACCAGGGCCCTATGTTTTTCTAGAGAAAAAAAATTAAAGAACCAATATTTATTTCAAATGGTAAATACCGTGTTTCATATTTTGTCTTTTTTGTAATTCGTGTCTTCATGTTAATAAAAAATAGTTTTTTTGTCATAATTGTCTATTCTTATTGCAAGAATTAGAAAATCAATTGAAATGGGCAATGCGAACATTTTAAGCCCCATGGTAATTGTTCTAGGGTCCAGAAGTGGGGACTTATTGGGCCATTTAGTCCATGTTAAAGTTTTACAAGGTCTAAGGTCCACAATTTTTTTTATTTATTTATAAATTTAGGTACTTTCAAAGGGTACTTTAGAGTTTAGGTTTTAGGGTGCACTTTCCTATTATAGGGTTTTAATGGTTTAGGCACTTTCATAGGGTACAAACTTTTTTGGCACTTTCATAGGGTACAAACTTTTTTGGCACTTTCATAGGGTACCCTAGGATTTAGGTTTTAGGGTGCACTTTCCTATTATAGGGTTTTAGTGGTTTAGACACTTTCATAGGGTACCCTAGGGTTTTAGGCACTTTCATAGGGTACCCTAGGATTTTAGACACTTTCATAGGATACAAATTTTTTGGCACTTTCATAGAGGTACAATTTTTTTTTGGTAATGGTAAAAAAAAAAAAGATGTCAGCGTTAGGACTGAATAGGTTATAAACTTGTTTGGTGGATTAATGGGGTTACAAATTCTTTGCCTAGGACTTTTGAACAAGTCGCCCTTATGAATATGCACGAAGTGTTTTATTTATTTTTTCCCTAATTACTACACCGGCAATTTTTTTAAAAAAATCAACAAATGATAAGGATGTAGTGGAAAGGGAAAAAAAAAAAGAAAGAAAGGAAGAGAAGGTAAAAACTGAATATGGTAAGAAAAAAAGAAAGGGAAGGAGAAGGTAAAAAAGGACAAGAAGGGCCCATGAGAGTTGAACCCTAACATTTACTAGGAAACACACAAACCTTTCCACTATGTCAAATGCTTCTCTATTTTTTATAGCGCAACATTATATATTTATTATTTGTTAAAAACATATGGAGTATATACCTAATTGGGGCCCTAAAAATGAGCTATTTTTTGTGGGCCCTAGACCCGGGCTTACCCAGCCTGTCCACAGGGCCGGCCCTGAACGGAACACATTTTGTTGAAATTCATTTAAAAAACCCCAACCGTCGAATGTTTCGTTCAATCCGTGCCGAATATTCCGATCAATCTCTTTTTTGGAATGGATTAAAATCTTGACAAGTGAAATAAAACAAATGATTTGATCACTGTAATTGTCTCCAGACGGGTTCGATTGAGAGGGCATAACACCCTACTGTGAACAACAAGGCCCAGGTCCATCGAATGGTGAGCTGGGTGAGGTTTATATTGTGTTTTTTTATTTTTTATTTTGTTAGACTAATTCATTTTTAGCTTAAAATTCACCCCTAGTTTTTCATATTGACTAATTTTTATTGGATAATGATTTTTGCATTTTATTTTTTTGATGGGGACTTACAATGGGATTTATTTAGAGCATAGAGCCGAGTGGCAACATATATAGAATCGCATCGAAACGGAAAGAATGAATTTTAAAAACCATGACTAAGTCCACAAATTGATTTAACTGGCACTTGGAATAACATTTTTCAAGTGAGGATGAAGGTCCATTCAAAGAAATCGTCGTCTAGTAGAGCTGATTTTTCACTAGGCTATCCAAAACAGTATTTTAAAATTAATAAACGGTTCAGAGTATTTTCTATCAATACAAAGAAATCATCGTAAAGAGATGACCAAGGAAAGAATTGTATTTTTATTATTTGACAAAAGATGATGATCAAATGTGTGATGTGATTGGTGCTTCACCTCGTGTAATGTTAGACTTTTTGTCGATAGAAGCATGACAACAAATAAATGGCTTATTTTTTCAAACTTGACAAGTTCGTCTCTCACTTAATAGAAAACTCGTCGTCATCGGATATTGTCGATCATTAATTTTAGAATACTGTTTTCAGTCAAGGTGCATATAAACTAGTACAAACACTAGTGTTTTGGCAAAATAATTGATTCAAATATTTTTTGTCTTTATTCAAAAAAAAAATCCGTATGTGTTAGTTTTGTATTAATTTTTTACGGATTTTTTGTTCGTCTCGACGAGAGAATTATGTTCAAAACAGAATTGTTTTAATAAAGACAAAAATAGTGGATTAATATTGGATATGTTTTGTCTTTATACAAAATAATTTCAATTCTGAGCATAGCTTTTTACTTTTGAGATCCTCCCGTTGAGACAAACCAATAATTCACAAAATGTTGATGCAAAACTAACAAATGTTCCCCCACCCCCCAACAAATTGAATAAAGACCAAAAAAAATACTCCAATCCAAACGGATTATTTATAGCCAAACCAAATTACGATAAAATTAAGACGATAACTATTATAGTATTACATGTACTGAAAAAGTTTAAAAAAGAAAAGTGAACAAAAGTCAACATGTATTTCGATGATACACATTACTCGGTGCACTTGCCTTTTACCTTTTTCTCTTCTAGTACTATTATTGATGGGAAAAAGATACACACACCACTTTTGATTCTTATTTGAGAATCAGAGTCGTTTATTTTGTAGGGTGTGAGGTCCCCTGTGCCCAAAACCCCTGTGCCTCTGTGCCGAGGGGTTTTGGGCCATTGGATCGTGTTTTCTGTTTTTTTTTATATAATGTTTTTGGGTGATCCGATGGCCGGAAAGCCCTCGGCACAGAGGCACAGGGGCTTTTCCGGCACAGGGGATCTGATCTCATTTTGTAGACTTTTATGTTCAAAACATCTATGGCAAAAATTAGACTGATCGAAAATTGTGATAGGCTTGTTTGTTCATATATTTTTCAATAGGGGTTGAAAATTAGAGTTTGTTTAGAAATAATACGCTTTCCGATCAATCTAATTTTTTTACATTAACTGACTTACAAAATAAATTACTCACACTAAAAAACAAGGTCGCCTAGCAGAATAATACCGATCAATCTAGTTTTTTGGCATTAACTAACTTACCAAATAAATTTCTTACATGGTTGAATTTTTTTTAAATTTTTTTGTCATTCGTCATTCCTAATCTATTACATGGGGAAGAGGGGAATGAGACTTGATCCCGGGATGCAGTGTGAGACATCCAAGAGTCCTATCAACCACTTGTCTTACATGGTTGCATTTGAATTTAGAATTGTGAGGGCCGCCATGAGAACTAAAACTCACATGGGTCTGTTAATATTGTATTCTTCGGCATGACATTCGGTTGTTTGACGGCGAAGGGAAATATTGAGGGCGACTCACATTGCAACCAGAATCTTGTTCCCTTGAATCTTTATTGAAGGAAATCAAACTCAAAGATGTTAGGAACACAATTGTCCGGACACAACATTGAATACAACGTCTCACGTATACATGGGTCCCGCGTAATGAATATGTGTGAGACCTCCGTACATGTGAGAGGTTGTGTTCGGTGTCGTGTTCCTATCATTTTTGCATCAACGAAGAGGATCAAGCTCGGTACTCCAAAGTTAGGGGATGGAAGGAGAAATGGAAAATCTCCTGTATTTCTCTATTCACTCTCTCCAATTTCCATTTTATTCATTGAATTGTTTTCGATCCATTTATTTGTTACAAAATTGATACCAATTAAAATAGTCTTGCTATATCTTTAAAATAAGATCAATATTGGAATTACCCACAAGAAAAAAAGATCAATGTTGAGTATTTTTGTTTTTTATAAAGTTAGAAAAATATGAATTTGAGTTTTGGAGGGGTAGAGGTGAATTTTGATGTTTGGAGTGAGTTTTTAGAAAATAGAGTAGGAAATAGAATATTAGGTGGGACTTGTTAAAGGATAGAAGGAAACATGGAGGATCAATATTGACTATTTATTTTTATTTTTATAAAGTTGGAAAAATATGAATTTGAGTTTTGGAGGGGTAGAGGTGAACTTTGATGTTTGGAGTGAGTTTTTAGAAAATAGAGGAGGAAATAGAATATTGGGTGGGAGTTGTTAAAGGATGGAAGGAAAAATGGAGGATCTCAATGGGTGGGAGTTGTGAATCCTCTAAAATCACTTTTTCATTAAGTAAGTTATTTTTGATACTCTCAAATGGAGGAATGGAAGACAATGGGTCGGAGATGCTCTTATACATATTTAAAAAGGTATACAGAAAATTGAATTTCTTTCAATAAATTATTCTTGTACTCTTTAAATTAGTATTTCCAAATAAGAGAAAATAACACAAAAGAACCGGAAAAGAAAAAAGTTACTCTTATTAGATAAATTGTTCTTTTATTTCGGCCGCATTTTGTTGCTGTTGTTGTTGTTGTTGTCATCGTCATGTTATTAGTGTGTATTAGACCTTTTTCTCTTGTTATTGTAATAGCTCCATACAACCGGTCGTAACTTTGTTATTACTTATTAACGAATTTCTTACTCTTCTAGACTTCCACTAATCAACATAGTGGTCCAATAATCTTAGAGTCCAAAGTCTCCAATAGGCCATTTGATCGGATATTTAATTAAGAGGTCAAATTCAGCATTTCACACCAACTGGATCATGCAATGAGAATTAGAACATTTTTTCCGGCGTGATTAGAGGACACATTTTGAAGGCCAGGAAATTGATGGGTGTTGGTTCGAGTTGGATATTTCTATTGGATCAGTTTAATTTTTTTTCCAATCATTAATATGCACCAAAATTTTATGATCAATATCCGATTATCACTAATTATGACATGATTGATATTCTCAATAAGCCCTAAAAAGTAGTAAACCATTTGGTCGTAAAATTGGTCATGAAAAGAGTCCGTCTAATGTGCTCCAAAATCATATGGATAGATAACACATAAATGTAGTTTCTAACGTGTTGGTTGTTGTTCACGATGAATTCCAAGTAAATGATCTTGATCACGTGTAAATTTCAATGTAATGGTTATTTGTAACGCTTCTGATGAGAGTGGGATCTACACATACATGGAACCCACATTATATGAAAGGACATTACAAATGACCGGTGCATTGAAGTTTTCTTTTTCCCTCCCAAAAAATGGGCACTAAGATTTTGTATTATTGTCAATTTTAGAGCAAGCATCTTTTGTTCACATTTACTTTCAGACCAAACGGGATGAGAGACTAATCCATCTAAGATTTTACAACAACAATCACAATACGAGAAAGTCAAAACAATATAAAGTTCTACTTAATAATTATATAAGAACCAAAAATAGTCTCCAAATACATATCATTCCAAGAACGCATGAGTATCACTTGAATATTACTCGTGTTGCATTTTTAGAAGCAAGAGTATCAATTAAACTTGTATAATCCACCTATTCCACTAATTATTTTAAATCAAATTGGATCTTTTTTGTTTTTCCTATTGGGCTATAAAGAACCCTACTTAAGCCTACTAGTAAAAATTATGTAAGTGCCCATATTATTTTGGGTTTTTTAGATGCGCAGGGCCCAGGCTTCTCGGCCCTTGGGGTTTTGGGCTGGCCCTGAGGAAACCAATTCCCACGGTAAGTAGTTAGGAGTGGCTAGGAGGGGGGACCATTTAGACGCGCCCATGAGACTACCCACATGAACTTTCAACTCTCAACTAGTTGGCCTACTCACCGATAATCGAACTCACAAAGTCACACCTCTAGGCCTCGTTTGATTCGTGGATTAACTGTCTGGGATATGACTAACTGTACCACTTCTTGGCTTATCCCACGTTTGGTTCCCGAATGACGCTCGGGATTGTTAATTCCCACGGTAAGTAGTAGTTAGGAGTGGCTAGGAGGGGGGACCATTTAGACGCGCCCATGAGACTACCCACATGAACTTTCAACTCTCAACTAGTTGGCCTACTCACCGATAATCGAACTCACAAAGACACACCTCTAGAGTCTAGAGTGGGAGCAAAGTCCCTGGCCAATGGAGAGTCTGGACTCTGGAGACAACCCTCGTTGGGTGTTCACATTTATTCTTCACAAGCCTTAATTCAAGTCAATTAGTCTTTTTACGTACATTTTCTCGGTATTTCTAGCTTGGTGAAGAGGCCCAGACCAACCTGATCATGGGCCAATTAAACACGGGCTTTGACTGAGCTTTGGGTCGAGTCTATAAAGTTCCGGAGAGGCCGGCCCAAATACAAAGTTTTTTCCTGCCTTCTGTTCTAATTCTCTAATTAATTTCGCTGACCAAATTTTAGTACAATGTTAAAGACATACCACTCCACCACACCAGCATACGTCGCACTGCATGATTGGTGATTGCAAAGTAGGTTCAAAGTGTTTATTCTCCCATCACCAATCATGAAGTGCTACGTAGACTGGTGTGGTAGCGTGGTGTGTCCCTAACATTATTGATTTTTTTTTGGTGGTAAATTAGCTTGAAATAGAAAAAGACTAACCGAATATACAGCCTACAAGTGACATACCCCAGGAGGAAATAAAAGAAAAATAAAGAAAAGGAAAAGTTGTAAAACCTAACCGCAACATTATTGATTTTAATAGCAAATTAGCAATCATTCATGGCGTCGTTTGTTTCGGGACTTGGAAAATAATTTTCTGTGTTTGGCAGGATAGAAAACTAAAAGTTAACAGAAAACATTTTCAAAATAAAAAAAGAAGTCAAAAAGAAAATGTACCACTTAGCCTTGAAAACGTTTTCCGAAATAAAATGGGGGAAAACATTTATCTAAGAAATCCACCATAATAACCCTAGTAACAGTAGTCTCCAATTAGCCCCACACATATCTAGCAGAATAACACCACAAACATCATGATCAAACCACCATAGTTGCATCACCAATGAACTCAGAAATTAAGACCATGTTCGGTTTTGGTTCCAAAAACCAGTTTCTACTTTTTTTTTCTTTCGTGGGGCCTCCAACTGACACCCCTTTAGTTTCTTTCTCTTCTACATTTGTAGAAATAATACAGAAGTGCATTTCACACCAACTGGATCATGCAATGAGAATTAGAGGACACATTTTGGAGGCCAGGAAATTGATGAGTGTTGTTGGTTCGAGATGGATACTATTGGACCAGTTTCTTGGATCATTTTGATCATTTGCTTGAACATCAATGAATAATTCGGGTACAAGTTTAATTTTTTTTCCAATCATTAATATGAACCAAAATCATATAGATCAATATTCGATTAACATTAATTATTATGACATAATTGATATTCTCGACAAGCTTCAAAAAGTAAACCGTCTAATCGCAAAAGTTGTCCCAAAAAGAGCCGTCTAATGTGCTCCAAAATCATATGGATAGATAACACAGACATGTAGTTTGACATCGTGGTTGTTGTTCACGATGAATTCCAAAAAGTAAATGATCCTGGTCCGGGTAAATTTTTAATGAAATGGTTAATTGTCCTCTCTTACATGAAGGTGGGATCTATACATACATGGAACCCACATCATATGAGAGGCCATTACGAATAGTCGGTGAATTGAATTTTTTTTTTGGTATGAAATGGGCACTGAAATTTTGTTTTAATGTCAACTTAGAGAAAGCATGTTCACATTTGCTTTCAGACCAAACAGGATGAGACTAATCCACCTAGGGCCGGTCGCAGAAACCAACACCCACCAAAAGCAGTTAGGAGTGGCTAGGAGGGGGGGCTACTGGACACGCCCATTACTACCCGCATGAACTTTCACCTCTCGAATTGTCGGCCTACGTACTCGCCGATAATCAAACTCACAAAGTCACACATCCAGAGTGGGAGCAAAGCCCCTGGACAGTGGTGGACGGGGGTTGCTGTTGTGCAGCTTGTGCATAGTAGTACTTGTGCTCGATCTAGGTCGTTCGTTGCTTGGATGGACGACTTAGATTTCAAACAAAAATAGGAGAACTATTCGCACGATAGTTTGCTTTCAATCCGAACCATTGAAAATGCTTGTGAATGGCCCAAATTGTGCGCAGCTGCTGCGCACGAGCTGCACTGACGCAACCCCAGGTCTGGCAGTGGAGAGTGGGAATTAAACAACCCCTGTTGGGTTTTCACATTTACTCTTCAGTCTTCACAAGCCTAAATTCAAGCCAATTCCATCAACCAAGTCTTTTTACGTCCATTTACTCGGTATTTCTAGCTTGGTGAAGAGGCCCAGATCAAGTTCCGGAGAGGCCGGCCCAAATACAAAGTTTTGGGTCGAGTCTATAAAGTTCCGGAGAGGCCGGCCCAAATACAAAGTTTTCTCCTGCCTTTTATTGTAGTTATCTAATTAATTTCTTTTTTTTGGTGCAGTTATCTAATTAATTTCAATGACCAATAAGGGATTTTTAATAGCAATCATTCATTAAGGCGCCGTTTTTTCAGGACTTGGAAAATAATTTTCTGTTTTCTCAGGACAGAAAACTAAAAGTCAATAGAAAACATTTTTCGAAATAAAAAAAGTCAAAAAGAAAATGTACCACTTAGCCTTGAAAATGTTTTCCGAAATAAAAAGGGGAAAAACATTTTCCATCCATGGCTTCGGCGTCTAACCCGGCAATCTGAAAATCACGCAGCTCCCCGACGACACAGGTCTATTCCAATAGCTCTCTCTTATTCCAAAAATCTGAAAAATACGCAAGGAAGAAGGCAGGATTTATAATCCAAAAAATACCCTTAATGTTAACTTTACGTCTCTGAACATTCATAAGGATATTTGCAATGCCATCACAATTGAGATGAACAATGCTATTATTATAGAGCTCGATCGGTGATGGGCTGTTCTCAATTTCGCATATCGAATCTAGAGATGTCTCAATGAAGGAGCAAATGATGGTCTTTAGTTTTGTTGAATGCAGCAGTAACAGTCATAAAAAACTCACGTCTTTACTAGCAGTGCATCCCCAAAAAAACAGACTTAAGGAACCACAGCAGCAGAGACGAGCAAAATTATCCCCAGAGCATAGAAATCCACCATAATAACCCTAGTAGCAGTAGTCTCCAATTAGCCCCACATATATCTAGTAGAAGAACACCACAAACATCATGATCAAACCACCATAATTGTATTACCAAAGAACTCAGATCTTAAAAAACTCAGCAGCACAAACGAATACGAAATTATCACCAGAGACAAACAAAAGTATCCCCCCAACTCAGAACTCCAAGAAATTACCCCAGTGCCAACAACCACAAGTATCCAACAATTGTGAACTAGATGGGAATATCACCACAATCATCATGATCAAACAGTTAGGTAGCAGCTAAGATACCATGTTTAAAATTATCAATGGTATATGTGTGAGGACCCCATCTACACCTAACCCAAAAAGCTACTCTCCAGTTAGGCAGTGCTTGATAGTTGACATACCATATGGTCAAGGATTCAAAACTCAATTTCCAGCAACTCAATATGGGATAATAAGATTTCTAATAAGTAGTAGTACTCTTTTGCGTCACCACTTCATTAACAGCTTAAACCCAACAAGCACTGTTTACGAATTTAGGAATCCATAAGTAGAGCACCAATACCATTGTCTAAAATGAATTGATTGTTTGCCAGTACCACAACAAACTACACATATTGCATGCACAAAAAAGTTACATACGCATAAGTTGGACAACTTGGAGGTTGGACAACTTGGAGTACACAAATTACAATCCCAATAACTATTATAGCACGGATGACATATTGATTGTTGTTGTAGCATGGGGGCCAGACTTGGTGGGGATGCACAGACCAGATCCACAAGCACAAGTCATCCTCGGCCATGCACATGTGGAGTTCGGAGAAGCGGAAGCTATGTCAACTGTACGAAATATGCGTTACGAAATATGTCAACTAATACAGAATAAGTTCAATTAAGGAAAGGAATAAACGTAGCACCATTATAAGTTCAAGGAATAAATTAACGCAACGTCATGATTGGCAGGCTACTCTGAATAAATGCAGCACAATGGTTTCCTTTGAAATTGGGTTGAACCATTGGAAGTCAAGATGGCATCCTAAAAGGCCACCACTACCCATATTCCATGTCTTGAATTAGCTAAAATTACTAGATGCATATCCATTGGTATATCCTTACCACCCGGGATCAAAAGGAAGATGCATATCCATTAATTCCATGCACCCACTCCACCGTTTCCATTTTCGGGTAGCCCATATACCCTTTGGAAAACTCCATTTTTCTCCTAGTTACATTCGTTTTTAGCTTTCAAATTCTCAAAGGGCGTCGAGGCCTTTGACTTCGACATAAGAATCACCCAAATCGGTTGAGTTTTGAACAAGTTATAGCCATCCAAAGTTCAGTAAAGATCTTGGCTATATTTTCCAGACAGCTCCCTGACCTTTCACAAATCGCCATTTTTTTCCTAGTTAAATTGGTTTTTAAGTTTAGAATCCAACTTCAAGGTTGTAGAGGACTTCGAGAGCTCCATTGTAGACGCAAGAATCATCCAAAACGGTCAAGTTTTGATCGTGATATTTCAGTTCAAAGTCGCAGCCTGAAAATTTCATTTTCACAGCCAATCCAAATCCACCCAACTCCAACACCATGCTTTTCGTCCCTGATCAAATGTAGAAACCTCCTACTTTCTAACCTTAAATATATATTTAGTATACTTCGACTTTATATTAGGGCTTGCAATGAGCTCAAATGAAACGAAACCTTATGGATGCAATCTACTACATTACGGGCGGAAGTCATGATAATGAACCAAAAATTTATTTTGTCCAGGAAGTGATGATCATGTGCATGGTTATGTTGCTTGGCTGATTACTCATGTCCAATATGATTTTTTCTGTTGTCATAATTAAAGTTATAAATAATATTGAAAGTCTTAATTTTTTTTATTGGTGCCTCGGAAAAATTGCTCTATTTTGTTTTTTTTTTTCCGAACTGCATAAAAGGTGGGAGAGAGCAACCAATGTAGCAACTTTCCTTGGGTGCGACCGAAGGAACTCCCGACCCGCTATAGAATGTCCAGTTCGAGCTATAGCTATTGTCTGGAAGGACAGACCGTCACCACAGAACCACCTAGGTACTAAATGGAAAAAGGGCCATCCACGCTACTCCTGTAGTTGGCGGAACTCGAACCTTGTCGGATCGTGTACAGAAAAGATGAGCACTTAAACCCACTCACTTTTCTTGTCATCTAGGCTACCCACAAAAGGCTCTACTTAGTCTGAGTTTCACTTTTTTAGACATTTTGCTTAAAATCTGTTTTTGGTTGTCTTTATTTAAAAAAAAAAAAAAAATTGTTTTTGTTAGTTTTGTTTCAAACTTTTAGTGATTATACGTTTGTGTAAAATGTGAGGAATCGGAAAATTATATAAATTATGACCTTTACACATTTTTTTGGGAAAGGAGCAATTTTAGCAAATTGGGTAAAAGTCATTGCTTTACCCAATTCCAATTCTTTTTGTCAAGACAACCTATGATGCAAAATTAAAAAATGCAAAAAAATATTGAATAAAAAACTAAACAAATGGCGTTTAGCAAAGCGACTAAAAATGAAAAACTCAGCCTTATTCTTTTTCTCTGTTTTTTCCGGCTGCTTCCCCCCATCTTTCCCTCCCCCCATGGCAGCCATCACACGTCTTTCCTCCCCATTTTCTTCTTCTCCTCCTCTTTCTCTCCTCCTTTTATGGTTGTGTGGTGGTTGAGACTCTCGTCCTCAGGAGAGAAGTTCTCCCACTACCCCATCATTTTTGGAAGGTGGTGGCGCCTAGCAGTTGTGACTGCGGTGGGACGAAGAGATGTAGAGCTCTGGACGCTGATATCATTCCGTCGTCTTCCTCCAACAACATCCGAGTGGATTGGTGGTTTCCATCGTCGTTGTTGTACATTTTTTTTACGGATTTTGTATTTTTTCATGTATTTTTGGACCGGTAGTGTCCTCTTTTTTAGTGTAATAATATACTGTAAGTTTTCTTGGTTAAAAAAAAATAAAAAAATAGACAGGTGTGCCAAAACGGCAAGTTTGAAGGAGGATGAAAGCAACAGGTAAACATACCAAGGCTAGGACGTTGATAAATGCGTTGAAATTTGAAAACTTTAGAACCTCTTAGGGTTAGGCTACAAGAGAAAAATGTTTTGTGAATCTCCTATTTTCGGTGTGAATTGTTTATTTTTTACTTGACTGGATAGGAGAATAATAAAGGAGCGTGCAAGCTGGCCCGGACAACCTCTAACCGTTGAAAAAAAAAAACAGAGAACTGCGCAATAAATATTTTAATTTTTGTTTGAAATCTTAACGTTTTCAAAAATATGTTTTAGCTTGACTTTATTAATGTCAAGCAATTAGTAGATGTCAGACGAGGTTTTCTCGAGCTGATTACGAATCAGTCTTTCAAATTTTTTAGTCCTTGCTGGAAAATCGAACTAGTTAATTACTCCCTGTCCCAATTCTGCAATATTTTTAGGAGTTCGTGACACATTTCAAATTGGATATATATTGCAATTTATAATGTTCTTGTAGGCTTAGTTTGGCAAAATATTTTAGCAACTCATTTGCTAAAATCAACCATGATTTTAGCAAATGAGTTGAGTTGCTAAAATCATGGAAATTTCAAATCACAAAATTAAGTGGTTCAGTATATCGTTTTTTTGATTTTTTCGCACCAAATTAAAGTACTCGAGGAATACTTTAATTTGGTGCGAAAAAAAATCGAAAAACGATAAACGGAACCACTTAATTTTGTGATTTGAAATTTCCATGATTTTAGCAACTCAACTCATTTGCTAAAATCATGGTTGATTTTAGCAAATGAGTTGCTAAAATCTTTTGCCAAACTAAGCAAGTGATTTTAAGAACTTTGTTGAATAGATTTAAGGCTTAGTTTTGCAAAAGATTTTAGCAACTCATTTGCTAAAATCAACCATGATTTTAGCAAATGAGTTGAGTTGCTAAAATCATGGAAATTTCAAATCACAAAATTAAGTGGTTCCATATATCGTTTTTCGATTTTTTTGCACCAAATTAAAGTACTCATCGTGTACTTTAATTCGGTGTAAAAAAATTCAAAAAACGAAACACGGAAACACTTAATTTTTTGATTTGAAATACCATGATTTTAGCACCTGCTGAACTCATTTGCTAAAATCACCATGATTTTAGCAATTGGGTTGCTAAAAATCATTTGGACAAACTATTTAATCAGGATCTATCAAAAGATCTGTGGAGCTCCTCTTTCTCAGATAGTCCTTCCCGTCGGTGTAGATCGCTGTAGATGATCCTCCCTCACACAGGTGCACTAGATCCTGCACACTTAGCAACCGCGTTAGCACCCTACTGGACCGTAGAGTCCAGAACGGCCCTCCGACGGTCAAGTAAGTAGAGGACGAAGATGAAGTGCAAAATGCAGATCTAGTTTTTTTTTAGAGAGAGTGTGTGTACCTTGATCTTCTGATGAAGGTTACCTTTTATAGGTGAGTCTTGGCTTGCTCTCCAAGTACAACCGTGCTCGTCACGTGACTTAACCGCTCGGCTGACGTCACTGTGACGAGTTCGAGAGAATATGCTGCGATCACATGCCTCCAATAAGGTCATGACACCTGTCATAACCGCTCGGATGATGTCCTTTGTCATGATCACGGTTTGTTACACGCTTATTCAGCATTAAAGCCTCCGCTGAGTCAGCCCCTGGCTAAGACCTTCCGGTATATCTCCGACACTCTAGAGTCGGTTGTAGTTTAATCAACTCTTCGGCATTAGGCTGAGCTCTTGTATCATTAACTCTTCAAGACCACTGATAAAATTGGTGTCGTGAGTTACTCGGCGAATCCCGGAGACAATGGGCCGAAGCCCCATTTTACTTTCAACAAATGTATTTGATCACAATGAACCATTTTAACCGAGGAGTCCCTCTAGAGTAACCTTTCGGCCGTTCCTCAGAGGTGTCTTGCTCGTTTATGGTATAACAACTATGCATCACTATTGGTGCTCGGTATACCGGACCCCTACAAGATCCATATTGCCGTATAATGCATCAGAAATTGAAAAATATACTAACTATTTTTCCATCTGGTTAGTATATATTTATCTAGAAGGACAAAAAAATTAGGGTGGAGGGCATAATTAACTGCTATTACATACTACAGTAATAGATTGACATAAAATAGACTTGATGCCTGACGATTGCTTCTATATTTCAATTGTCTAGTGGGGAGTTGCAGGCCTGCAATACGGTGCTCTGAACAGTTCATTTTGTTTGACAATGCGGATTATTCTAGACTCCAAACTTGAGAATGATCTGATATCGTCACCGACACGAATGAAACATATGTTTCTTGAAATTTATTTTAACAATTGTAATAACCATCAATGCTTCTTATTAGAAAACTGTCCATTTAATCGGGTGTGTACATTGACCAATCTCGTTTTTGGAATGAGCAACAATCTCGAAGAGTAAAATAAAATTGGTTGTTCGCTCACGGGCAGTGCCGGCTCAAAAATTTTGGAGGCCTGAAACGAACTTCATAAATTGGGCCTCAATACATTTTGCATATAAGAATTGATCAACACATAGTCTTCATAAAAGACTATTACAAAAGATATATCATTACAAAATTTAACAATATAGTCTTTCAAAAATAAACAACCATTTCAATACTTTAAAATCCACCATTTCAATATTGATCTTCTCATTTGCAAAAGTACTAAAGTTTGGAGTGGGCCTATCTTCATTTGTAGCAGTCTTAGAACAAAAAATAATTGAACCTAATAAATAAAGATCTTAAACATTTTGGACCCTTATTTCTAACAAATTTTTAGGACCTGAACCCATGACTTCTTGGCTTAGCCGGATCTGGGGACGAGGTCCGTTGAGAGGGCATAACACCGTTCTGTGCAACAAAGGCCCAGGTCCACAGAATGGTGAGTTGGTTGAGGTTAATTCATACTGTTCTTCTTCTTCATTTTTTCTTTATTTTTGAGGGAAAATCCACTTGATCCGTTTCCTTCATAGGATGTTTTGAGAGGTTAAATTCAGCATTTGACACCAAATGGATCGGGAATTTTTTTTTTTCACCCTCACCAAAAGAGGGTGAACAAAACCTTCCCCTAATTGATTGAAATGGTGGGGTTTACGGAATCAATACACTTTTTGGTAAAGTACGATATCACTTTGTGGTGGAATCCACGCCATTTTTGGTGGACTCCATACCATTTCAACCAATCAGGGTGAGGGTTTTGTTCACCCTCTTTTGATGAGGATGAACAAATTTTTTCCTAACTGGATCACGCAATAAGAATTAAAACATTTTTTCCGGCGTGATTAGAGGATACATTTTGGAGGCCAGGAAATTGATGGGTGTTGTTGGTTCGAGTTGTATACTTCTATTGGACCAGTTCCTTGGATCATTTTGATCATTCGCTTGAACATCAATAATTATGGTACATGTTTAATTTTCTTTCCAATCATAACTATTGCACCAAAATTATATAGATCAATATCCGATTTACATTTAAGGGCAATGCTAATGCCACGACACCTTTTGTTGGTGCCACGATAAGTAAGTTAATCTTCCTTTTTTACCCTTTAATTCTCACCGTTTTGTAAATGCACTTTGTATTCTCTCTCGAAAAGTAAACACACTCTCTCTTCTGTGCTGAACCCAGAACCATCAAAGGTTGTAACGTCCCAAATAATTACGATTCAGATCGGGCTCCAGGAACTCCACCATCAAATTGCACCATCTATTTCACTATGTCAAGTGCAATCCTCGCTGATTATTGCCTTTATCTATGCCGCCATGAACCGATGCACGCACCATCGATGACTCCTACCGCGTCCTTCTCATCTCATACGTTTCTTCTTGTTGTCCAAAATACATCAACCAAACTCTCGATCTGAACTTTTTTTGCTACTCTATTTCTCTATCATACCTGTTTTTACTGTAATATGTTTCTAACGAATCCATTATTCTCATTTGCACTAAAAAAGGGAAAGAATACACACCAGATCTTTCAAATCCCTTGCTTTGTTCTCTGTTTTCCCTACCTGTTTTGTCTTTTGGTTTGGCTATTGCGTTGTGAAGAGGAGGACCCGAAAGCAGAAGGATGAAGATTGGGAGAAATGGAGGTCCAAGGTCAGATGTAGATGATTTAAAGAAAGACAAGCGAAAAAGGGCTAAAGGGAAACACAAACGACAGCTGCAGGGGCAAAAGTGTCACGTGAATGGTAGTGTACGTGGCTCCAACAAAAAGTGTCGTGGCATTATCATTGCCCTTACATTAATTATGGCATGATTCATATTCTCGATGAACTCTAAAAAGCGAACCGTTTGATCACAAAAATGGTCCCGAAAAGTGCCCGTCTAAGGTGCTCCAAAATCATATGGATAGATCACACATAAATGCAGTTTCTATGGACTTCTATTGAAACTTAGACTGTCATTCTTTGTCAATCCCATCTCCATTTCTCTATTCGACCCAGATGAGTTGTTGTACTTGTTGCTAATAACAACTTTTGAAAGAAAGAACATGAAATGCTTCTTGAATCAGAAATGAATTGTTCGATACATCCAAAGAAAGACACACAAGCCTTTTATACTTACCACAGTAGTGCAACTACCAACTAGACTAAATAGTAAAACCGACTAATGGAGAGACTAACTAATTAGTTAACAGAATTCTAAACAGAGTTAAAACTAACTGCTATAAGTAACTAACTTGAATTATATTGATTTGTTATCAGCCCTTTGCAAACTGATGCTGGAAGATATGTAAGTTTCAGTTTGTCCCGCAGAGTAAGAAACCTGGCCACAGTGAGTGGCTTGGTCAGAATATCAGCAACCTGAAAACCTGATGGGACATGGCGTACAACCAGCTGTTTAAGAGCTATCTTCTCCCTAACAAAGTGAAAATCAACCTCCACATGCTTTGTGCGTGCATGGAACACCGGATTTGTAGCCAGAGAAAGAGCTGAAATGTTATCACACCACAAAGTAGGACTAGCAATCAAATGATGCACCTGCAAATCCTTGAACACCTGTAACAACCACACAAGCTCTGCAGCTGCATTGGCAAGAGCTTTGTACTCAGCTTCAGTAGAGGATCTAGCCACTGTGGCTTGTTTCTTAGCTGACCAAGACAACAAGTTTGAACCAAGAAATACACAATATCCCCCTGTTGAACGTCTATCAGAAGTATTCCCAGCCCAATCGGCATCTGAGAATGCTGACAGAACCAAAGATCCCTTGGTAAAGACAAGGCCATAGGCTAGAGTGCCCTTTACATACCTCAAAATTCGTTTTACGACAGTATAATGACATTCCAAGGGATGGTGCATATGCTGACAAACAGAATTCACAGCAAAGGAAATTTCTGGCCTAGTCAATGTAAGATATTGCAAGGAACCAACTAGGGATCTATACAATTCAGGCCGTGCCATAGGAGTGGTATTATCAGGAGTAACAGGTTTCAAAGATGAAGGAGAATCACAAGGTCTACAATCAAGCATACCGGCTTTAGTAAAAAGATCCAACGCATACTTAGCTTGAGACAGTATAACCCCTTTTGGGGTATGAACTACTTCTATGCCCAGAAAGTAGTGAAGTTCACCCAAATCTTTGAGAGCAAAAGTTGAGCTCAATTTAGTAATCAACTCAGTAATAAGAGAGGAATTAGGACCAGTTATCAGAATATCATCCACATAGACCAGGAGATAAACTAAATCATGATTTTGATGAAGCACAAATAAGGATGAATCTGCCAAACTGTTCTTGAAACCCAGAGATAGCAAAGAGTGAGATAGCATATCATACCATGCTCGAGGTGCCTGTTTGAGCCCATACAAAGCCTTATGCAGGTGACAAACATGATGAGGAAATTGATCATTGACATAGCCCTGTGGTTGTCTGAGAAAAACCTGTTCCTGCAGTGCTCCATGTAGAAAAGCATTGGACACATCTAGCTGCTTGATAGGCCAATCAAACTGTAATGTCAAAGATAGAACCACTCTCACAGTGGGCTGCTTTACTACTGGACGGAAAGTCTCAGTATAATCTACACCTTCTGTTTGTTGAAAACCTTGTGCTACCAACATAGCTTTGTACCTAGAAACTGACCCATCTGGGTTTCTTTTAATCTTATAAATCCATTTACACCCTACCACAGGGGCATTAGGAAGTAATGGCTCAAGAGACCAGGTGCCCTGTGCCATTAAGGCTGGATACTCATCTGCCATGGCTTGTCTCCATTCAGAGTAATGCATAGCCTCTTTAAAGGAGGATGGTTCAGTAAATGGAGGTGTATGTACAAGTAAAGACAAAGGGAGTTTAGGCACAGTGATGCCATTCTTGGATCTGGTAACCATTGGATGACAAGAGACAGAGCTAGATGGTTGGGAAGCTGTAGATATGGAAGAAAGATTAGGAAAAGAGGAAGAAGACTGAACAGGTGGACAAACAGGGGAATGAGGTATAGAGGAGGGGTTGCTAGAAGATAAATGTGGAAGAGGATGTGATATTGGTGATGCATTATTTAGAACAGGGAGTGAGACATGGTGTGAAGGACTCTGGACAGAGATAGGAACAGGGAAAGGACTAGGTGTAGCAGCAGGAAAAGTAAAGCCTTGAGGAAAGTTGTTTCTTGGCTTGAACCTGTTACCACCTCTGGTATTACGGTTCCCTCCAAAGTTATGTCCACCAGAAGTATTGAAGGTTGGATAGTGGAACTGCTGACTCTGTGTTTGATTACCCTGAGTTGTAGCCTGTGCTTGTGATATGATAGCAGGTCCAGAAGTAATGTGAGATGAGCTAGGAGTGGCACTATTATTTTGCTGAGCAAATAATATGGTAGATGTTTCAACTGGTTCTGAATCAAGGTATAAGTCTTGTGCAAGTAACATAGAAGCTAGACCATGAAAGGTAAGAGGAGCAGATTCAAATCGTGTACGTATTGCTTGCTTGAAAGAGCGATACTGTTCATTTGGAAGTCCTTTCAAAGTATGAAAAACTAACTCCTCATCATCTATATGAGTACCAGTTGCTTCTAATTTCTGAACCAGAGGCTTAATTGAATCAATATATTGCTCCATTGTTGTGGTTTTTCTCAGATTATAGACCCTACACTTAAGGTCATGGATGTGTGTTCGAGACAAACTACTAAACTTCTCTTCTAGTCTGGACCATACCTCACACGTCCGTTTGGATCTGACAAGATTAGGCAACAGAGATGAACTCACTGTCGCAATAATACATGACATGAGCATGCGATCAACGGTCTCCCATCGTTTATACTCAGGATTAGAACTTCTATTTCCTTGTTGATCACTAATTTCAATAGATGGAACTGTAACCGTGCCATTAGCATAATCAAACAAGGAATTAGCCAGTAATGCATTTTCGATATGTGTTTTCCATGCGAAGTAATTCGTAGAATCAAGCTTCTCAGTTACAAAGGATGAGAAATTTGCGATAAGAAAAGATAGACTAGGAGGTAGTTACTCAGTTGTTGTTGCTGCCATTGCTGTGATGCAAATTTGAGAGGAACGAAATCAGAAATGCAGAATCGTCAAACCCTAGTTTCTTCGTCAAACCCTAGTTTCTTCGAACACCAAGGATCGTGAATCTCAATCTTCTCTGCTTCAATTAACTGTGAAGACTTGCGTCTAGGTTTCAATTACACAGTCGATTGATGAAATCAAAAGAATCTTCAAAGAATCTTGCAGATCGAAACCCTAATAGCTCTCTCCTTTAACTGCTCTGATACCATAACAACTTTTGAAAGAAAGAACATGAAATGCTTCTTGAATCAGAAATGAATTGTTCGATACATCCAAAGAAAGACACACAAGCCTTTTATACTTACCACAGTAGTGCAACTACCAACTAGACTAAAAAGTAAAACCGACTAACGGAGAGACTAACTAATTAGTTAACAGAATTCTAAACAGAGTTAAAACTAACTGCTATAAGTAACTAACTTGAATTATATTGATCTGTTATCAAGGGGAATGTTAAGAAATATTGTCCCACATTGCCTAGGAGTGGAATGGGTGATCACTTAATATATGTTGGGACCTCTCCACTCATTGCCAATTGATTTTGAGATGGATATAAAGTTAGCTGAAAGTTTTGATTGTATACTGAAAGTGATTTGTTACAAAGACTTGAAAAGCCTTGACATGGGAAGCAACATCACTTTTGTACTTCAAAGGAAATAACCAGCAGTATCTAGTAAAGTCATCAATCAACAATAGGTAATACCTAAAACCAGAAAAAGAAGCAATGGGAGAAGGCCCCCCCACATCCATATGAACAAGTTCAAATTGTGAAGTAGTGTAAGTGGTGGAAGCAGGGAAAGACAATTTATGATTTTTCCCTTTATTACATGCATAGCAAGGAAACTGTGAAACAGAGGAAATAGAGAGATTATATGTCTTAGCTAGATGGTGTAGAAGACCACCATAAGGATGCCCCAAGCGTCTATGCCAATGCTCAGAAGAAGGAACTGTATGGAGGACCACAGAAGCATCTTGAGAGTGCTTAGAAGAAGGAAGAAGGGGATAAAGGCCCTGATGACAAGACCCCTGATGAATTATTTGATCGGTTAGGTTGTCCTGAATAGTGTATCCAAGGGAATCAAAAATTATTTTACAGTTATTATCAAGAGCAAATTGGTGGACTGACAAAAGGTTATGAGATATTTGAGGAACATGAAGTATATTGTTGAGTAGAAAAGTATGAGATGGTAGAGAAAGAAGACCCTTACCTGAATGAGAGACAGGTACAGATTGACCATTCCCTAATGTGACTGCTATAGGAGCTTGATTTGTGGGCATGGTAATCTGATGATGAGTATTTGTGACATGTGCTGAAGCATCTGAATAAAAAAACCTGACCAATCAAATTTGTAAAGACCAACCAAAAAACCATCGAGAAACACAGAGCGGATGTCCTCGTAAAGACCAACCAAAAAATCTTCCTGTGTTTCTCGATGTCCTCGTTGTATTGGCTGTTGTCGTTGATCGTACCGTATCCTGGTCTTATGTCTTGGTTGGGATAGGACAGAGCGGAGTCTCCTTCTAAGGCTCGTACTACCTGTGTAATTTCAGTAATGTTTGTTACCATGAAATTAAATTAACACCAACAATCAAGTTGGAATGCAATAATATAATCTTGTCTATAGCATCAGACCCTATAAAAGCCTTGAGATGGAGAGAGAGAGTGAGAGTGAGAAAACAAACAATCAGCATCAGGGTTTCTCACCATTTTCGCTGAGAAATTGCAACAAACAAATGAAGAAATAAAAATCACAATTTCCCTTAATTTCCCATCATTTCTCACCTCGTTTATTCATTCAAACGAGGGATGACCCTCTGGATGGTTTTTTGGTCTTTTTCCATCATTTCCACAATCCAAAGGCGTTGTCATCATGGTTATTGAAACAGTATAACATGACATAATCCACCGGCAGGGGCAGACTTGAGGGCAGGTGGGGTCACATGCCCTCTCAAAATTAAATACTTTTGCCTATGGCCATACACAGTTTCAATAATAGAACAGTAACACACGAAATTGAATGCCACTTATTTATACCTTACAAATAAATAGATCTCACATGTGTTGTGCATCAACTTTCTCCTGTAAGGTTATTATATTTAAAATTGTGAGTTCATATAGAGTGTTGGTGTAATTGTTTTTTGGGTAAATTAGCTTGAAATAGAAAAGAGGTTAACCGAATATACAGCCTACAAGGGGCATACCCCAGGAGGAAAAGAAAAAGGAAAAAAGGGAAAGAGAAAAGCAAAACCTAACCACA
The DNA here is from genome assembly GCA_963854785.1 of Vaccinium vitis-idaea. Lineage (NCBI taxonomy): Eukaryota > Viridiplantae > Streptophyta > Magnoliopsida > Ericales > Ericaceae > Vaccinium > Vaccinium vitis-idaea. The sequence goes on along the minus strand of OY978226.1, from coordinate 6,941,551 downwards.
ATAAAAGATATCCAACAAAGCTCAAAGCACACTACAACGAAATAACATAAAAACACCAAAACAAAAGAATGTCATGCGAACCTCAAGAACTAAACTCTTGAAGCCTTTAACACCTTGAGTTTCTCCTTAAGCTTCTTCTTGTTCTGATCTCTAATGGATGAAGGAGTTGAAGAATCACCCAACACCGGGTTTAACTTATGCCTCGGTCCAATGAAATCGCCTTCCAAAGGAATTCTTGGAGGCTCTCGAAACCGTGTAGACCGACGGAGAGCCTCGAGGGGAAGCTCTTGTTGAGGACTATCTTGACCAAGGAGAACCGGGGTAGTATCACAAGATACATCCCTGGAAACATCTATCTGTGTCACCACCTCAACGGAGGAGGCTCCCGAATCCTCACATTTTTCAAGAACGCCAAATGCGTTAGAAGTAGAAGAAACACGGCTAGACGAGGAGTTGACCAAAGGTAAGCCCGGAGTTTGAACTTTCCTCTTCACCACCTCTATCCAGGCACCCTTATTTTCACTAACTTTTCCCTCTTTCGCATTCCTCTCATGAACAACCGGGACACCTTGTCCTACTTTCTCCTTGGTACCTTGCTCCTGAACAATTTGACCTACACTCTCCTTGGCTTTCCACACTTGAGAAGGTGAAACTATGGGCTTAATAGTGCAAGAGTTAGTAGAATGGCCAAAGATCTTACAAACATTGCAGGCTTGAGGTTTCCAAGGAACCTCTACTCTAATTTCGTATGGCTCTCCATAACCCAAATTCACTACGAAGGACTTAGGAATTTCATTCGTTGCATCCACTTCAACACATACTCTAGCAAATGTCAATCTGCTATGATTTTGCGTGAAGTCATCAAGGTAAAGAGGGTTGCTGATAACACTAGCAATACTACTCAATCCATCATTAGTCCATAATTCAAGGGGAACATTGTAGAATTTAATCCACACAGGAACACTAGAGAACACGCTTTTAGTAAGTTGCATCCCAGGATGCCATTTTTTTTTTTATCACAATGTGTTTGCCCCTACAAAAGTAAGGACCATTCTCAAGAATGGATTCCAACTTGTTCTCGTCCCTAAAGTTGAACACAACAAACCCATTGTCTAAGGTGACAACATCCTCAACATCAATTTTCCAAACCCGTTGAGCCCAAGATCTAACTTGAAAATAGGATAAACTTTTATCCACAAAGTATCCCACAATAGCATGTTTCCATTTCAATGCCCCATCTTCAGAAATCTTAAGCGGGATCATAACTTGATTATCCACATACTCAATCGGGAGCCTCTTAAGGTGTCTACTTAGCTTACCAATTTTAACTTCATCGTTAAGTACAGGCTTCCCATTGGTCCAAGCATTCAAGTTAGCTTTACCTTCCGGCTTGTCCCCTTGAATAAGAGGAGACATGGCAGTAGCAGCCGCACACCTAGACTGACCTTGAGGTGGTGTCATGTTAACTCCACCACTCTCAGTTGCCATGACCGGGGTGCCAAGTTTAGGCCAAGTTTCAGTGATGACCAATGGCAATTGCAGCTCTACCGCGTCGGCATTTTTGGCCACCACCGAAATATCATCTTCCTCGTCAATAGAAGCAATTTCAACATCCGAGTAATCAAACGCATTGTCAATTTGGTCATGAAAATCCCGTAAAGTTAGCTTTGTAGCTGATTTTCGTTTACCCATAACAGATCTAGCCTACTCTTTCACGCAAAAGAGAGAAAGAGGGAAAGACGTACCGTGAAACGAGGTCAGTCAATACTCCGGTTAGGACGCCGGAAAAGCGCCGGAAAGCTGCCGAAAAAAGCGCCGAAAACGGTCGGAGGTGGATGAAAGCCCTCGCCCCAGGGAGTCCAAATATGCAAGTGATTAAGCTTGGAGATGCTCCGATAGTCGTAGATCTGGATTTGAGAGGTGTGGTGACCCTCAAATCCTCTCTCTCAAAAATTGAAACAGAAAAGCTTGGAGATCGTCTCCAATGGCTACCCAAGTGTTCGAACCCTGTAACAAGATCAAAAAACGAAAGACGAATCTCTTTGGGCTTCGCACCTTCGCAAGTCAATCTCCCACAGTCGGATTTTTGCACCCATTTCGAGAAACCATTCGGTTGCTTCTTGGACTCATGATCGATGATTCGTTCTGGGATTTTTCGATGTGGGTTTTTGCAGACTTTCGGGAACTGGATGCTCTTGAGGATCTCGGCCACGTCGGCGTTTCTCTTCACCCCAGCCTCTCTTCAAAGTTCTAGTTTAGCAGGTATGATCTTGTTGTATGCTCATTGTTGGTGTAATTGTTGTATCTACTTCTTTTATTATAGTTAAAAAAATGTTAAAGAATCACATAACTGTCTCAATATTCTAAAAAATATTCGAGACAAATTGTAAAAATATCTTTCACAATTATGTTTCACGAGTTTAATATCTTTTTTCTATTAATTTTAGACGTTGAAGTGAAAATCATGCAACGTGAAGTATGGTGTCTTGTAATAAAAGCTTAGGTTGAGTATCATCACATTTGCAGTTCATTACTAGGAAACAAGTTTAATTTCCTGATATTGTGATATTGTCAATAGAGTGCTCCCAGTGTTTCAAATTTCTAGGTCCGTCACTAAATGATGTGTCTTATGGCCCTAGATACGCTCATTCTTCAAAGCTTGTTCATGTTATAGCGAAGAAAGAGTCATTAGATAAACTTGACCAGAAATAGTATTTTCGAATATATGTTCCCCTATATGTGTTCTTAAGTACACACTCGCGCGCACATATATACATGTTAATATGTTTTTAGTCTTAAAGGTCTAGGCCATGACACAAAATCCATGAACAGAGAACCACTCCCTAAAGAACAGATTTTATCTGAACGAATAACTTGATCAAGAACTTGAGAACTTCTTGGTTCCTCGGGGATCAATTAATATGCATAAAACAATGGAGTTACTTGTTACAAATAAACTCTCAATGTTGTACAAGCCAAGGTAATTACCTGGCACATTCGTGGTCGGTCTTGAGCTGAAGAACGAACACATTTAGCAGCACAAGCAACCATGCGAGCCATCTCTACGCGGTTGTACTGCCCTTGCAACCGTTCATCAACAAGAGAGTCATAATTTCTATCTTCCAAAGCACGTGTTAGCAACGGGCTCGCCTGGAAAAAAAAAAAAGTCTTCCATCAGAGCAAAACAATAAAATAATGAAAAAATTAGCATAACATCAGGATCCAGACAGTTAAACATATATTGCCATTTTTTAGAAAGAGACACTGGATTTATATGTTCACCCAGTCTATTAAGCTAGTTTGAGTTGAATCAAGAGGTCGGCGTCCAGTAATCAACTCCAGAAGCATGACCCCGAATGAGAAAACATCAGACTTGTCTGTAAGTTTCCCATAAGAAGCATATTCCGGAGCCAGGTACCTGGAAATGGGGCAACTTAATTAGGAATTTGTAGGATATGAATGTGATCCAATATTCTAGGATCTTGCCACTCACAGACGGAACAAGAGTTTGAAACTCAGAAACAAAAACAGAGCATCGAACATAAGACGAAAGTAGCACAATTATATACAAAGAGAACACGAAGCTCAGTTTTCAGATTCCAAGATAAATTGAGCCAGAAAAAGTGGACAAATAACAGAGTTGACCAAGCTTGGGTATACACATTTAGCCCAAGTTTCAACAAAGTTGCTTTTCTCAAGAAGAATAATTGAAATAATGTATAAAATGTGGAGATATGGCACGTGAAGTGATATCTTTCACTAAAAAAATACTGATATAGAAGTCTGAACGCGCATCTATCCAATAAAAACACACACAAAAGAAAGACCATCAAGAGTTGAAGACAAAAGATGCTGAAAAGGTAGGTCGTACCCATAAGTACCCTTCACTAGAGTTGATACATGAGTGTCGACATCAGAAAAGAGCTTTGCAAGTCCAAAGTCTGCAATCTAAGAAGGGAAAAAGAAATCATGATTGCTGATAATTACAATAACTAATACTAATATTAAGTCATAAAACGTTATCAGTGGTATTTCACTTATAAGATAGAGTATACTTCGACACCCTGCTAATAAAATGAATGGGGAATAAAAGGTAGCAGATGCGGCTGCATTTAGATTTATTATGCCATGATCAACATTGCGAATCTCATAAGTATCTAATATTAAGTCTTGAGTCCTATCTATAAGACCCTTACCTTTGCTTCAAAGTTAGAATCCAGCAGTATATTATCTGCCTTGATGTCGCGATGTATGATCTTAGGATCGCCTGCAAGTACAAAATGTCAATTTGAAAATCAACAATTCCATAACATACCATGCCATTGCTTCTGTAATGAGGGGAAAATATAAAAACAGTGAGTAATTACAGTCCTCATGAAGATATGCTAGTCCTTTTGCAGAGCCCAAAGCAATTTTCAGTCTTGTTGGCCAATCCATGGTATGCCTTCCATTACCTGAAAGATTCTACTTCTAGTCAAGATTCTACTTGTTGGCCAATCCATGGTTGTTCACAAAGATCCGTTTTAAAATTAAAACCAAAAGCAGAAGCATTCGGCAAACGAGTTTACCATGTAAGTGGAACTTCAAGGTTTTGTTTGGAACAAACTCATAAACAAGCATTCTTTTGGCCCCAGCAATGCAGTATCCAACTAATGAAACAAGATGTTTATGATGCACCCTGGTAATGATCTCAACCTCAGCCTGAAATTCTTGTACCCCTTGACTACTTCCTCCTTTCAACTGCTTAACTGCAACTACTTTCCCTTTGGGAAGGACTCCCTTGTGCACAAATCCAAACCCACCTTCTCCAAGGAGGTTTGCATCTGAAAAGTCATCTGTTGCCATTGCCAATTCTTCGCATGTAAACATGGTCGTTGAAGAACCTAAAACCACCCCAGGGAAAGGTGGCAATTCTAAAAAGAACAAACCAAAATCAGAGAGGCAAGTTTCGAATGAGAAACTGATATTATGAAATCCGTGGATCATGTTCAATACTCCTATTCACGCAACATTAAGTATCGCCCATAAAAGATTCCGCTGTATAACATTCATCAAAATCATACACCCTTTCCTTACAAACATGAGTTGGAACATGGTCATCTGTAAATGTCAAAAGGTAGAAAATCACACGCAAATAATAAGTGAAATTATGCTTAGCTTTTCATTTTGTAAAAAGTAGACCAAATCCATTATCTGAAATTGACCATTCTGGAAATACGAGAATAGACATCGATGCGATCATTCAATTCAATATACGTACCTGTCATCTGAGGAAAGCAACCAAAGTCTTTGCCTATGCTAAAAGTATCAATCTCAACGGAGGAAACTAACATTTCTACATAGGAATCTAAGTTTGGACATTTGACAACCACATACAAATCCAAGTACGTACGTACAACATTTGGCATCCCTTTCTGTTTCTTCAGAAGGTACTCGTAGAAACAAACTTCTTCTTAATGATGCTCAGGCGATTAGGACAATGGATAAAATTGTGGGAGGAGAGGCAGTGGGTTCCGAAGATGATGTCATGGCTAAAGATAAAAGATCAAAGAGGAGAAGAGATGATTATCTGGACCACGGTTCATTTGGTAATGGAATAGGAGAGTGTCAGGGGGGCGCAGCCAGCTATCATTCTGAATCTATTAACACAGCTGACATTGAAAGGAGAAATTTGAGTATCAGAAATGCGCTTGAAACCGTAGCCTCATCAACCTCCAAAAAATTGCAAAAGGGAGTGAATTGCGAGAGTCGCATAAGGAAATCAAGGTTAATCAAAGAAGCTCGCGAGACTATGAAACAGACTGCTAAGTTAGGTGTTAAATATCATGGAAGAGAAAGCTTCACTATTAAGAAATTTTTAGAAGCGCAGGGAGTTGATATTACTGAACAAGAAATTGCAGATCTTGATGTGGTGGAGGAAGATGTCTCCAATTCAGTGGAGTTTTGATCTAGCTCTCCTGATTCGGAGATCTCTGCGATTTTTGGGTTCTTGCTTCTCTAGTTGCCTAGGTGGTTTTTTAGTGTTTACGGAGGGTCGGTTTAGGGTGGATTTTCCAGGGTGTATCTTTTCTCTTACGGTTGTCCTTTGGGGGGTGTATGTGTGGTTTGGTTTAGGTAATTAAGTCGTTGTGGGTGTTTTAGGGCCTCTACTCGGGGTGGGCTCTTTCCCATTAGGAATTTCAGGGTTTTGTATCTTTGGTTATCCCGTTGGTTTCTTGCCAACAATGTTATCTTTTCCCCTTTGGGTCCTTGGCGTTTTTAGTCTCGGGCCCTTTTAATCTTTGTAATCTGTTTTCAAAGATTAATAAATTCTTTGCTTAGCAAAAAAAAAAAAGTACGTACGTACAACATAAATCCATTAAAAAAAAAAAATATGTCCGTGTGTGGGCCTTTCACTCCAACACTAAACAATAAACACCCCATTTTTTTCTGAAGTTTGTTACACAAATATTATTGTCAGTATTAATTCGTACTACCCAGTAAAAAAGGTTGTTGAATTATACTTTCAAATAAAAGTGAAACAATAAATCCAAGAATTGATCAAAACCCCAAGAACTATCACAGCAAAAAAACTAACCCTAAATTGATGTCAAAAAATAGAAAAAATTCAAAGCGAATTAGAATGCACAACACCACCAGATTGAAAAGAAGTCAACTTGTACAAATTGATGTAGTTCTTTCACTTCAAAAATGTCACCTCCATTTCCAAAAAGAAAACTATTTTTATTGCAAAAACAATACTCCCTCCGTTCCAAAATAAGTGTCCCTTACTCTCTCTCTTACCATTTTTCAAATTAAAAAATTAAGTACTTCCGTGTATTGTGTTTCAAATTTTTTTGCACCGAATTAAAGTACTCAATGAGTACTTTAATTCGGTGCGAAAAAGTTTGAAAAACAATAAATGGAAGTACTAAATTTTTTTATTTGAAAAATGACATGACTTTTCGTAGTGGACACTTATTTTGGAACGGAGGGAGTATTATTTTTCAAAACACATATTATCCAAAACACACAATTATGGGTGTGGGGGCTCCATATGTATGTGAGAGGGTTGTATATGGTTAGAGATGAAATGGTTGTACAAGTATCATTTTTGAATCCAAAAAGAGACAAATGAGATTATATATTTTCACACACACACCACACTTCTAGTATGGGATCCTTCACTTTGCTATGGTGAGGATCTCCTATACACGTATTTGCTGGTTTACTGGCGCTTATAAGTTAGTTTTTCAAATTATTGGCTTAAAAAATTAAGATAAGTTATGGAATTATTTGTTATAGCTTTTCATAAATCATAAAAAAAATAAAAATTAACATGATTCCTTGAACAAACTATCAAATAGCATTTTATAAACTAAATGTCTACATTGCCCTAAAAGCTTGAGTAAGAATAACTTATTCATTTTAAGATTCTTTTTTCCATTCATATTTTAACAACTTAAAATAAGAAGTAAAAACTTCATATTTGAGCTCAAAATAATCTACTTTTTGTTGCGAGGTTAAACCTATTTACCAAGAATTTTTTTTTGAAAAGCAAAAATTTTATTAACCTTTGAAAACGAATTACAAAAATTTTATTTACCAAGAATTTAATAAGAGTGTAGAGTTGGTGTGAGGATAAACTAGATTTGGGAGGCTATTTAAGGAGTTGAAAAAGTAGTTTATCAAATGTGCATGTAATGTGTGTGAATGGAGAAGGGACAAATAGACAGCGAAGGGTCAGATTTATGGGGTGCCCAAATCATAGAGTGGTTGTATCTGTATCTTACAGTGCATTAAGTGTTTGTAGTTGAGAGATTGTGTGGCTGTGAGTGATTTATGCTAGCTATATGTATGTGTGTACATGCTGTGTAAAAGGTATGGGAGTCGAGATAAGTCAGAGAGACGAGAGTGAAAGCTTTGTAAAAGTCAGTGCATTATCACATAAAATTGTGTTTGTTTGTGTGTGAAAAATCTCCTCCTTCCATCAGCTGGTATCAGAGCACGGGTGACAAATCCTAGTGCCTTTTTCTGACGACAACCAAGAGCCAGACGGGCTTGAAAAAACCAACGAAACCGACGCCAAGACGAAGCTGCGGTAGCTCACTCACTCTGCCGCAATTTGTAGGACACGCTACGTGTTCTATTGATGTGACGAGGTTGTTTTTACTCCATTCGCCTCAAGCAAATTCATGTTGGGGTGTAGACAACCTTCAGCAGTATCGGGGTATGGGGGCGGGAGCCCCCAGGGACACGAGTGTCCCGCAGGCCGGAGTGCGACTTTAGGAGCATTCCGGACTGTAGCGAAAACGATATTTGAGGGACCTCAGTGTGTAATTTCGGCTATAGGCCCGACCTAATTATTTCGTTGTTAGCTTGTAATTAGGGGAACATGTTTTCAGAGAAAACAGAGTGAGAGAGGCGAGAGAAAACGCAGATCTCAGAGAAATTGCGAGAAGACTTGTACTCTTGATTTCAATTTTGATAAGTGGACTGGTGTGGCTCCCGTTGTTTTTCCTCGCGTTGAGGTTTTCCACGTATATTTGTGTCTCATTTTTCTTTCCGTTTTTCATTACGAACGATTACTTGTTTTTCTGTTCTGTGATTCATTGTTTCCAAGATCCGTAGGGTGTTGTGGGATTGCGAAAATCCTAACAATTCAGACGATGACGGTGAAATTCCAAGCACTCTATGGCTAAAGAAAATACGTTCTTTACACTTCCACGCTTGGGCAAGGAGAAATATGAGAATTGGAGCATCCAAATGCGAGTGCTCTTGCAATCCCAAGAGCTATGGGATTCAGTAGACGTGGGATACGTGGAGTATTCCAAAGAAGACGAAGTGAAGCTTGCATATGCTAAAAAAGCAACGCTTCGTGAGGCAAGAAAGAAGGATCGACAGGCGCTCTTATTGATCTACCAAGGGGTAGAAGAAAAGAAATTTTGAGAAAATCTCTGGCGCCACCACCTCCAAAGAAGCATGGGACATCCTTCGAAATGCCAATCGAGGGATTGAGAAGACGATTCGAGTGCGCCTTCAACTTTTGAGAGGGGAGTTTGAAGTGCTGAAGATGGAGGACGATGAGACAATCTCATCGTATTTCACGAGGACGTTCATAATTGTGAACCAAATCAAGAGGTATGGTGAAAAGATGGAGGAGGTTAGAGTCATGGAGAAAGTGCTTCGGTCGCTAAGTCCGAAGTTTGAGCATGCTGTGGTTGCCTTTGAGGAATCTAAAGACCTCAACACCATGACGATTGACAAGCTAATGGCAACCTTAGAGATCCATGAGCAACGGATCAACAAGAGGACGGCTGTGACTTCCCAGGATCAAGTTTTGCAGACGAGCTTGGTGCTAAGAAGAGACGAAGAAGAGCAACGCGGGGGGGGGGGGGGGGGGGGGGGGTTACAAAGAGGACGTGAGGACGTGGACGTGGACGTGGACGAGGGACGGGACGAGGATGAGGAGGTAGAGGGCAACAAGAGACGGTGCAACGAGGTCGAGGCCGAAGACCAGGACAAGGCCGAGGACGGGGCTTTGATATGAGCCAAGTAAAATGCTATAATTGCAATGACTACGGTCATTTTAGCAGGGACTGCACAATGGACGTTAAATATTTTAATTGTCTCAAGTATGGACATTATAGCTATGGTTGTACGGAGGAAGAATATGGAGAAGCGGATGAGCAAGTGAATATTGCAAAGACCAGTGAAGTGATGGAACTCTAGGCCGACGACAGGAGATGCCGTGGGGTAATTAGGTTTAAGGGGGATGTTATGAGGTTAAACCTATTTACCAAGAATTTAATAAGTGTGTAGAGTTGGTGTGAGGATAAGCTAGATTTGGGAGGCTATTTAAGGAGTTGAAAAAGTAGTTTATCCAACGTGCATGTAATGTGTGTGAATGGAGAAGGGACAAATAGACAGAGAAGGGTCAGAGTTATGGGGTGCCCAAATCATAGAGTGGTTGTATCTATATCTTACGGTGCATCAAGTGTTTGTCGTTGAGAGATTGTGTGGCTGTGAGTGATTTATGCTAGCTATATGTATGTGTGTACATGCTGTGTAAAAGGTATGGGAGTTGAGATAAGTCAGAAAGACGAGACGAGACGAGGGTGAAAGCTTTGTAAAAGTCAGTGCATTATCAAATAAAATTGTGTTTGTTTGTGTGTGAAAAATCTCCTCCTTCCATCACTTTTCGGGTTCAAATAAGGAACAAAACCCAAATAAGTGATTATTTATAACTGTTAGTAACAAACACCATTCATTAGCCTTTTTAGCAAATACGTTAAATAATGGAAAACAGGGTCATTCTAATTTAAACATTTATTTACGTTAAACATTATAGTTTGGATTCTGTTACATTTTTAATTTGCAGTAAAACTTAAAGATTACTTTTCGTTAAAAATGAAAAATTCAACTTTTATAGTGCTCAAAATTTGATTTCAAAAGCATTTACAATTTAGTTTCTCTAAAACTAAATTATCTCATGCCACTACAAAATAATTTTTAAAAAAATAAATTTCTAAATATGAACTTAGAATTTTATGCAAACATATGGTTTCTTTAAATCCGGAAAACAAAATAAAAGTTTGTAATTTTCTTTTATTACTTCTCTTTCCCTTCCTTTGGTACTTTTTATTTCCTTTCGCAAGTTCGGAAAACAGCAGGTAAACACCGAGCGTATAAACTTAAGCCCTAATCAAATAGATTTATCCAGCTTGATAATACTAATCACAGTCCAAAAATATTACATAAATGATATGATGGAATAAAAAAACTGCTAAGTCCTGAAGTTAAAACACTGTATATACACTACTGTTGACTTATGGTTGGGATCTTTTTTATTTTATTTGATCAAAGAAACATTTTCCACTCAAGAAAGCTATTCACCACTTACAAAGGAATTACAATTATTAAGGATGAATCTGAAAACAACGCGACAACAAAGCTATGAACAAAAGTATGGCTTTTGATACTATAGTTGGTGTTCCTACTGCTGCTAGTTGGATGATGGATGTTGGTTTGAGGAGTCTATTTGACAGTGGGAGTTCTACTTTTTTTTTTTCCTTGTTGATGGTTGAGGTTTTGGGACAGATTTCTTTGTTGATTTGGTTGCTATCTCTGAACTCTGAAGTTTTGGGTGCAGTTTTCGTTTGCTGCGGTTTCTTTGCTAGGCTTCCTTACTCTTTCATCCAACTTATTGTTGGATGTTCACTTTTTTAGGGATAACTCTCTCATGCGTTTGCTACATGTTGCTAGTGTTTTCCTTTCTTTTTTACTATGTATCCTTATTAAATTTATGTAATGAACATATCTTTTCGCCGATGAAAAAAAAAAGATATGAAGCAAATTATAACAAGATAGGAGAGTTTTCTAATGCATCTAGACATGAGACTCATTCTCATATACCGTTAAAAGCAAAGCCGGCTTTATGGCATAAGCCAATGAAACTAAGGTCTTTGGCCCCGAAAAATATTTAAAATTTGGGCCCAATTATGTAATTCCCATATATATAGTCCGGATCTAATGAGGGTCTTGTTTCTTATTCCACATGGGGTGGACTTACTGGAGCTTTTTTATATTTTTTGGTGGAGTGCGAGTGCGAGGGAAAGTGGTCCTGAAAGTTGGACCAGCCAGTACTTTCCCTTGTTAATTGTATATTAATTATGGTTAAGGTACTTACGATACGCGATACGATTTATAAAACAAGAAAAACGATACACGATACGTATCCCAATTTCAAAACTTTGATCACTACGGGACGAGGGTGAGCAAAATACCCGTCAAACCGCGAATCCAATCCAAACCAATCCAAGTCGAACAGTTTGGTTCGATTTTCTTGTAATGTGGTTTGGTTTTGGTTTTAAAAAATTAAAAACCGTGATAAGCGGTTTGGTTTGTGGATTTACATTGACGGCTTCGGTTCCAAACCGATCTGGTCGTACAATATTTATACAGATGTATATATATATTTGATATAATATTATATGTGGAATTTGCTTAGATACACAAAATGAACTCTTTTTTTTTTTCCTAGTTAATTACTAATTTCGTAATCTAATGCTTCATTCCACCAATCTATTCATTCACTTCCAATATTAAACCCCTAAATTTCGTACGATTTTAATACAATAAACATGCACGGCTCGGACTTAGTCAATTGGTTTCCTAATCTTTTTGCTCGTTAACTAATTTTCAAATCTAGTACTATATTACATGGCTCTCTTTCTTCACGGATTACTAGTATATATTCTACTCTTTTTTAGTTAGTTGATGTTACTGAGTTTGGTAATTTTGACAGAACTTGTTTTAATATAGTTATGAGTTAACTTATCTATGCAATTTTTAAATTTAAATTGTTTATGAAGATTATATCTCAATTTCAAGAGAACCGTGGTTCAAAACCGAATCCGAACCATATTTTAACAAGACCAAAATTGCTAGAGCTACACATACTCAACCACACTCAACCACACACCCTCACCACATGTGAGAGGGTGTGTGTGGTGAGGGTGTGTGGTAGAGTGTATGTGGCTCTATCACTATTCAAAAAATAAATAAAATTCTCCTTTGCATCGTCTTCACTAAGGTGTTTTTTTCGCTTTAAATTTAATGTTTTTACTTTCTAACTTTTAACATCTTGTCATTAATTTGATGATGTAACTTTTTAAACTCGACTTGCAGGTGCTGGTGTCAATAATTTGATGATGTAATTTTTTAAACTCGACTTGCACCTGCTGGTGCATCGGGTGTTTCTCTAAAATTGAATTCAGACCGTGTTTTAACTTTTCAGAATTCTAAAGTCTGATACAAAAATTACCGAGTATTACATAACACAAAAAGGTAATTTCGAAAAGGGTAAATTTCTAGCCGTTAAAAATAAATAAATTAAAATTTTCCGTTCTTAATTCTCCTTCCCTTCCTTAATTTACACTCTGTTTGTTTGAAGAATACGTATATTTGAAGGATACATATATGAGGGGAAAGTGTGATATAACAACAGGTGGACATAGAAAGGGATATGATTGGAGGGAGATTATTTTAGAAGGGGAGATAAAAAAATTACTTGGTTTGTTTAAATTTTTTAGAATGGGGATATGGTGGGGTGGATAATGGATAATGGTGTAAAAAATTGGTGGAGCGGTAGATAATGGTGTAAAATTCCTATTTTTTTCCCTTGGATATGCATTGGTCTGAATTCTTCTACAAAAATAAAAATAAAACAGGGACTAGTCTTCCCTCTCTCAGACACACACACGCCCATTTTCTCTCATGGCGTAAAGAGATCCAAATGGGAAAAATAAAACAGGGACTAGTCTTCTCTCTCTCAGACACACACCCCCATTTTCTCTCATGGCGTGAAGAGATCTAAAGGGCAAACTGTGGCTGGGAAAAAAGTTTTGCACACGAGGATGACGATGGTCCGATTATGAAGACGGTGGATGCATGGCCAGATTTAGTGGTTCAAGCTGGGGATGGATTCACTGTTTTTTTTTAATTTTTGTTTCCTTTCGCAAGTTGAATGCATAAAAACGTGACAAAACAGCAGATCGGAACGAGGAAAAAGAAAGAAAGAAGCAAACCTTCAGGCTTCTGCTGTGATGAAGTACTAGAACGTCGTCTCCCCTTACACATCCCCTTACACATCTTACACAACTTACATAAGACAAAGAGTAAACGGCCCACAATCGCAAGAAACCCAATACAGACCAGAACCAATAGTGACACAATCCATCCCTCCATCGAGAAATTATCAGAGGAGGATGACTGACGCGGCGGCGGAGCCGGAGGCGTAGGCGTAATGGCAGCTATGGACATCCTCAACCCCCTCTCTCTCTATCTCCCTCCCAATGTGTGTGTGCAGCTATGTGTGTGTAGTACAGTGACAAATGCTCCAGCAGTTCGTGACTTCGTGTTGACTTTTGTTTGTGGTTAAAATGATACGCGATTTTTTGCCCTTTTTTTTTTTTTGAACCTGAGGTGGGGTTTGTATTAGCCCTACAATAATTCTGATTCCACGATGTGGAATTTGTGTTCTGAACCTAAGAGTCTTACACGATGTGGAATTTGTGTTCTGATTCCACGATGTAGTTTTATTTTCGTAGACTCGAGTATTATATTTGGTTGACTGCTTGTTAACCCTCGCTATTTCTCTTTTGGGTCCTTGATAGCATATGATTGTTGCGTAGGGGGATGCCAACTTAGTTTGGATTTCTCTGTGATGTCTTTTCTCCTGACCCCTTTTAATATTTATAATTCGTTTTTAAAGATTAATAAAATCTTTTTTGCCGTTCAAAAAAAAAAAAAAAAAAAACTTTCAAGTGGATTTGGGTATTCGTATTGACACAAGTCACTACATTTCTATAGTGACTTCAATTGTGAGCCCTCTATAATCTGTATTTGGAATCGGAGTAGTATAATTTGTCGAAAATGTTAAGTTGATCATTCATGTAAAAAATCAAATTAATTGGATATTGGTAGTTCGGATACTATTAATATGGATGACCAATATCATTTGGAGAATACACTGTACAACAAATTTGTCTCAATTGTGCGTCTATCAATCTCCGATGATCATAATTTTTTGTATCCATAATGTGTTCAACATTCCTTAAAAATGAACGGTACAGATCCTAAATGAAGATTTTAGAGGGTCCACAATTGATATTACTACGGGGATGTAGTGATTTGAGTCACTGTGGGAATCTCAAGTCCAATTCGAGGGACTATGGAAATGGAATTCACAGAGACATTATCTTTTTGAACTGGTCACAGAGCATTACAAAAAAGGTGGATTAGAGGAGTTATGGAACTAAGATGTGGACTAGACATGTTACAAAAAGCTATAATGGACCTTAGAGTAATTCTTTATTTAAAAAATCTATAAAACAATATCTTATTTTTCAGAAATCAGGCCCTGAACTCCTTCTCTTCTTCCGCAAATCCTTTAAATTTCACAAACCAAAGAAAAATTGAAGCACATTATGCAATTCTAAAACCAAATAAAACTCAGAATTCTCTTACAATTGATGCTTTCAAATAGAAATTTAGTGCTTAGAATTCTCATTCAATTGATGCTTTCAAGTAGAAATTCCACTAAATCCATTTCTAAACATGGATTCATTCAAACTGTCAGGACTTGATCATCCCATTAATCCACTAATTTTAAAGGGAAAATTTCAAAAAGACCCCTGAACTTTCTGACAATTAGCAATTTAACACCCGACTTTAACTGTCAACAAAACCACACTCGAACTTTATATTCCGTCAACAAAAAAGCCCCTGCTGTCCAATTCCGTCATGTTTTTAACTGAGGAGGCCTAACGGATGGACTTAACAACAGTTTTGTCCGTTAAGTGCCCAAAACGACGTCGTTTTGGGCATAACTCAAAAAAAAAAAAAGTTCAGGGGCTTTTTTGTTGATGGGCACTTACAAGATTAAGATCCTATAATCTTAATGAAACCTTAAACGTTGGATCGGCTACTTATATATATCCTATTGAGTTGAATTTTTCAGGGCTAACTCAAAAAAGTATTTTCAAAATAAACGGCTTGGATCAGTCGTGTGGGATCCCGGAATGGAACCCACACATGCTACAACCATATTAGTATTAAATGCGAAATTATATAAGTTATTTTATTTTATTTTTTTATGTGTCTATAGTCCAACTTTTCTAAAACTTTACCATGATCACACTTATTAAAAAGCAAAAAGAATTCAGTAAAAACAGAAGAATACCTCAATAAAATTAAATAGTCTAAGTATCAAGTCAACGTTGGAAATAATTTTAATATTTAAAAAAAAAATTCTACAATTTGCCAAGTTTTACTTTTCAAGTGTGTCTACTGTAGATGTATCCAGAAAAATTAGTAAAGGTTTTAGAAAAGTTGGACTATAGACACACAAAAAAAAAAACTTAATTCAATAGGATATATATATATGTGTGGGTCCCATTCTGGGATCCCACACAAACGATCCAAACCGTTGATTATTTTGAAAACACTTTTTTGAGTTAGCCCTGAAAATTCAACTCAATAGGATATATGTAAGTGTCTGATCCAATCGTTTAAGGTTTCATTAAGATTATAGGATCTTAATCTTGTAAGTGCCAGTCAACAAAAAAAACCCCTGATTCTTTTTTTTTTTTTTTGAGTTATGCCCAAAACGACGTCGTTTTGGGAACTTAACGAATAAAATTGCTGTTTAGTCCATCCGTTAGGTCTCCTCATTTAAAAACGTGACAGAATTGGACGACATGGTTTTTTTTGTTGATGGAATATAAAGTTTGGGTGTGGTTTTGTTGACTGTTAAAGTCCAGGTGTTAATCGCTAATTGTCAAAAAGTTCAGGGGTCTTTTTGAAATTTTCCCAATTTTAAACTATCTACTATCATTTCTTGTTGGAAATGATTCAATTCTTCTTGCTCTTCTCCGTGCGTGTGTGCGCTAGGTTCGTCGACCACCAGATTCTCCACACAACTTCAACTTTCTAACATCTATGACAGAGAAGTTTACAGAAAATATAATAAAGTACCAAAATGAAATGGGAATTTCAGATCTGAATCTCATACATACCTGCAGCATTAAGAGGAAACCATCGAAATCTCCTTTCGTTGATACACTATCGATCAACAATCCTGATGCTCGGTCTTACTTAGTTCTCTTTCTGTAGAAGCTAAAAACGGTGAATTATTAGAGCAGAGATGAGACTCTGAAAATCCTAAAAAAGCTACAAATCTGGTGTGAACGATATGAAGAGCGAGAGAGAGAGAGAGAGAGAGAGAGAGAGAGAGATGGAGAGATTACCAGATCGGGTGGTTATGTATGCATGAGAGAGAGAGAGAGAGAGAGAGAGAGAGAAAGATAGAGAGATTACGGCTGTGTTTGGAACTTGAGGATGAAAGTGGAAAAGAAGAGAAAATAATTGGATGGAAAATGAAGAGGAAAATTAAGAATTTTCTTTTGTTTGGTTGTATGAAAGAAAAGTAAAGGAAATAAACTTTCCCTTGTTGGTTTCAAAAGGAAAAATGAAAAGAAAATAACCTAAAGGTTGGTTATCGCTCCGATCCAACTCCGGCTGCTGAAATCTATGGCAGGGAGAGAGAAATGGGAGATGGAGGATAGGAGGTGAAGAAATCTACGGGTTGGTGTGTACAGTAACTCCGTAGGCGCTGTGTATATTTCTCTTCCCTAATATTTCTCTTCTCCCTTTTCATTTGGTTTTTCTCTGGTTTTCTGTTCCCTTTCTCTTCTCTCCCTCTATAGCAGCAAACAAACAAAGGAGTGGAATTTTTTTTAATTTTCCCTTCCCTTCCACTTCCATCCCTAACTTTCAAACAAAGCCTACGGTTCATTGATCATGCCGGCGTCGGGTGGGAGTGAGAGGCAGACGAGGAGGGGGAGAGAGATGAGGACTGCGTTTGGTATCATTATTAGAGAAGAGGTGAAAGAGAAAGCTTTACCACGTGGCCTCCAAACCGTACCCCTAAAAGAAGGGAATGAATAGGTAAAAGAAAATTCTAGGTGTTCGAAATAATTGAAGCACGCAACATTATGACCCACAGGACAACACGACAAACTAATGCAATGTAGGTAATTACAACACATTCAAAGGGCAAACTCGGCATCAGAAAGAGAGGCCGAAAGACGAGTGGGAGTTTTTTCGTTTTTAGTATAGGCAGATCCAGTGACAGCTCCAGGAATTTGTATTAGGGTATTCAGAAATTACGTTAACTTTACTAGCTCTATTACCCTACAATATATGCAGTGAATTTCTATTACCTCTATTTCAAAAAGATTGTTTACTACGCAAAATGAGAATATTTTCCAACGAAAATCAATCTTCTTTTAAGTTATCGTCTTGCGTTGTGGACAATTAATCTTTTGAGAATGGTGGCAATATAATTCTATAGTTTTCTGAAAGAGGTTTCATATTTTAAGTTCACGTTAAACCAACATATTCATTTAATAGTATCCCTTTTGAAAGAAATTGTCGCGATACAATGAGATTTTTCTATGACCGACTTCCATTCGAAGGAAGCTTGTTATGATTAACAGGTTTTGCATTGTATTTGAATTGTTTTAAGCTTTTCCATAATTCTAGAAGTTAAACTAAACAAACAAAAAATT
Organism: Vaccinium vitis-idaea; assembly: GCA_963854785.1. Taxonomy (NCBI): domain Eukaryota; kingdom Viridiplantae; phylum Streptophyta; class Magnoliopsida; order Ericales; family Ericaceae; genus Vaccinium; species Vaccinium vitis-idaea. Next base: position 6,923,438 of record OY978226.1, on the reverse strand, counting down.
TGGTCAACGTAATTTTGTGAATACACACTTACTTCATTTAGACCATCGGCAATGGATATTGAGAAAAAGAAGGGAGAGCACAATACTTCGGTCAATAGATTCTTCTTTTTCTCTTTTTTTTTTTTTCAAATCTCTTTTATTATGAGTGTGAGTTTTGTTTGAGCTAATATATTAAGTGTTCATCTATGGATTAGTTCGATTGATGGGTGTTCATAATGGATTGACGGAGTGTTTAAATACAACTTAAACTAAAATTACCACTACTAAAAGTCTAAAAAAAAAAAATTTTAAGGGTGGTCCGCAGCCGCCTGTGGGTAGATCAAAAATAGGAAAAGATCTTGGGTGATTCTATTAACAATCATGAAAAGGCTAGATTCAGCCCACTAAAATTTAACTAATCTTAGACAAAAATACCCTTATGTACAAAGACTATTTTGTCCCTTAATTTAGTGGGATGAATTTAGTACAAACCAATCACACACTATTCTACAACCCAAACAAAAAACACACATGTTACCCCTTATCTTCTTCTTCTTCCAAACATTATCATCTATGAAAAAAAAAAAAAACCTCAGCAGACGTGCCTGCCTTCACAACTCACCCACCAGCCCACCATTATCATTCGCTTCTTTTGTTCTTCACCTCCCACCTCAAACCCTAAAATACTTTCACTCCCCACCCCATTCCTCATCTCTCCCTCAATGGAGAACCCAATGGAGCCTTCCATGGAAAGGTCTTCCCCTTCCATTGTTGACCCACTACTCAAATTTTCAAATGGAAGAAATGGCAATGGGGCCCAATTTTTCGATACAAACAGCATGGAGGTTGACAAGGAAGATGATCGGAAGAAAATGGTGGTTTGGGAGGCAAAAGCAACCGAAGAGGTAAGACTCAGATTTAACTTTTGCGTTTTTCGTTGTCCGTAATTCAGATTCCCAGTAATGAATTTGCACAATGTTTTTAGAATTTAAAGTTTGAAAGTTGTACCTTACTTTGGATTGTAAAACATGAATCATATGTTTGAAAAAGCATTAGGTTTAAATTCCCGCCATATGTTTCATTTGTTTGAAACCAAAATTTGTTTATATATTCAAAAGTTAAAATATGAATTCATACACTTAATTCAGTTTATAAAATCTGAATACGGGCAAGTGTAGGATTTGTAGATTTAAATCAATTCTTTATATCCGAACAATAGTAAACATTTTAGCTTTTAACATTTGAATGTGTTACATGTGTTCAATTGTTAAAACTTGAATTTTTGATAACAATTCATGATTTCCTTACCGAAATGTTTGCTGATTTTTTTTTCATATATTTTTTTCTTGTTTTGTTCAGTGTGATGCTTCAACGCATGATAGCCACGTAGGCCCATCTTTTACTCTATATGATTATACGCATTATTTACAACAGATAAGGTATAAATTTAGCGTATTTAGAAGTTGTTGTATCTCGTATCCATGTCATGTCGTGTCCTAATGACATTTGTTTGATTTTTTTTTTTTTTTTTGGGGGGGGGGGCATTTGGTGTTTCGCAGCGAGTTTCGTGGATATTTTTTTGGGGTTGATCAAGTAGTTGAAGGGGAAGTTGTCTAGTAAAACATGGTGATCTTTTCGGTAGCAAGCTGGTGATTTTGGGAAGCTGTCCTATTAGATTTGTACAAATCAAGTAGTTCAAGGGCTCGGATTGTTATGTGTTTTGACTGATTAATTAATTATCCCTTTTTAAGGTTGAATTGGGATTCCTTCAGTTCTGGATTTTTGTTAATTATCTTAGAATGCTCTTTATCCATCCAGTTTGGATATATATTTGTGTCTCTTTTGATATTTCGGCCTGGACCGGACTTGGGCATGACTGTTCATTTCCTTTTTTGCTTAAACAGCAGGTTCCAGCCGATACTGGCAATTACGAGACCAGTTAGTCTAAGTGAAATCAAACTTGACATTATGTTCATCAAGAATCTCTGAAGTGCAAGTTTCATTTTCATGACCAAGCTGAGAAGTTTATAGTGAATTGGGTGGAAATTTTTACTATTGTTAGAAGAGCCAAGTTGAGATGTTTTCATGACCAAGTTAAGACATTATACTGCTGTAAGAACTTGAGACTGCACCATTCATTCATTTCTGGGAAAAATTGTGAATCCATTAGTTCTGGAAAAAATATGACACGGTTTCCTTATTTTATGACCTAGCCTGACGCCTTGCGTCTTGTCTCAAACAAACAACATAAAAATTGAGAGCTTTTATAATCATCATAAGCATTATTAAGAAGTGGAAGATCAGATGTCATTAACCAAACTCAATTCACAATCCAAATGTTCATAGAAAGATCTTCACAAATACCAGAACCATTTTATACACATCCAACATCACAAATACCATAAGCATTTTCATAGAATGATAGAAAGATTTTCATTCCATTCATTCATAAAAAGAAGTACAAAAATTGTCCATTAACTATGAGCATTTTTTGAGGCAAAACTAAACGGCGTGCGAGACATCGGTACAAAGCTTATCCTATGGAGTTAATTCATGTGGACCAGTTTGTTGATGGTGAGTAGCCAAATTCTTGGGCTCTTGACCACTATCAAAGCCAGCTACTTCATTTGCAGCTATAAATTTGATAAGTGATGGAAGTACTTCAGGAGAGTCGTACTTTGACAAACCCAGATGTTCAGTACTTTCCATAACAAAGCAACTATACCTGCAGCTATAAATAGTTCATAAGCAGTCAGGGCTTTTTACAACAATACCTTAACTAGTGCCATAAATTAAACTATTAAGTTGAAGCAAACTTTTGAAACTCAAGTGCCAGGGAAAGTTTCCAAATGCTTTATGACTCATTCAAATGATCAATAAGTAGACTACTAAGACTAGTAGAGTAACAAACCCAATAGAGCAGACTTACAGTAGAACAAGACAAATACAAATTATATTTGATAGCCAGGAAACATGAGGGGCAACCCAAAACAAGCATCAAAAAAATTCCCAACAACTATCTACATGCTGTAGAACTGAATATATAAAATACCCCTGGAAAGCCCAAATGCTCTATCTCAAATTCATGTACTAAAGACAAGTTAAACTCACTTAAACAATGACAAGATCAATTTTACTCGAGAAAAAACGTAAATAAGAATATTATAAACGAACATTGAACCCCTCTCCGGTCCAGCCATTTCTTCACTTATTTGCTCAAATTGCATACCAATTAACATCAAAGATAAATTTCCATATGATTGAATCAATTTTTAAAACCAAAATTCACAACATTCATAGATAAAAAAATGAATCCCCTAACTCAATTCAGATTCAAAAAATTGAACTGAATTATATCATACATTCAAACGACATGGAATCGAAAATGTTCAAAAGTCATGAACGGTCAGTATCTTAAGAACTAAAAAACATAGGAGGCATGCATAAAAAGGTCAGTGGTATAGAAAGAATAACTACTAGGACAAAGAAAAGAGAGAAAACCTAAACGGGACTGCGTTATTACTTGTTCATTAGACATTCTGATCTTGAACGAGGTTTAATAAAGCCGATCTCGAATAGCTTGAATCTTCTATACATCATAAGCCGAATATGCGTAGGAGTAGTTTCTTTGAGCTTGGTTTGAAGGCTTAACTAGCATAAAAAAATAAATAAATAAATTTCAAGCTTGGTTTGCTTATGTCACAAACGGATTTGGAAAAAAGAACTCAAAGCTCGAGAAGCTCGAGTAGCTAGGGTTGTTTATCAGCCCAGTTTTTACATTCTAAAGTTACAAATGTTAACTAAAACAACATTCTCAAATGGTATGTTAAGAATTCTTAAGTTCAAACTGGTGCACATATGCTCTGATAACAACAATGTTGCACAAATAATTGGAGTCACGAGGAGGCAACTTGAAAATTCTTCAATAGATAGAAAAGGGTCCTCATGATTTTGGACAAAATGGCTTTGTATCATCTAAGAAGCTTGATTACATTTGATTTTGAACAACAAAAACAAAAACAAAACAAAAATTGGCCCGTTCATCGTGGTTTGAACTGCCCATCTATTGAATTTAGACGTTAGATATGAACAAACATGTGTATACACTCGCCCGCGTGTATATATATACAGCTAAAGTGATAAATACATGTGTACGACACACACACACACACACACACATACACACACACACACACACACACACACACACACACACACACACACACACACATATATATATATATATATATAGAGAGAGAGAGAGAGAGAGAGAGAGACTCACCATGGTTGTGAAGTGTTGAACATAGAGAGGAGAACGAAACCGAGTGTTGCAAACCCTGGTGGAGATGAGAGATGAAGAAGATGAGCCGATGGAGAAGGGGACGGGAGTCGGTGGTGGAGGTCGGTTGGAGCCTTAAACAGAGAAGCCACAAAGAAGAGAAGAGGGAGGAAGGAAGACGACCAGGGGAGGGAAGTTAGGGATTTAGGGTTAGGGTTTTGGTAAGGGTAAATTGGGAATTAGATCGTTTGGTAGGAGAGAGGTAGATTGGGAAAATTTGGAAAATTTTGTACAATTGTATTTAGCAAGTTATGGGTTTAAATTACAAATTTGTATTTTTAATTTTTAATGGGTTGAATATAGCGAAACGGTGATTGTTAAGAGCATCAACAGTAGCTAAGTTAAATTTTTGGCCAAAAAACATGATGCACAGTGCATATTACCTTGTCACTATCAACACTCCAACAATATTATCCATTTTACCTATCTTTTATTAAAATATTAATTTTTGCTTTTTAAAAATATCATAAATATATTACTCTAACACACATCTATACTACTACACATCCATCACCGTCGTGCTCTCCCCTACCCAAAACTCCATCGCCGTCGACCAAAGCTCCGTCGCTGTCGACCAAAGCTCCATCACCGTCGTGCATCTGGTCGAAATCTCGTCGGAATCCACTCTAATGGTGTGAAATCAGAAGTTACAACCTCAAATCACGCGATTTAGGGTTTCAATCGTACCTCTGGTTACCGTCGATGGTCGTCGTAGCATTCTTTGTCGTCGTTGTCGCGGGACATCGCTGTTGCCGTCGTTGTAGGAGAAGAAGAGGCCGGTCTTCTGGCTGTAGGAGAAGGAGAAGGAGAGAGAAATGATAAAAAAATTGGATGGAGGGGGAACAGTGTTTTGGCTTAGCTGCTGCACCTTCCTTTTCTTCCTCCTCTTCTCCGTTTTGCCTCAAAACCTAGGTTTGGCTTAGCTGTTACTGATGCTCTAATAGAATTACCAAAGATCTTTCTTGCCGAAACAGAATCCATTTGCGTGCAAGCGAAAAAAACACACACAAAAAATAAATAAATAAATCCAACCGGTAACCCATTCTCCGTAGTTCGCACTCTCTGCACAATTTCCGACCCTCATTCTCTCTCTCTCTCTCTCTCTCTACAGACAACTATGGTCTGTAGTTCTCCGTCCATACTCTATTCCACACCTTGCACTTACCCCAACGACTCAACTCCCTTATCTTCTTCTTCTCCCACTACTTTCAATTCTTTCAAACAATACCCTAGGTTTTCAAACCATGTTCCACGCGCCGATACTCTTTTCGCCCAATTCGGAGCATCAGAGTTCTTACGAAGGTGTCGGTAGACGAGGATGGGTTGGTGGAGCGGTTCATGCGGAACAATTCGGCTGCGGATTTCATGAGGTCAAGAAAGTGGGTCCCGATGGAGGAGGTGAAGGTGATGGAGACTCGGGGGAGGTGTTGTGCACCCCTCGGCCGTTGGATCGAGTTTTGGACGGCTCGGATGCTTTTGGCAATTTTTTTTATTTTGATTTTTTTTACCGGTAAAAAATCAAAACACATCCGAGCCATCCAAAATTCGATCCAACGGCCGAGGGGTGCTGTGCACAACACCTTGCAGCAGGGGCGGAGCCACATGGATACTAGAGGGGTCAGTTGACCCCCCTGACCCCGAAATTTCTATTGAGATTTTACTAGTTTACCTCACAAAATTGCTAATTGACCCCTCTTTGATTTTTTTTTTGCCCCCCTGAACCAAAATCCTTGCACCCCCTGAACGCGTCTAATTCTTGCCCCCCCTGAACCAAAATCCTGGCTCCGCCCCTGCCTTGCAGACGTCCATCGTTACTTACCGGATGAAGTTTCCTTGGTCTCTTCTCCAACCATTTCTGCTGGTATATAATTTTAACAGCCTCTTATTCAAGGAGAATGAGTCTATGGTACATACACAATTTGACCAATGTTTGTGATAGGAAATCGAAATAGGTTGTAATACCCCAGTTCCAAAAAGGTTGTCCCTTGTTCGACAAAGATGCATTCGCTGTGTTTGGTTAGATAGTTTAGTTTAGTTTTGATGATTTCAGCAAGTGTAATGAGTGGAGAGAGATAGAGAGAGAAATGAGGGAAATGATGATGTCATCAAAACTAAAACTAAAACTAAACAAAGAAACGAATAAAGCCATTATTTTTAAGTTTTCATTTTAAGGACCAGGCAATACTAACACCAAATGTATTTGTAACAAGGTTTAAATGATTCGTGTACCAGCATCGTCGAAAGTAGTAGCAAATAAGTTATGAGGAGCAAAATACAAACTCCAAGGGGTTGGTATGTTTGGCAATGTGTGTAACTTGGTAGTTTAGGAAGGCTTCCTCCTATGGTCTCAGGTTCGACTCCTTGTTAGTAGCTATTTGGTTCACCTCAACTCACATGTAAGCATGATAAACACTTGCCGAGGTAATGTAGGGACCAATTTGAGGTGAGCGCAGGCTAGGTTGGTACCCCTGAAGGGAAAAAAAAGGAGTAAAAAAATAATAACCATAAAAATTTCATAATAGACAACCAAATAGTTCATTTCTGAAAGACAACTAAATTATTTAAAACCATTTAAAATAATGTGAAAGAAATTGTGTCTTAGAGTTGGTACCTTGGGTTTTGAACCGAACCAACACATGCTTGCACCAGTTCATTTCTGATCCGGTGTACACCTTGCACCAGTTTATTTCCGAACTGGTGTACCCCTTTGTATGAACTGAAGTGTACCCAATTGGTGCATCAGTTAATTATAAGGAACTGGTTCAACCATTTCTAATGGTCGTGACCTTCCGGAACAGGTTCCTGGTTGCCTATAAATTTGGGACTTTACCAGCCATTTCATTCACTCAATTTCCTTAGTCACACACTGCACTTTTGCATATAGAGTCTGAGAGAGTTCTACATAGTTTCTGTTCGTTGGGCACGCATTCGAAGTGCTGCGTTTGTGTGCGAAAAGATCGTTGTATCCTAGGAGGTGGACGTCCAGAATCGTGAGCACCATAGCGAGGGCGAAATCTGCTTTAAGTAAACAGTGATTCATCGCTGCCTCGATCTACTTACCGATTGATTTTGGTATTCTGTAAGTTATCATAATTAACCGCTATATTTTTCGCTTATAATTTCAGTTTATGCACTACTGGTTTGTTACCCATTAGTGATTCTGAAGTGATTCATTTTGGTAGTGCTTTGTTCAATAAACCTTTTTCCGTTTCCGTCTTTTACCAAATCTGTTCTTCATTTCTTTTACGCAAAAACTTGTTTTTCTACATTTAGTTGGCTAACACATTGTACGTACCGTAGGTTTGTCCCACAATTAATTGTTTTTTTTTGACATATATGGTACTGCAACTGTGTATGTGTACGTAAGATGTTCATTGAAGTCAATAGGTTTAACGATGGTTTGATTTGTCCTGCTATTAACCAGTTCACCTGGGATTACCTTTGGGGCTCTGACGCTGGTGTGTGATTTGTTTGTGCAGGTTGATTTGGTTTCAGCAGTACACATTGCTGATAGAGAGTATGTCTTGCTACTTGATTTTTGGATGACAATTTGCTTTTGGCCCACCTATTTTCTGCTTCGATTAACTTTGTATAATAGTTGTATGTTCTTTTTTTTGGGGTGTGAGTTGGTACTTTCTATTTTTCTTTTTAGTTGGTTCTTTCATGGTTTATTTATAGTATTATAATTGGGCTTGAGTGAGAAGGTGTCATCGCTTATTTTATTTACTTAAACCACTGCCTTTAGAGCGATAGGACAAAAGGAACGTACTTAACTAAGGTCACTTGACAAAAAGCAAGCAGCTTATCTCAATTACTTGAGTTTAGTCTTAGAACCGAAAGACGTAACTTGAGGAGTTTCCCTGAGAGAATAGCAAAGCGGATCGGATCGTAGATTCTCTTCAAGTGAACTAGCCTATCCTTTGTATAGCGCTTTCACTGTGGTTGGAACAAGGACACATTTGATTATTAATTTCAAAATAAAAAAAAACATTTAGCCTTGAAAACTAAAAGTCAATAGAAAACATTTTCCAAAATAAAAAAAGTCATCCGATCAGATTTTGTTAAAAATGTATAGGATGAAGCCATTTTGGGTATTTTTTTTGGACGAATCCACGCGGTGGACGTTAAAAACACATTTTAAACACATCTAACGGTTCGGATCGTCAAAATTCAGTTCGGAAAGTGCAAAAATTGCTTGGTCCTCACTTTATTTAAAATGAAGGATCCCTCATTAGAATATATATATATTTATAGGGTTTGCTTCACATCCGGACTTTTAATTTCCGCACCTTATGATCCAAATTTTTTTTTGACGATCCGATCCGTCCAATGTGTTCAGAAGGTGTTTTCAAGGGTCCAGGCGAAAAATCTTCAAAAAAAAATATCGGGAAGGGCTTGATCCAAGCAGTTTTCGCAAAAAATATATATTTACATTTTTTGCGAAAACTGCTTGGATCAAGCCCTTCCCGGTATTTTTTTTGAAGATTTTCCGCGTGGACCTCTTGAAAACACCTTCTGAACACATTGAACGGATCGGATTTTCCAAAAAAATTTTGCAACACAAAAAAACCCCCATTTTTTCCTTAAATCCGGGAGTGTGGATAAGAAGTTTGAGCTATATATATATATAGGCAAATTTTCTAATAAGGACCTCCTAGATTTAAGAAAAAATGTAATTTTTTCACTTTAAAAATTGTTTTTGGGAAATCCGAACTATCCAATGTGTTCAAAAGGTGTTTTCAAGGGTCCGTACGGAAAATCTTCAAAAAAAATACCAGGAAGGGCTTGATCTAAACAGTTTTTCGCAAAAACTGTATATTTACAGTTTTGCAAAAAACTGCTTGGATCAAGCCCTGCCTGTTATTTTTTTTTTTGAAGATTTCCCACGCGGACATTGGACGGTTCGGATCGTCAAAAAAATGCTCGGATCATAGGGGTCTGCAAGTCCGGAGTTCGGACTAGAAGCGGCCCCTATATATATATATATAGGCAAATTTTCTAGTAAGGACCTCCCGTAAATAAGAAAAAATATAATTTTTTCACGTTGAAAATTGTTTTGGGGAAATCTGAACCGTCAAATGTGTTCAAAATGTGTTTTTAAGGGTCTGCGCGAAAAATATTCAAAAATAAATACCGGGAAGGGATTTATCCAAGCAGTTTTTAACAAAAAATTGTATATTTACAGTTTTGCAAAATACTGTTTGGATGAAGCCCTTCCCGGTATTTTTTTTTTTTTTTGAAGATTTCCCGCATAAACCCTTGAAAACACCTTCTGAACATATTGGACGGTTCGGATCGTCAAAAAAATGCTCGGATCATGGAGGTCCGGAAGTCCGGATAGGAAGTGGAACATATATATATAGAGTCCCCTTCCTATCCAAACTCCTTTAACTTAGTTAAGTTACGGACCTAGGGGTATTTTCGACTTTCCAGACCAAATTTCGACGATCCGAACCGTTAGATGTGTTTAAAAGGTGTTTTCAAGGTCCAACGCGAAGATTTGGTAAAAAAAAAAATACCCGGAAGGGCTTGATTGGAGCTGTTTTTCACAAAAACGCTATATTGTGAAAAACAGCTCCGATCAAGCCCTTCCGGGTATTTTTTTTTGCCAAATCTTCGCGTTGGATCTTGAAAACACCTTTTAAACACATCTAAAGGTTCGGATTTAAAAAAAAAAATTGGGAAGGTGGAGGTCCGGAACTTAACAGAATCCGGGAGTTTGGAGGTGAAGTTTGGTGTATATATATATATATATATATATATATATATATATATATATATATATATTTATTTATTTATTTATATTTATATGTGTTGTACATATGTTTTATAGTTGCAAAGGGAGCGCGTAGATAAGCATTTTATATGTATAATCATGAGTGAGAAATGACATCCCAATAGATTCTTTTATGCCAAATATATAGATTACTTCTCTTATGCCAAATACACGCAGCCCCAGTATAAGTTCAAGGAATAAACACAACGTCATGACTGGCAGGCTACTCTGAATAAATGCAGCACAATGGTTTCCTTTGAGATTAGGTTGAACCATTGGAAGTCAAGATGGCATCCTAAAAGGCCACCACTACCCATATTCCATGTCTTGAATTAGCTAATACTAGATGCATATCCATTGGTATATCCTTACCACCCGGGATCAAAAGGAAGATGCATATCCATTGATTCCATGCACCCACTTCACCGTTTCCATTTTCGGGTAGCCCATATACCCTTTGGAAAACTCCAATTTTCTCCTAGTTACAGTCGTTTTTAGGTGTCAAATTCTAAATGAAAGTTGTAGAGGGCGCCGAGGCCTTTGACTTCGACATAAGAATCACCCAAATTGGTTGAGTTTTGAGTGAGTTATAGCCATCCAAAGTTCACTAAAGATCTCGGCTATATTTTCCAGACAGCTCTCTGACCTTTCACAAATCGCCATTTTTCTCCTAGTTAAATTGGTTTCTAAGTTTAGAATCCTACTTCAAGGTTGTAGAGGACTTCGAGAGCTCCATTGTAGACACAAGAATCATCCAAAACGGTCGAGTTTTGATCGTGATATTTCAGTTCAAAGTCGCAGCTGGAAAATTTCATTTTCACAGCCAATCCAAACCCACCCGACTCCAAAAAAAACCACAAGATGATACCCGTAACGTAAATACCGGGTCCAAAAATTCGGGTTGATTATTAGTCGAGAAATCTAGTAAGGCAGTATGTTCTACATAACTAAATCTCAAGATGTATTGATTCAAAAAACCATACGCTCTGATACAAACTGTAAATCATATATTTATATTTAAATCATATATTTGTATTTATTCTGTTATGTGAAAACCATATATAACAAAGATCTTAAATTCAACACATCTTAAGAATAATAAAATAAACGTACCTTTGTTGGCCATCGAGATTAGAGAGAATAAACCCCTCAATTAGAATCATCTTGATTCTTGGATCACCTTCTTCTGTCTGTCTCTAACTTTCTAGAATGTCCAATGACTCCTTATTCATTAAGGGCCCTTTTATGTAGAGTATTTTCCAAACAAACTCTAATTGGTTATGATGACGAACCTTATCTTTTATTGGCTTATATGATATTAGAGTCCCGAATGTAACAAACATGCATAAAACGTGAAGTCTTAGTTGGGCACAAAAACGTGAGTCTTAACATATGTCATAAGAACTTCACACATAATCATGAATATGTATAAACTTTTACATAAACGTGATGAAAACTTTGTAACTTGTAGATGTACAAACTTTTAAAAGTATTATAAACTCAAATTTTGTTACGTTTTTATAGGAGTATACATATAAACTTACTCATCAAGGAAATGAAATATTTATTGGAAGTTATAGACCCGTATGAGAGCATAAATATCAAATATTTTTTACTTGTTAAGGCTCATGAATAAGTTTGAGTTCAATTCAAACAAGCAAGTTTGGGCTGGAGTTCGAGCTTGGCTCAAATTTGTTTAAGAACTTAATAAACGTATATGAACCTTGGGCCTCCTTCGGCTAAATTTAAAAAATTGATTTTTTGGCTTTTTTCGTTTTGTCTTTATTAAAAAAAATCATTTGTTAGTTTTGTGTCAAGATTTTGTGGTTTCTGGATTTTTCTCGTCGAGACGAATCCAAAGAGTATAAAATTATGGTCAAAAGTAATAGTTTTTTGAATAAATGCGAAAATAAACTATTTTTTTGGATTATTTTTCGTTTTTTGTTCACAAAATTTTAAGTTTGGCTAATAATTTTATACTTTTTAGATTCCTCTCGTCGAGAAAAATCAAGAAACCATAAAAAATCGACCCGAAAACTAATAAATGCAAAAAAAATTTGAATAAAGAAAAAATGAAAAAAACCAAGAAATCAATTTTTCCTTTTTAGCCAAAGGAGGAATCATCGCTCGATTCGACTCTTTTGTAGCCAAAATAAGAAAAATAGGAAAAAAAATCTTTCTTTGCTGAAACAGAACCCATTACGTGCAAGCGAAAACCAGAAAAAATCCAACCACAGACTGACGCCATTTCAGACCCTCTGGTTCACCTCTCTCTCTCTCTCTCTCTCTCTCTCTCTCTCTCTGTGTGCAGACAACTATGGTCTGTAGTTCACCGTCCATACTCTGTTCCACACCTTCTACGTACCCCAACGACGCAACTACCTTATCTTCTTCTTCTCCCACTACTTTCAATTCTTTCAAACAATACCCTAGGTTTTTCAAACCATGTTCCACGCGCCGTTACTCTTTTCCCCCAATTCGAGGCATCAGAGATCGTGCGAAGGTGTCGGTGGACGAGGATGGGTCAGTGGAGCGGTTCATGCGGAACAATTCGGCTGCGGATTTCATGAGGTACAAGAAAGTGGGTCCCGATGGAGGAGGTGAAGGTGACGGGGAGTTGCAGACGTCCATCGTTACGTACCGGATGAAGTTTCCTTGGTCTCTTCTCCAACCTTTTCTTCAGGTATAAAATTTTAACAGCCTCTAATTCAAGGAGAGTAAGTCGATGGTTCACTGTACGCAATTTGACCAATGTTTGGATAGGAAATCGGTTGTAATACCCTAGTTCCAAAAAGATTGTCCCTTGTTCGACAAATATGCATTATTTTTAATTTTTCATTTTAAGGACCAGAAAATACTAATTAACACCAAATGTATTTGTAACAAGGTTAAAGGATTCGTGTACCACCATGGTCGAAAGTATTAGCAAATAAGTTACGAGGAACAAAATACAAACTCCAAGGGGTTGGTATGTTTGGCATTGTGTGTAACTTGGTAGTTTAGGAAGGCTTCCTCCTATGGTCTCAGGTTCGATTCCTTGTCAGTAGCTCTTTGGTTCACCTCAACCCACATGTAAGCGTGAGAAACACTTGTCGAGGTAATGTAGGGACTAATTTGAGGTGAGCGCAGGCTAGGTTGGTACCCTAGAATATCCCCATCCCCCCGGGGAAAAAAAAAAGAGTCAAAAAATAATAACCATAAAAATTGCATAATACACAACCAAATAGTTTGCAACTGATCATGAATATAGTTAACTTCACTTTTGTATGGTATACTTGGTATCCCGTATCCGTAGGTTTGTCCCTCAATTAATTGTTTTTTTTGGCATATATGGTACTGCAACTGTGTATGTGTACGTAAGATGTTCATTGAAGTCAATAGGTTTAACATATGGTTTGATTTGTCCTGCTATTAACCAGTTCACCTGGGATTACCTTTGGGGCTCTGACGGTGGTGTGTGATTTGTTTGTGCAGGTTGATTTGGTTTCAGCAGTGCACATTGCCGATAGAGAGTATGTCTTGCTAGTTGATTTTTTGGATGACAAATTGACAATTTGCTTTTGGCCCAACTATTTTCTGCTTGGATTAACTTTGTATAATAGTTGTACTTTTTTTTTTTTGGGTGTGAGTTGGTACTTTCTATTTTTCTTTTTAGTTGGTTCTTTCATGGTCTGTTTATAATATTATAATTGGGCTTGAGTGAGAAGGCCTCCTCACTTATTTTATTGACTTAAACCACTGACCTTTAGAGCAATAGGACAAAAGGAACGAACTTAACTAAGGTCACCTGACAAAAAGCAAACAGCTTATGTCAACTACTTGACTTTAGTCCTAGTACCGAAAGATGTAACTTCAGGAGTTTCCCTGAGAGAATAGCAAAGCGGATCGGATCATAGATTCTCTTCAAGAGAACTAGCCTATCCTTCGTATGGCGCTTTCACGGTGGTCGGAACAAAGACACATTTGATTATTAATTCCAATGTGGCCATTTCCACTTTACGTAAGCGAGCCCGGGCTTTTTCTAGTTGTTCAATGACCCCTCCCTGCAGTTCTTCTGAATTGCGGATGATAGTATGATACCAATGCATGCTACAATATTGTCAACAAGTGGCGGACTTCGTTCCCCTTGAGTTTTTATGCTAGCCAATCCCCTCGAGTGGCATCTCAAAGACGCTCCCACAGAACTGGAAGCGTCGGAAAATGAAAAAGATGCAGTATTGATCATTATGACAATGATACTGTATAATTAGGTGATTCTAAATGTTTTCTTCTTCCCTTGTTCGTTTATTACACAAGCTGTGAGCGGGTGCGTCGGAACGGGAGCAGGTGTGGGAGCGCGCAAGGATAGAGAAGTAATTAAGGTTTGGAGCGTCACTAGTAGGGTGCATATATCTACAAATGACAATGAAGATCGGGTCTTAAGGGCTTCACTCTTTGATGCCTTTCCGCTTTGATCGGAGAGAATGGTTCCATGGCATAACGTCCGTTAAGTACCTTGATTTTTGGAGGTACAAGGGGCCGTTGTGTGATTTTATTGCCAAAGGTTAGGTCTGCTTCTAGTCCTTCCCATATAGTCCTTCCCACCAATACCTTCATTGAATGGGGATTACATGGGTACTCTTATTATTTCATAGGTAACGATAAGTGGGAGTAAACATTGATGAGGAATATGATATAACTCTTTTAGGTTCTTTAGAAGCTGTGTTTTGACATGGAAGTCGTACAGGTATTAAAAGTCGTTTTTGTATATCTATATCCCATGTGAGAGTGGATTACGAGACCCTTCATAGTTGGACAAAATCATCATTAGCTTGACATTCGTTAGTTGACGGGTTTTCTTAGACTATTAGTATCCGATTATTGTGGATGTTGTCGTTGCAAATACAGAGATGCATAGCTTTAGGGCCTCTTAAATATAAATTGGAAGACAGAAGGAAAAGAAGGTAGTTAGGCGAACCTAAACAACCTGCTCAGCTGCGCCCAGCAAACTGTTTTTAAACCTTGTTGCGTTATTTGAAGACACTGGTCTTGGTTGGGCAACATATTATAGGCAAAGGATCGAGTTTGGGTGGGCCACAGACAATTGTAGCTAAAGTATTACTAAAATGGACACTTGACACGTCACGACACCAACACTCCTGCATGCAAATTGGGAAAATGGAGGATGTTTGAGCTTGTCCCACTTTGGTTAATTATTACCTCCAATTAGTATGTGAGCCTAGACGGTCTATCCATTCATTGCCAACTGATTTTGAGTTGGATGATTTAACATGATATCCTGGTATGAGAGCTAAGCTTTCAGAGGTGGTTGGATGATTTAACATGATATCCTGGTATGAGAGCTAAGCTTTCAGAGGTGGTGCTTCAAGTTGTGATAGAAGTTAGATTGACAAGTGAACAAATCCAATTTGATGGATTTGAGTTTTGTTGAAGACATTTTATTCTTTTCACGTTTTACCTTTTTTGTCCTGGTTGACCTGAAATTGAAACCGGAAGAGCCAAATCTGAGCAGGTCTTACACAATGAGAGTTCATATAAGCCCAAGCTGGTGGGATGGACCTGGGTACGTGATTGTGTATTCAGGCTGGTACCCCCCGACAGGATTCACCTGAGATGCCATCCGGTATAGTCCTGAATTAGAGAGCAGGTTTATACAGATGGTGGTAAGAGTTGCACAGTTCTGGGAATTGTTCTTCACTCTACACCTTCCTTGCTTCTGGAACAACTAGGACCGTATTAGCCAATCGCCTCCCCAAACCATTTTGACGTCATATCATCTAGATCCACAAACATTTGAATCACTCAGAACATTCACAACTTCTAGTTTTGCTGGAAAATCTCTCTCCCAATGTCTGCATACTACTTGCAAATTGTATGTAAACATTCAGAAACCGAATTCCCACCCATCATTTACGTTTTCCGGCCTGGCTTTCAGATTGTTTTCTTACCCATTTCCAACCTGTTTCAGCTTTTCTTACAGTTCCTAAAACTTTTCCGAACAATGATGCCCTGTTAACCATGCACGACCATGATTAATGATTTTAGTTTACAAGGAAGTATTATATAAAAGTAATACCTGGATTATGCGGGCTGCGGGCATATGTTCTTGGAACTAACACACCTATAGCTTGATTTGCTTCAAACCACTGGTGGTAATCACTACTTTTGCTTACATAATTTGTATATATGCATAGACTGCATACATATGTATGTAAATATGCTGAGAGAGTAATCTTTTTATTTTGTTCCTTATCCCGCTCCCCAGCTGTTTACGGTGGCTGTTAGTTGCACTGTTTGTGAGTTAGATATAGCTTTGTGCTTTTTCATACACGTGTGCTTCTTATCAAGAAAATGATCATATGGAATCTCTCTATCAGTATTAAGTTTCTAGTTTTGTCTCTTCACCTCTTCACTTGTCTTGAATTCTTAATGTTAATTTTTTGCTTGACCTTCTGTCTTTAATTCAGATATTTTGCAACCCTTCAGAAGGAACTTGAATCCTATGATTGTGTGCTTTATGAGATGGTGGCTAGTAAGTCTGCTTTGAAGGGCAGACAAAGTCCTAATGGCATGAAAAAGCTGAAATTTTTACCCAAACGGGGCTTTGATATTATTGGGTGCATTCAGCGGCTGATGGCTAGAGCGCTTATGCTTGATTTTCAATTAGACTGTCTTGACTACCAGACTAAGGGTTGGTATCATGCAGATCTGGACTATGAAACCTTTGAGTACCTTCAGGTTCTACTTCTCTTTGTCCTTCTTCATAATTTTGATCATATGATATTATTTATATATTCTCATGATGCCCAACTTCTTTACTTGAGAAGATTGTTTACTTCAATCTCAATACATCCATGTTGTAGTTATAATTCTTTGAGAGCTTGAAGGTTAAGCTTCACTTAAATCCCTTGACTTTCCTCCTTTGTGATGACCAAGCTATTTCTTGTACCAAGTATGGAAGAACTTGAGCTGATTATATCCTGGGATGCTTTCAAGTGAAAGCTATCCGAAGGGAGAGAAATGAAAGAGGTGTTTTGTAGATCATTTTTCATTTGAGTAAGTATTCATGAACATCATTTTTATGTCAATGACATTCATTATGGTATTATACATTCCTTTCAGAGCCGAAAGGGTGAGAGCATGTTTTCCTTCGCAAGGGACATGACAGGTAAATCGACCAAGGCCATGTTGGAGGAGGCCATGTTGGAGGCTGATATAAATGTGGAAGAACTTGGTCCTTGGAGATCCAAGCTTTTGTGGGCTTCTCGCTTTTTACCTATGCCTCTTGTTGGACTGTTCTTAATTGAAAGTGTTTGCTTTAATGCGGAAAATCAGGCATCAAAATATCCAGAGTTAGAAGCCTTGTCCAGGTTGGATTTTAGTACTGCTCTGAAGGTCTTCCTCGCAAAGAGTATGGCATCTGAGTAAGTACACAGAAGGTTGTTTTAGATGGAAATGCTGGTGTTAATGGTTGATGCTTTTATATTTCTATTGCTTTGCATCGAGTATAAGCATTCAATGATTCATAGCCTTTGTGGGTCTTTCACTCAGATGCAACTTCCCGAATACAATTTGTCTGCTATTGTCATACAGCAAGGTTGCAAACATTTTCCTAAATTTCCGTACCCAGTGGTTAAGAACGAGGAAATCGTTGGTCACAATATCGAGAGTCCAGAGTCCAGACCAATGGAACGTAAGCATGACGTCGTTTTAGATTATCTTCCACCAGTGATTGAGACCCAACCAATGATGTTCCCAGAAGATCTACGTATTCGACAACAAATATAAATTAGATGACCTAGTTCCATTTGAGTTTTATTTTTTGTTGCTTGGTGATCTTGGCCCTTAGTTATAGGACTGCCTATTTCGCTTCTGAGGTTTTGGTGAGAATTTTTTCTGGCAGCTGCATTTATTCAGTTTGGGTTGTCAAATTTTGAGGATGTTCTTGTTTCACATTGTCTCGTTCAGTCATAGTTGATTGACCTAACAAATGATATTTTCCCAGAAGATATGCCTGTACTAATAGAACTGTCTATTTTGCTTCGAAATATTTTTGTGATTTTGCAACGGCATGAACTTTGGGTTGACAATGACATTTTAAATGTTTCACGGTATCATTTGAATATTTTAGTAGTGTCTTTAGTTTTGCTTAAACACTTTCCGAGGAAGCTCTTTTCATATCCATTGAATTCTATGAATTGTGTAGGTTAGTGGCGGTGACTAGTGAACTGGAGGCGGAATCTGTTATGATTGGTGAGAGGAACTTAGCTGCAACAATAACACTCCGAAGAGCAATGGAGGAAGGCCACAACAAGATTGCCATACTTTATGGCGGTGGACACATGCCGGACTTGGGAAGGCGGTTGAGAGAGGAATTCAACTTCACCCCTACCCGGGTGAAGTGGATAACAGCGTGGTCCATAAAGAAGCAGAACCTGAACAGCAGTTCCCTTCCGTTTTTAAAAACAATGGCAGAAATTTCTGGGTGGCCATTCGACCGTTATCAAACTCTGGCACTGTTAATATTTTCCTCTGTATTAGGTTTGGATCTCTGGTTGTGGCAGGTTTTCTTTGGCACTGCCGTGAACTGGATCTCCGACTTTTGTTCGGAGATTTTTCAGTATTTCAATGGTGCACAGTTGATGTGATACTCTTTATGGGTTTATAAAATCTCATGTTATTAGATCAGAACGTAGGGAATTGGTAGTTCTTGTTGGATGGTTGTCTTTTGTTGTACATGCCACACTAGTTTTGTTCTTCATCCTTTGATCTTGTTTGTCCATTTTCAACGATATTGTCCGACATGCGATCGACAATACTCCCTCTGTCCCTTTTTAAGTTTGTTGCTTCGTATACACTAAAAAAGGGACGGAGGGAGTAACGTATTTTTGTGAATTACTATGTTTTTTAGCTTTTCCGCCTCCTGTCTATAAGAGTAACAGCAAATCATTGACCAAAATACTTAATGGAGTAATTTCAGAAAAAAGGGCAAACAAAATAAGACTACTGAACAAGATATCTGATCAGTTTTATATTTTTAATCAGGCAAAATGTTTCTGCGTCACTTCTCATGGAGAAAACGTGGTGCCAAATGGGTATCACAAGTACCAAAAGTGATTTGAATGGTCAGAATTTTAAATAAACTCTTATACTTGTGGAAGGTACAAAATTCAAATAAACTCTCGCTGTCCACAAGTAAGAGTTTTTATTTAAACCGGACCATCCAAAACAATTTCGAAACTCTTACTGGTTCTTGTTTATTAAAATTCAAAATGTTTAAAACATTTTTAGGCAGCTGTGAGGGGGCGTTG
The DNA here is from genome assembly GCA_963854785.1 of Vaccinium vitis-idaea. Lineage (NCBI taxonomy): Eukaryota > Viridiplantae > Streptophyta > Magnoliopsida > Ericales > Ericaceae > Vaccinium > Vaccinium vitis-idaea. The sequence continues at coordinate 6,904,033 of OY978226.1, read as the reverse complement.
CGGGTACCACCTAAGGCGCCACGTGGTATCATATATGCACCCAAAATTTTCTCCTTTTCATGACTGTACAGGGAATTTGTAAGAATCATGAAAGTCAAATCACAAATCATGGAAGTCAAATCATAAGCGAATATCGCATTTTAATTTGATTTAATATGAAATTATGTTAATTGAGGAAAGTCACCCACAATAATTTGGCAAATCCATATTTTTGGTAGATATGGCAAAAATTGTTTATTTTTATTGAATTTTATTAAGTGCATTGTAACATTGAGACTTATCTTTGCATCACACAAATCTATTGCATCCCCCATGAAAATGTTTGTGTGCAACATGTCTTGCGTTGTATGGGCGCAACGCTTCTCAGTCCTTATGTTTGTTGCACAAATAAATTTGATTTATTTGAAAGCTTGTTTTGTATTAAAAATAGACGCTTGTTTTGCACTAATTGTGTACAATGTGTACACCTAAAAGGACACATACAACAGCCTAGCTATATGAGAGTTTAGGGCATTACCAGCAATGTAGCAAAACTAATCTATTTTAGTTATTTTGCCTAGGCAGAATCCAAAAACTCTGTTCCAGAAGCCTCAATAAAAGGCTAGGTATTCTAATATTAGGAACATTACCTCACCAGTTGCATGGAGTTTTATTGAGGTACCGTTGACTCAATATTGTACTCCCTCCGTCCTTTTTTAAGTGTGTAGTCTCGTAATTCTAACTTATTTTCTCTCACATCAATTTTTACATCTTCTTTTCACTACTTACCCTTATCAATATAGTAATACCCACTAACTTTTCAAAACGGAATCTACTTTTAAGGGCAAAATAAGAAATGTACGCACTAACTTTTCAAAATACACTTATTAAGGGACAGTTCAAAATAAAAAGTTAAACACTATAAAAAGGGACGGAGGGAGTATGTTTTTATCATTTCTCAACAAATTTTGAGCCAAACATGCTACTGAATAGTGGGCATAGAGAGGCTGTTGTAGTCCAATTTTGTGAATTTCTCTAGCAAAAAAAGCTAGTATTTTCCAAAATAGAGAGGTTGTTAGGGAAGTAGTCAAAACCAGGGCCGGCCCAGGGGTAAGCCCCGGGGCTTGGGCAACCCCTTGGGCTGGGGCAACAAAAAAAAAAAAAAATTCCTGAAAGTTAGATATAAATTTAAAATAGTTTCCCTATAGAACACAAAGCTGGTGGTTGGTACGGTGGCAATGGGATGATGCCCCTCACGTGTGAATGTAGGTTCGACTCCCCATGTCCTCTCCTCTTTGGCTTTTTTTCCTTTATTTCTCCATTTTTAATAGTTTTGGCTCTTTTGGTTTTTCTTTCGGTCCATTATATTTCAAAAATCACATTACTAAATTACTTTTGTTAGAAATTTGCATTTAACAAGTGTACCATTAAATTTTGATTAAAAAAATTAATCCCATGGTGGGATTTCCAAAAAAAAAAAGAAAAAAAGATCGGGTTTATTATTTTTTTTCACACATGTTCAACTATGAAGCAGACATTTTTTATTGTTTTTTTTAAAGAACTCTTACACTCATCTTTTTAAGCTTAAATTTTTTTGAATAAAGACAAAAATAAGTGAAAAAGACAGTTTTTTACATTTTTTTCGATCTTATTCAAAAATTTGAAAGTTCTAACCATAATCTTTTACCTTTTTGAATTCTTCTCGTCGAAACAAACCAGTAATACTCAAAAAATCAATGCAAAACTAAAAACACCACTAAGTGGGCAACCAAGCCTGTGGTCGCCGCAGGGATGGAGCCAGAGGAGGGCCAGTATGGGCGGTCGCTCCTACAAGGGAAAAAAAAACCTCTAGTATTACATAGAAAAAACTAATTTTTCGATGAATTATACAGGCTCGCCCCTGCAAAGTATTTTGGATAAACACATTCGCCCCTGTGTAATGAAATTCCTGGCTCCGTCCTTGGTGGTCGGGCTTGGGCAACCTAAACATCGAGGCTGGCCCTGGTCAAAACATGAAATGATGCTCCAAGAGCCTCAACAAAAGGATGGCTATTTTACCGCAAAAGGGAAGTAGCACAACAAATGTGTCCTAGTCTTGAGTCACACTGATCATTTAGCAAAACAATATAATAAATATATTGAAATGAGCCGATCACGCAACACCGTCGCTTTGGCCGAGTGGTTAAGGCGTGTGCCTGCTAAGTACATGGGGTTTCCCCGCGAGAGTTCGAATCTCTCAGGCGACGAATTACAGCCGTTTCTTTTTTCACATTCTCTCTCTCTCTCTAATATTCGAGTTTCACGGTGGAATTTTCGCAGAATTCTGTGCATTAGTTGTAAGTTGTAACCTCCCAAGAATTAACTTCACTCTATAATTCTCTCTATTTAAATTGGACCCTGCTGGGGTACAGGAGATTTTGCACAGAAATGGTACCGAGCTCCTTCGGGGACTCACTTTTGGGTCCCACGCGAGTGATCCGAACCGTTCATTATTCTTAAAACATTTTTCCGAGAGGCCGCACAAAATTTCAGCTCAATCGGACGGTTGGAAGTGCTCCGACCAAAGTCTCACCGTTCCAACCAACATTTTCCCAGATTTATCCATTTAAATTAAAGAAGTTTAGTTTTACTTTAATAAGACATTGTTTCACAAAATAGACTTATTGCACTTTAGGCCTGGTATGTTTGGCCGGAGATAAATGGATGGGATATGGGTGGGATATGAAATCCTTGGGATATTGCTCAGGATATCAAAGGATGGGAAAAATTCATATCCGGTGTTTGTGTTCGACGGGATAGTGCTTGGGATATCCGGTTTTTTGCACTAAAATGGGGAAATCCCATCCAAATCCCCCCCCCCCCCCCCCCCCCGGGATTTTTATCCCGTACGGATGAGGATATTAATTGGTTGGGGAAAACAAATCCCATCCCAAATAATGTTACCAAACAATGAATTTTGGGACCCACTCCAAATCTCATCCAAATCCCAACCCCATATCCCCCCTAACAAACAAGACCTTAGAAGATTCTCTCACAACACATTAACTCAAAGTTCCACTGATTTATTGAGTTTAAGTCAATTTGTGAAAACGAGACTAAAATATAAATCATGAGAAAGAGAACAATACTTTTGTCAATCATAATTGGTAACCACTCTTTTTTGTCTTAGTGATGAGAAAATTTTGGGTGCAAATAGTGTACTGCATACCTGGTGGCTGGTGCTAGAGCGCGCATCTTAGTCGCCGAAAAGTGTTTTGGAAGGCCTAGATTTCTCCCTCCTCTCCTCTCTCCCCCAAAAATTCAGACCGTCCAAAATACTTTTAGACGGCCGGAATGCGTGCTGGATACCACCATGTGGTACCCGTCCGACACTCAAAATTTAATTTCTCCTTAGTGATTATATGTGAACCATCTAACCCAACTTTCTCTTTACATTATAAATTTATTATAATCCATCAACCCAACCTTCTCTTTACATCCATCAACAAAACTTTTGTCAACTTTTTTATGTCTAACAGATTGTCATTGGTAGAAGATTGACGAACCTTTTTTTTGTTTTGTTTTTGAATTTTGATTGGACTAGAGAGAATTTTGTTGGGTTAAAAAAGGATCACTCTTATATATATTTCGGATCGTCGAAATTCGATCCGGAAAGTGGAGGTCCGGATTTTTTTAAAATCCGGGCTCCTTGACTGGGAGTGGACTGTATATCACCACACTTCCAGGCCAAGATCCCGGATTTTAAAAAAATCCACACCTCATTGATCCCGATCGAATTTCGACGATCCGAACCGTCCAATGTGTTTAAAAGGTGTTTTCAAGGGTCTCCGTGAGAAATCATCAAAAAAAAAAACCGGGAAGGGCTTGATCCGAGCCGTTTTTCACAAAAAGGATCGTCGAAATTAGATCGGGAAAGTGGAGGTCCGGATTTTTTTAAAATCCGGTCTCCCTGACTGGAAGACACCAAGTTTATCCATTGGTTTACCTTGCTTATTGATTTATCGCCGAGGCCAAATAGAAACTAAATGAACTCTAAGGAAATCCATCAAAAAAAAAAAAAAAAAACTCCCTCATAAATCAATAAGGATATGTGAGATTTACTTCAGAATTCCAAAAATATTATGGGTACACAATTTGGTGTACTCTTGATTATGTGAGATCCACTTCAGGATTCCACAGAATCCACACCAACGATCGGAGCCGTTCAATTTGTCTAAAACATGTTTTTAAATGTTTTTGTAAGAAATTATCTCGTTCGGATAAATGCAAGGCTTGATCTATTTTCATCAGTTGGATTGACATGGACAAAAAAAAAATTTGAATTGATCAATCCAGCCCTTACCGATATTAGAATGAGCTAATTTTTTTCGAGGACCCTTAAAAGTTAAAACCAATAATTTTAAACAAATTAAATGACAAATTATTAGTGTGGGACACCGAAATGGAATCCCCAAAATCTGGTGTACTTATTTTTGGTCATGATCTAATATATATTATTTAGCGTACGCAAAATATAGTAGTGTAACCATTTTTGGGCTCGATATTCCAAAGAGAGTCCTATGTAAATGGATCCGAGACCCTGTAGTGCGGATAAGGATAAAATTTGCTTATAAAAGACATTGTAAAAGACACATCTGTGAATTCATGTGAATCAGCTAATCTGTCCAATGATCACCCAAAACCAAAAAACCCCTTAACTACATTCACCGATTGGAACCCTAAAAACCGTGGCTTTTAGCCCACAGAGTCACAGACAGACGGTGATCGAGAATCCTTCCACGTAAAACCAGCAGAAGAAGAGAGCCGCAGTGGATTCTGGATTTCTGGTATTCGAAGAACTCAACTCAAATGGAGAAATTAACCCCTGAAATTGATGAATTGCCGCCGCAAGAAGCCGCCTCTTCTTCCCAACCACGAACTCCTCTTAACAAATATGCTTTGTCTTGCGCTATATTGGCTTCTACTAATTCCATTCTCTTGGGTTATGGTAAAAATTTCCATTTCTGTCGCTTTCTTTCTTCATTTTTCCCAAAGTTTCTCTTCGCTTATGCGATGACCGGCTCAGATGCCGCAGCATTTCAGGTTTTCCGAATCCAAGGACCCATATCTTCAAATTGCACATGTATATATTGGGAGCAATATATTCCACTTTTTGCCCAATGGTTACCTTTCTCGGGCCGATTTTGATCATCGAAATTGTTCATTTTTAAAAAAATATCTGAGACCATCAATGTGCCAAAAATTATGTTGATTAATGTGTTATTGAACGCATGATCGATATCGGTTTATCTTGATAAAGATGAGTTTATCCATACTAACAATGAGTTTCTCTTTTCGATTGTAGTCACCTTTTATGTACATTTAAATTTGTATATGACTTAGGCCCGGTTCCACAAACTGACTTTAAATTCAAATTGAATAAGTCACTGCAATTGTTTTATTGAGTGTAATTTTGAGTTAATGTGTTGTAAAAGAATGATCTGTCTCGTAAAATACAATAAATCAGTTTTGAGTTTAAGTCAGTTCTGTGGAACTAACCGTTAATTTAGTACTAAATTTGCAGATATTGGGGTGATGAGTGGAGCAGTGCTATACATCAAGGACAATCTCAAAATCTCATCTACCCAAGTGGAGATTCTAGTGGGTTCATTGAACGTGTGCTCATTGATCGGCTCTTTCGCCGCCGGCAAGACCTCCGACTGGATTGGCCGCCGGTACACTATTGTCCTGGCAGCAGCCACATTTTTTATAGGAGCACTCCTAATGGGCCTGGCCCCATCATACCCATTCCTCATGGCCGGGAGAGTGGTCGCCGGAATCGGCGTCGGGTACTCCCTCATGATCGCTCCGGTGTACACCGCCGAGATATCTCCGGCCATGACACGTGGCTTCCTCAGTTCTTTTCCTGAAGTCTTCATCAATATTGGAATTCTACTCGGGTAACTTTATTACGTTTCTTTTCAACACTAACTTGAAATTCGACCTTTGGCTATAGTTCCCAACATTATATTCCTGAAATTCGAGCCATTTAATAGAAACTTATTTTGGATCTAATACTCCTTCCGTCCGGTAAAATTGGTCCCTCTTCAAGAATCCAACTTTGACCCCAATGCAAACTTTTTAAATTAGTTATTCGTGTGATTTTTATTTGAGTGGCACGATTGTCCAAAAGGGATGAGTAATTTGGGACGGAGGGAGTATTTAGTGTTTGCCTCTAACGATATACGGCCGGAGAGCCCCATGGAGTTGGCCTTTGGCCCGAAAATCTTAGCGCCACGGTGAGTAGGTGGCCAGCTCTTCTCTACATGGGGGCCAAACATTAGCAAGAAATTTGATTATTAGAAGCAGGGTGGAATTCGAATACAGAACCTATCTAATATCCTATACCAACTTATTTAAAATTTGAAGTGGCTGGTTAGAGACAAGGGTACTTTATTATATGTTCTCAACAGGTATATCTTCAACTACGCACTCTCAGGTCTACCAGAAAATATTAACTGGCGGCTAATGCTGGGCTTGGCAGCGATTCCGGCGATAGTCGTAGCCAGTGGCGTCATGGCAATGCCGGAGTCTCCACGATGGCTTGTCATGAAAGGCCGATTAGGCGAAGCGAGGCATGTTTTGATGAGAACATCCGGTAGTGAAGAAGAAGCGGAAATCAGACTGGAAGAAATCGCGAAATCTGCTTCGGGTAGTGTTTTAATTTCCTTGGAATATAAGTTGACATGTCTGTAAGTTGGCCCGGACAATTGATTATTTCAAAAAAAAAATAGAATGTTATAAATCTCTTACTAACACACCATACATAATATGCTTCAGAAATGATTGGAGAAAATTCATCTTGGAATGGGCAAGGGGTTTGGAAGGAGTTGCTGATCCGGCCCAGCAGGCCCACCAGGCGGATTCTGCTCGCCGCGATCGGAATCAATTTCTTCATGCAAGCATCCGGCAACGATGCAGTGGTTTACTACACGCCGGAGGTGTTCAAGGCCGCCGGAATCCGCCACCGTAAGGAACTCGTCGGGGTTACAATCATCATGGGGGTAGTCAAGACTTCCTTTGTACTGGTCTCAGCTCTGTTTCTGGACCAATTTGGAAGAAGGCCACTATTGCTATTGGGCACAACTGGGATGGCCCTTTCCTTAACTGGGTTGGGCCTGGGCTCAAAGTTTCTGGAGCACTCGGCCCATAATCCTATGTGGGCCATAGCATTGTGTGTGGTGGCCGTGTGCGCCGATGTCTCGTTCTTTTCCATCGGGCTTGGGCCCATTACGTGGGAGTACTCGTCGGAGATTTTCCCGATACGGTTGCGGGCCCAGGGCTCGAGCCTGGCGGTGTCGGTGAACCGGTTGGTGAGCGGGGTGGTGGCCATGACCTTTCTTACCGTTGCCAAGAAAATTTCATTTGGGGGAGTGTTTTTTGTGCTTGGGGGAATTATGGTAGTAGCTACCATTTTCTTTTACTTCTTTTTGCCAGAAACAAAAGGGAAGAGTTTGGAGGAAATTGGGTCACTCTTTGAGTTTGAGGATAAATGTTCAAGTACTGGTTGATACTATTAATATCAAATTTCACTATATTTTTCCTCTAATAATACGCGATAGGATATTTCAACGAAAAATTCCAGTGACAGTTTCATCTAGTTTAGGCATGCATAATTTTGTCGGTAACATGCTAAATTTTATTGGAGCGAGCTCGAATAAAAAACCTGAGATGTGTATTAGTCGGTATCTAATTGACATGGCTGCGTGTTGGTTGTTACTTTGATTAGATTTTCGATTATGTACTTAATTTAAATTAAATTTGGAAGGTATATTTTTGGTGCTTTTTTTTAACCAGTTAGGATAATTTTTTTTTAAAAAAGTTTTCGGTTGCACAAGTTGACTTATTATCGTATCAATGTCTCAATTGCCTTGACAGTTTCATAGAAACAGTACTTGAATTAAGGTTTTTTTTTCCCCCCTGTCGATATTTACAGCTGTAAATCAGCAAAAAGAATTATGAATTGAAGCTTAAAATAATGTGATTGTGTGGACACATTCACAGGCATTGTGTGTGGCTAGCTTGCACAAAATGTGAATTTGTGTGAACCGGGTGTTCCACTAACAAAAAACTGTTTTTTTCAAACACCGAGACAGGTCATTCTCTCACAACACATCACATAAAAAACTGTGAAAAACCAGTTCATTTAAAAAACTGGGTTAATGGAACACCCCGTGTGTATCTGTTGACTCATCGATGAGAAGAACAAGATATTTTTGTACTCTTACCTGCCTCAGAATCCACCTTAAAGTTGTTGATGCTTTACTCCTTGCATGACTATTTTTGAGCAAACTAACTTCTGGCATGATCAAACGGCTTACTTGTTTCTGGTAAAGCATCAATTTCGAGTGATACATATTGTGACCCAAAAAAGAAAAAAAAAACTACCATAGCATGAAAAAAGTGATGCTTTGCGGTTTTTACTTCATTCATGACCTTTGTCACATAAATGCTTCAACATGTCCGGCGATTTCACTCTTAGTTCTCGCACTTGCGAATTTTAGTAATTTGAGATGTGATTAATAAGACACTTTCACACTCATGTTCGCGCTTTCGCTCACGCAGTCACGCACGTGCATTATGTGACTTAGTTCACGATAATGAGTTGGTAAGCAATAACCTTGTGGGCCCCAGCTTGTATACTCTTCTTTCTCTAGGCTCCATTATGGTGTGGAGTAGTTCAAGTGAACCAATATTGCCTTTCCAAAAAATTTACTAGTTCCGTTCCATTTTAAATGCTTCATACGAGAGACCGTGTAATTTTGACCTTACAAAATTAAGTACCTACTTTTGAAGTAAAATTTTCAACTTGTTATACACCAGTCAAAAGATTTTAGTGAGTTTGTCGTGAACCTCATAAAAAGTATGAGTGTACTCGGATTTGGGGTTGCTGTTGTGCAGCCCTCACACAGTAGCTGTTGTGCACCATTCGGGCGGTCCGTTGCTCGGATGGACGGCCCAGATTTCATCTTGCACGCACGACAACGAACGGTTCGGATGCAAAGGTGCTGAGGTGAAATTTAGACCGTCCATCCGAGTAATGGACGGCTCGGATGGTGAACACCAGCTGTTGTGCGGGGGCTGCACATCAGCAACCCGTGTCCGAGTGTACTCTGACCTGCCTCAAAATGTTTTTGTACTCTTACCTGCCTCAAAATCCACCTTAAAGTTGTTGACGCTTTACTCCTTGCATGACTTTTTTTAGCAAAATAACTTATGGCATGATCAAACGGCTTTGTTGTTTCTGGTGAAGCATCAATTTCGAGTGATACAAATGGTGACCCAAACTAACTTTCAAGGACAAAAAAAAAAAAAAGAAAAAAAGAAAAAAAAAAAGAAAAAAGAAACTAGCATGAAAAAAGTGACGCCTTGTGTTTTTTTTTTTTTTTTTTTTCATTCGTGACCTTACATAATCTTTCAACATGCCCTGCACTCTCACTAGGGGGTGTTCCGCTAAGAGAGTTTTGTTTTAAAACTGTCTTGATTTTTGTGTTCACACCTTTTTATGTGATGTATTGTGAGAGGATGACCTGTCTCGATTTTTAGAAAAAACTAGTTTTTGAAAAAACCTACACTCGCGAATTTTAATAATTTGAGAAGTGATTAATAAGACATTTTCACGCTCCCGTTCACACTTTCCCTCACGCATATGCATGCAAACTGTATGACTTAGGTCTGGTTTGGGTAAATTGAAAAAATTGGTTTATTTGGGTTTGTCCTTATTCAAAATTTTTTTGCATTTGTTAGTTTTCGGTTGATTTTTTGTGGTTTCTTGGCTTGTCTTGACGAGAGGAATCTAAAAAGTATAAAATTATTAGCCAAACTTAAAGATTTGTGAACAAAGACGAAAAATAATCCAAAAAATGGTAAGCAATAACCTAGTGGGCCCCAGCTTGTATACTTTTCTTTCTCCAGGCTCCATTGTGGTGTGGACAACCCGGCTATGCATACGTACACACACATGTACGTACGTACATACGTACACGAACTCACTGGACAGTCCATTTCAGGAATCATCGGTCCGGATTAAAAAAAAACTCTTATATGAAAGAGTTTTTTTTAAATCCTGGCCGTCGAAAACACTAACGGACGGTCAAGATGCACCGTCCGTGCATATTGCATACGCCTGGCACCGTACACATCGAATTTTTGTGGTCCCATTTTAAATGCTCCAAAAGGGAGACCGTGTAATTTTGACCTTACAAAATAAAGTACTTAGAGCCCGTTTGGATGAAGTTTTAGAGCCCCGGCTAAATCATCCTCCCCCTCCTCATCCCGGTCCCACCCCATATCCTTCGTTTGGGAACACCAAAATGCCTCCCCGACTAAATCATCCGGCCTCCCCTCATCCCCCTTCCCCCTGACTAAATAAAAGGAGGGGCCGGGGGAGGTGCTTATGTTTAATCCGGGTTCTCATCCGGGACCGAATTACCAGGCTACCCCTCTCACAACACACCCACACAAGCACAAACAACCAATGCTAACAACATTCAACCCAAATTTTACAAAAACAAAAAAGGTATTTTACAAATAAAATTTCGGATTAAGAAAAGAAAAACCCAGAAATTTTTTATTTTTTTTACCTTCTTAGACCTAGAAACTTTCTCTGTTCGTCAGAGCTTTGATCGCCGGAGTCGGTGAGTGAGAGAGGATGTCGGCCATGGAGGAGTTTTGTGGGTGAGAGCAGAGAAGAGAGAGTTTTGTGGGTGAGAACAGGAACAGAGGAGATAGAGATGAGTTTTGTGGATGAGAGCAGTTTGTCAATAATTACAAGGCAAAGCTAAAGGAGAAATTATTTGGTGTTGGTGTGGCAACATTCAATGTGATCCAACGGTGGGAAATAAAAGAGTAGTAACTGTGGCTTTGGCTAAAAATTATACTGTAGCTGATTAGTAATGGTGGGAAAAAATAATTTGCAACACCTAATTAATATGAGGAAAATTGAGAAAAAATTGTTAAACAAAAATTATAGCTTAATTTTTGTTAAGTATAGCAAATTAATTATTTTTGAAATTATATAATTGGTTTAATTATTAATATGAGACTGGCATATGAAAGGGCAAATATGTCTTTTGACATGATTTTACATCATACACCCTCCTTATCCCTCTTTTTTTATCCCTCATCCAAATCATGTACTCCTATTTAATCATCCCTTCTTAAATGTCACATCAATGTGGGTCCACCCTTCTTATTTAATCACCCCTACTATTTTATCCCCCTTACTATTTAATCCCTCTCAAACTAATACGTCATCCAAACAACCCGTTATGGAGTAAATTTTTCAACCTCTTTCCAGTCAAAAAGACGTCGGTGAGTATCTTCGAATAGTGTGAAAATTTTTAAAAAATATTCCTGGGAATAAATTTTTAAAAGTCAAAATGACACGACTTTCTATAAGGAGCATTTAAAATGAGACTGAGAGAGTACAAAATGTTGATGTACATATATTTCTTTTTAAATTGAATCAGGGACCCAAAATAAACAAAAATGATTACCAACCACAACCCCACTCACATGGGGTGTGGGTCCCACATGGGACCACGTGCGGGCCTCACACCCCATGTGAGTGGGGTTGTGGTTGGCTGTGACACAAAGTTTGCGTCACTATCATTATTCCAAAATAAATGAACCCAAAGGTTAGTGAATTAGTTATTACTCTAATTATCTCATAATTGGTAATTAAGCTTCTCAACGATTGAGTAATTTACTACTTCTACCATTAATTGCATTGAGAATTATTCGTCTCATACTATTCGATATAGTAAACTTTACCATAAAATGATTTAAAGAATATAAAAATCCTCAAGTGCAAATGTAAAATTTCAAGTAGTTGGATTTTTTGTATGCAACAATGGTATAAGAATAGTAAAGTTATATTCAAAAGGCTCTGTTTGTTTCGATGCAAAACATTTTCCTCTAAATCATTTTAGTCTACATTTGGTTTACATCCCCTACTTAATTCCCCCAATTTTTGTTCTTGTAAATACTTTTCAAGTCCATCCAAATACCATAAAACAAAATTTAACAAAGTCATTTTGCATTAAAAAAAAATTTTCATTTTCAAAAATATTTTACATCTAAACAAACGGAGCCTTATTCAAGGAGTTTAATTTAATTAGAATCTACGATAAGAAAAATTATGGACGATGCATTTGTATAGTAGAATTTGAATAATTGAACATTCTAAACCAAATCCGAAATTATTGGTTGGTCCTGAGTCACTGTCACGTGGTACCTCAACACTTTTGTCCACGGAAAATTCATGTGGTTAATTATATGAACTGCCCGTGAATTGGTTGTGGACAATGAATAATTTCTCGTGTTCTAAGAGCACCTCACAGTCTCACACCATGGTGAATAAAAAGGACAAGGAAAGTATTCGGCCCGTAGATGTGGTGCTTAAGCCCAACCATTTGGGCCTCTCTTACAATTCGGGCCAAGTTAGGAGGAGAATAACCCACCTGGAACTTGAACTGAGACCGGAAAAAGCCCACACAGACTACTCTGATGTGTCCGGAACAACCGAAGATAGTAGATAATTTTTTATTTTTTTTTATACATAATGAGACCAACACATTTAAGTATTATAGGGATAAAATAAGAAAATATAAATTGATAACTCACTTGAAAATTTAAATTGACAGAAAATAAGTTGAACTTCGGGTGAACGTCATGTCGTTTCGTGTACAAATTGCGGGTTCGTATCAAAATTTTCACAATCATTATGAATGAAATTTTTGTGCAGGGATCACATCTAGGTTATAAAGCAAAAGACTATATTAGTAGATTTTAGAAAAATTTAAGATAATTTTTTTGTGCAGGGATCACATCTCACTCTAAGCATGTCACATTCCACTAAGTTCTGGTTTGGGTAAATTGAAAAAACTGGTTTTTTGGTTTTGTCCTTATTCAAATTTTTTTTGCATTTGTTAGTTTTCGGTGGATTTTTTGTGGTTTCTTGGCTTATCTCGACGAGAGGAATCTAAAAAGTATAAAATTATTAGCCAAACTTATTTTGTGAATAAAGACGAAGGTGACATCCAAAAAACCGGTTTTTTGGATTATTTTTCGTCTTTATTCACAAAACTTTAAGTTTGGCTAATAATTTTATACTTTTTAGATTCCTCTCGTTGAGACAAGCCAAGAAACCACAAAAAATCGACAAAAAACTAACAAATGCAAAAAAAAATTGAATAAGGACAAAACCAAAAAAATAAAAAAACCAGTTTTTTCAATTTACCCAAACCATGCCCGGAAACTTTTTAATTTTATATATATAAAGAGAATCTTGGTTTTTTAGTTTTTGGAATTTTTTTATGTTTATATATATAAAGAGAATCATCGGTCTTTTAAAGTTTGAAAAATCAAAAAATCCAAGAATCCAAACGGGAGCTGACAGGCTGAGATTTATTTGTAATATTGGACGGTTTAGAGCCAACCAAGATCTCCCATCTGATCTTCCCTTCAGGAAAAAAGCTAAATCGTTCCTGGATTTGGCGTCCCTCACTCGATGTCGATTTTGGCAGCAATGTCTTCTGACTTGGAAAAATGTAGGAGCAAGGGCATCCGCAGTGGTGGAGTTAAAAATGTGTTGTTATATGACACAAAAGTGTAAAAAATGGGTCTCATTTATGTGGTGTTATGACAAAATGTATTGTTAGTGTAAGAAGTGTTGCAGTGGTGCTGTTAAAGTGTTGTTAAAATGTAAAAAAAATACACATGCATATATATATGGGATCCGGATCCTCTATGAAGATTTCTTTGTGAGGATCTTGTGAGAGTTTTGCTGTGGGTTTGACAACACAACAAAAAGGGGGATCTAATGGCTCATAACCTCCTTCCTTGTTTCTAAATCAGAATTCTTGGACTATGATTATATTTTCACTAAAAAAATTCTTTTGTAAAATATATTATGAAGGTATTATCCAAGTATTTTTACGTATTCCGTTTATAATCCAAAAATATATATTTTAATCAACTACTTTTCGACATCTGTTTTGAAATGCTTCGCTTTATTAGATTTTTATAACCTAATCAATTGGATAATAATGTTTGATATCATGATTGAAATCTTTTATATAATCCAAAATTTGTATTCTAATCAAGTACTTTTCGACATCTGTTTCGAAAAACGCTTCATTTTATCAAATTTCTATCACCTAATCAATTGGATAATAATGTTTGATTTCATGATCGAAATTTTTTTAGTCAACAGAGGAACAATATGATGTTCAATTTTTTTTTTTTGAGGATCAACGTCAACCGCATAATGTCACATATGAGATGAACAAATAAAACATAAATGAAAATCGGTTACGAGGGTGTTTGATCTGAGTCAATTATCATTTAGATTTTAAACAAAATATATTATGAAGATATTATTCAAACACTTTTACGTATTTCATTTATAATCCAAGAATTTTTTCAATGAAAATATAATCATAGTCCAAGAATTTTGATTTAGAAACAAGGAAGGAGGCTATGAGCCATTAGATCCCCTTTTTGTTGTGTTGTCAAGCCCACAACAAAATCCTCACAAGATCCTCACAGAGAAATGCTCATAGAGGATCCGGATCCCTATAAATGCAAATAAAGGGGGGACCCGGCTTTATACCTTTTTTTTCTCTCTCTCTCTCCCTTACTTTTGCCCCATGTCCTCTCTGTCTCTCTCCTCCCTTCCAACATTGTCTTTCGGTTTTTGGAAAACCCAACAAAAGTCTGCCGGTTAAAGGCAACCGGACCTACTCGAGGGAAGGTTAGCCGTACCATTAGGCCTTGTTTGATTCAGGGATTAAAAGGCTGGGATGGGACAACATCTGTCTAATCCCGCATAATCCTGCGTTTGGTTCCCGAAAAACAGCTGGGATTGCTAATACCGGTACTAATTTAGTACCTATATGTGGGGTATTATATTATCCCATGGGGGGTGTGGGACTACACAGTCCCGGATAAAAGAAACACGGAAGCCACATTTCACCAAATTGCAAAACTGTCATGCAACCCTATTAATCACCTGCTCTTTTCTCCTTTGATTGCAACGTTCTCTCTCTACCTCCCTCTACACCACCAGGTCACTCCATCATCAATCTCGAGCAGCTCCATCGACGGAGGCCAATTTCAAGCAGCTCCATGGATTTCGCCCACTGCTTTGTTACCCTAATATGTTCATCGTTTTTTCCCCTTTTGCTTCATATTTTTTTATTCAGATCTGTTTTCATTTGATTTCTCCATTTCTTAGTACTTTTTCTCCTTTCTGCTCTCTTTTTATTTGCTTTCATGAACAAGTATTGGGTTTGCCCATAAAAATTCAGACGATTAACATGTGCCCACTGGGTTTGCCTTTGGTTTGCCCATAAAAATTCAGGCGGTGGTTGTGGCTGAGAAGTGGAAGCTCTGCCGTGGTTGAATTTGTTGTTCGGTGGCATATCTGATAGTGGTGGTGGTTTGCTGCTGTTTGACTCTGTTTCCACAAATTATTCCCTCACAAATTATGTGCATAGGTAAAGCAATTTGAACTGGGTTTGAGATTTTGAAAAAAATAATTGGTTGAAATGGGTTTGAGATTTGGAGAGGGGGAGAGAGAGATAGATAGTCCTGATATTAATCCCAAAATTTTATTTAGGGAACCAAACATGGGATTGACCAAAATATGAGATATCCCAATGTTAATCCTGCATGAATCAAATAGGGGATTGTGTGAGCTTCAGTACTAAATTAATCCCACGACAAATAGTCCAGGACTACCAATCCCAGTACTACCAATCCCACCTGTTTTAGTCTGCGAATCAAACGAGGCCTTACAGTTCTTCACCTGTTTATGCATGCCACTATTTTTTATGACACAAACTACACATAAGCAACACTATTGGAATTAAATTAAACTCACAAAAATGTTAACTGTCTTATTTCTTACACTAATTTCAAGTTAATGCTGTTACTGCGGATGCCCAACTCTTTAAAAAAAATTGACATCAAATTTGATCCGCATAACCAGACCAAATAAAAGGGTTCGGTTCGGATCGGATCGATTTAGCTGTACGTTATATCAATTTTCTTAAACATTCCTAAGCAAAACTCTCAAAAAAATTTGTCAAATCCTGAGATGCCAAACTGCCACATAAGCCTTAAAAAAGCTAAGGATCTCCAAAATTGAAGCCATTATATTGAAGATGCTCTGGGATGTACCTATTTTCGAGTTGTGTGAGTTTGACGCAACAGCAGATTGAAATTTCGTGTCAATATTGGGTTTGATATTCATGTTCAGGTTAGAAAATTAGTCAAATCTTAAATCATCAAATTTTTATCTGGCTTGGGTTCAAGTCATGCTGACATATCCTCTAGCTTAAAACCATGTATTTCAAAATCCAACGTTGGTCACGAGTCAGCCCTATTCTTGCATGGCCCACTATTGGGCAAAAAGGGTTAGACCCATATATGAGAAACATTTGCCAAATTAAGTTGCAATTTTTTAACCCACGTCGATCTGTTGGTTGGTGGGTTTAATCCAAAGGTTAGTCCGATTAATTGGTGAGTTTGCTCCTCATAGAACTGACAGTGGTTCGATTCTTGGGTTAGTCTGGACTAGCCCCAAGAATTAGTCCGATTGGTTGCTTGAATTGCCCTCGTCACTTATGACCAGATCGATTCTTGAGATCAGACCGTAAAAAATAAATTTCTTGTGAATCCCTTATTTTGGCGTGGATGACATGCTTTTAACCAGACTGAGGAGAGAAATAGTTAAGGTGAGTGTAAACTGGTTTGGACACCCCTCTCCGTCAAACCAGAAAAAGAGTAGCCCACGTCTGTTTGGACACATTCAAATTCCAATGTGGTTCTAAGTATGTAGGCCACTGTCCACAAGTACTCCCAGAGCTGAAGCCCTCAAATTATGAAAATAATTAGCATTTAGGCCCACAATATGGTCATCGTACTAATGATATGAGTAGTAGTTGATCATCGCCAATAATGTTTTGCACTTAGGCCCACAATATGGTCCAATGCAACTTGTCTTGGAGTACTTCCAACATTATTCTTTTGTGATTCAGAGGAAGTTTTTAATTTTCATGCTAAAATCTCCAAACATAAAAGTCAAATTAAAGTCTTGAAATCTAGATACTTGAAGGCCGTTCTAAAGGACACAACCCCACAATAAAAAGTGACATAGACGTACTAACACTAGTTGTAGGATGTGAATTTCGATAAGTTAACACAAACTCGATGCGAAATTATAGAGTTCCCGTCAAACTCTTCATTTTAATAACTCAGTCAGGGTCAGTTTACTCAAATCTCGATAGTCTCCCGTCTACTGGTGAAGGCATATTTAAAGCCGGACCAATTTTTTTATTTCTCCTGTGACTGGCTCTGTAAAGTTTTTGAAGATTTTTAACTAAATGTGTTAACTTGGTCAAGATGAAAATGATTTTAAACAGCTCGTATTAATATCAACTATTGGTTTGAAATTTTCAGAGCCATTTGGTGATGCACAAAGCATATATAAATAAAGGCCAGGGAAATTGAAGTAGTGGAGCTGGGTCAGGAAATCTATGAGATTGAGGCAACTGTTTCTGTTTGTCCTTGAGCTTAACTTCAACTTTGAAAAGCTGAATCGCCCATTTTCACCATTTCCGTCTGTTAGCTATTGGTTTGACGTTTGAAGTAAAAGGGCTGGCGCTTCAGCTTTTTATTTGTCTTCTTCTTCTTGGAACCTTCTTTGACCTCTAAGATTCTACTTAGAGACATTTCAAAGCACAGTCACGTGGTATTTCAGGCCACTCTAACACTACACATTCTTCCGGGACCATTGACAAAGTGTATGGAACTCAAGTAAACATTTGGTTCAAAGAGTAATCCAGAACATCACGTGGCTGTGCTCCGAGATCCCTGAATTATCATTTGAGACAGAGAGAGACAGAAGTTTAGTTAGTCAGTGCTTTCGAAGCACAGTCATGTGGTGTTTCAGGTCATTCTAGCACTACACATTCTTCTGGGACCAATGACAAAGTGTATGGAACGCATGTAAATATTTAGCTCAAGAGTAATTTAGAACACCACGTGGCTGTACTCCTCGACTAATGAATTATCGTCGGAGACAGAGAGAGTACAAAATACAAATACATGTGGGCATTGGGAGTATTTCCCAGGACACTAGTTTACTTCACTTTTTTGTCATTTAACCAGACAAGAAGTTCGTACAAGACATGA
Source organism: Vaccinium vitis-idaea (assembly GCA_963854785.1). Taxonomy (NCBI): domain Eukaryota; kingdom Viridiplantae; phylum Streptophyta; class Magnoliopsida; order Ericales; family Ericaceae; genus Vaccinium; species Vaccinium vitis-idaea. Next base: position 6,885,811 of record OY978226.1, on the reverse strand, counting down.
GAATATTGACAATTGGGTGATTAAAAATACTTATACAGTAGGATTGATGAGTTGACAAAAAAATTATATTTTTGTAGAATTAGTGAAACTACATGCATATGATGACAATATTGCCTTTGAAGTCCTTTACACTGAATCTATAACTCTTTTTAAACACTCTCTCTCCTCTCTCCTCTCTCCTCTCTCTCTCTCTCTCTCGGAAAAAACATGCACGACATCTTTTGGTACTTGTGTTTTTCACCTCAAAAAGCTATGTGAACTCCGGTGCTGCACACATAATTCTCACTCTCTACTAAGATTCAAATAATTTAGAAGTGTTTCAATAGAAAGGAAAATGTTTTGGACACACATTTTAGGGCGTACATGTGTATGCATCCGTTTGATTCGTATGGATTTCACGTGTATCGCGTCGCGTTTATGTGTATCATACAATTCCAGACAGATTTGTTTTCGAACGTATGTCTTGTGGCACTACTCCAATAGAAAACAATACAAGAAGCCACAAGGAATGGCAGGTACGTAGCAAGACATAAACAAAGACCAGGCCAATACAAGTTTCCTAGTTTTTTTTGTTATAGGGAAAACACTTGTGGATCATGAGGTCGCAATTCGAATCCAACGAAGGCCAAACAGTATGCCAAATCGTTGAGGCCACTGGAGATTTTGCTAGGTCATTAACTTTAAGGCCCCAGAATTAGTTGAATTATGCACAAACTAATTTGGACATTCAGTTATAAACGATAGTAATAAAAAACTTGTGTTCAAACTTCAAAAGGAATAGCAGGTAGCAACTAGCAAGACATGCAAAGTTGCTTGATTACATAATACAGCTGAAACTTTTACTAATTACGATCAATTGAATTCTTTCATTTTTTCATAGTGTATCTACAATTTTGTAAGGAAAATCATTACTGAAAAAGTCCAAATTAAAAGTCCAAATTCAGGGAATTGGCTAACAATCTTTAAGAGAGAGAGAGAGACAGAGAGAGATGCTGAGTAAGGCACTCAAGACCCGCAATATAGGTTAGGCGCCGCTTTCACCGGCGGTCGGCGCCGGCCGACCACTGCACCTTTTCTCCTTTCAATCCTGCATATCCAGTCCGTTTTCTTCTCTCCCCTTTTTCTTCCAGATTCAAGGGTTTCTTCCAGTTCAGGGGTTTTTCTTCCAGATCAAGAGGTTCTTCCAGTTTCAAGGGATTTATCCAGATTTTCCAAGGGTTTCTTCGGATTCTTCGGGGGGGCTCGGTTTCTGGTGGGATTTTCTTCCGCTCCTCTGCACTCAAGGTATTTGTGGAAAATCCCCAGTGAGTACCGTTTCTTTTCTCTCCCTCATTTGTTGTTTTAGCCCTTGAAGGTTGGGGTTTTGCTTCTGAAATCGAGCTCTTCTCTGTTCTGAGGTCTTGTTTGATGAAGGCTGTTAGGAGATTATAGATAATCGGAACCCTTGTTTGACCTCCACCGCCGGCAACGGTAAAAGCCTGTGGATAAGAACTTGGGCGAAGGTTTTTTCTGGGCATCTCATCGCTTTCTCGTCACAAGATCCTCTTGTAAGGATGGTGTTCTTAGGGGATTTGGAGAGTAAAAGAGGTAGAGCATACAGAGGAAATCGGGATAGTCGTTTTCTTTTCACGTTGTTTGTGGGGAACCTTCCAAGGGATATGGACGAGGAGTGGATGGGTCAGATTTTCTCAACTGCTGGTAATGTCATCGATGTGTGTATCCCCAAGAAAAGATCTTCAAAACAAAATTGGAGGTTTGGTTTTGTCAGATTTGCAAGCAAGGAAGAAGGAGTAAAAGCAATCCATCTTTGGAATGCTAAGATCATCAGAGACCACAAGATTTTTGTAAAGTTTGCAAGATTTGCTAGTCAGTGGAGTCCGGAAGGGGTAGCCCAGAAAATACAAGGGACAAACTCTAGGGTGGAAGCTCACAAACCCAAGAAATTCGTTCATAATCAAGTAACTCCGTCGGGGATTGACGTTGGTGGATGCAATACTTATCGTGGTTCTGGCTCTGCAAAGCACTCAATCAAAGTTTTCGAGGAGGGCAACGAATGGCTTAGAAGGAGTGCTGTGGCGAAACTGTATCCTTATAGATCTTTGGTTTTCATTCAGGATCATTTGCAAAATTTGGGTTACGCCGATGTTTTGGTGCGTCCAATGGGTGGTAATTTTGTGGTTCTTACCTTTCAATCCGTGGAAGACAGGAACTCCATCTTCTCTCAGGAGGGCAAAATGGGATGGATAAATGAGTACTTTATGGAAATCAAGAAGTGGGAGGAGAATACAAATTTGCAAGGTCCACGTTTAGTTTGGTTAAATTGTTATGGAGTTCCCATCCATGTGTGGAACTCCAAAACCTTCTCCAAATTGGGGCAGATCTGGGGTGATATTATTCAGATTAGTGATGAAACTGTTAAACAACACTCTTTCACGGTGGGAAAAGTTCTTGTCTCCACCAATTGTATGGATTCCATCAACTCTGTTGTCTCTTTACAAAATAATGGTAAAGAATACATTGTGAAAGTCTCGGAGGAACAGTTGGTGGTAAACACTATCCTTAGAACTCAATGCAATTGCAATGGATGCATTGCCGCTGAAAATGTCTCGATGGTGGAAAAACCTGCAGTAGAAGATGATGATGAGCTAGAAAATGACTGTGCTGAGCTGGAAAAATACTCACCAGTTATGAAAGAGATGGAAGAGAGGGTGGATTCAGTGGAAATTGTGGAAGACTCCGTGTTTGAAAGTAGTAAAGAGGGAGGTGTTGAATTGGAAATTGTGGAAGACTCTGTGTTTGAAAGTAGTAAAGAGGGAGGTGTTGAATTGGAAAAAGAATTACCAGCTTTGAAGATGGTGGCTAATACAACAATTAATGCGCAGAAAAATGGTGTTGAGATGGTAGCTGATTCTCTGGAGATTGTAGCCATGGTGAGGGATTTTAGATGGAATTGTAGTGGTGATGGCAACAATGGAGAAGGAGCCTCTATCGGTCCAGAAATTAATCACCTGGAACAACAACAAAATTGTGGGATAGTTCAAAAGCCACTAGAGAAAAGAAGCAAGAAGAAGAAATCTATTGGTAAGATTCTTGGCCTTCCAAAAACAGTCAACAATACCATTGGTGGGAGGAAAAAACAGAAGTGTGTTGTGTTTAGATCGGCTGTGGCAGCAGCTGCTATGTCAGCGACAACTAGTGGAATTCAAAACAGAAACAGGATACTACTCAACGAAGCTCAAACTATTTGGTCTGTCAACAAAATCATGGGAATTGGATATGATGGAGATGAGGATGAGGTTGTAAGTAGAATAATGGCCATGGAAGCACAAGACCAAGATAGGGCTGTTTATTAGTCCCTAGTTTTTTCATTTCTAAAGTATATCTGGGATTCCCTACCCTCATTCCAATGAAGCTACCTTCTTGGAATGTCAGAAGTTCGGGTATTAGGGAAGAAGAGGGGTAAGATCAAGAGGTTGCTAAGGGAGAAAAAGGTAGACATGTTTTTTGTTCAAGAAAGTAAATTAAGAGTACTAACAAAGGATTTGGTAAGATCAATTTGGTGGGAAGATGAATGTGATTATATGGAAGTAAACTCTGAAGGTTCTGCTGGAGGTCTTAGGGCCACCTCAGGTTTTTTTGGTTCTATTACTTCACTGCTACTTCTGCATTTTCCCGTTGCTGCTTGATGCTACTTCATGGTTCTGCTTTTCCGCATTAGTTGTGAAGTGCAACATCGCTCAGGAGTAGATGATGGAAGTTCTGTGATCACACTTGGGGAAGTTTTAACTCTGCTGGATTGGAACAAGTCTCAATCGAAGAAAGATTTATGATTTTTTAAGGTGTTTGATGCTTTTGATGTATTGGATCTGGTCTGACACTCAGACAAGTTTTGTTTGGGTTTCTCCTCTGGGCTTGGTTGATCTCTTATCAACATTGCTCTCTCTCGGTCGAGTGGCATATGAATGTCAAGTGTGTAGGGTGCCAACCTTGTTTGGGATTTTACACTCTTGTTGTGATGCCGTTTTTTTTTGCTCGTCCCTTTAATCTCTTGTATCTTTACATTTGATTAATAAAATTCTTTTGCCGTTCAAAAAAAAAAAAAACAATCTTTCACTCAATTCAAATAAATTCTTTGATTATATTCTGGCCTATTTTCCTGTAGTGCTGCACTACAGGATTGTATCGCGACATTGGAGTCCTTGATCGCACAATTAAAGGCTCGAATTTCATCTTGACACTTGCACGATCCGAGCCGTTCGTTGTCGTGATGAAATCCGAGCCGCTAATTGCCCAAAAAAAGGGTTATAGTGCGGCACTGCACTACAGGATCCCCAATTCCATTTTTTCCCCCAAAAATGTTAAAGTTTCCATTTTTTTTTTCTTTCAAAATGAGTACGATTTTTTGTTATCCAAAAGAACAATGCTATGGGTACACCACTTATGCACCTCAAATGCACACCACCCTGATGTGGCAAATGAGAAGAAGCCCAATGTGGGTAGGGTTGGTCATTTCCTCCGATCCGTTTGAATCCGATCTGATCTCCGATCCGAACGGATCGGCAATATGGAGATCTGTTTGGAGATTGGATAGGATATTGAGATTTTTTTTGAAAATGTTTGGGGATTGGGTAGGGGGTGGAGATAGGCATGTCCCCACCCCGAATCCGTTCCCCGATCCATCCCCGCCCCGTCTCCGAATCCCCGAATATAGGGGTCTATTCATGAGTTATGAAACTTTTGGGTCCCACTAAATTTTCTCCAAATACATAGGGACCTTTGTAATACAATTAATAAATGTGATTAAATAAGAAATGCATCACTATAATTTGAATACATCCCAACTAGGTTGACATCTACTCAAATATCAATCATATGCATTCCTTAAAATAAACACAAAAAAATGCAAAAAAAAAAAACAATATTTTTCCAATCGAGCCGTTGATTTTGTTGTTCATATTGATGAAATCTATTGTGTAAAGTTTCTTCTCGATTGAGTTTACTTTTCGTACTTTACTTTATTTTAGTGCTTCATATGAAGTTGAAGATCACACTATTTAAATACTCTTTTATGCTATTTTGCTTGTGGTTCCTTTAGTTTTCAAATTAGAAATCCAGTTGATACTTGATACAACTTGTATTGAAACTGGCAAACACTTATGCTTACACATGAATACCGTGCGTGTCATGCCGCGCCAACGATAAACGTACCTTGCCAGCCCGGCTCGTCTACTTGTAACTTGATTTTAACATTTAATTTGTAACTGAGATTCTAGATTTCTAGTAATTTTTTTTTTTTTTTTAAATGATTGGATCCCCGAATTCCATGGGGATTCCCATTTCCCATTTAGAGTGGGGATGGAGGATGAAAATAAAGCTCCGTTAGGGATTGGGTAGGGGATGGATATGGAGAAGGGGTTTAGGGATTGGGGGTGGAGATAGTACTCCCCGGCCCCGATCCGTCCCCATTCCCATCCCCAAATGTGGGGTTCACCCAAAAATGAGCTTCTCCTTATTTGCCACATCAGTGTGGTGTGCATTTGGGGTGCACAAATAGTGTATCCATATAATTTTCCTATAAAAAAAAAAAGATACGATTCTTATTAAAGCCGAAAAGCAGAGAACAAAGGGGATTCGTGATTCCCCTTAATGTGTTACTCCTATTTTGATTCCTACTGGCAAACACAGCATGCACTTAGGGATGGCAATCGCGACCGAACCGATGGGTACCCGAACCGAAACCGCTATTTTTACCCGAACCATAACCGAAATATTCCCCGTGGGTATGGGTATGGTATGGGATATGGCCGAACCGAATGGGTATGGTTCGGGTATGGTTTGAGGTCATAACCGAACCGTGACCCGAACCGAACCGTGACCCGAACCGAACCGAAATATGAAATTACATATTTACCCCTAAAATTTATAGTAATTGTGTATGTACCCCTGACGATATATATACCCTTATTTTATATATACATATTATATAAACCCCTTAGGTATATTTTAAAATTACACTTTACCTCTCGTATATATATGTAAGATATTCACAGGTTAGGTTTTGGTCTCACATTCTGTACATTTTGAGACTCTCTCGACTGATATTTTATATATTATAGTCTTGAGTCTCTTGACTGATATTTGTAGCCTCATTTTGTTATTTTTTTCATGTTTTTTCAATTTTTTTTAGATAATAAAATATCCTAAACTCAATTTATTCATGTTTTAGTACGGTTTGGGGCGGGGCGGGATGGGTACAATTCGGTTACCCAAATGGGTAGCTATTTTTTCCTTCACAAAATCGGTTACCCGAAATTACCCGAACCCCGAATGGTTAGGTTATGGTTCATCCTCTCCCTTTTCCGAACCGAACCCGAACCGAACTGAAACCCTTTGGGTTTGGGTGCGGATCGGCCAAAACCCGAACCGATCCGTCCCATTGCCATCCGATGCACTCTCTATGTTGGACCCCGCTTCAGAAATCTAAGTTTTTTTTTTTTTTTCTTCTTTTAAATAGATTAATCAAATGATCACCCTAGGTGAGCATACCATGTAAGATTTTATCCTTCCCACTTTTTGTGGTTATGTTTTTATTCTTTTGGTGGGTGAAAAATTACACACACACACCCTAAAATGCGGACCTTCCATCCACACTCTAACTTTTTCGATCAAATTTTCATGATCTAAACCGTCAAATGTGTTTAAAACGTGCTTTTAGATATCATCAAGAAAAAAAATGACAGAGAGGGCTTGATCCGAGCAGTTTTTCATAAAACTGTACAATAGTTTTCAATAAAAACTGTATATGTACAGTTTTATGAAAAACTGCTTGGATGAAGCTCTTCCCCTTTTTTCTTTTGCCTGATTTCTCGCGAGTACACTTAAAAACACATTTTAAACACATTGAGCGGTTCAAATCGTCGAGATTTGGTCCGAAATTATGAGGTTTGAACGGGGTCTGCATTTTCGTTTTCTATTTTGGTGGCATTCAATTTGGAGTGTATATCGATTTCTGGAAATGGTTTCTAAATTAGAGGGATTCAACGTTATCTATAATCAATGAGTTTTTGAAATATATAATAGGTTGCATCCAAAATTCAAAAGCCATGAAATGATCTTCTTGATAGAATACACCATGTAGTACACCATGAAATATGCTTGATAAAATACATCATGATGAAATACACCACAAAATCGATCTTCTTGATAAAAATATACCAGTTTTTCTTCATCTTCGTGCTCCTCCGAGAGTTTGCAGAGTTTGACGTGCTTCACTTCTCTTCATCTTCGATCTTCTCCATAATTTAGTATAAAATATGGTGCATGATTGTACTCTTTTTCTAGTGTGTTTTGTACCAGAGATCTTCAATTGCATTTTCCCCAAGGCGCAACCAACAATAATGGCTTCAATTTGATCCATTTTGCATGTGCCCATCACTACCAAGTAACTCGAAAAAACCAAAACGAAATGAGGTAAGATGGATACACAAAATAATCTTAGTGATTTGCTATCAATTACAATACACAAAATTACAATTTGGATCTCCAAGTTTAATTTTACATTCCAAAATTCTTCGCTCAGGGACTTGTAGAATTAAGTTTTGGTCCCAAAATTCATTGCTATATATAGACCAAATTGGTATAACTAAGGGTAAAATTGAGTTTTTCAAAAGTTGGGATGAAACCATAAGCACGAAAAGTTTGCGGATGAAAAACATATGCCAGTCATGTGCGGAGGACCAATATTTAATTACCCCTTTTTAAATTTAGGGTGTCCTCCTTGTTAAGGAAATCTCACATTGCTTGGGCATGGAGTTAACATAGGGGACTTGTCTACTTATTGTCAATTGACTTTGAGTTGGATATAAAGTTTACACATAGTATTAGCGTGGACCCATTTCACGTCACATTTTAAAAAAATTTACAATCTCCACTCCAGGATGATAGAACAACAAAAAGCTTGCACGATGATAAACCCAAAAAAAGGCTACATGTGACAGACCTTAAATGCCGTTGCACGTAAGGGGGGACGTTAAGGATATCCCACATTGCTTGGGTATTGAATTGGTGATTACGTAATAACACAAGGAACCTCTCAACTTTTTGTCACATAAATGTGATGCTGAAATAATCCGAGCAAAGAGCTAGAGAAGAAAGAGAATTTAAAAATATATACATGTGGCGATATGGAGAATAGTAGTCCCAAAGACACAATACTCAATTTTTTTGTCATTTAACCAAACGAGAAGTTCGAACAAGACAAGGGAATGTTGACAATTGGCTGATTAAAAATAGTTGTCAAGTAGTAAGATTGAAATAAGCCTGCATGGGTGGGGTTGACAAATTAAATAATATTCTTGTATTTGCTAGAATGAGTGAAAACAACATGGAAAAGATGCCAGTATTGCCTTTGTCCTTCACACTGGGATCAATATTTGCTATAGCTCTCTCTCTCTCTCTCTCTGGGATCAATGTACTTTTTGATAATAATAAGATTAGTTTATAGTGAGACTTACAATTTTTTCACTAATCAAGGTAACATTCACCCTTCTTTAGTGAGGGTTTTTTGGATTTTTTTTCGTCTTTATTCACAAAACTTTAAGTTTTGCTAATAATTTTATACTTTTAAGATTTCCCTCGTCGAGACAAGCCAAGAAACCACAAAAAATCCACCGAAAACTAACAAATGCAAAAAAAAATTGAATAAGAACAAAACCAAAAAAACTAAAAAATCAATTTTTTCAATTCACCCAAACCACCAGAAAATCATTCTCCTATTTAAATGAGGGTAGACGAAACCGGACTTTGTATTTGTATTTCAAAAAGTCCATATCGAGGGGATTGGCTCCTAATCTTTCATGGATGTTTGAATTTGAATGCAGCCACTCAAAATAAATGACCTTTTTTGTTCTCTTTTATCATAAAGAGGGCATCCTGTAGTGCGGTGCCGCACTACAGGGCTGTAGTGCGGCATCCGAGCCGTTGATCGTGTAATCAACGGTTCGGATTTTATCTTGGTACTCACATGATCCAAGTCGTCCATTGCCGAGATAAAATCCAAGCCGTTCATTGCCGAGATCAACAACTCATGTATCGCACTACAGGGTTGTAGTGCAGCACTGTACTACAGGATCCAATACTCCAAAATCACTTCTTGATTCCCTCTTGAGTTTACATGTATGCCACTGTAATGTGGTAGGTAGGAAATTACAAACATTCTATATTTGGAGTACGGTATTTGAGATAGATGGATAATCATTATGTATTGTCCTTTTCTAACTTGCACATGTAATTTCCTAAGCCATGTAGGAACCAAAACGGCCATTTTCATTCCTATCTTCTTCAAAATGACTTGCTGTACAAACTGTTGGCAAACAGAGCATACTCTCTATCTATCTCGGACTTCCTTGAGAATCCACTGTTATTATTTTTTTTTCTTTCTTTTGGTAATTAACGGCGTCTACGTCTAACTTATGAGGTAGTATAAACTTACGCGTATCTCGATTGATTGATAAGTAACCAATTTTGTCGTCCCTTATGGCGTGCCCGATTAAAATTGGGTCAAAATCCATATAAATTGACTATAAAAGAGTTGATAACACTTAAAATAGTAAAGGGTGCTGATCTCCCTTTTTTGATGCAGGTACTCCAAAATTTAATAAAGTTACAAAACTATCATTTTTAAGATATAAAAATTACTGGATGCACTCCACCCCAAATAATCTCCTCATTTACTAAGGCACTCCAAACGGAAAAATGAACCAAAACTAAACATAACATTAGGTTCTAAACATAAACATTAACATTAGGTTCCAAACATTAAACATCCACAACATAAGCATTAGGTTCCATACATTAAACATGCATCTATATCAGATTGCTTCATGCCACTTTGCATTAAAAATAAATAAATATGCTAGAATTCTCCAAAATAAACAGCACAATTGAATCTGTTGATGCTGTAAAATCTTCATAATGGCTGCGACACAAGATCTTCATATTTTCGTACTCATTATCTACCATTTTACCCTCAAAATCTTCATAACGGCTGCAAATTTACATTTTAAAACTCATAGTGCGACAAACAAAGCACATCACCAAAGTTATGAAAACTCTGGAGAGGAAAAGTAACAAAAGACTTTGCATGGACAAAAAGATGGTTCTACAATCATAGGCCGAAGACTACTTATCCACGTTGTCTTGGTGCAGAACATGGAGACAATAGCATAAAGACTCTATCAAGAAAACATTACATATGGAAGTAGGCAATTGAGTGACGTGCAGTAAAAAGAGTTGAGTAACCATCTGCTTTTTTCCGATATAAAAAAAATTTGCTTTTTTGGAGTGCCTGAAGTAAAGGTTTTTAGGAGTGCCTGAAGTAAATTATGGAACTTGCAAAAGGGTAAATTTGAAAAACTATTGTAGCTTGGAGCGCCTGCATCAAAATCGTAGTAAAATGTATGATGTATGGTGTTCAAAAAACTTATGAATGACCCCACATGGTTAAGACAGAAAATAATTAAACACTTACTAATATTAATGCAAAGGTTTAATTACACATTGATGGTATTCCAAAATTTTATAGGAATAAACTCTAGTTGCCCATAGTTAAACTATTTTGTCCTTTTATTAATCAAGTTAGACAATCCTAATCATTGTCTCTGCCTTTTCTTTAAGTACATGTATTTATCATTAATTATGTAACGTATAAAAAACTAACCGTTTGAGGTGAGGTCAGGATTTTCAAAATTCCAAGGGATATATGTCTATATTGTAGATACACATAATCAACTGGGGATAGCTCGGTTGGACACTTATTGCTCACTTCCATGAGAGAGGTACTTAGAACAACGATTGGTTTTTTTTTTTTTCCCTACAGAGGAGTTATTTGATTAGCTATTTATTTTGTGAGGGGGTTATAAGTTGAGCTTAGTATAATTATAAGCTCATGTATCGTTTAATATAATTGACATAGGTAATTTTTTTTTTTTGAGCTTGTAATTAATAGAAAACATAAAACTAGAAAAAATTCTCCATGAAGCAACATGTTCCGTTCCCTTGGATGTCAAACATTACAAATTTTAGGGCCACTAGAGTTCTGAAATTAGTCGAGGTGCGTTCAAGCCGACCCGGATATCCGGTTATCAAAAAACGGAATAAAATCCTACTGCTAGCCTCTGTTACTATGGAGTATATTGAAAACCGGAATATATGGAAGTTCTTACACTCGATGCGCTTACGTCTGCTGTGACGTTGAGTACATTACAACATTGGTTGAAATTTCTAAAAGCTACACAAATAGCAAAACAAAAATCAGCTTGTAGCATAGGTTCGTTCGTCCAACTAAATATTGTTGTAGTATCCGTCTAATCTATACTCGAATCTTGTGTCCATACCTATTACCGAAAAGTTTTTTTTTTATTACCGAACGGGTACCACGTGGTTCTGAACGTAATACCCTACAGCCAATCAAACCACACCGTCTGGCGTGGGGGTCCTTGTTTGGTACCGCATACCATGTTTTGATTGGCAGTAGGATACCAAAGTGTCCCGCTACCTATCGGCACCTAAATTTTTTCCCAACAACCGACATTTTAAAATCAAACCGAAGCCCCTCCCCTACTAGTATTTGTACCACCACTTCTCCACTCCGCCAACTTCCTCTTCAAATCTCTCTCTCTCTCTCTCTCTCTCTCTCTCTCTCTCTCTCTCTCTGTGTGTGTGCAATGGAGACCCAGAACCAGTTGAAGCACCGCCTCAGCCGCATGTTCCGATCTTCACTCGGATCCTGCAAACCCAAAAACATCTCTGACGCCATTTCCCCACCCAAAAAACACTACCAGTTATACCAGCTCTTCTCTCCTAAACCCACATTCCCTTCAATCCACAAACCCAACAAAAAACTCTCTCAAAAACCCCAAACCGAGCCCTTTCCAATCAGGCCCAAAGTATCCGACCGTAACTCACTCCTCAATCCTCCCCACACCCGAACCCGATCCCGATCGCAGAGTGTGTTAACTTGCCCTGTTGACACACTCTGCGATTTTCAAAACCCGAAAAAGTCGAAAAAGAAGAGGAGAAACAAGAAGACACGGGGGTTCAAAAGGACCAACTTTGAGTCTTTTGATAGCTACTACGACTGGTTCAGCAGTGATGACGACGACGACGATAAAACGACTCTTTTCTCGTCGAAATCGTTCTCTTCTTCCTCTTCTGACTCGTTCCGCCGCGAAAGAAGGAGTTCCCGGCGGAGGAGGGTTTCGAAGACGGAGAGCGAGGTGGGTTTGTTGTGCGAAAGCGTGAACAAACACGGAAAACGGAGAAGCCTTGGTCCGGACAAGAGATGCTGCGAACATGGAAATAGAGCCACAAACCAACAGGGTTGTGTGAAGTTAGATGGAGAAGAAGTGAAGGAGAGTTGTTTTGCAGTGGTGAAGAGGTCGACAGACCCGTACGACGATTTCAGGACTTCCATGGTGGAGATGATCGTGGAGAAGCAGATTTTCGGTGCTAGGGATCTGGAGGGTTTGCTGGAGACTTTTCTGTCTTTGAATTCGAGTCATCATCATAGGGTTATTGTTGAGGTGTTTACTGAGATTTGTGATGCTTTGTTTTCTAACTGGTCTTGAATTAAGAAGAACTAGAGTAGTCTTCTCTGATTTCTCTTTAATTAGCTTGTGTTTTGTTTGGAGAAAGAAAATAGTTTGGTGTATCTAACTGTTATTTGCTGTGTTAATGGTCAAGTATTCTCTGTGTTATCATCAGGAGTTTTTAGCTAGTCAAAATTTATGTTTGGTGTTTATTGGATCTTCTATTTGGGTTCACTTCAAGGTTTTAAAAAGTGGTAATGGCGTACCGTAGTGGGAGTATCGAATGATACCTTGAGGAAATCAAGTGGAGCGATTGTGGAGGAAATCAAGTGGAGCGATTGTGAATATTTAAAATTTATTTTTGGCTCGGAGCACCTGTAGCGGCCATATTGGCTGTGAAGAGGGTGAAAATAGGATAAAAGCACGTAGCGAGAATCAATCGCTATGAGTGTGAATTTTTGTAACACTGGTATAGCCAGGAGTACTGCGGTACCAGAGTACACGAAAATTGTTATGTAACAGCCAATACGCTACGTTTCACTAGGTGAGATCAAAAACAAAAAAAGAGGCCTGGTACAGTTCAGGAAAAGAAAATCTGAAAATACACATGAAAATGCATCCCGGTACACTTCTCACCCGTCGGATGCATTTTATAAAATATAAATACACACACTTGGGTTTATGATTTGATGTGAGATTTGTGGAAGTTTTATTGGTGATCGTTTGAAAGGATAAAGATACTGGTACAGAATGGTTTGTACAGAAAATGTATCGATCGCGTTCGGGGACTCACTTTTGGGTCCCACACGAGTGATCCAAACTGTTCATTGTTCTTAAAAAAAAAATTCCGAGGGGTGCCACAAAAAATCAGCTCAATCGGACGGTTGGAAGTGCTCCAACCAAAGTCCCACTGTTCCAACCAAAAAAAAGGAAAAATGTTTTAAAAACAATGAACGGTTCGGATCACTCGTGTGAGACCCAAAAATGGGTCCCCGAACGCGATCGATACGTTTTCTGTACAAACCTGTCTGTACGCCCAACACTGTCCGTTTGAAAAAGATAAAAGTGGAGGGAAGGACAAAACAAAGACAAAAACTTTCTGGCCCCAACACTTTCTGGATTGATCGGAGTATGTGATTGTAAGACTTTACGTTCTTATGATGCATGACAGAAAGCAGGGATGGTTTTGTTCGTTTCTCAAGAAAATAGTCTATTTGTGGTTGGACTTAATGGATTTCTTTACCAGCCTATTTCAGCAAAAAGAATAGTGAAAAGTAATTAGCTTTTGAAATTAAGTGCTTCATGGAGGACCACTGAGATGGTATTTCTAAATTTTTTCATGTGGGTAGCGAGTTTAAATTCTTGTGCGATATGTCACGAAAATGACAGGTACACACTCATCATCAAAGCACCCCGGAGGCTGTCTCACAAGTTTAAATTCATTAGCGCGGGTAGTGATGAGAGGGTTGTTTGTCTCTTTCGATTTAGTGGCTGTCTCGCTAGAGCACCTCGTAGCAGAACATTTGAGAGTGCGTGGTTACAAATCTTATTATCACGTCCGAGGCCAATGTATGCTGATCATTCTGTTTGTCTAGCTTACCAAGAAAAAAAAAAAAGGATTTTCGAAAACAAAACTAATATGATGATATAGGTACTAGCTCATTTTACGCGATGATAGATTATACAATTAATGTATTTTGTGATTTAATTGTTTGTTTGTTTAAATGACAGTGAAATTGATGGTTTCTTTTCTTTTAGAATCTGTAATCTGTTGACTGTAATCTTCATTTTAGGCAATGCTCAGAGCCTCTATGCATGGAAAATACTTGAGCCTTCCCATGATTCTTGTTCAAACAATGGTCACTTTCTTTAGAACAAATTTACAAATATAACAAGTGAGGTCTCTTATTCTAAGTCGACATGTCATTAATTTAGCTGTGATTTTTTGGGTATAATTATGCTCTGAGGTTAATCTAGATTTAATATTAAGTTTGAATTTGTTTGAATAAATTACTCATAATATTTGTGCCATATCCAATTATAAGAAGGTAATACAATATTTACGTAAACAAGTGATATCTGTTCTAATAATTGAACCAGATTATCGATGAGAGAAATCTAAAAATTAAAAAAATATAATCAAAATTTAAAAAAAAAACCTTCACTAAAGACAGATAATCCGAAATAGACAGATTATTTGGATTTCTTTTGTCTTTGTTCACATGATTTTTAATTTTGTTGATAATTTTTTACTTTTAAGATCTTTCTCGTCGTAATGAACTAATAATCCATAAAAGAAAATTGACGCAAACCAACATATGCGAACTTTTTTTTAAATAAGGACAACAATAACCGGGCTCAATTTTGTAGCCAATACATATGTGGACATTATTTACCAAAAAGGAAATTTTCAAACAACTGAAATGATTCCGAGGTACAAAAAAGACCAAAGTTTGAATTTATATTGATGTTGCCTTGTTGTCTGTTGATGAGAACCAAAAAAGGGGTTTGTTCTATGCACAATTGACTAGCATTTATTCTTGGGGTCAAACAATGAGAGCTATAATTTCTTGATACCCTACCTTTAACCGGACTTGGACAAGAATTAGACGAAGTGTGGGTAAGTTGACTCAGACATCCTGCCCTTGAACCAAAAAGAAAAAAAAGAAAAAAAAGAAGATAAGGAGACAATTTGTATCATTATGATATCATGTGTTAGGTACATCTTTTTTGTATGCTTATTCACCAAATCCCACTTAACTAAGACAACTCCATTTGTACCATTGGCTGAAAAGTGAGGTAGAGTAGAACAAAAACCCCAAGCATTGAGCAGAGTTTTTGTTTGTAGTATAGGGCTAGTAGTACTCTAAGTTTGAAAAATCATTAGAGAATGTGACAAATTTTTGAAATAGTGATAAAAGGTTTGTTTGGCATAGAGATTGTAAAGAATTCTGAGTAAGGGGTCTGAGCCACTTTTTTGATAATGGAATGACATTGAAAGTGAAATGTCAATTAATTGAAGAAACAAAGAAACTTTATACGAAAGTGATAACTCTGTTTCATGGGAGGGCTACAAAGAGGGAGGAAAAAGGAAGAGACAGTTGAACCAGGAAACGGCGATGGAATGACCACCATTCATATATCGAGAGAAAAGTGGATTATGGACCGGACCGGATTGGACCGGCCAGTTGGCTCGTTTATTCACATCTATATTCGAATGATTCAAACTGTTCGGATTATAGAGCTCGTCGATAACATTATATTAAATGAGTTAAAATGAGTTTGATTCGGTCTTGTAATCTTATATTATGTTCTTCGACGAAAGAGTTTTGAAATCATACCAACCGATCAATCTGATTTTCTCGAAAAATTGTGAAATATGAACAGTTTACGTCATTATTGTGGTTTCGGAAAGAGTCTACAAACGGGCCAACGGAACAATTCAATCTATTTTCATGTACTAAAAGAGCAGATGGAGAGGAGAGAAGGGTTTTCAGATTCTAACTCTAGATTATTTAATACAAGGTGCTGGTAAACATTCCACTTTATTCCCGTTTTAAATGGTGACGGAATAACGGATTAAATTGTTAGAATATGTTAGAATATTGATACCAACCCCCAAAATGGGGATTCGAATAAAAGAATGTCTGGCTATGACGATAAAATTTTGGATACAAATAGGGTACCGCAAACGTGGTGTCTGAGCGGTGAGTATGTATCTCGGTCGCCCGAAAGTGTTTTGGACGGCTCAGATTTCTTCATCCCTCTCTCGTCTTTTTCTCTCTCTATATATGTGTATATCTCTTCTTTCTCTCTTTAAAATCCGACCTGTGCACGCTAAATACTGTCACGTGGTACCCGGCCCGCACCCAAGTTTCTCGACTACGACAATGTGCTGTTCTATCTCTTTCAAGCGGTAGTAGCTTATTTACTAGGCTTTAACCACCTCTCATTAATTGTCTCAATTTTGGGAGGTAGGCATCTCTATCTATCTCTCTGTTTAGTAACTGTCTTGCAGCTGAGAGGGAGGCCTGAACAATAATCCCACAGGGTCAGGATACTGTTGCAACCATGGCAGCAGGCCTGCATGTACAAGACCCAATGATCTATCTACTCTTGGGTGTCAAATTTTGAAAAGCCTTATTACAAAGGTTAGAAGGATTCTGAGAAAACGGCATCACAATGAGCAACGAAAATCCCCACAATCCCGACAGAATGGGCACCGAGTCTAATGGCAATCATATACTACTCAAAGTCCAAGAGCAAGAACAACATATAGAGGTTGTAAGAAACCAACATGAAACGACGCGAATTAAAATGAAGTACTGCTAAAAAATCATACCCGAACCCAAACCGGCACCCGAAAAACCACCGTAATCCTTTGACTCTAGAAAAACCTCTGCCTAATTCAACCTTTATCCCCCATAAAAAGCGACAGCTTTAATCACATTTGAAAAGAACCCCTAGAAAACTTGGCAGCACAGAATCCCAACTCCAAACCCATTCCAATCAACTTTAAACCAGGCCATGACAGACCAACTCAAGCACCCTTGCCATCTGCGGGCATGGATCTAACTGAAAATTCAAGCCACCCTCAAATATTTATTGTCCCAAATCCCCTTGCAATCCATAAAATAAAAAAAAAAATTTGGCTAAACAATCCGTCTTCGTTTTTTTTTTTTTTTTTTTTTTTTTCACATTCTACGTATTTTGTTTTTTACATTTTGAGCGATTGAGAGTGAATCATAGAATCATTTTTTGGAAATAAATGGGATAATTTCGAATTCAAAAATCACCTCCAAAGAAATTTTTTGGATTCTCATATTAATTAATTCATGTGATATACTTCTAGAAATTGAATTTTGTTCATTATCAGCCAAACTTTTTCACAGATCTGATTATAATCTAAAAACATAAAGCCTACAATTCTTAATCTAGCATATAAAGAATAATTAAAAACAAATACTTCAATAACCCAAACAATTGTCGCAAGCCCGTTTTATATGTCGATTCTTTGTGTGAGTCTCGTTTGATGAACTCTAGTTGGGCATACTAGCGGGTTCATGTGACGATTCATCATGTGACATAAAAAGAAACTCTTTATATGGATTTAACGATTTAAGCAATTTATTTTGCAAGACTTAATAATCATCAAGAAAATGGTTGATCAAACTCATTATCAGTTTCAATAAATATATTTGGAGTCTGATGTGACCGCATCCTCTGCATATGTCCAATGTCGGCCCGGTCCAATTCTAATATTCCATGGGTTTATTCTAGTGCTCATGATTAATAGTTTCTGGAGGCTGTCAGGTCCTGATTAATTAGATCAGAATAACTGGGCCATGAACCAAGATTCAACGGGTTAGCTCAAGTCTGTAGGGCCCAATTAATTAGATCAGAATAATTGGGCCGTTGGATCGAGTTTTGGATGGCGCGGATGCGGTCGGCAATTTTTTTTTAATTTTGATTTTTTTTAACTATAAAAAATCAAAACACATCCGAAGCGTCCAAAACTCGATCTAACGGCCAAGGGGTGCACAACACGGGTTAGCTGGGCCATGAACCAAGATTCAACGGGTTAGCTCAAGTCTGTAGGGCCCAATTAATTCTTTAAGCCCGAATTACGTACGACCTACAAAGCTATTCAGCCCAAGGAATTTTTTCTCCGTTTTATTTTATTTTATGCAATTGGAATTGGTCAAAGCCGATAATCATGGCCCAATCAACGGAGCGCCGGATGGTCAACAAAGTAAAACAGTGTAATATAGGATAGTATATACTTTCAACACCAGAACAAACCCAACCAAAAAAAAAAGAAAGAAAAAGAATTTCAAAAAAAAAATATACATATGTTTGATATTTGTTTATTTTTTTTTTTTTGCTCAGCATAGTTGTTTTAATTTAAGTATTTAGTAATATATGGACTTTTGTTTAACCAAAAGTTCTTCGTACTCAACAAATGAACGAATAACTTGCAAAACGGGGATATCCAACGAGGATTTACTCATATTTTTGCACCATTTACTAACGATAATTTGGGCTTGAATTTTATTTTGTTAAACTTTTTTTGAATTTTTTATTCATTTTAACGAGTGAAATTTAAAAAGAACATTATTCTGACCAAAAGATTAATGCATCAAAAAGAAATAAAATTGGGTTATTTTTTTCTTTCAGAGTTCAGACCGTATTTGTTTTATGTAACTTCTTTCTCTGAGAAGAATGAAGAGTTAAGTATTTTGATCGAAAGTTCAGAAAAAGTTTGCTAACAGCGAAAAAAGAAAATAAATTAACACGGTCCAAATTTAACCTTGTAAACCAGAATTAAAAATTACAAAATCATTGACTGAGAAAAATAATTTCTTCTCAGCTTATGTATACTTTCTGCATTACTTGGGAGTGAGAGACGACCTAAAAAACTAACCGCTCCTGCACTCCAAGGAAGAGGAATATAGAAAGTTTTTACCCTTCTAGGTTGTAGGTTCGAAATTTCATAGTTCATATCATTTCTCCCGAATCTGGATATTACAATCTTCCTCTCTCAGGGGTACAATGTCCACGTTGCAAACTTGCATAGTCCCAACAGCCTCCCTGCTGTTCATGACCGTGGTGGCAACGTACGTCCTACCTCCCACTTGAACCAAAACGAGGCTCTGATACCATTTGTAACGATTCAACATGGCTGACCGTGGATCCCCTTTTAACCAAATACTTGGCTTTACAAGGTATACTAAGAAGACGCCATGTAGCGTTTGATGAGTGTTAAACTCTAGCTCCTAACCAACGTGTGACTAAATATTCACTTCACTTAAATCTGGGCCTAAAAAACAAGTTGAGATGCTCTAAAGTGAGGTGAATACCGTTAAATATTCCTGTTTGAAAAGAAAAAAAGAACTTGCCGGCTCCTTTCATTATCATAAAGTAGCCACACCCCAAAGTCATCATGAAAAAGTAACGAAGTGTCTTAAAATACAGCAGAATGGTCACACCCTTTCTTAATTAATTGCCTTCACAAAAGAGGATCTGGGGTCCGTAACGCCCTCTCTGCAATAAAGGGGTGTAGCGTTCATCTCAGCCGTTCATCTCAACAATCTATGGTCCGGATTGAAAATAAAATTCTTCCTTGAAAGAGATAACTCTTACCCAGAAGAATTTTATTTTAAATTTGAAACATTGAAAACACTTTCGAACGGCTAGGATGAACGCTACAACCTGTAACAAGGAGGGGGCGATACTGGGACGCGGATTCCACAAAAGAGGGAGAGAGAGAAGGAAAGCATCAATCAATCAAGCAAGAAGGGAACAGAAAGGCCACAAAGGAGCCTGTGAAGAAAGAAGAATACTAAAAAGGAATCCAAAAAGAGAGAGGGCTCTCACACATTCATTTCTTTCTTCCAACTTTTTGTGAGTTCAAAAAATGCTTTCCCAGTGACTCTTTTCTATATGACAGGAGGAAAGTTTCACTAAGATAACCAAACCGAAAAACCCAAGTTCGATTCCAAATATGTTGCTAAGATCCTCCATTTCCACCACCAAGAAATTCTTCAAAAAAACCCTAAAAGGCTTCAAATCTTTCCTGTCTCAAGATTACCAAAGGCTTCCCAAAACTCCTCTTTTCAAATTCAATCCCTTTTCTTTCCAAAACCCTGGCGGCACCGCCATCGACACAAACTTGATGAGCCAAAGTAATACTCAAGAACTGGATATGTTCTACGCCGAAGTCACCCAACGGTTGGATCGCGATAAACAGAAGCCCAGGAAGAGAAGAAGCAAGAAGAAAATCATGTCACCACCGCGGGTGAAGAGTGAGCAAGAAGTGTACGCGAAATGGGGCTCGGGAAAGAATTGTGAAGTGGAAGTTGAAGTTGAAGTTGAAGAGAAGAAGAGACTTATGTGTGAAGGGAAAATCAAGGAAAAGCTCAAGGAATTGGAAATGATGGATAAGGGAAATATAGAGCATGTGTTGGACATTGAAGAGGCTCGTCATTACTATTCACGGCTCACTTGCTCTGCTTATGTCGCCATTGTTGACAAGTTTTTCATGGAAATTTTTGCAGAGATTTCTAGCATGGCGCCGTCTAATCGGTGATGTGGTAGAATGTTATCTACCCAGTAAAGGAGGAGAACCGAAAATTTGGAGTTCTGTAATTGTTTTGAGTTCTGTTTTTTCGAGGTTACGTAATTGGTAACACAGTCTAGATTTTGTGTGAATTGTTTGTTTCGGGCTTGTATTGTACAACCATTTATTCATCTATTGTGATGATTTTCTTGGAATCCTTCTTGTTTTTGTCTTCTTAATGAATGACTGTGTACTTGAGGATGTAAATGATAAAATTAGTTTGCCCCTTCTCCGTTTACGCTTGTAGATTAGTGATTGGATGATCCCGTAGCACCCTCACGTAATGCTTTTACCGGTCTCTTACATGAATGTCATAATGTGTCAGATTGGATGGTATTGGAATACTACGTGACAATCATCCAAGGGACCAACTTATTTCGAAGAGTAATTTTACTGTCTATTAGCAAAACCTTAACTAAAGTAAGGACACAATTCCGCATCGTTTCTCTATAGGAATTGATAACTCGCTAGGTCTAATTTCAAATTAATAAAGACTTTTTGCGTTACTTGTTGTCAAGTGACTTCCACTACGACACAGGGCTGGCCCAGGCCCAAGAGGCCTGGGCCTAGGGCACTCAAAACCCTCCCAAAAATTGGGGCACTTCCATAATTTTTAATAGTATGCACGGGTAGGAGTCTTATAGCCCAATAGAAAAATAAAAAGGCCCAATAAGAAAATAAAGAGAGCTAAAACAATTGTAATAAGCATTGGGCCCAAAAAGGCCCAAATTAAAACAAATCCCTGTCTGGATGGAATAATGGACTCGAGCAAGTCTGGATCAGTTTTTTTTTTTTTTTTTGGGTACATCTGGATCAGTTAGTGTTAGGAAAGTGCCATCATCTTCTTCCATTTGAATCCCCCTCCCCTCTGGCCTTCCTCTAATTCTACTTCAATTGATTCTTCTTCTAAGAAATTAACCGAATTTAAATCTGCATATGACCACTTTTCACACAGATTACCATTTTTTAGAGAGTTCCTTGCCATTTCTAAAAAAAATGAGAAAAGACAGTGGTAAATTGAGTACTAATTTCTTTGCCATTTATGACAAAAGGTCCTTCTACTTATTGTAATAAGCAAATAAAAAAGATAAAAAAAAAAAAAACCCCACACATTTCAGAGTGTATCTATATTAGTATTGCAGAATGACTTGAACAGCCGTGAGCACGACACGTGTCCTTTAATTATTTACATTTTTAGTTTTATAATTTTAAAGAAATCATTCGACTGGGTATATAATATAATTTTCCTAAAATGAATGCTATTATGATGTCAAAACAATAAGGAAAAGGAAATTATGTTTGGAAAACCAATCGTGCATACCGAAACAAGAAGGAAAAATAAATTGTTTTAAGGAATGATTATGCTTTAAGGAATGATCGATTATGCCGAAACAAAAAGGAAATTATGCTTTGAGGAATGATTTTTTTTTTTTTTGCTCTTGACTGATTATGTTTGGAAAACGAATTTGTGATTTTATACTCCCTTTAATGGATGCTTAAATTTAGCGTTTTCAAGCACACCAATCGTGATTTTTTTCCCGCAAATCAGTTCATGTTTGGAAAACTTTACCCCCAAGATTTATCAAAAAATTATTTAATCTTTTGAACTCTTTCAAAAATTTATCAAAAATCATAATTAAGCAATTGATAGGAAACCATTTGGGTCAGAGACCATCTTCAGGGGAAGATCAGCAAAAGAGACGGTAGCATCTTCGATTCTTTATTTGTTTTTTGATTGGTAAATTTTTTGTTTTGTATTTTGTCCAAATTATTTTACTATATAGTTTTTTCTTTAATCTTTTCAAGCTCTTCGATGCAAAATTTATCCCAGTGAAATGCTAACGATAAAGTGACAGGTGATATATATTCATGGATATCAGTGGTTATACCATTCAAAAATTATATTATATACCCAGTCGAATGATTTCTTTAAAATTATAAAACTAAAAATGTAAATAATTAAATGACACGTGTCGCGCTCACGGCTGTTCAAGTCATTCTACAATACTAATATAGATACCTTCACAAACTTCTGTACATTTGAATACACTTTTTTAATTTGAACGACAACCTATTGGGCTGATTTCAGAATTCTCCATGACAAAATTTATGTAAAAGTTAACCATTTGATCTTAGTGGGGTTTTGTCAAAAATCAATGGTATATATTCTTTTGTGCTACGTTTTTACGGGAAAACAATCAATTATTACAGAAAGCGAGTGAACGTTATACGACAACTTTTGGAGATTGTTGATTCTTTCGTCGCTCTTGTCGGCCATTGAGGTTATAGTTCGTACTCATTTTTTAATACTCATTCTGGAAAAATTATGAAATGTTGTACTCTTAGGGCACAATTTTTAGACTAGGCCTAAGACACTCCAAACCCTTGGGTTGACCCTTCTGCGACAAGCCGACAACTGGTTGAGTTTTAAAGTTTTGACAATTGAAGTTTTTTTTACCACAAATCAATGGTAACTGTCCTCTTTGCGACTGCCAAAAATTAAAGTTAGCATTACAGATGGCCTTAGAAAGTAAAAGATCGTTCTTGGGAGGATTAGAAGGTAGAAAACCAAACCGCACTAATTTTTCTTTTGTCGTTGTCAAATTTTTTTGAACCGGACCCAACTGATCACCTCTAAAAACCAAATCAAACCAAACCAAACCACCAGTTCGGTCCGGTTTAACTGAGTTTTTTTCACCTCCAGTTCATACACTCAACAGCAGCAGGAATAAAATCCTTCCTTCTGGTACTTGAAAACCATTTGGGCTTCTGTCGTTGTAACTTGTAACTAATATAAATGGGCCATGTATGAATAAACAAGTGGTTTCAGATCGTGGGCCTTAATGGATCTGGCCTATGCTGTAAGTAGGCCATAGCCCATGTACAAGCTAGTGGATATAGATCGTGAGCCTGAATAGCATAGATTGATCTGTATGAGGTTTAATCTGTCACAAGGCATCAATGGCCCAGCCTTCTTGTAACGTTATAAATATATTATTATTGTGAATTTAACTTCCAACAAAAAGAAAAAAAGGGCAGCATCCAACGATTTCAAAAACAAAATGAAAACAAATAACCATCAATAATACAACATACCATTCAAATTTCTGCGAATCTGTCATTATTTTTATTTTTTTGGAACTACAAAATGGTGGGATGGGGCAACCAACGTAGCAAATCCCCTTGGGCGTGACCATAGAGGCCCCAAACCCGCTGTGGAATGTTGGTTAGAGCTATAGCTACTGTTCGAAAGGACATGCCCTAGGTACCTTACAACCTAGATACGCTCATAGCGCGCATCACCTATGTACAAGATGGTATGTGACACCCACTCCTCAAAAACATCTCAAGGGTGAGACTCGAAACCAAGTCTTGTTTGAGGAGTGGGCTATGCCTTTCCATCCAACTACCTCCTTCTGTGGTGCAAATCTGTCATTATAATAGGACTTTTTAATTATGTGGTGCAAATCTGTCATTATAATAGGACTTTTTAATTATGTTATTGGCCAACCTTGATATTTTGGGAGTCTAAAGAGAACTTCAAATTGGGAACCCTACTTTTTTTCTTTTAGCCATACATGCAGGCATGGCCGGCCCGTTGGGCAAGGCCCAAGAGGCCTAGGCTTAAGCTTAGGGCATAAAAAAATAGTTAAAAAAAAAGGGGACACTCCAATAATTTTTAGTATTAGACCGAGTAGGAGTCTTTTGAAGCCGAAACAAGTGGTCCAATAAGGTTTTAGAGCTCTTAAAAACTGTTATTGTTGAAGCCGGTCCCCTTTTTGATGTTTTGTCACATCCAAGCACTTTAATGTATTTTACTTCCATAAAAACCCACCCTACATGCGCGTGAACCCCAGACCCACTCACTCTCTCTCTTCCGTCCGAAAAATAAAATTAGGGGTGGGATGCCTGACACGAAAAATAAAATTAGGGGTGAGATGCCTGACACGAAAATAAAATAAATCTATAGAATTGAGCTAAAAATAAACATTTTTATGAGTAATTTTATACATTAGACATTAGTTTGATGAACTGTTTATTAAAAAATATATAGTATACATTTTAGCTAAAAGTAGGACTTTTTGACATGATATGACAACACAAATCCGACACGACCTGAAACATGACAAGAAAATTTGATGAGTTGAAAAATGTTATGGGAATTTATAAATAAGATTTTGATACACAATACGAAAATGACACAAAATTACATGTTGCCCACCCCTAAATAAAATCCTTCTTGTACTAAAAACCATGTGGGCTTCTGTCGTTGTAACTAACATAAGCAGTCCACATGAATAAACTAGTGGTTTCAGATCGTGGGCCTTAATGGATCTGGCCTCTTCTATAAGTAGGCCGTATATAAAGTAGTGGATATAGATCGCGAGCCTGAATAGGATGGATTGATCTGTCAGAAAACTACTGTCCAGTACAGAAAACTACTCTTTAATTCTTGTAAAGGATAGTCGCGCGTTTTAATTACCTGTAGGTCTAGGTGAGTAGGTTATTTTACCATTTTGTCCTTGACTTGTCATATTTTCAGCCGATCCTCTTGCCACGCCATGAAGCGCACCTTCTCCATCATCGGCGTCAACCCTAACATCATGAACTGGACGATGAATAGATCGCCGCCCTCTGCGACGGCGGCAACGGCGAAGTCCTAAAATTTGAAAAATTCGCACCCAAAAATCACAAAATTCGCACCTTGTGAATTTTTTTCAAATTTCATTTTTACTGATTCCTTTAACTAAAGTTCATCGGCGTCCACCCCACCGTCATGACTGGACGACGACGAGATCGCTGCCCTGTCCGACGGTGGCAAGGCGAAGCCCCAAAATTTGGAAAAAATCGCACCCAATAATCGCAAAAATTGCACCCTGGGAATTTTGACTGATTCCTTTGACTTGATTTTGAACATTGGTAGTGATACGATTCCCAATTTGCATATGTATACCTTATTCAGAGAAATTCGCAGTGACAATCGGAGAAATTTGAAAAAATTCGCACATAGAATTAGCAGAAAATTAGGAGCCGTGGCCGCAGGTGGCGGTGCGAAGAGGGGGGGGGGGGGGGGGGGGGGGAGTAGGCTGGCGTTGGCGCTGATGTCCTTGAAGATGGAGACGGTTAGAGCTGGAGCCGCCTGAAGGTGTAGAGGGAGTCGCTGCTGCCTAGG
Source organism: Vaccinium vitis-idaea (assembly GCA_963854785.1). Lineage (NCBI taxonomy): Eukaryota > Viridiplantae > Streptophyta > Magnoliopsida > Ericales > Ericaceae > Vaccinium > Vaccinium vitis-idaea. The sequence goes on along the minus strand of OY978226.1, from coordinate 6,859,932 downwards.
GTAATTTGGAAGAAAATAACGTTTTTACCTTGGTGGGAAGTTTTAGAATTTGGGTTGGACCCAGAGGTAGTTGAGTCTAATTTTTTGTACCGCCCCGTAAATCCTTCTTGATCTGTACGAGGTTTAATCTGCCACAAGGCATCAATGGCCCAGCCTTCTTGTAACGCTATAAATATATTATTATTGTGAATTAACTTCCAAAAAAAAAAAAGGAAAAAAAAAGGGCAGCATCCAAAGATTTCAAAAACAAAATGAAAACAAATAACCATCAATAATACAACGTACCATTCAAATTTATGCGAATATGTCATTATTTTTATTTTTTTGACCTACCAAAAGGTGGGAGGGGGCTTAGGGCCCCTAGGCATGACCATAGGGGCCCTGTCCCGCTATGGAATGTCGGTTAGAGCTATGACTACGGTTCAAAATGACATGCCCTAGGTACTGTACAACCTAGATACGCTCATAGCACCACCTAGGTGACCCACTTCCCAAAAACATGCCAGGGGTGAGACTCGAAATCAAGTCATATTTGAGAGTGGGCTATGCCTTACCATCCAAGCTATCACCTTCGATGGTACAACTATGTCATTATGATAGGACTTTTTAATTATGTTACTGGTCAACCTTGATATTTTGAGAGTCTAAGGCGAACTTTAAATTGGGAACCCTATCTTTTTTCTTTTAGCTATACATGCAGGGTAGTAAAAATTTCTTTTGGTCTTACATGGTGGGCATTGGCCGGTGGGAGAGGGTATCCTGTAGTGTGGCATCCGAGCCATTGATTGCGCAATCAACAGCTCAGATTTCATCTTGACACTTGCATAATCCGAGTCATTCATTGTTGAGATAAAATTTGAGCCGTTCATTGCTGAGATCAACGGCTCATGTGCCGCACTATAAAGTTGTAGTGCCGCACCGCACTATAAAGTTGTAGTGCGGCACCGCACTACAGAATCCCCGGATCCTTGGCGGGGATCATACTTTTTATACTTTTTTGGAGGGCGTTAGGCAATTGCATCTTGGGCCTTTGCCCCTGGGCCAGTTATGTTAAGGGATATAGAACGAGTTGAGGAACATTTCTAATAGCAAGTCGAGATCCTATATTTTTTAAAATTAAACAACCCAAATGATACATTTCATTACCAAGTTCTTCCACTTGTACACAAGATGTAAAATAACTCTAAATTAGACAACTAAAATTTGAACACTTCACTCTTATACTAGAGTTTGTGTTTTTACTCTCCACTCATAAAACACACACACGAGGACGCTATCTCTTATTTATAGCCGTTTAGGTAGCACAATAAGTTTTTAGAGGAGAAATTCTTACAAAGATTGATAATAGTATACAGGGCCGGCCCTGATGTTTGGGTTGCCCAAGCCCAAGCAATAGCTTGGTTGCCCACTTAATACTAAATTATATAATATATATACACACAAGAAGTTTCTATGAGGGCTCCCCCACAAAAAAAAAGGTGCGGGAAAACAGTTGTGAGCCGTTGGATCGCGTGAAGGGCATATGATCCAACGACCCACAACTGTTTTCCCGCACTTTTTTTGTGAGGGAGCCATCACAGGAGTTATTTTAGGAGCCTAAGGCAAACTCCCAATATAATAAATTTATTGTAAAAGATTAATGCAAAAAAATATAATTGTAAGAATTTTTTTTGAAGAAGATAAGAAAGTATCTCATATTTTAACTAAGAGAAAGTCGGCCGTGAGACTTGAACCCAACCCGCTGAGGAGGTTGGCATTGCCCATGACCACCAGACCAAGCATTCACCTTATGTTTTTATTTTTATTTTTATATTTATACATAACTTATGGTTTTTATATTTATACATAACTTATGGTTTTTTTTTTTGGTTGCCCCTCTCTGGGTGGGTTGCCCAAGCCCGGAGGCTTGCTTGGCCCCTTGGCAGGCCCTGATAGTATACACACTTCAGTTTAATTATTAATCGCCCACAATTCTTACATTGGGTCAACCGTCCCCATATATCCTGACGATAATAATGCGAATAAGGAAAATTTGCACTTACACCCCCTATAATTTGCTCAAGTTGTAAAGACACCCCTCGTACTTTTTTTTAAAGCACTTACCCCCCTACAGAGATCCCGTATTTTGCTTAGGTTCGGACTTCAACTTTTCGTATCAAATTTCGATGATCTAATCTGTTCAATGTGATCGGGACGTGTCTTAAAAAAAAAATGACCGGGAAGGGCTTGATTCGAACATATACAATTTTACAGAAAACTGCTTAATCCAAACCCTTTGCGGTATTTTTTTTATCTGATTCCTACTAGATACCCTTGAAAACACATTCCGAACGCATTGGACGGATTGGATCGTCGAATTTGATTTGGGAAGTCGAAGTAAAAAACCTAAGCAAAATCCGGAGTCCCTGTGAGAAGTGTAAGTGCCTTAAAAAAAGTACGAGAGGTGTCTTTGAAACTCGAGCAAAGTACAGAGGGTCAAAGAGCAAATTCCTCTACGAACAATAGCTCAATGCATTCTCGATTGATCACGAGCTCCTAGAATCTATGAAACCTACCTCAGCCAACCACACAAAAAGAGGTTTCATAAGCTAAGAACTGGTTCATGTGATTGATATTTGCAAAAGAGGTTTCGAAGCTCTTAGAATCTTTTTCATTAGTTTCAGTTTTTTTTTAAGGCGAAAAAGATAAATTTATTAATCAAGAGTAATAGTTACAAGAGATTAGAGGGACGAGACCAAACAACATCATGACAAGAGGGCAACATCCCGACAAGGTTGTCATCCTTCTTAGCGACTATCATTTGCCCCGCGACAATCATTTTGCCACTCAAGCCCAGGAAAATATAATTGTTGACAAGTAGTCAACCAAAATCGAAGGGATCAGAATAAGGTACAAAAGATCAAAACAAAGCCTGATCAAAATATGACCAGGCCAACCTCGAAAACATATTCCAAATCAAAGCTACCGAAAAGCAGAGCTGTTCCTAATACCAGGATGATCTTCCCCAAGTCCAACGCTTAGGGTGTGTTTGGTTGGATAGAATAAACTTCGGAATGGAATTACTATTCCAATGGAATATCTATTCCGGTGTTTGGTTCGTAAATAAATGAAGGAATGTGTATTCCAAAAGGAATAACTATTCACCCAAATAAGGGAATACATATTCCATTAAAAAAGTCAGGAATTGTAATTCTATTCCTGCCCCATTCTATACCTCGCCTCATACATATCCTTCTTTCTGAACCCGTCCACATCCCCGACTCAACAAATCGACGATCAACATCTCTCTGTCTCTCTGTCTCTCTCTCTCTGTGAACCCCGATCGGCTCTCCTCTCCTTTTGGTATGTATTCTCCTCTCCTTTTGGTATGTATTCTCCTCTCCTCTCTCTCTCTCTCTCTGAGATTTGTTTCTACATAGATGGAGATTGCGTTTTTGATTTTATAGGGTTTTGTATCAGGTCGATTTCTAAGTTGTGAATCTTGTGATCCTCTAGATCGATTTTCGTTTGTCTTGATTTTATACGGTTCAGAAACTAGATCTGAACTAACCTATGAAAGGAATGCCACTAATGCTTGAACAACTTTCTAGTCAAAATCTCACTAAGGAATAATTCGTTTTGTTGGGACTTTTGGGAGGATTCCATCTAGCTATATATCAGTAACATTGATATATGCATATAAATGTTAAGAATTCATAATAGAAAGCTTACAAAATAAAGCTTGTAGCCTTAATAGGTAGAAAACTAGCTTATATGGCAACGTATGTGGGTTAGTCTGAGCCTTAGAGCCGTGCCCTGGTCTATGATTTAGAGGATACAAGAACCAAAAAGATTGATTTGTGAAATTACATATCCATGGTAGATACGTCTCCTTTGAATAAGGAATATGATTTCACGTACTATATGATCTCATATTCTTGCTTTTCTATAAGAAAAAACAAGGCAAAATAGCAAAAGTGGTTTCATATTGTCGAGTGAAAGTTGTGATAAACCTTGATTTACCTAAAGATTCAAATTGTTTTTGTGTGAATTGTGAATCGAATCGTGAATCGTACGATTCTGACAACCATGTTGTTAACCCACACATGCAATCGGTAGCACATATTCAAATGTAAGTATACTAGGATGATAGAAAAGAAGACTTGAAAATGTTGAGTCTGATTAGATTTTCAATAACTGTGTGTCAGATTTTGGTGCTTAAGTTTTACATTTGACATGCTATTCTTGGTTATCACTTATCAGCTCATACGCTATAAACGGGTGAAGGCAAAGTTACTTTATTTGTGCTTAGCATTCGAGGCTCTTGGAGAAAGGTAATTTTCTGTTATATATACGATGAGCTTTGTCAAAATTTGGTTTATATATGATTGAATTTGCTGCAAAAGAAAATTCACGGGGCAAGGAAGAAATAATGCTTCTAGTTTCATGCCTGGCATTATGTCGATGAATAATATGTTATGCTGTAGTGAAACTGCTTTTTGAACTCCCTTGGTTTCCCATGACATCCAAATGTTGTGTGTTGTATATCAGCTTTTGCATCTTTGTAAGTATATATGTTGCATGTGTGATTCCCAGCAGCCATCTAATCAGACTCATTGGATGTGTATTTTACTGGAATATTCATCTATTACATAACATATCAAGACGTTAAAGAAATTGTTTCTCTGCAATTGTGGTATTGATTTTCTATTCTCATGGTGATTCAGAGCCATAAGGATGCAGCTACTTGGAGAAATAGGAGTTTCCCACACTTTGAGATGCTTTTAACTGTCTTCGGGAAAGATCGCGCCACGGGAAAGAATGTTGTTACCGCTGAAGATGTATTAGAGGAGGAGAGTAAGAATGAAGGCAGTTGTGATACAAAAAATTTAGGCATTGGTATTGAAGAAATGGAACACTTCTTGTTAAACAAAGAAGAGAGTACTTCTCAAGGAAAAAGAGAAAGAGGGTTAATGATAGTTTGGATGCATTCCGTGAAGCAGCAATGATCATCGGTTCAAAGATTGAAGAAGCTACTGAGAAGTTTAGTGAAGCTCTTGGCGTGGATCTTGCTATAGCTAAGAAGAGGGACATGATAAATGAAGAGTTTCTGAAGCTTTCAAATCTATCTATGATTCAACGCCATAGAGCCTTGCTTGCTATAGCTCGTGATCATGAGATGACTGGGTGTTTTTTTACCTTGAAAGATGAGGAGAAAGAACCTTTTGTGAAGTCTTTGCTTAAGGGAGAGTTTAATTAAATACTCAGTGTATTTATTTTAATTTGCTTCCAACTTAGTATGATACTATGACTTTTGCTATTGGAAAAGTGCATTTTGGTAGTTGTTGTATCCATGCTCATCTCTTTTTTTTTTTTTTTTTCTTTTTTTGTTTCATCTGAATGACTAGCTATTTATAATACAATTGTCAATTCAAATGTGATTCTAGCATACCAAACACATGAATGGGAAAGGGAATTGGAATGAGAATTCCATTCCTGCTATGGATTCCCAACCACAGCCAAACATGGGAATGAGAATGAGGATTCCAATCCTCCAATTCTATTACAGTTCTTAATTCCATTCCAATGTACATTCCATTCCATCCAACCAAACACACCCTTAGAGTAGCAGCCAAACAAAGTAATAGAAGCAGTTCATTGAGAGTGCGTAATAAACTTATTGCAAAGGTTCTCTGTAATAGATTAAAGGGGGTGATTCCATTAATTGTTGATTAGGTTTAATCAGGGGTGGAGCTAGAACTTAATGTCAGTGGGGTCAAATTCTTAAAGCAAAATATTAGAAAAAAAAACTAAAATGCGAAATAGAAAGGAGTTAAAGTAGATATCTATTACTAATAACGTATAATTTCATATACAATTGATCATTCAAAAGATACACTGAAATGCCAAACAAAAAGTAGTTAATTAGATATAACCGCGTCCACAACCAACTGCAAAAAAAACACACTTGAACACCAACAAAAATAGCTAAGGCGATATCCAATTAAAACCTACAACAGCGTTTACAAATGAGTACCCCATAGATTTTTCATAGTTTGAAATCGTAGCATAATAGCCTCATTTGTGATACTATAAAAAATCTCCCTCTCAAAAGCTATTATGGAACAATTGACCACCCATTCGGTTATGAAGTTGATTTTTGGCATCATGACGAGGTAGTTGTTAAAACTTAAACGAGAAAGAGGGAATTTCATCCAGATCGACTTCCATCCTTTGAAGGGGAAAAAACCCAGATTTGCGGTCTCCATCCTTTGAAGGGGAAAAACCCCAGATTTGCGGTCTTTGGACCCTGGTTTTATTTTTTGTGGTGGAGACTGGAGATAGTCAGAGTCAGAGGAAAAATGATTTGGTGTGGTAAGGAGGGCAAGTAGTAGTGAAGAGCCTCGTAGAGTTAGAAGAAAAATAATTTGGTGTGATAAGGAGGGCAATTAGTGGGGACAAAGAAATACCATATACAAGGGACAAAAATATAAAATTCTTAAAGTATTATACCAATCCTATTAAAATTTGCCACCTCAGCGGGGTCAAGTGACCCCGCTTGAACCCTTCCCTTCGCCCCTGGGTTTAATAAGCTTTTGCCAATAATTATCTCATAACATGTTGTGTTTTGTGTCGTAATTTCGAGTTAATAGAATTAATTTCCTCCGATAGTAAAAAAGAGCATGTAGTGGGCCGTATATATCAAGAGTCCAAGCCAAGACCAACCCCGAAGGCCCAATGGCTCGGGAATCCACACCCTGGTTGTTCGGCCGAACCGAATGGTTCAGACTGAAAGGAAATGTCTCGGATGCTACTCCGACATGGTGGCATATTGGCCGAACTTGAATCAATTTGACCGAGTCGTATGAGCCGGGTAAACCCGAGACAATTAGCGGAATCTACGGAAGGCAGCTCAGCCATGTGCGCGCAACTGCCTTATCCAATGCACCATTGATGATGTCACCGAAGCGGTTAATTACCATGCGTGCCTAGCTCGTGACAACTTGGAGGGCAAGCTAAGGGAGTCAATATAAGTATAGTGATAAACTGTACGCACACAGCTCTCCACTCTCAATACTCTGTACTTCTTGTCTCAAGCAAGTATTCACTAGACTGTCCAAGTGCCTTCCCGGCCACCTTCTGGCCGATTTTGGCACTAACGTCAGGCGTTACTTTCACAGGGAGTTCAAGGGTTCAAGAGAGTTCACCTTTCCACCAGTTTCAGTCATGTGAGGCTCCCAGAACGGCGATCACCATAAAATATAACCAAAATCTACCGCGTATATGGAGAAATTTCATACAAGGGAAAAAAAAAACTCTATTAATTGAAATGATGTGAAAGTGAAAATTCAAAATTACGATCAAGTAAAATGAGAGGACTGAAAGGTCAAACATAAAAACAATATGTTATTGAATTTTCCTATAATGAGAAAAACTCAAAATATGTTTTTTTTTTTGTTGCATATAGTAGATTCATCAAATTATAAAACTTTGAAGTTGTGATCTCCATATTAAACACGTTGTTGAAAAGCCGTAATGTGACACCAATGTGATCTTTAAGGATGAGCTAATCAGAGAACAAAAAGGGTCAAGTTGAGTATTTGGCCAAATGGGTGGGCGAAGGGCCAACTTAGCCTAATTAACCCTGCTTATTTTGACCCGAATCAGCACAAAACAGCCCATTTATAGTTGTTGATAAGCTTTGTGAATTCATTCTTTGTCTTGAAGCTAATGCCACAATGTGCTTGATGTCATGAATGGACAAAGAGGCCGCACCAGGGTGCATGGCTTTCACTCTTTTTTGATCGGCAAAAGAAGACTTATTAAGCTCGATAAAGGTAAATCGAGAATGGAAATACAAGAGGCACTCAAGAATGCCAAACAATTAGAGGGTGTTTGAGAGCCTTATTTTTAGTTTTTCATTTTCAACTTCCTAGCTTTTTGGCTTTTTGAATTATGGTCAAAATGTATTTTGAATTTGGTACGAGTGTTTGGGAGAAATGTGCAGAATGCATTTTGAAATAGGAGAAGTGTTTGGGAGATATGTGCAGAATACATTCTGTAGGTCTTTTTGTTAATCAAAATGGGAAAAGTGGAAAATGAGAAATCAAAAAACACCTACCAACCTATTTTTAATTTCTCTTCTCTAAACTCAAAATCCAAAAACTCATTTTCGCAGAATGTGTTTTCATTGTGGTGTGCCAAACACCTAGAAGTAGAAAATGCGAAAACCAAAATGCAAAAAGTAGGTGGCCAAACACCTTAGAGGCAAACAGAGATTAAACAGGGGGAAAAGAGGGATCCGACCAAGGGTTGAAGGCTTTGAATGGCTTCGATCAACTTCAGTTATTTTTGTTTGGAAAAAACTGAATCATCATAGTATTCCCGTTTGTAACTATGAGATTAACCGGGAAATGCTAACGAGTGCAACATTGCACCTGTTAAGGGTACAAAAAATTACACTTGTGGGTCCCACTTGTACTTTAAAGTACAGGTGGAACCCAATATGCATGATTACATTTTTGTACCCTTGACGGGTGCAATGGTGCATCCATTAGCAAGACCTTTTTTGATACTAGTTACCAATGGCTGATGTCTGCTGGATTATGCACTTGAAATTTGCTCTGGTGCTATTTCGGAATCTGTATATGGTGGAGGTTGCTGCTGATGCTAGTCCTTTTTTTTTTTTGAAGAGCAAAAAAGATTTTATTAACAAAATATCGAAAATACAAGATTAAACGGGGAAAGAGAAAAGCATCAAAACAAGGAGAGGAATCCCAATGAGATGGCACCCCATGACCCCACCCAACGACAAACAATTGCCTCTTGAGACCCAGAGGCCAAATAGCCGAAACAAGAGTTTCGCAAGAGGCCAACTAAACAACCTCCCCAACCTCCCCAGAGGCCAAAAAAAAAAAAAAAAACTCCCCATCCTTTACAAAACACCCCCAAAAAACTCAACATCTCAATAATAATAATAATAATAATGACCATTCCTTCTTCCCCTCCTCGGCCAACATGACCCTTCCTTCTGCTGATGCTAGTTCAAAATGGTGCTATTGCTATATATGGAATCTGCTAAAAATATAATAAGGTATAAGGTTGGGCCGTTGGGGTGCTTTTAAGGAAGTGCTGCTAAGATTATTCTGATGCCTTTTGAGGAGTTGTTCTGCTGCTTTGATTCTTGTGATGATGTCGAGTTGATCCTGCTGCAGCTAATTCTAGTTTGGCTTGGATACTTGCTTGTTTGTGATGGATGATCATGAATGATCACAAGCTTTGGGTGCTTTCACTTTTATTTTGTTCCTCATCATCCAACTTATAAATGTTGAATGTTTTTTTATGTATTGGCCTACCACTTTGCCTCATGGATTTCATGATGCTTGTGTTTTGCCTTTATTATGTCCTCGATGTACCATTTGTCGAGTTTATTTACATATACATCTTTTTACTGATCATTCGGCTTTGTCATATCAAGATTTTGCATCCATCCCTGCTTGTTCTCCTTCGCCAAATACTAATGCCGGCGCCATTGCAACAATGCTACGTTGACCATCTCTTGTGATTTATTTTTTTTCCGATCAGCGACCACCTCTGGTGATCACCTTTTGGATACTATGTGATGTCTCACTATTGTATTATTAATAGAGTACATCTCAAGATTATGTAGGTTCACCTCAAGATCATTCGTTTTTGTCGTGCCAAAATTCTGCATTTATCCCTAGCTCTCTACCTGTTCAAATCACATGATATCTAAAACATGTCAGACAGTCATCAACGCATTAGCAAAGCCCTTGCCATCAACTTTATTTAATGTCGGTTTGGACGGGCAACCAGAGAGGATGCCCATCATTTTCTGGTTTCCAGATTTGTAACTTGGTTTTTGAAACAAGAAGAAGGAAGAAAAAAAAAAAAAAAAAACGACAAATCGACAATGAAGTGGGGAAAATGGCTGACTACTAGGGGTGAAAGTATGAACCGGGGAACCGAACCGAACCGAACCGGAGAACTGGACAGAACCGGCCGGTTTCGGTTCTTTTTTAGTTTATCCAGTTCGGTTCTGATTTGTGTATATTTCACCATGTTCGGGATTACCTGTTGCGATTTTCTTTGTTTTCTTTGATTTTCTCAATCTATTTGCGATCTTGCTCTTGCAGAACCGAACCGAACCGGTCCCGAACCGAACCAAGATCTATATAATCGGTTTCAGTTCTGTTAACCTCCCGAACCGATTTTTACCGGTTCGCACAAAAATGGCCAAGAACCGAACCGGTTTCAGCCCTACTGACTACTGAAAAGAAAAATTTGAAAAGTTGATCTCCACTCAGCAAAGTTTTTTGGTGGGTCCCATCTCTGAACACCCTAGTTTTAGCTACTCCCCAAAGAAGTGAAACCAAAATTAGAGACCCCAATGAAGTTGGAATTCAAAAATGTTTATGGTGTTGTATTCAGCTTTAATTGGCTTTTCATTTGAAGTTGGAAGAAGATTCCGCCCAAGTATTTTGGTGAGATTCTAAGGGAATATAATGTGACAGATACTCCACTACTGGCTTATAGTGGTGGTGGATTTTGGAGTCTTTACTGCAAGAAACTATGCATAAGAAGCTTTCTCTAGGCATGTTCACTTGGGCTGAAAAAGGAAAGATAAGGCAGCCACCTTTTCAGGCTGTCCATTTTTCCAGTGAGAGAGGAATATTTTTCAAGTGGCAAACATTCTTTTACCTCTCCCTCTCTCCAAGGGTCAAAGAAATTTTATATATTTACAGTGAGGCACTGCCCCATAGTGCCCAGTGCTTCTTTTCCGTCACACATTGATGACTGATGTGGCCTTCTTTTCCGTCACACATTGTTGACTGATGTGGCCTGGAACCAAAATGAAGTATCGCTCAGTCCCAATTAGTTTGTCAATTTGGGGAATCCAATTTATTAAGAGGACATTACACTTTGAAAAGTTCAACTTTCAAAGCAAGCCGTTTAAAAGAGTATTTTCATAGGATTTTCTTTTTAGGGTTTTCAAAATGGACAAATAACATGGGACACTTAAAAGTAAAAAATGGACAAACAGGGAGAGTATATGGATCTCTAATCAAATGCATGGTGGGGAATAGCCCTGTAGCACCATTGGCGAAATAATCTCTCATTCACCCCACGCCATGATATATATTAATTAAAGGGTTATGTCACTATTGGACGGTGTGAAGAGTTGAAGTCGACGGGACAGACTTACGAGAGAATTTTTATAAGATATTTTTATGAGTTTATAGAACAATTTTGATAAATTAAAAAATTAATCTCAAGCCAGTGGTACAATCATATTAACCAATAAAACGTACTATCATCATTTAAATGTATTAATTTAGTATGCTTAATTGAATAATTGTCATACTTGTCAATCCAATTGAATCTTGTTTTTTTAGAATTGGCGACACATATATATTACAAATCAGTAATGTGGCCAACTCGGTCAACAGAACTAAACAATCATTTCAAACGGGATCCATCAGGCTCTGCTGGCCACACAGTAGCTCCGCCCTTCATGTCACTTGAGTAAGAAGTGTTGGAGGTTCTTCAACTACGTTTTCAGATTTTAATAAGATGTAAAAATCGAGATGTGGATGTCATTTTGAAGATAAAGAACACATGAATTTGATGTGTAATTGGAGTCTTCATCGAGCTTGAGAATATCATCTGAAGTTCCATATGGTTTCAATTTACTTGCAGTTTGCTAAATGTTTTCCAAAACATTTTAGGGTATCGAATGGCATAACAAAAATGGATAGCCAAAACATCAAATTTTGGTTTATCCATTTAAGGGGTTGTTAGAGCATATCATATCAATCTCTATATCTCTATTTTAAAGACTGAATTTGACATAATGAGGAAATATTTTCTAATTTTTCCCCTCTTTTCTTCAACTTTTTGCACTTAAATACAGTGCTGAGGTCCAAATAAGTTAGCAAAAGTTCAAATCCAACAGTCAGGTTTTTTCTTCTGAATCTATTAATGGTCTACATTGAATGACATTCAAGTAAAATAAGTGAAAGTGGAGAGCATTTGTTTAAATTCATAAAGTGGCAGTCACTTGCCAAAGTGGAGAATGAATTTCAAACAATAAAAAAATATGTGGAGTAACTTTTGTGTGTAAATCACTATTTTTTTGTTATTGAGATAAATATGACTCCCTCCGTCCCTTTTTTAGTATATACATTTCCAATTTAGTTTGTCCCTTAATAAGTGTGTATTTTGAAAGGTTAATTGGGAAAAGTTTGTATGACTATCATTTTGCCCTTTTCGAAAAGTTAGTGGTTAAAGAGTAAATATGTAATGGTGGAGGATAATTTAGAGAGTAGATGAAAAGGTTGATATGAAAAGTATAAAGTAGATGTAATAGTTGATGTGAAATGTGTAATGATGATGTTTCTGTAATAAATTAGATTTATGAAGCAACACATTTAAAAAAGGGTCGGCGGAGTACTAATTAACTTTAGTTATTCAAAGGCTCAAATTTATTTATTGGCTAAAAGGTTTAAGTTTGGTTATTCTAGGGAACTGATATTAACACTTTCTATATTGTTAATGGCATGCACTCCAAAAAGGAAGTGCCAATATCAAGACTTAATATTGGAACTCCCTTTTTAGAGTGCATGCCATTAACACTTTGGGAAGTGTTAATATCGATCATTATTCTATTGTAAAGCCATTTTTTAGACTAACATTGCTGACTTTATAAACTTTTTGGCTTTAGTAATGCCATTGTAAACTTCTAATTTTTACGGAAAATTTTCAAAAAAGCCTTTGAAGTTTGACCGCGATGTTCTATAAGCCTTCAAAGTTAACTAAAAGTTAAATAAACCTCCAAACTTTACACATTTTTTTATCAATTAGGCCCATGCCATTTGTTTCTGTTAATTTCCTAACTGAAAAAGTTGACGTGGCACTTGGGCACACTAAAACGACGACGTGGAGCACCTGGGTCCCTTTTGGAGGGAAAATGGAACATGTGAGGGTCACGTGGTAATATATTCTCTCCTCTTTCGAACAAACTACTACCCTTAGCCCCACAAATGGAGTTGTACCACCACACATCACCACACGCCGACACCACCACACACCAGCTAGATCCAATTCCCAGATCGCATGCGGTGTCCCCTACACAACTCCTCAGCCAAATCAGCCCCTCAAACAACTGCCACCTCACCCCATCAGAGTTTCGCTCCCTCCCTGCCAACTCCATCTCCGCCATCTCCTCCCGCCACACACTCCCCTTGGTCGTGGGTGGCTCCAACTCTTTCATCCAATCCCTTGTTACAAGCCGGTTTAACCCCGATTCAAATATGTTCCACGAGACTGACCCAGACCCGGTATCAACGGGGTTTCGACTATTGCTTCCTCTGGGTCGACATGGCAATCCCGGCTCTAAACAAGTATTTAGAGAAGAGAGTGGATGAGATGATGGGGCTAGGGATGGCGGACGAGTTAGAGGAATAATTTTACTCGGACAAGTTTCGCGAATCTGAGTCAGGGACCGGGTGAGGCAGGTGATTCGGGTTTCCGAGGTGTGCCCAGGTGTCACATCAACTTTTTCAGTTAGGAATTTAACGAAAACAAACGCCATGGGTTTAATTGATAGACATATGTGTGAAGTTTGGAAGTTTAATTAATATTAAGTTAAGATTGGAGGCTTATGAGACATTGCGATCAAAGTTCAAAGACTTTTTTGGAATTTTCCCAATTTTCACCTTCACGTTTTCAAGATATGTCTTTGGGTGCAGTAGAATCGGAAGTCAACAAAAATATTATTTTCATAATTTAAATCAGGAACTTTTTTTTTTGGACCTATTAGAGATGGTAAACTTTATTTGGATTAGAGCATCCTCGTCAGGCTCAATAAAAATTGGACCAAATTTAACCTCAAAAACATCTTTTACAAATTAACAAGTCACTTTTTCAAAAACTCACAAAATCAAACTCTCTATTCTAATCACATCTAAATAAAATACTCATTTCTCTTTCTTCCTAGCAGTGAACCCATTCCTTTAAAACTAATAAAGTAATAAGTAGTGGGTGTAGGAAAATAATTAAATATACCTTAACTGATGAACAGTGTCTTGCCTGGGATATTGAGGGAGTGTAGCACCTGTAAATTGTGAGGTGGGAGTGGCGAGCCTGATTTGGGTGATTTTTTGAAGCATTACTCGCTACTTTGTCCAAAAGGGTAGAATAGCTACCCTGATGATGATGCTCTTAGTACTACAGCCATACCACCACCATCCAAAGGCACCACTACCATAGCCACTGATATCATTGTCACAGTGCAACCAAACATAAGAAACTGTCTTCAAGAGTATTAATTTTATATTTTTCATGGAAATAGTTTTTCATAGAAAGAGTTTTCCATGGAAATATTTCCACCCTACAACTTGCAGAGTGGCAGAAATTATTTTTCACAGACAATATTTCGCTCTGCAATGGTATTTTTTTTTTGTTACTAATAATTTTCGTCAAAACAAACGGAAAGGTAGAATTTTACTCGAGAGTCTCTAATTTGGAGCTGGGGGGCGTGCTGCAGAGCTTCGTGCTGTGCAGCGTGCTGTGCACCCGCACGGCGCGGCCGGTTGGCCACTTTTCGGCGATCCGAGACGTTCACCGGATAGCCCTCGTCGAATACTACAAGTGTACCAAAAATCAACTTGACCGGATATCGTTAAGTACCTAATTGAAACACAAATAGATTGAAATGAAATGGAACACAAATGTACATAAACACTGGATCCGATTCACTAAACCCATTTTTTTCAAGCTATTTGTGTTCCGATTAGATACTTAACGATATCTGATCAAGTTGATTTTTGGTACACATGTAGTACTCGACGAGGGCTATCCGGTGAACGTCTCGGATCGCCGAAAAGTGGCCGGCCGGCCGCGCCGTGCAGGTGCACAGCACGCTGCACAACACCAAGCTCAGCAGCACGCCCCCCAGCTCCCTCTAATTTGATATATATTAACAAAAAATGCTTTGAGCTGAGGTGGGTCCTCAAGATCTTGTCGCAGTATTCACTACTGGAAATATTGAATCTTGACTGCAGATTTCAACTTTGGAATCAATGACATTTAGGCAAGTAAATGATTTGCAGCTAGAAAGGTAAGGTGGAGGTGCTCATGTTGCAAGTGGTGGGTCCCCACCATTATCATCACCCCAACCTTAGAGCACACATGTGAAAATCTATCCTAAAAGGTCAATCTACACACCATTTTAATCACATTATGTACAACATACTTAACATAGTAGAAAATTGAAAATGCTATAATACTCACCTTTATTTGGGATGTGTACTTTACGAATCCCTTTGTGTCGCTTTAACTCGCAATATTTTATATAGAACTTCGTAACTTTGTATGAAATTCATAACATTTCGATAAAAATTCATAACATTTGCATGTAAAGTATTTTTTTGGGTTAAGAATTCACAACATCGAGATATAAACATTATAAGTTGTTAACCAGAAGTTACCAATTCAAGACTATTGTCATAAGTCTTTGTAAAAAATAATGTAAATTCAAGGTGATTTAAGAATTGCATATCGTACGATATCTATATATGCGTTAGCAATTTCCCTATAGAATATCATCCCATAAATTTGACAGTAAATCTAGGCATTCGTGTCGTTCATAGTTGCACTAAGGCGCCGGATTCTTTCAAAACTCATTATTTGATATCACACTTTCTTCTCTGTGAAAATTGTATTTCATGTACGTTGTTGTGCAAAATATTGTGTTAATTATTTTTGCTAATATGTATATACCAGTGGGGGTTTCAGAGGAGAAATAGAATCTATTCCTACGAGGATCATTTTTTAGAGAAGAAAATAAAAAAATGATAAGAGGTAGAAATTCTCGGGTAGCATACTCGATCAAACGGGTAAATTTGTTCTCCGACTACGGATCTCATAGTCCCTGCTATAAACTGAAAATCGAGAACCCCGAGGGCTGAGGGAAAACCTTTTAGTTCAGCTATGGTTGTTTGAATAGTCTTCGATAATATTGTCTCGCTTTGATGAAAATCGAGACACTCTTGATAAGTCTGGTCATCTTTTTCTGAATTAAGACGATCTTGATCAGGTCTTCTCTTTTTCTTCGGAAGAGATCTTCTCTTCTTCTACAACAACCAAAGGAATTCGACGTCTCTCCATAAACTACAACTCCAAACCTATGCTTAGAAGTCATGGGATACTGTCAGATGAACTAGGAGCCACATATAAATGTTGTGTTAATTGCATGACTCAAATCTCTACTAGGTTGTACCTTCTCTCTTCCCCTCCTCTCTTGTGTGTGTGTGTGGGTGTGTGTGGTGTTAGCTTTATTACGTAGATGAAAAGGGCAAGACATGCAGGCGGAAGGGCGTGGGAGAATGATCGATATCAATGGTCAGAGTCTCTCTTTGAGAACCTAGTAGGTAGGAGTACCAGTACTTGCAATATTCCATTGTCTTTAGGTTTTGACTTGGGAATAGTTTCGAAAGTAGATTTTCTGTTCAAAATTGCATGCCACCAGCTACCTTATTGTACTCTCACTAAAAAATTACTCTAGTTGCCCTTAGAGCAACTTCAGCAGCTTGTGTATAAATTTGGCCAAAATTGCTCATGAACAGTGTATTTAGCTTACCCCATCACTATCAACACTCCAACAATTATCTCTATTATTTTCTCTACTCCTATTAAATATCATTTTCTTCTTCCTCTTCTATATTTTATTGGTAACAGAGAGAGAGAGAAAATAATAAAAAACTACATTGGAGAAAGAGAGAAGAGAGAGAGAGGAGAGAGGAGAGAGAAAGAAATAATTAAAAAGGGAGAAGCTTGTGAACAGTTCTTGTCTATTAATACCCAACGACTGTAGCAAATGTAGCACTACGGTAAAATGCCTTCACTTTTACACAACCTGATGCACCTCACTTTTGGGTTTTCCTTAGCTATTTCAGTACAGCAAGCTTGGGAACAGTATTTTTGCCCAAGCTGCTGGTGTTGTTCTAAATACCATTACATGAAAGAATATTCATGCATTGACATGTACTTGACTTCAACTTGACCATGACTAGAATCACTTGGACAAGAAATTCCCCAGTTAAATACTTAAATTCCATGTGGTTGTAATTCTTTTCATTTGCAAGCTGCTGGTGTTGCTCTAAATACCATTACATGAAAGAATATTCATGCATTGACATGTACTTGACTTCAACTTGACCATGACTAGAATCACTTGGACAAGAAATTCCCCAGTTAAATACTTAAATTCCATGTGGTTGTAATTCTTTTCATTTGCAATCTGCTTTATTCCGGCTTCCGGTGTTTCGGATTTTTTTGGTTGGTTGCTTCTCGTCGGGCACATGTGTCCTTCGCGCTGCGATTGGTCGGAGGAGCTGGTGCATAATGTACGTAGTGGCGCGTGGGAGGTAGATGATTTTCTCGGTTTTGTAGGCATCATAGACCTGCTATTGCATGCCTCAAATATCTGTGGCCTGAAAGGCCATAGTCCCTCTAAGAAGCTAGCTGTCGAGGGGTTTTTTTCTTGAATGCCAATGAAAATTCCATTAATCATCAAGAACTGGGAGGGGGGGGGGGGGGGGGGGCGGCTGCTGTGCAGCCTGTGCACAACAGGTGTTGCACAGAATCTTGGTCATCCATTGCTTTCGTGGACAGCCTAGATTTTAAACAAACTATTCACGCGAATAGTTCACTATTTGCACGAATAGTTTATTTTCAATCCGAACCGTTGAAGACACTTGTAGACGGCTGTGATTTTGCGCAACACCTGCTATGCACAGGCTGCATAGTAGGCCCCTGCGTCCTAGGATCAAACGATGGAACCAATACAATAGGAGAAGAAATACATTGAGAGAGCATCAAAATAAAGTATTGACTCCTTAACAGTTTATTGCTATTCACACAAAACAAATTCTGTCCAAACCACTCTGATTTTTTTAGAAGAAACCAAACTACATGACAAGACAAATGTTGATGATCACTGCTACGTACCTAGAGAACATATCCAGAATATATCCAGAATTTGAAAATCAAAGGCCCAATGAATCTGGGCCAATTGATTTTCACTTTTTAGGTAAATTCTGGGTGTCCTTTCTGAATGTTGACAAGATGCCAACAAAAGTATAAAAAAAAAAAAAAACAAGAGATGTTCCAAAAATTTACGCACTAGCTGCCCATGAATACCCACGCCGACGGTGACCCAAAAACCACCTTTCTTCTTCTGACAACCTCTTCGTGTTTTTTTGTGATTGCTAGTTCGTGTCTTCCTAATTGTTTGAACTTTGAAGTATGATTGTATTTGAATTTAGCTATTGGCCGGCTTCCCCCTTAATCGATCCCAATTCATGTATTTTCTTCGCTTACTGCTTCCCGACAGTAAATTTCTTTGTGCATAGAAGAAAACTATGCATTAATTTTGGTGAGTTTCTCGATCGTGTTCAATAGAGAATTGTCCATTGGTGACTCACATGAACTACCGATAAAAGGAAACTTTGTATCGTACTCTTCTCTCACATAATGATACATTGTTCGTATTTCGTAGTGTACGTACGCTGGATTTCAAATTACATACATTATTGGGAAAATTCTAGAAATAGTCCCTCCAATTTCCATGAAGTCTAAGAAATGATAGTTTTGCCCTCAAATTCTGTCTATTCCAAACGTGCCATCCATTAAAGGGACGAAATTGAGACATAATGTAAACTATAGGATTAAAATTATCAAAATAAGTATTAGAGGAACGAAATTTACGATGCATCACTATACTATCTTAGCTTACAGAAATTGCATCAATAGTTCACCATAGAAACTAAAATTGTACAAGGAAGTCAATAGTGAACTTGTGCCATGCATTTTTTCCTATAATGAATATTGAACCAACTATACAGCTATGTGATTCAGCAATGCCAGTTTTGGTGGTTCGGAATTTCATAATAATAGCTGATGGGGAAAATAGCCCAAAGGGTTAGTTCGTTTGGTTGGTAAGTTCGCTCCACACAAATTGACCATGGTTTGGTTATTGGAGTCAGGCTAGTAATTTCTTGTGAATTCCTATTCTCGGCGTGGATGGCTTGCTTTTGACCGAACCAGAGAGGAGATTAATTTATGTGTGCATAAACTGATCCGGACACCCTTGACTGTCAGGAAAGAAAAACTGATGGGAAATGGACATAATGGTCCTGGATAGAAATATAGTAACATCTTACTAATGGGTAATGGACCTGCATAATGGTCCAGGGGTGAAAAATACAATATTAGTCAGAAAAAACGGTTAGCAATAATAAATTTAAGGACCACCGAGTAATAAAAGCAGTAATTTTTATGAATGTATGGGACCATAACCGTGAGCATGTGCGCGTTGTGTACCTTACATTAGAGAAAGCAGCTTCCGGGGCTGTGAAATATATATGGTTTGTCACGTGCCAATGGACCAGAAAAAAAAATTTAAAACTGAGAAAAAGCCCAAATGGGACGTGCAAATGGACCATGAACACCACTCGATTGTAACTTGTGAACGTGTTGACTAATACCAAAGAAAACTGGCTGTCAGATATGGTGATAAAGAATCCTCAATTAGAGTTTTTAGGAAGGTGTAATTTAGAGTTTCGATCCTTTTATTATATATACTCCCCCGTCCCATTTTAAATGTCGCCAACGTAAAGTCATGCCATTTTGACTTAAAAGAAAATGTATTTCTAAATATTTTTTTTCAAAATTTTTTACACCTTTCAAAAGTACTCGTTGAGATTTTTTGAACGGTGCAAAAAAAAAAAATTTAAAAGTAATTTCGAAAGTATTTTATTTTTTAAAGTCAAATTAGCCCGGTCTCCCGTATGCGACATTTAAATTGGGACGGAGGGAGTATATTCCTAATCTAAAATTTCAAAAAAATTATTTTATATATAAACCTTGAAATCTTGAGCAAACTTTTGGTCTTAATCATTCGAGTCCAATAATTAATGAGAGGAGATGCCGAGCAAAAGAAAGTAGAGAAGATATGGGTTTGGTATTTCAGGGGAGAGACCAATCCAAGAAGCTATCTTAAAATTGGTAATGCAGTTGAATAGGTCTAAAAGGAAGAATCGAAAGAAGAAATTACAGAATTTGGAATTAAGGCGGTCAAAATTGAAAACAAAGCTAATGTGGTTTCTTCTTCTTCATTAATATCCTTTGACATCGGGAACAGGAACTCCCTCTTAATCAACATCAAGAATGCTCGAGAGTGATGAATGCTCGTGCTTTTGCTGGGTAAATTAATTTAGAGGGGGGGAAGTGCTTTAATTTGAAGAAATTTGCTGAGATGGAGTATGAGATTGTTAAGAGGAAGGAGAAAGAGACAACGAAGATGGAAGAGGGGAGATTACAGACATGGAGGATGATGCCTCTCTTTTCTTGGAGTTTTAATCATTTGGTTCCTTTGCTTGTTTTTTGGTTTGTTCGAGTCATAGCGCAGGTGGTTTGGTTTTGTTTGTTTGGTGCTAAGGTAGTTTAGCATGGGGGCAGTTTTTTGCGTGGACGGGGGAGGCTGTTGTGCACTTCCCGCACAGCAGCTGCTGTGGTTGGCAAAACGGCCCCGTTTTGTGGGCAACCCAAGTGGTTTGCCAAATGCGATCTTGTGGGACCCACATTCGGATCTCCCACAAACGATATGAACCGTTAAATAATTTAAAAATAATTATTCAAGTGGTCTTGAAAAAAAACAGGCTCATTAGATGTTTTTAAGTAGTTAATCTAATTTATTTGATTTCCATTCAGAATTCAAGACTCTATAGTTTGAAAGAATCTTCAAGAAAAGTTATCCATTGATATGAACCATAGGTGTTGTAAGGCTCGTTGAGAAGAGCATCCAGTAAAAAAATTATCCTGTTCGTACCTCTATAAGTATCAAAAACTAAAAATATGATTTTTTTTTTGTACCTATCGATATCAGATGAAGATAATTTTTTTACTGGATGCTCTTTTTAACGAGTTTGACAACACCTATGGTTCAGATCAATGGATTATCGACCGCACAATTATATAACTTTTCTTGAATTCTGAATGAAAATCAAATGAAGTAGATCAATTACATAAAAATATCCAATGTGCCTGATTTTTTTAAGACCACTTGAATAATTATTTTAAAATCTAACGAAGTAGAAAAATTGTGGCCCTGTTCGGTTTGCAGTTCTGTTTTAGTTTTGGTTTCGAGGACATCATTATTTCCCTCATTTCTCTCTCTATTTCTCTCCACTCATTACATCTGCTTACATCATCAAAACTAAACTAAACTCTAAACCAAACACAACCTGTATAATTGAAGGACTTTTGTAAGTCATTTTTGGCTAATTTCATCACTTGTTTGGACAGAATATTATCGATTGTGGGTGTTGATGAAACGCACATAGAAACCACTGGGGATTTATGTCTCTTTTTCATATGTGATATATATATATATATATGTTCCACTTCTAGTCCGGACTCCGGACTTCCGGACCTCTGTGATCCAAACATTTTTTTGACGATCCGATCCGTCCAATGTGTTCAGAAAGTGTTTTCAAGGGTCCATGCGGATAATCTTCAAAAAAAAATACCGGGAAGGACTTGATCCAAACAATTTTCGTAAAACTGTAAAAATACAGTTTTTGCGAAAAACTGCTTGGATCAAGCCCTTCCCGGTATATATACCCCACGGTTCCAGTCAAGGATCCCTGACTGGAGCCTTTGGGGTGTTTTTTTTGTGTTGCAAATTGTTTTAAGAAAATCCGATCCGTCCAATGTGTTCAAAAGGTGTTTTCCAAGGTCCACGCATAAGTTTTTGCGAAAAACTGCTTGGATCAAGCCCTTCCCGGTATTTTTTTTTGAAGATTTCCCGCATGTACCCTTGAAAACACCTTCTGAACACATTGGACGGCTCGGATCGTCAAAAAAATGTTCGGATCATGGAGGTCCGGAAGTCCGGATCCCGGACTAGAACCGGCTTCTATATATATATATATATACCCCACGGTTCCAGTCAGGGATCCCTGACTGGAGCCTTTGGAGTGTTTTTTTTGTGTTGCAAATTGTTTTGAGAAAATCCGATCCGTCCAATGTGTTCAAAAGGTGTTTTCCAAGGTCCACGCGGGAAATCTTCAAAAACAAATACCGGGAAGGGCTTGATCCAAGCAGTTTTTCGCAAAAACTGTATATTTACAGTTTTGCGAAAAACTGCTTGGATCAAGCCCTTCCCGATATTTTTTTTTGAAGATTTCCCGCGTGGACCCTTGAAAACACCTTCTGAACACATTGGACGGCTCGGATCGTCAAAAAAATGTTCGGATCATGGAGGTCCGGAAGTCCGGATCCCGGGCTAGAACCGGCTTCTATATATATATATATATAATTAAAACAAACCTCAGGGGTGTTAGTGAAGTTTACCTATGAAAGTAAGCCCAGCCATATGATTCAATGGGGATAACATGGGATCTCAATATCCAACCAATAATTTGTAGGCCATCCTGCCTGGCCCTTTAATGTGGTTTCAGAAGAAAATAACCCCTTTGATGTTGATATCCTCTCTCTCTCTCCGTGAAATGACCTCACTGATGAGCAGCCGAAGATTCGATTTGTATGTATGTGTTGTTCGTTCCCGTTCATCATTCCATTCGGTCGGAATAAACCCCACCACATACTAACACCTATAATATTCTTTAAAAACCTTAACTAACTTCCACTGTTTTTTAACATTATTGTCATATTCCCACCATGCCTTCCATCCCTAGTGTCTTTTCCTTACCCGCAAACTCTTGGGGCTACCGGAATTTATGCTTAGTCGTTACTAGGGGTGTCAACGGTCCGATTTGGTGCAGATTGGTATGAATCTGAGAACCAAACCAAAAGTCTACGGTACGGTTCCGAAACAATAAAAAAAATCACGGTTCGGTTCACAGTTTATCCACGGATTATTACATTTCACAAATATAAAAAAACATATTCCACATTCACATTCACATTCTCAATGTAACTTTTGGAACCCATTCCCACGAAAACCTTCGCGCTCAACAAACCGAAAAGATAATTCATCCATGAGACAAATCCTAGCCAAAGCATCTCTACAAGCCTTCTGGTTAAATTTCCAAAGCCCAAGTCCATTTTCAGATTCTCCTTTTACTTGAACAAATGATGCTAGTGTTTTCTGTCTCTTAAGTTTTTGATTCTCTGGATTTTTTAGGTAGTTTACCTTGTCTTTCTTCAAGGTACTAGTCCCATTCCCACTCAACCATATATATGTATATATAAGAATAATATGTTTAATTATAATTCTTATCCCAATGTTTATATATATCTATGGAGGGTTTCTAGTCAGGGATCTTTGACTTTGCTTAAAGTCAGGACCTCACCTTTCCCGATTGAATTTTGATGATCCGAACCGTCCACTGTATTTAGAATGTGTTTTTAATGGTTTCCGCAAGAAATCATGAAAAAAAAAAAGACCAGGAAGGGCTTGATCCGATCAATTTTTGATAAAGCTGTACATATGTAGTTTTCATAAAAAATTGCTTTGATCAAGCCCTTCCCGGCCATTTTGTTTTATGATTCCTCGCGTGAACAATTAAAAACACATTCTAAACATATTGGACGATTTGGATCATCAAAATTCAATCGAGAAAGGTGAGGTCCTGACTTTAAGCAATGTCTGAGATCCCTGATTAGAAGATTACCCTATATTTTTAATTGATTAAATTCTCACGTCCGGTTCGGTTTATCCACGGTTCTTTTATGAAAATCCATGGACCGAACCGCGCATCACGGTTTTCTAATTTTTCAATCCGTGTCCGGACCATTAATCCACGGATCCAATCCAAAACCTACGGTTCGGTTCGGTCCGGTTTGGATTAGCGGTTCGCGGGTTTTTTTTTTACAGCCCTAGTCGGATCTATTGAGAACATCAACCACACAAAATTACATTTATCGGATGTCTTCCTACACCTACGTAAATTTAAACCCTAACTAACTTGCACCGCTGTAAAATTTTCGTTATCTTCCAAAAAGGAAACAACGAAATGCGACAAACAAATCAAAGTCTCCCTACTGATTTAAATGATCTGAGTAATTGTGAGACCCGTATCTCTATTTAGAAAGTTCAATTCACTCATGAGAAATGATACATGAATTTATCGGTCTTGATATACAAATGTGCTTGTTATTTTTCAAAACTAAAAACGTCGTTCTTGAGTTTGAGGCATCTGAGCATTGTGTATCGATCTAAATGTGGGATCCGGGGGAGTCCAAAAGCACTACAAGATTGTTGCCCCCAATCGTGGCCGTCCAAAAGTATTTTCAATGGTCTGAATTGGCAGTTGCTTTTTTACCGGTAAAGCTTTTCTAACCACTAAGAATGCAACTACAAATCCAGACCATTGATTGTTAACTTGAACAATCACGATCCGCGCTACAACCATATAACGCTTTAGGATGCTAGTATGCTACAGGCCCCCGGACCCTTAAATGTGGCAGATTTCCAACTTGTGTTTTTTCTTTTTTTGAATCAGCAGATTTGAATTTATGTTGGCTAGCTGTAAATCATGTGACAACCATTGTAAAGAACTTAGTCCTCTGGGCCACTTCTATCTACACTAGATCTTACAGGGACTGAAAGATCTTTTCTTTTTCCTTTTTCTATCTTTTGAATCATTCTCTTTGTATTCTTATAATTAGTTAAAGAGGATTTAAATGGTCCCTATGTGAAGGTTGTGACCTTGATATTTAAGCACACAAATCATGATTTAAGAATCATAAGATAAAGACGCATGCTATCGCATCTTGCACTTTTGCCACCACAAATATGCTTGACTTTGATCTTGTGTGGTACTGAAATCAACGAGTTAAAGGGTACTTTTTGCTTTTTTGAATTTCAAAAAGTCATTTGTTTTGGGTTAATAAGTAATTTCTACAGCATTTTAGGTAAAAATAAATGAAAAAAGCTGTTTGCTTCCCCCCCCTAATATATAAGTCAAAGAGCAAAAAACATGATTAATTTTTTAGGCCAAAATAAGCTTTATAAATTTCAATCTTTTAACTAGATATTTCATGTATCAGGGTAGCTTGAAGAAGTTAGATGCACTATGGTGCCTCTCTTTTTGGTTGTGGTTGACCATTTTCTGGTTTCCATTTTCTTTCCCCTTTTGGTCTTTGGTGACGGGTGATTGCCGAGGTTGTGAGTACCAACATAGTTGAAATGTTCAATTCCTTTTAATTGTTGTAATTCATTTTAATCGTTGTAATTCATTTTCAATAGATAATAACTTTCTTTTGCTGAAAAAAAAATCGATATTTTTTTCTCCTATATGAGTATCTGAGATTTTGTACGTTTTTTTTTAATCGGCAACAAATTTATTAAGGACTGAGATTTTTTACACTGTCTTATTAAAATAGATACTCTACATCTAGGTATGTATAATATGCTCCTCTTGAATTATCAAGGTTCATGGTATTAATTTTTATAAAATTAACATAATGTTACAAATTGGTATAAAAAACTAAGGATTCAAGAGTGATAATATGAACTTATGTAAAAATGAATGAATTTATATTCAAATAGTTTTGATATTATTTACAATTAATCCGATCAAAAAATAGATTATTTACAATTAATCAAAATGGTGGGTCGTTAGTGAAGAGAGTTCTCAGAGTGCCACATGGCATTGTTCTCATTCGTCTAGTTTTCCTAATTAGTATGTGTCAATTTTGTTGGGGACAAATATACCCTGCATGGATGTTGTCGAGTTAATGTTTTTTTATCTCGTTGTACTTTGTGTGTTTCGAGAGCTACGAGTAAATTACAAACAAAATTCGTTGTTTTACTAAAGGAAATATATGTACACACATCTTAAACCTAGAAACCAATTCAGACTATACACAAACAAACCCAAACCACCACCAACATATTCAAAAGGTACCCTAAACCTAGCAACACTCACCCCTCAACACTAAAGCTAAGTAGAGGAAAAACAGATATATATACACAAGATATAGACATTTATATCAAGACACCCAAAGAAAATAATCTGCATCTCATTTTCTAGCTTACTCTCTCAATTTTGTCTCTTTTCTGAACTCATGACTCTGGCAGTCGTGCATGAGAACTGGAGGTCTTAGATTTCTTGAACTTAATTTCCACTGCTGTTCAATATCTTCGGCAATCCTGGTGGCATCCAAAGACGTACCGAGTAAGCCGCGTTTGGTGAATCCCACGGCGTATAATCCGTTTTCGCCTTTCCACCCGTGGGGGAACGGTTTCCTGGGAAACCCATCTTTTTCCGAGAAGAAATTTGTTTCCTGAGGACATAGAATCAATTAATGCATGAATTTAATTTGACAAAACTAAGTATTATTGTTCTTTTTTTTAAAAATTACATACCTCTTTTTTAGAACAAGATACAGTGCGTGCTTACTGTTTACAAAAAATTCTAACAGCAAATTTTATATTTATTTTTAAATAGTAGCTTCTAGTATTTGTGAAAAATTCTTATCAACATCTAAAAATTTCCAAATGCTAAAAAATGGTGTAGAGTATATGATTCTAAAAAACTATTCCCTCCGTCCCAAAATTGATGTCCATTTCTAAAAAAAGTAAGATACACAATTATTAAATACATATTTCAAGTAATATCTAGCTTTCCAAGAATGTCCTTCAATCATTACTTTGTCCTTTTTTCAGTATTTTAATTACTCAGAGAAGGGCAAAGGTGAAAAATAATTGATGTTGTCCCTTTTACTTTTCAAAAACAGACAAAGAATTTGGGACATCAAAAAGCGTCAAAATGGACATCTATTTTGGGACGAAGGGAGAGTAAATATGTTGATTTGCTTCGGTTAAAATATGAAATGTAATCTGAAACAGAATTTAAAACTTATTTTAAAGTTTAATTTCTATAACTAAAGTTTAATTTTTATAACTATCACAAACACCCAATGGTGTAGACCCCAGAGAGAGAGAGAGAGAGAGAGAGAGAGAGAGAGAGAGAGAGAGAGAGAGAGAGAGAGAGAGAGAGAGAGACCGACCTTCAACCAAGTTGGTACATTGCTTTTGTAGCCAGTAGCAAAGATGATGGCATCAAAATTCTCCACTCTCCCATTTACGAACTCCACTGAGTGACGTGTTAGTCTCTTTATTCCCGGCCAAACCTACATCACAATGAAATCTCTTATTATTGGCATGTCGTTTTGTCTCAAAATATGTTCACTCATTCAGACAACTTCGTTCTAGAAATCCCTGTTCACAAATTCAAAAAGAGCAACAAAAAAAAAAAAAATTACAGGCAAAAAGGAATTTATCAATCATTGAACAAGTCACTGCGGACATGGAGTTGCTGTTGTGCAGCCCATGCACAGTAGGTGTTGTCAGTTGTGCACTATCGGAGTCATCCGTTGCTCAGATGGACGGCTCTAATTTCACCTCGGCACCTTTGCATCCAAACCGTTCGTTGTCGTGCGTGCAAGATGAAATCTGGGCCGCCCATCCGAGCAATGGATGGCCGGGATGGTGCACAACACCTGCTATGTGTGGGCTACACAGCAGCAACCCCAAATCCAGTTACTGCAATGCGATTAAAAGGAGTACGAACATGAAACAACATCACAACGGAAAAACCTGGCTTCCCAACAAGCGCAACATTTTTGTTCCACTCTAGGGAAAAGTATTTCAAATACAGCCCTTCTATTGTCAACCTAATGGGCGGACAATAAAAGTGTTATTTGACCGGTAAGAGTGCAAACACTTTACCGGTCAAAAAACACTCTTACCGTCCACCCATTGGGCTGTCGGTACAATTTTCCTTTCAAGAAAAGCTCAAACAACAAAGTACATGGATGGAGATACGAAATTCCAAATATTAGAAGTACTCATATATTCTTGACAAACAGAAAGAAACGAACTTGTACCCGGAGAAGATCCAAAGTTCCAAAAATTACAACCAGTCAGAAATCTTGAGAAATACAAAAAAGAAACTGGAATCGCAATAGGGGTTCTACTACTGACCTTAATTTTCCCTGATTTTATGAGCTCAAGTGTTCCCATATCCAACACCGGTGTTTTCCCGGAAACCTTCTTGAGTTCAAGGGGTCCAAGGTCAGGTCTATTTAGCCCGAATTTCGCTGTGTCTCCGATCATTAGGCGTGACATGAGAAGCAAAAACCGATCTACCATTCGCACCGGCAACCACTTGAGCAACCACATTGACAGTCCGAAAGTCGATGTCCCCAGCATCTCTTGTGGCAAAACATGGACCTACATCAACAAGCAAAATCAAAAAACATATAAAATAAAATAAAAAAACAAGTTTCTTTTCTGCCTTTTTCAAACAGAAAGAAAGTTAAATAATAAAGTCAAAACTGTATTTTGTTAATGCCGTAGTTCCAGTGCATAAGGGTCTTGTAGCCTCCACGTGATCATGACCCGAATGAAAAGAGAATCAGCAATGCTAGATACACACAAAAAGTACTCAGAATTTACGTACCCAGAAAGTGGGAACGAGTGGCTTAAATGCACTTGCGCTTGCATTTGAGCCAATCATTCACATATGAACCACTCATTTTCACTTTCTCGGTACTATTTCTGTTGAAGGGAATAAAGATGAGACTTTTAGGAAGCCATTCCCTTGTGTATGGGTGTGGCATGAGTCCCCCATGCTATTTTTTCTGCAGTTTAGAATCTTTATAGAAGTGCTATGTTGCTCATTAAAGGGGAAAATTATAAATGGAAAAGAATTATTGGAGTCAGTGTGTATATCTGTGATGAGAGATGTTGGGCTGCAAACAGTACTGCGCATGCAAGCAGATTCCAAGAAAGTTGAGAGAGATATGAATTAATGACAAAATGTATTGGCCTAAGAAAATATCTTGTGTTAGCACTTTTCAAGTAAATTAACCCTACCATTATGAATTCTTTTTGTTGCAAAAAAGTAACTTCTTGTCAAAAGATAAAAAGTTTTTATCTTAAACTAGTATAAACATTGTGCTTGTGTATATATGTGCAACTTTTATCCAAAACTTATCTTGTTTAACCTCATTAGCATACTTATATTGTGCACTTCATATGAATATGCGCGACACTGCATCCGGGAATCGAAGTAGTTCTGCATTGACATTTTGTTCATAATTTGGTACTAAATTATTGTGTTTGTAGCCAAAGTAGAACTAGTTACTTATCCTTCTTTGCCACATGAAAGTTAGGGTTTTGGCTTATTTTTCAACTAATATAGGCAACTATCTCATTATATATGTAGGTTATATTTAATGTTATGCCTAACAACTTGTCTATAATATAATAGTCCACAATAATATAATCTCAAAATATTAGTGCTCCACCAGGAGGAATAATCATCCAGTGGTCCTAGGACATGGCCGTGCTCCTGAACCCTTAGCCATCACATAACATTTTATGATTTCATAAGAGAATCATGTGGTGGTTTAGAGTACTAAAGCACTACTGGCCGTGTTCCAG
The DNA here is from genome assembly GCA_963854785.1 of Vaccinium vitis-idaea. Classification (NCBI taxonomy): domain Eukaryota; kingdom Viridiplantae; phylum Streptophyta; class Magnoliopsida; order Ericales; family Ericaceae; genus Vaccinium; species Vaccinium vitis-idaea. The sequence goes on along the minus strand of OY978226.1, from coordinate 6,830,447 downwards.
GATCACCAAATGCTTTTCTCACTATCAAATCTTCTTTTCCCTTTCCTTATTCCTAGACTAGGGTTTTCAACCGTTGTTAAAAACAAATAAAAAGAAAGAAAGATATTCCTAGACTCTAGGGTCTTCCATTCCATTGCTAAAAAAAAACCTACGAGAACTAAAAGAGAGTGAAATTAGGGTTTTTCTCAAAACATGTGTTTTTCTATTCTAAGTTATGGTTTTTTTTTTCCTTAATAACCAATGTACGGGTCAGTTTATGTTCATTTCGATTATGGTTAACCCAGATGTTTTTAATGTGATTTGCGCATGAACCAAAAACATTTAGGGAGAGAAAGGGAGAATTTTGCTTACAGAATCTCTAACTACAAGTGAAGGTCGAGCATCATAATTGCAAAGATCCAAACAGACCTCCATCCCAGAATTCCCACAACCAACCACCAAAACCCTCTTCCCATAAAAACACTCCCCAGTTTTATAACCACTCGTATGAACAATCTGCCCTACAAACTCACTCATCCCTTCAATCTTCGGCACCACTTCCTCCGCATTCTCTCCGGTCGCTACGATCACCCAACGGCACACATACTCCACAACCCCCTCCGGTTCCCCTCCGACTGTCCGTACCCGCCAAAACCCGTATCCGTTGTCGTACTCAGCGCTTACGACCGTTCTGCCGAAAACCGGGTCCAGCTTGAAATGACGAGCGTACCCCTCCATGTAGGAGATAAACTGCTGCTTCGTGGGGTAGTTTGGGAAATCGGACGGGAATGGGAGGAGTGGGAGTTGGCAGAATTGTTTGGGGAGGTGGAGCCGCAGTCTGTCGTACGTCTTTAGCTGCCACAACGAGGCTATGCAGTTTTCTCTCTCCAGGATTAGACTCGGGACTCCTTTTTCTTTAAGGCACGCGGCGGCCGCGAGACCTGATGGCCCGGATCCGATTATAATCGGACCCGGTACGCATACCTGCTTCGCGGCCGAGCAGTCTTTGTTGCTACTCATTTTCGTGAGTAGGAATGGGTCATGAACTCTTTTTCCTTCCACTTCTTTCCAGCAGTCCAAATAGTCCATTAACCGCATAACAACCACCTAATTTACGAGTATCTTTATAAGATAATTAATTCTACTGAAATATAAAAAAAATCAGGGAAACCAGTAGATATCCTAATCCAAATTTATATGAGGAGAGATTTTAGGAGTAAATGATGGGGATTTTGGATTTGGAGGACTTATCTAAAGAAAATAGAATGAGGGTTTTAGCTGGAACTCTAGGTAGTGTTCAACAGGAGAGAGGAAACAGAGAGAGAGCGAGACATAAACGCAAATGGAACTCTCAGTGGTGAGATTGGGAAATGGAATAGGAATATTGACGGTGGAAATGGAAGTGGAGAGAGAATATATATAAGGTGGAGAGAGATTTTTTTTTTGCCATTCATTAATCCTAATATACTCTATCTCTATCTTAGGACTTGGGGAGGGGGATGAGTGCTTACGGGAATTGAACCCTGCCCATGTGCATGGGAGTATAAGGAAGCGTGTGAGATTTAGAGTACATAATTCAGGTGGGACCACGAGTTTGTATTAACTACCAATATTTAACAAACACCAACCCTCCTTCACCCACCTCTGTATATGTATATCTATCCAATTAAGGGCCCGATTGGCTAGGGGATGAGGAGGGCTATAACTCATTCCCTTCCTCTTATTCCGGTCCCAAATTAATAACCCTTTGTGGAGGGGCATGAGCGATACCCCTCCCATATTAATACCCCTTCAGGGGTACTAATTTATAACAAGGGATATCAATGGTCCGTTTGGATGGCGTATTAGTTTTGGGGATAAAATAGTAAGGGGATTAAATAGTAAGAGGATTAAATAAGAAGTGTGGTCCCATATTGATGTGACATATAATAAGAGGGGATTAAATACTCCATGGTTTGGATGAATTATTAAAAACAGGGGATACAATAGGTAGATGATGAAAAAATCTGTAAAAACACTATTTTGCCCCCTTTTTTTTATCACCAACAAAATATTATTGAAGAATACTCGACGAAGGATATATCGAGGAGGAAAAAAAACGATCCAACCAAAAGTTGGATACATCCGAAGGACAAAGCCCAAACACCCTTGGGCCTAAGATACCCAGATAAAACAATTCAAATACACCCCAAGGCCTTCAAAGCCCAGATACAACATCAAAGCACAAAAAGCTTAGCCCAAACACGTGGGCTAAGCCCAACCCCAAGAAACCCAAAACCTAACCCTAAAACACTGTGCAAAACATCTATTGCCGCTGCCGCCACAACCTTTGATAGTCACCACCACCACCGCAGCTGGAACCGCCACCACAACACCACCAATCCACCTTCAAAAAACCCAAGTAATGGTGGAACCGACGACCAAAACAAGACTGCACTATCCCGAATGCTCCACAAGCCGTTAGGCAAGGACTTTGACACCCATTAGTGACCAAAGTGGGAAACCACAATGGCAACCACCCCCACCAATACATCGCCTCGCCGTTAAGCCAAAGCTGGAGATCCCAATAGAAACACTAGCCGAAGATGCAGTTGAAGGAGGAAGCCGAGAAGCCATGACAGGGGAGAGCAACAAACCCACAAAGAAATAAGGCCAGGGGGTCAGAAAAAAAAAGATTGGAGAAGGAGAAGACAAGAAAATGAGAAGCCTCACCGGAAATCCAATAAAGGACACCGCCCTCGTCGATGACCAAGAGTCCCCCGCAGGGCCGCTCATCAGATGGTAGAGCAACCCCAGAAATATCTGAACGTGAGGGCCATGATGCCGATGATGCCCGCCACTTCGAAGCAGCCGTCCGTCGCCCATCCATTACCGAGCAGATTTTGTATTACAGAAGATAGAATTGCTGAAAATGGGAAAGAAGATGAAGGAAAAGGGAATAGAAGAGAGAGAAGAGATAGGGTGAGAGGAAGTGGAGTGGGCTGCCTGGGGGGAGGAGGGAGGAGGCGAGACAGAAACCCTAAAGTGTAGAATATGAAGGGCGACTGCTCTTTTTCAACAATTGATCTATAATAATTCATTGTTAAGATTTAAAAAAAATTGGTGTCGAATTAAAGATTTCTATTAGTAGTTTAATTTGGTAAAAAAGATTAAAAAATTACGTGCGAAAGTACTTTATTTTTTTATCCGAAGAAAATTGCATGGGGGTAGGGAGGTAAAATGGGGAGATAATCAACCATGACTAAACATAAATACCCCTCCCCCTACTTACAGATAGTCATGGAGGGCCCCGACTATTGAATCCAAGGACTAATTAGTTAGGTGTTATTTTGGATTGCTAAAGTAGGTATATGGAGGGAAACATGACTAATTAAACCAACCCCCTTCATCGATCCCTCTTGCCAGTATTGCATCCAAACAAGGCCTTATATGTCATCCAAACCATGGACTAAACATCACATCAATTCCTCATCCCCCTGATTACTTCATTTCCCTCCCTTATACTCCATCCAAATGGGCCCTAAGTGTGTGTATTATGTATATATAGGGGATAAGAGGGCAGGGACAGATATATGATTTTAATGTTGAATGTAGGATTTTAATGTTGAATGGATGAATATTGAATTACCACATGTGAAAGGTGATATTAAGGTTGAGCTTCCACTAAGAAATTTTGGATAATTTTCGGTATTTTTGGATTAAAGGAAATTAATGATTCATCCTGTTTGGGGAACTTATTTAGGTCATCATCCTAGTGGGTATAAATCATTGTCTTCTCATCCTGAAATTTGGAAAACACCAACAATACCCTTGTATATAATATTAAGGTTTCTTTCTTTCTATAGGATTTCCTATAAAATTATCTAGAGAATCATGCACCATTAGCTCATTTCCAAATTAAAAGGGTTGGTCCCGAGAATGATGCACCATTATCTCATTTCCAAATTAAACGGCAACAATCCCCTCTTCGGAACAACAAAGGTCCATATCCGACGTCGCGGAGGCACCCCATTAAGTCGAAGCCCACTCCGTCGACGTCGCTAACCACGATGCAGAGGCAGTCCATGGAGTCATACCCACTTGCCGTAACTGCTAACCATGACACAGAGGTGCTGCGATCGATCTCCGCCTTCCACTGCACGCTCCACATCCAATCAGACGACCCAAATTAAAAAATCCAGGTGGCGAAGGAGATCCCAAGGGGCTGCTGGGTTCCAAGCTAGTAAGAGGTAGTCGGAGATACGATTAGGACTGGGTTCTAGATCTTGTAAATGGTGTTGGCGGTGTTCGTTGTTATTTACTGATTCAAATGGTGGTGGTGGGTCCCAGATCTTGTAATATGCCTCTGCAAGGAACAATAGTTGTTCATGAGCTTCATGATTTTGCAATTTTCGGGTTTTATGGCAATACGCCTTTGTAAGGAATAGTAGTTGTTCTTGATCTTCATTAATTTTGAAGTTGTTACAAGACAAATAGGAGCAAGGAAACAACATCATGCTCAAGAAGCAATCATCTGTTCAATCCGAGACCCAAACCTATGATTGGTAAGAAACCAATAGAGGACACCCATTGGGACAAAGCACACCTAAAAAAAGACTAAAACCCAACACCCCTAAGGGTTTAAAAATCTCAAAAAAGACATTTAGCTCATAAAATACCAAGAGGCCTAACAATGCCCAGAGTATGGGCCAAGGCCAAACCAATAAAACCCTAAGTAGCAACCAGACGCCGCCACCTTCGCACCCAAACCCTGCCGCACCACAGTCACCAGAAAGAGGCGATTTATAGCCACCACAGTCGCCGGAATCTTGGGAACAAACATACCCCTGTTGCTGCCCCATAGAACAACACAAACAACCCTCAATGAATGCATGGAAGATTTGAATACGTGGTAAATTTATAAACACCAACCTCTCCTTCATCCACCTTCATATATGTACATCTATCCAATTATGTGTGTATATCATGTAAGGGGATGTAGAATTTTAATGTCGAATGGATGAATACTAAATGGTATGCGGAATGTGATAATAAGGTTTTTTTTTTTTTTTTGCTAAGCAAAGAATGTATTAATCTTTGAAAACGAATTACAAAGATTAAAGGGACCCAAGGCTGAAAACGCCAAGGACCTGGAGGGGAAAAACGAGATACAAGGAGGGTGGCAAGAAACCAATCAGAAACTGAACCAAAAATCATAATAAAAACACTCCTGAAAGCGCCCCAAAAAACTACAACAAGATAAAGATACAATCTAAGAGCTCCAACCCCTAAGCGAACCAACCAAAGAAGCAAAAAACCCCAAAGGACGAAACCTCCAAACTACCAAAAATGAGATCAGCGCCAGAAAAAACTCCCATCGACTGACAAGCGATAGATTAGAAATCCAATGACTCGGAAGCATCTCCCTCCAATATATCAAGAGCTTTAATTTCCTGTTCTGAAATTTTGATTCTCTTCAATTCTAAAAGCTTCATAATATTAAAGCTCTCCCTTCCATGAAATTTTACACCAAAGCGGACACTCATCTTCATATTCTCCTGGGCTTCCTTGATTAAATTTGAATTCCTTTTACGAATGTCACTACTAACCTCCTTTTGACTCGAGTGAGTGGGTCCATTGATACTTCCAGCTAAACTTCCTTTCTTCAATCCCATCCTTGAAGCGTTCCTAGAACACATCGTTGTTTTCAATGAAATGTGATACTAAGGTTGAGTTTCCACTAAGGTATTTTTGGTATGTTTGGATTAAAGGTCTCTGTGTCCAACTATATATGTGCAATCTACAATGAAAATTTTATTGAAAAATAATATGAACAATAATTTGCAACTCATATAAAGTTTACCAAAAAACACACTACAAGAAAAAACACATTTGGCCACACCCAAAAAAGTCACCGAAAGAACGGATTTTGTCGCCCATACTCTTCGGCTACATGATCTACTATAGTCACCAAATCCGTGACACTAAAAGTCAACGGCCACAGCGGAAATACGCCTGTCGCGGAAAGACGCTTACGGCGACAAGAACACTTGTCACGGAAAACACACTTTCGGCGACAGGCTTGTCGCCAAAAAAGGTCCCATTAGCACCCATAGTGTGTCGCCAAAAATGAATGCTCACATGGAAGAAAAAGTAATATGTCAGTGGGGTCACTGTCAAAGTACTCCCAGGACGCTTTGCACGTTTGTTTCCGCCGAGATTGAAACCCAAGACCTTTTGCTTTCACACAAACACCCTTAACCACCAGGCTACAGCTTCACTTGTGCTACAATTGATCGATAAAAATATTTAAATTATGACTGCTTAAACTTTTTAATCCGAAAAAATTTGTTAGATCCTTTTTTTAACCAAATAACAAATGTTCAAATGTGTCTAATAATAAAAATATTAATGTCCTTCAACTACTTCGCGATTCATAATTTTTTTTCTTATAATGGACTAGCAAGAGCATTCTCTATTTTGTGAAAAAAATAATTTAAAAAGTGCGGAATCTATAAAATTGACAAGTCAACAGACCTTTGGATTCCACTTGGAGTTAGCTACAATGCTACCTAAATTTAATTAATGTGGCAGAGGCCATGATTGAGCAAATGACTTGGTAAATAATAGGAGCCTCACCTAGGAGCTATATATTTTTAGAGCACATTGTGGATAATGTAATTTGTTCACGTCAAAAATCTAATTCTAAAAATACAATCAAATTTTTTTTGCAATAATCTTTAGGAAGCTGTTAAAGGCACGGAACAATTTGCTCCTGCCACAGGCATTTATTACACAATATTCTAAATTGGCTCAATTGCCCCTACCAATCTAAATTGTGTAAAACCATTATGCTCAAATAAATAAGTTATTTGGCTTTTTTTTTGTCTTTATTCAATATTTTTTCGCATTTGTTAGTTAGATTTTTTTGGCTTTATTAAAAAAATTTGAGGGGAATCGAAAAAGTAAAACAAACATTATTAAAAAAATTTGAGGGGAATCGAAAAAGTAAAACAAACATCATGATCCACTCAAATTTTTTTAATAAAGCCAAAAAATCTAACTTTTTAACTTATTTTTGTCTTTATTCAAAATGTTTTAGGTTTGGATCATAATTTTTTTATTTTTCCGATTACCCTTATCGGAAACTAACAAATGTGGGAAAAATTTGTATAAAGATCGAAAACTAGCAAATGTGGAATTTTTTTGTATAAAGGCAAAAAAAATAAGCCAAGTGACTTATTTAGCCAAAGCACCCAAAGATTTGGGAAGTTCTTGGCAATTTAATTTTTTTTATCGTATCAATTGGTGTCTTGAAGAAGAAAAACTTTTCTTTGGGATATGAAGAGGAATTTGAGTTTGTGTATACAGAAATTCTCAAAGGGGCATTTTGGAAAAGCTAAATGTCAGTGGAGAAGTCAAAACAAGTAGATTATTCCGTGCCATTAACATCTCCCTAATCTTTAATGGTCAATTTATATGCACATTCTGTTGGAGCAGATCACTCATTTTATTATTGTGCCAAGAAATTGTTGTTTTGGCGCCTAAATTTCTAACTTTTGGAGATTGCAAAAAAATGTTGTCACCGAAAAGGAAGTTTTAGTGACATAGCTACATGTTTTGCCATTGCTAATTAATCCTTTAACAAAATTCTGGCTTGTCATGTCGCCATTGGTATACTATCGGTGACAACAACAAAAGCTTGTCACCAAAAAATAAGTTTCAGTGACACAGCTACATGTCGCCATTATTAATTAATATTTTAGTGACATTTTGGCTTTTTGTGTCGCCGAAGGTATACTTTCGGTGACAGCAATAAGAGCTTGTCACCGAAAAGTAAGTTTCAGTGACACAATTACATGTCGCCATTGCTAATTAAGCTTCAGCGACATTCTGGCTTGTTGTGTCACCTTAGGGGTATTTTCGGTGACAAAATGGTTCCTTGTCACCAAAAATGTGTCACCAATGGTGTTTTTTGTTGTAGTGACACTGTAACAGATTGAAAAAAAAAAAAAAATATATATATATATATATATATATATATATATATATATATATTATAAAGTCATTTTCTTATCCGGTCCTCCCGGATTTAAGAAAAAATTGATTTTTTTCGTGTTGCAAATTGTTTTGGTAAAATCCGAGCCGTCCAATGTGTTCAGAAGGTGTTTTCAAGAGTCCACGCGGAAAATCTTCAAAAAAAAATACCGGGAGGTGCTTGATCCAAGCATTTTTTTGCAAAAACTGTAGTTTTACAGTTTTGCGAAAAATGCTTGGATCAAGCCCTTCCCGGTATTTTTTTTTGAAGATTTTCCGCGTGGACCCTTGAAAACACCTTCTGAACACATTGGACAGATCGGATCGTCAAAAAAAATCTCGGATCATGGAGGTCCGGAAGTCCGGATCCCGGACTAGAAGTGGACTCTATATATATATATATATTTTGGTACAAATGAATTGAAATTCCTTCAAATCTTGCTTTTTTGCTGGATTATTAGCCAGCATCCATCAGTGTTCAGTTTGATAGTCCCTGCATATGGTGCCAGCCACATCATAAGTCTTCGTTGCCTATTGCCATTGGCAACAGTATATTTGAAAGACTCATTGATTTCTATAATGAGTTACCTTGCAACTTACCAATGTTAAGGAGTCAACATCGTCAAAACTTTTCCTCTTTCCAAATTTATCAGAGTGTAACAAAAAAAACTAAGTTCCAAGGCAAGCTCATTCTGGATCTAGGACCTCCAGTTTTCATCGTTTAAGATTGGAGGAAATCCAGTCCGTAAAGGGGCAGTCAAGTCTAATTCTCATCAAATGGCAATTATTAATGCAATCCCAGAGCTCTTTAGCTTTGACACATTCTCTGAAGATGTGATTAATGTCTTCAAGGGATGTGTTGCAGCGGGGGCACAAGTCAGACGTAGTCATCCCTTTCAAGCTAGCTAGGAGTTGATTAGTAGGAAGTTTATGATAAGCCACAAGAAAGTTTTCAATTTAGCTGGATATTTTAGTTTCCAAAACCATTACCTTTCTGCTCGAACCACTCCACGACTTTAATGTTTCATGGGGTTGAGGGGAAAAAAAAGGCAATAGCTGCCAAGGAGAAAATGCTAGCCAAAACTTCGACGATAAAGGATGCAAAGCCAGAATTCGTCCCTTATCCATCCGTCCTTATATGGAGAGAAATACCATGTATAGAGAGAGAGATTGGGGTTCATAAAACATTATGGTCAGACACGGACAGTTATCTACTCTTGAATGACAATTTTTTGCTTAGCTACTCTAGAATGACGTTAATGATGTAACAAGTCAATGAACCTCAATGATGGTTGAACGACTTAATGTTTCACGGGGATTGAGATAAAAAAAAAAAGAGGCATTAGCTGGCGAGGAGATAATGCTAGCCAAAATTTCAATGACAAAGGAAGCATGTGAAGCCAGAATTTGTCCATTCTCAATCCGTCCTTGTATAAAAAGAGATAGGGATTCATAAAACATTCTGATCAGAAACGACCGTTATCTGCTCTAGAATGACATTTTTCGCACAGCTACTGTAGAAAGACATTAATGATGTAACAAGTCAATCAATTAAAGTGAGTATAGAGGAAATTACTATTCATTTTCACTCCAACCACAAACCCTCTACTTTTTCTCTCTAAAATCCCTTTATGTATAAAAAAAAAACCTTATTTTGATACTATCATGGGGATATGGTTGGTGCAAACATTTATTAGAGATGATCTTCTATATTTTCTCTCATCATTTAAAATGGTGAATATTGTAATAGAGGTGATCTTCTATATTTTCTCTCATCCTTTAAATGTAAAGGATCAAAATCTCACTCTCTTAACTAGAGGAGGGTTAAGAGTATGGGATGAAGAGGTTTGATCCTCTCAAATACTCTTAACTAGAGGAGGGTTAAGAGTATGGGATGAAGAGGTTTGATACTCTCAAATAGAGTATAAGAGTACAGGTTGGAGATGCTCTCAACGGTAAAATTTTGCAACATATTATAAATTTAGAAAACTAGAATGCCTAATTTATTAGGCTTTACTTGGCAAATTTGACAGTCACTTTTGTCTAATTGATTTGCATTTGTTCGGTTAAGCTGTGACATGATTCTTACATAAGACATGTACGCTAAAAAGAGAGTTTATTAATATTTGAAGGTAAAAAACAACAATGCACAAATTAAACGAGTATCCCAATTATGTAGCACCCTCATAGGTACTTACAGCAAATCAGGGAATTCCCAGCGTTTAAAAAACGCAGGGAAGGGAATGCGGGGAAAGCCCAGATTTGTTGTAGTTGGTGTCCCTGACAAGTGACAAAATCATATGCTATACCCCTTCCCCTTCTATGGGATATATGAGTTATGAGTTGCTCAACGAAACAAAGAAGCCTATTAATCCCTCTAAACAAATACAACCACTAAAAATGGTTCAATCCGATTTTACCATGAGTTGGTGAGCTTAAAACCATACGCTGGGTCTAATTTTTAGGAATCTGATCCACAAAGGTTCTCCTTGTGTGTGCGTAAGCCCATTCTATTGGGGATTATCCATGTAGTCCACACCACATCGCTTGAATCCAATACACCGTGAATTACACTAATCCACTTAAAAGTCTAACTTGTAAGTAGCGAGTCACTCAATTGTATAGTAAAGTACAACAAGTTTTCTATTTATCCTATGTGGAACTTAAATCCTTTAAAAAAGTTCCAGCAATCTCCCTTCATGTGTGAATCATATGTTGGGCCAAGCTCGCCCTCAATCCGATACGCTTGAGTTCCCCTTAACATTCTCCAACATGGTATCCAAACCTAGGCTTATTCACCGCACCCACTTCATTGAGAGCCTCCTTGCCACTGGCCACTTTTATTTTTATCGGCATTGCCACCGGCCACTTGGTGCACCAGGAATTTTTCCTACTCTAGAGTCGCTATGTATTTTTCCTGCTCCTCCAAAGGTTTTCGTGCTAGCCCACAACCACCGATGCTTCAGGAGGTAGAGTTTACCCAAAGATTGTTAGTCATCGGCTTTAACGATACCCATTGTTAAGGTCTGACCCACAAAAGTTATCTTTGTGTGCGCGTAAGGCTAATTTGTTGAGAAGTATCCACATAATCCACATCACATCCCACCTGTCACCGGCGACCTTCGTAGCCACTCAATCTATATTTTACTACCCTCGCCGAAGTTCACGACGCCGAATGCCGAAAGGAGTTCTGACGAGGGTCACCACCACAAAGTAATTGTTGGAAATTTGGATAAAAGGTTTGGGTCTCCCTCTTTATTTGGATAAGAATTTGAGTAAGGTATGAGTTTAATTGTCGTGCTGAAGGTGGATTTGGGGTGCTTTTTGTTAGAAACTTCTCAAAAATTCGGTGTGAATAAAACGAGGCATGGATGGTCTCATGAGGCAATCGAAAGGACCCACGTAGCACGTGGTGATTATGGCTAGTTATAGACGTGATAATGGCTGGAGGTTACACCTCATGAATGAGCTTGAATGGCATATTTGAATTCATGTTGATGTTGGGAGTTTCACCTCAATTCATTGCGGGAGATACAAGTTTCAATTGCAAAATTGAATTGGCCAATTCAATTTCACATTGATAGTTTAGGCTCCTCCTTCACCTATATAAAGGAGCCTTTGCCTTAGCTTCTTCATCAGAAAATTCGTGTCACTTTCAAGCTCCAGAAATTCATCTTTGAGAGAAAGAGAGAGGGGCAGACGCTAGTAAGTTCGCCAAGCTACCATGGAGGTGTTGCGGTGGTTAGCGGTTCTAGCCGTTTTATCCTGGGACGAAGACGTCGGCAAATCCTACAACACCCATAGTAGGCGGCGAATCTTTGTTAAGGAGACTGATTTCACAAGACTCGGCCGTTTTGATTTCCATCACACTGTTTGTATCTCATTTCTGCAATTTTTATTCTGGTCATTGTAAACAGTTTATTGGAATTCTATTATTGCCGAATATTTTTCCCAAATTCAGAATTTGAGTCTACTCCCTCCGTTCCAAATTGTTTGTCCTTTTTGGGTTTCCGTGCATTTTGCACACAAAATCTAATGTATTAGCATTCAATTTTTTTCAAATTTTTTTACACCAATTTAAAGATCTCATTGAGTAGAAAAAATTGGTGTAAATTTTTTTTAAAAATAATTCTCATAAACACGTAATTTTTTGCACGCAAAATGCACGTTTTTTAAAAAGAACAACCAATATGGGACGGAGGGAGTATTTTTTAGTTAGAACTGAAGTTGCTCTAACATGACAATTTTATCAGTACAGTTGCCAAGTAGTCAACACTTCCGATCATGTAATTTGGCACGAGGTTTGTCTTCTTTTTTGTTTTTTTGCAGCGACTAATTGTATGAGCCACACATGACTCGACTAATCTTGAGGGATTCGAGGGGTGTTGTGCACCCCTCGGCCGTTAGATCGAGTTTTAGATTACTCGGATGCGTTCGACAATTTTTCTTTAATTCTAATTTTTATTACCGATAAAAAATCAGAACACATCCGAATCGTCCAAAATTCGATCCAACTGCCGAGGGGTGCACAGCACCGTGCACAGCACCGTGCACAGCACCGTGCACAGCACCCCCACTTAATAAAGGGCCCTTGCACTGACTAATTGTACAAGCCACATGGCTCGACTAATATTGAAACCTTAGAGTCAAAGCCCCCATAAACCTTTAGAAGGCCTAGTAGCTAGGCTAGGCTGCTATTTTGGTGGCATTACTTGTTTTTCATTTTGTCGTCACCCTAGCCCACATTACCCAAATTTTGTTTTAGATTCCACCAATTTCAGGCTACCATGTGCTTGGAAATAAAGTTCCAAAATTTTGTATGGGGGTATTGAGTGGGAGGGTAAATGAGAATCAAACAGAACCACTCCAAGAGTCGAAGTGCTTGTTCATGCAGATCCCACTATTATTGTCCTTTCCCACCACTCGGGAGAATCCCCCAAAGATGCTGGAGAGTCTCTTTGTAATTCAATTTTCGTTTATTTTTTCCTCAGGTTGCGAAAAATAATTTATTCGACCCACAATAAGGTAAAGAAAATGACAAAATGTCATAAGAATATAATTTTCCGCGGACAATTTCCTACATATTTCAATTTTCAATGCATTTTCATAAAGGAAATAGTCTTCATATGTACCAACAAAGTATTCAACCTTACCCAATGGCGGCTCCAGGAATTCTCGCGAGGATGTTCAGAAATTCTACTACGGTCTCGTTTTCCAAAGTTTAAAACCAACTATGACAAAAGCATCACCTCTCACTTGCTTACCAAAATTTTGAGGGTTGACGGTTCGGAGATTTCGACGGTCCTCTGGCATTTACCTGGTCTTCGAGTTCGGCTTGTTCACCGCTAGTGTTTTCTTGATTCTCTCCATTTTCGTTTTGTATTTACAGAGATGAGAGCCCAAAGAATAGAGAGAGACCTCGATTCAGGTTCTAGATCCATCCCTACCCATTTTCCTTTTGATAAATTACAGATCATTTTTTTTCTTTTTGATTAATTACATATCAGTCCCTAGATTGTGGGTTGGACTAAGTTTGGATCAAGATTTAAATGGGTTGGGCAAAAAAAAAAAATTAATGGGATGGGCTAAAATGTATCCGTCATTGGGATTGGGTGTTCAAATAATTTGCGTTAGAGTGTTCAAACATTTTCGTTAGGGTGGTCAACATGACAAAAAAAAAATTAAAAAAATATTTACATGTATTTCTAAAAAAAAAAATTCAGGGTGTTCGGGGTGATCACCCTTGGCTCTACTTGGAGCTGCCTCTGACCTTACCTACAGCTAATTGAGCTGTTTTTATCATTTTCCTAGTGTGTTTCGAATAAAAATTATCAAACAAAACTAGGAGTATCTTTCTTATTCCAAGAATCTTTCCTTCCAAACATATTTACGTAAAGAGAAATTCTTGTTTTCTATTTTTTTTGTTTTTCCGGTTATGCATCGTCAGATTCAACTTTTACTTCATTTCTAGGTTATTCATAATTAGATGCCACCCTCCACCATGCAAATTATAGGTTAGGAATCTCAAGGAAAATTTTGAAAATTTGTAGCAAAATGAGGGAATATTTCAGTTTCAAGTGACATGTTTAGAATAGCTGATTTGAAAGGGGGGAAACAGAGATTCCATTCTCATGAAATAATAGGGGCAACAAATAGTGCTATCTGCAGGACATTGGAAGATATTTCAATTCCATTACTTCAATTAGTAAATGCCATTATCGTTGTGTGGGTGAGTGGGTCCTTTGCTCCAAGAAACCACATCATATTATTTGGCCAGGACAATTTGTATTTTGTGACCTCTATTGCCATAGAATAAGAACTAGTTGAACTATAATCTGCAAAAATAAAATTTACATAGTGTACACGTATTTGATAACTCGTGTCACGCCCTCGATTTTTAACATAAATAAACAAACATTTCTTGATAGAATAATACCACAATTCCATACATAACCATTCCAAAAGTCATCTCACCTCGTACCAAGTTCGTTACACATATTAGTCTAGTTCGGTACTTGTTCCCATGAATAAATACAAGTTCAAAGTAGTTTAGTCATTACATTAATACAAAGTCAAAAAGGATGGAAACAATTAAGTTACAAGTTCATCTTTTGTAAAAATATGATATATAAAAGGTGATCAAATAACTTTCATCATGTCTCTCACTACAAGAAATTTGGTCTTTGGAGACGAATTAAATCGTCATGAAATGCATGATTTTTGTCTCCGATGGTATTGGTGACGAAAAATAGTTTTGCCACCTATAGGTTGTCTCCGAAAGTCACGTGGTGACGAAATTATTGTTTCGTCACCAACAGTAAATTTTGGAGACGAAATTTTTCGTCACCAACTCACTAGTTTCGTCACTAACCGTTGCTAGAAATTGATGAAGGAAACTACTTAGGTGACAAAAATTTTCGTCACCGTAAAATTTTCCTAACCAGAAATTGACGCTGACGTGGCACCCACGTGGCGCTAATTGTCACACGCCCAATCGCCTACATTGCAGCCGCCTGGCGCCTGCGTGGCAGCCCGCATTGCGACGTCGTGGCAGCCGGCGTGGCGACGTCGACGCATCCTGGCACCTACGTGGCAGCCGCCCAGGCGCCCGCGTGGCAGCTGAACGTAGAGGAATTCGCTCCTCCGGGGAATCGAAACCGAGTCCTCACGCGTGCGACCGCGCGCGCGTACCAGCTAGGCTACGAACAGCTTGTGTCATTTGGGCACCTATTTAATAATTTATACTATAAAAACCGGACTATTCTTATACAAACCCCTACTAATATCATTTCTTTTATAAATTTTATACATAACAATCATTACTTTAATAAATTTTTTTTACTATAATTTTCCCATTGTTTTATACTATAAATTTTTTTTTTTACTAAACCCTAAACCCTACAAACGCTACAAACCCTAAACCCTAAAACCCTAAACCCTAACCCCTAAACCCTTAAACCCTAACCCCTAAAACCCTAAACCCTAAACCCTAACCACTAACCCCTAACCCCTAAACCCTAAAAACCCTAAACCGTAAACCCTAAACCCTAAACCCTAACCCTAAAACCCTAAACCCCCTAAACCCTAACCCTAAAAACCGTAAACCCTAACCCCTAAAACCCTAAACCCTAACCCTTACCCCTAAACCCTAAAACCCTAAACCCTAACCCTAAACCCCCTAAACCCTAAACCCTTAACCCTAACCCTAAAAACCGTAAACCCTAACCCCTAAACCCCTAAACCCTAGAACCTAAAACCCTAAACCCTAAACCCTAACCCTTACCCTTACCCTTACCCCTAAACCCTAAAACCCTAAACCCTAACCCTAAAAACCCTAAACCCTAAACCCCCTAAACCCTAAACCCTAACCCTAAACCCTAAACCCCCTAAACCCTAAACCCTAACCCTAAATTAGTTTTGGTGGAGTAAATGGAGGGAACATATTAGTGACGAAAAAAATATTTTCGTCACCAAAAATTCCATTGAAGGGAACATATTAGTGAGGAAAAAAATATTTTCGTCACCAAAAAGATGTGGAGGATACATATTAGTGACGAAAGAAATATTTTCGTCACCAAAAAGATGTGGAGGGAGCATATTAGTGACGAAAGAAATATTTTCGTCACCAAAAAGATGTGGATGGAACATATTAGTGACGAAAGAAATATTTTCGTCACCAAAAAGATGTGGATGGAACATATTAGTGACGAAAGAAATATTTTCGTCACCAAAAAGATGTGGAGGGAGCATATTAGTGACGAAAGAAATATTTTCGTCACCAAAAAGATGTGGATGGAACATATTAGTGACGAAAAAAATATTTTCGTCACCAAAATAGTCATATAGGAGACAAAATTAATTTCGTCTCAAAATAGTCATATAGGAGACAAAAATAGTCATATAGGAGACAAAAATTAATTTCGTCACTAGAATTTCGTCACGGTTTATCATTTTTGTTGTAGTGTCTGTTGGAAAATTTTGATTTTTATCTATTTTTAATTAATTATTTAAGTGGGTCCCACACGTCCACGTGGCCGGACCCACGTACCGTTGTGTTCGTCTTAGATAGGAGATTAAGATCGAACCCTTGGTTGGTTAAAATCAAGTTAAGGTGAATGAGAAATTGACCTTGAAAATACCTACATGAACATTGGTATAAGGGGGAAAAATGTGTTGTCCCACATTGGTGAGACACAACAAATTCATTGGGTATATGTTTCCCAAGTTGGGCATAAAGGTGGGAGAGGGCATAGACAAAGTGGGCTTTGGTCCATACACTACGCGTCACCGCCGCCCGAACAAGGTTGGGTTGGGTCAAAAGATGAGATTGGGCTTGGGCGCAAGAGCTTCTTATCTTTTTACTGGAATTTTATACACGGACTGGGCCGGGTCAAACCGGGTCCTTTTCGTTTCTTTCTCCTTACCGAAACAGTGCCGAATTTTCCCTTTCTTGTGCGTATGTTCGCGAACAGTCATCGGACATGACTGTTCACTTTCTACAAGTTGCGTTCATTCTGGACAGTCGTATCTTTCCGACTCGTACCTTTCTGATTGGGTGCCTATTTATCTATAAATAGGACCCTCTTCCTCTCATGCATTTTAAGTTTTTCCATTGTATTCATTCTGCACTTATTGCATCAAAAATTCTGAGAGTTCTGCATAGTTTCCTTGTTCGCCTACCGATCAGATTGCAGTGCTGCTTCCGACCGGTGAAAGTCGGGTATTCCTGGGAAGCAAACACCCAAGTCTTCCATCAGCACCGTAGTGGAGAGCAAATTTTCCTTAAGGAAAGAGTATCAAAATACTCGCCTCGACTCGAAACGTCTTTTGCTAATTTCCGGTGTACTGAAGTTGGCTCGGTACGCTTTCTATTAATTTATTTTCCTATTTTTCGTTTTTATTTCCAGTATTTTTCATACCGGGTTTCTAACAGTCTCTTATCCACATCCAAGCACTCTATGAAACTGACTCATGTTCCATGCGAGGTACCTGAAATTATAAGGGTGAACTACACTAGCCCAGTAGAGGTTTATCTACAAACTCTAAATGAATATGTCATGAGATAGGTAAGGTAATCTATGGGTGGGAGGGAGAGAAATGAAATTTTCTCTCTCTCTTATATATACCACACAATTGTTAAATCACATTACACACCCCTCTAGTTACAAGTGTGCTACCAAAGAGCCCCAATTCAAACCATAATGGCCCTGTTCGGTTTGTAGTTTTGTGTTAGTTTTGGTTTTGATGACATCATCATTTTTCTCATTTCTGTCTCTATCTCTCTTCACTCATTACACATGCTTACATTATCAAAACTAAACTAAAACTCTAAACCAAACACAGCCAACATATATTACCCACATTCTAATCTTTAAATGCAAAATTTCATAAAATTTCCCAACTTAATTCGAAATATTTTTCATAAAATTCTGGGTCTTTACAACTCAAGTGTTCGGGCCACTTATGCCACCTCGACTGATTCTGCCCAATCTCACTACCTACTCACAAGGAGCACAATTTTAATAATGTACGCGTATTTGTTGTGTGTTTGGTCACAAGTTTCAATACACTTGAAACCATCAATTAAGTCTTGATACGATATTTAAACAGATTTATGTGTGTACTGAATCGAACACAAATGTAATCCATAACTCCCATTGTCACGGCGAGCTTTAGGCACAGTGAAGGAAACTCCGACAAATCCGGCAAACCGCGCATCCACAACGGGCTTGACCATTCAGAGATGTCAGAACATGTAACCAAAACCAAAAAAAAAAAACTTATTAACCCATAACCATAACCCATCGAATCTGGGGAAACCAGACGAGACAAATAGCCTAATTAGGGAAATCAACCGGGAGAAACTCCAAAAAAAGGAGGAAACAGCTAGAAGAAAAAAAAACCCGGCCCATCTCCAAACTCCTCATTATTTCCATCTCTGCCAGCCAAAAGCTATCAAATCTGAGAAACATGGAGAAGCCGAACAAAAGACAGGCACACAAACTCCACAGCAGGAAACCTGCTCGTCGGATCAAACCTGCACCTAATCCAAACCAAATTTGGGCAACAACAAGGAATAGAGAGAAGAGGAGGGTTGGAGAAAGGGGAGTAGGACCTAGGGGAGGTGGAGGAAGGAGCAGCCTTCCTCCTCCCCCCAAACGAAACCCTAGCTACTGCGTTTGTAGAGAGAAAGAGGAGGAGAAGTTAGAGTGAGAAGGGGGAGAAGTTTTCCAATCCCTTTGTTGGTTTCAATTTTTATCATTACCCGTTTGTTAACATCAAAAATCAAACAAGGCAAATATATAATAACTTGATCAAACTTAGATTGAAAGTTTAACGATCGAGCTTGACAAAATATTCAAATTTACTTTGTTTAAATTACAAATCGATCTCAAAACAAAATTTAACCCAGTCGAACGATTAGAATTTCAATCAAAATAGCTTGGTTAATTAGTTTCCGGAAATCCCACGGGAACAGATGGAATGAACCGACCATGTACCGATGGGCTTCGGGGACCCACTTTTGGGTCCCACACGGCCGATCCGAGCTGTTCATTCATCTCAAAATCAAATTCCGACGGGCTAGGCGGAGATCAAGTCGATCGGGCGTCCCTAAGTGCTCGATCCAAAATCACCCTATTTCGTTCAAAACTTTTTGAACGAAATGGGGTGATTTTGGATCGAGCACTTAGGGACGCCCGATCGACTTGATCTCTGAGTAGGCCCCTCGAAATTTGATTTTGAGATGAATGAACGGCTCGGATCGACTGTGTGGGACCCAAAAGTGGATCCCCGAAGCCCATCGGTACATGATCGGTTCATGCCTATCTGTGTAGGTAGAAGGGTTCGTTAGTTTCGAAGAGAACATAAATTTAATTTAGGGGCTAAAAAGTCAAAGGGCCCTCGAATTTATGAGCAATTAGGAGTCGCATCATGGGATGGGTAGCCAATAATTTGCAATCATTGGGGGAATTAATAGCCCCCAATGCTAGTAGCATGAGAGTGATAGTGAAATGCCCTTCTTAACTTCAAGAGATCAAACTCAATTGTAGGTCGCGGTGATGTTGATCAAAAGAACAAAATGTCGGTCGCCAACATTATTTCACACATTATTGTTCAGATGGTGATTTAAATCTTGATCAGTGTTATGAAACTTATATTGCCATTACACATTCAATCATTTTTGGTCTGGTCATTCTCTCTGTCAAAAGGATTATTTGGTAGGAGTAATTAACAACCGTTATTCTCCCCGTCGTGCTATTTGCACAAACATCCCTACATAGATCTTCTTGTGGGGCCCATCTTGAGTCCCGCCAAGATTATTAGAACCGCACATTTTTCTCAAATTACTTTTTTATGAGCCCCTTCAAAAAAATCAGATCAATCAAATATTGGTAGGGCTTTTTCAAAATGCGTAGGGCAAAACACTCAGTTTCACCTTACAAATTTTGAAACAGCCATTACCGACATTCGATCGAGCTGATTTTTTGCTTGAGCCCATTAAAAAATATTTTAAGAAAAATGAGTAGTTGAGATCATCTTGTTGGACCCCACAAGAAGATCTGTGTAGAAGTGTATTAATTTTGCGACATCATTTCGTTTGTTGATATACTAGGTATGAGGCTTCGTGCTTTGCACGAAGTTAATGCCCGTTAATGACTATTAAGAGTAAAATTCTAAAGTATAAATTTTTTAATTTTTTTTTATTGAATTAATTCTATTAGTAGTTTAATTTGGCATAAAAATAAATAAAAAATTATATGAGGAAGTATTTTATTTTCTGATGTAAAGGATATTGCAAAACAACTCAATAAGCCAAATTAAAGGCCAATGATGTAAAATTCTAAAGTATAAAAAAATTTCATTTTTTTATCGTAAAGATCTCTATTAGTAGTTTAATTTGGTTTAAAAATAAATAAAAATTTATATGCGGAAGTACTTTATTTTATGACCCAAAGGATATTGCAAAACAACTTAACAAGCCAACAATGTAAAATTCTAAAGTATAATTTTTTTATATCAAATTAAAGATCTCTATTAGTACTATAATTTGGTGCGAACAAAAATTTAAAATTATGCGTGGAAGTACTTTAATTTTTTATCTGAAGGAATTTCTCGACATGTGCAGTAAATAAAATTCTAAAATATAAAAAAAATTCATTTTTATCAAATTAAAGATCTCTATTAGTAGTTTAATTTGGTAGAAAAATAAATAAAAAAGTATATGCGGAAGTACTTTATTTTCTGATCCGAAGGATATTACAAAGTAACTCAAAAAGCCAACAAGGTAAAATTCTAAAGTATAAAAATTTTCAATTTTTTTTATCAAATTAAAGATCTCTGTTAGAAGTATAATTTGGTGCAAACAAAAATTTAAAATTATGTGCGGAAATACTTTATTTTTTTATCCGAAGGAATTTCTTGAAACGTGCAATAAAGACAATTAGGGACTAAAGAGCAAAAAAATAAAGCTTGGGAGGTAAATATGGAAAATGGGAAAAATTGCTTTTAAAAGACATAAAAGGACATACACAACCAACATGGGAATCTCAAATTAAGGGATAAAATTAGAAAAATTGGCAAAAAGTGGTAAGCCATGGGTTTGGCTATTCTCTATATAATAGCCTTTGGTATGGATAGCTTTTGTCAAATATGAGAATAAGTTTACAAATAAACTACACCTATAGTTGCCACCCGATATATATATGCTTTGGTATGACAACATTTGAAGAAAAGTTCAAGAACCAAGAAAATGTAAACTGCATTCTCTCTCTCTAACTCAGAGAAGATTCATTTTTCATTAACCATCAAATGATGCCTATAAGAGGTATTTATACAGAGAAGAAAGAGAAATACAAAATACAAAACAAAACTAATTCAGTTTTAACCGACGAACATAACTTTCCCACTTTCACACGTGGCATTACTTAATACACGTGGACTTAACAATACTAGTGGACTTAACAATACTAGCACAAGGGGATTCCACTGTATTATTTAACACTTCCCCACAAACTGATGCTGGGATGGAAGACAGCTGCAGTTTGTCCTTGAGAAACTGAAATCTGGCCACTGTGAGAGGCTTGGTCATACCATCTGCAATTTGAAAAGTGGAAGGAACATGTTGAACCTGAAGTTGCTTGAGGGCAATCTTTTCGCGAACAAAATGGAAATCCACTTCAATATGTTTAGACCTTGCATGAAACACAGGATTGGTAGCAAGAGAGATGGCGGAATTATTGTCACACCACAAAAGAGGAGCTACAGAAAATGCAGGTGCATGCAAGTCTTTGAACAGTTGCAACAACCAAACTAATTCAGATGCAGCATTAGCTAAGGCTTTATATTCAGCCTCAGTTGAGGATCTGGCGACAGTGGCCTGTTTCTTAGCAGACCAGGAGACCAAATTAGGACCCAAAAACACACAATAGCCCCCAGTTGAGCGCCTATCAGTGGCATCTCCTGCCCAGTCAGCATCAGAATAAGCTGACAAGAGAAGTGATCCTTTGCGAAAAAGAAGACCTTGGTCTAGAGTTCCTTTAATATATCTCAGAATCCTTTTGACAGCTGTGAAATGAGTGTCAAGAGGCATGTGCATATGCTGACATACACTATTAACAGCAAAAGAGATTTCAGGTCTTGTTAAAGTGAGATATTGTAAAGATCCCACAATTGACCTATATAATTCTGGATTAGGCATAAGAGATGGAGTACCAATATCAGGCCTGAGAGAAGATGGTGTGGAACAAGGCCTACAATCACTCATACCTGCCTTTGCAAGAAGATCAAGAGCATACTTCTGTTGGGACAATAGGAGACCTGCAGCAGTAGGTATAACTTCTATGCCCAAGAAATAATGAAGGACCCCAAGATCCTTAAGAGCAAATGAAGTGCTGAGCTTCTTGACAAACTGATCAATCAAAGTTTGATTGTTCCCAGTGATCAACAAATCATCAACATAGACCAATACATACATCAAATCAGCATTCTGATGAAAAACAAACAGAGAGGAATCTGCCATACTGTTTTGAAAACCAAGAGTCACTAACTGCTGGGATAACATATCAAACCAGGCCCTAGGTGCCTGTTTGAGGCCATACAAGGCCTTATGAAGATGGCAAACATGAGTAGGAAATTCAGAACTAACATACCCTTGAGGTTGTCTCAGAAAAACTTGTTCTTGAAGATGACCATGAAGAAAGGCATTGGAAACGTCCAATTGTCGAATGGACCATCCAAAATAAAGAGCTAAAGAGAGAACCACTCTAATGGTAGGTTGTTTAATAACAGGGCTAAAGGTTTCTGAATAATCAATCCCCTCAGTTTGCTGAAATCCTTGAGCAACCAATCGTGCTTTGTATCTAGATATAGAACCATCAGAGTTCCTTTTTATCTTGAAGACCCATTTACACCCAATCACAGGAGCTCCAGAAGGAGGGGGAACCAGACTCCAAGTCCCTTGGGACATCAATGCAGTGTATTCCTCAGTCATAGCCTGCCTCCACTCAGGGAAGGCCATGGCTTCCTTAAAAGATAGTGGTTCTGTGACAGGAGGAGAATGTACCAGAAGAGATAAAGGACGTTTGGGAACAATGATCCCATTTTTAGACCTAGTAGTCATGGGATGATGAGAGACGACAGGAAAAGAAGAAGAAGACTGCAAAATAGAAGAAGGAGCATGAGAAACAGCATGGGAAGTAGGAGGTGGAGAAACAGTAGTGGAAATTGGATAAGCAAGGGAAGGAGAGACAGTATGGGGAGAGGATGACAAAGGCTGAGACAAAGAGGGAGGTAGAGGAAAAGAAGAAGTAGGAAGAACAAAAGAAGGAGGCAAAGAGAAAGGGGCAGACTGCACAAGAGAAGAAGAATGATGCAGAGTAGCATAAGGAAAGTCATGTTCTAGAAATTTAACATGCCTAGAGAGATAGACTTTCTTGGTAACAGGATCTAAACATCTGAAACCCTTTGTACCTGAGGAATAACCCAGGAAAACACAGGGTTGAGACCTAGGTTCCAATTTGTTAGCAGAATAAGGCCTAAGATAGGGAAAACAGCAACACCCAAAGGGCTTAAGATTCTGATAATCTGGAGCATGCTTGTACAGCTTGTGATAAGGAACATCAAAGTTAAGAGCTGAATGAGGTAACCTATTGATAAGGTACAAAGCAGTGGTAATAGCCTCAAGCCAAAATTGGATGGGCATATGAGCTTGTTGAAGTAAAGTGATAGCAGTTTCAATAATGTGGGCATGTTTCCTTTCAACAAGACCATTTTGTTGTGGAGTGTAGGGACAAGTGGTTTCATGTAGAATGCCAAATTGAGCAAAGAAAGTTGTCATTAGTTTATTAAGAAATTCCCCTCCACAATCAGATCTAATAGTTTTAATAGAGAAACCAAAATGATTAGAAACAAAGACTTTAAAGGCCTGAATATGAGATGAAACATCACTCTTATAGTGTAATGGAAAGAGCCAACTGTATCTAGTAAAATCATCAACAAGCAAAAGATAGTATTTATAGCCAGAAAAAGAAGAAATAGGGGCTGGGCCCCATACATCTGCATGAATGATTTCAAATGGACAACTAGTATGAGTGACAGAAATAGGAAAAGAGAGTTTATGACTCTTTCCTTTATTACATGCATAGCAAGTAATAGAATGAAAAGAAGGAATGGCTAAGTTGTATTTAGTAGAGAGATGTTGAAGAAGAGCACCATGAGGATGACCCAACCTCCTATGCCACAATTCAGCATTGGATGTTGTACTGAGAAGAGCAGTGGCAGCAGGAGGAGATCTAGAAAAAGGCAGAAGGGGATAGAGGCCCTGGTTGCAGGGTCCCTGATGTAGAACCTGATTGGTGATCATGTCCTGAATGACATAACCACAAGAATCAAAAATGATACGACAGTGATTATCATATGCAAATTGGTGAACAGAAAGCAAGTTATGAGATATTTGAGGGACATGCAGGATATTTTGTAGTTTAAATGTTTTAGAAGGCAAAGAAAGTAGTCCTTTACCTGAAGTTGAAACTGGTACATTCTGACCATTGCCAACAGTCACAGCAGTGGGAGCAGCATAGGAAGGCAGTGAAATGTGAGTGGCATCAGGAGTAACATGTGTTGTTGCTCCAGAATCGAAATACCAAGGTGTTTGAGGAGATAAAATCCCAGAGGAAACTGCTGTAGACCCCAAATGGTGCTGTGGAGGATGAGACTGCTGGTAGCTAGGATGCAGCATAGGAGAAGAAGGTATGTAATTAGGTGGGGCTGAATAAGTCTGCAGTGGCATAGAGCCCTGAGGTGTAGAATAAAAACCCAAGTTCTCAGTATTGACCATAAAGGCCTGTGGTCTTGGTGTAAACTGAGCAGGAGCAGGTGCATATCCAGAATATGGTGATGGACCAGGAACAACATGATAGGCAGGAGGCCCTGAACTAATTTGAGAAGATGAAGATCCTGGACCAAATTGAGAAGATGGAGGTCTGTAACTCAGATCTTGCCTATAATAACACTTGTTTGCTTGATGGTTGGTCTTACCACAGATTTGACATCTAGTCTTGTTACCTTTGTAACCACGATTTCCACCATAACCAGAATACCCTGGCTGAGAACCACCATGTCCCATTTGGTTAAAATTCTGATTATATTGTGGTCCTTGCTGTCCAAACTGCACGGGAAACTGAAAACCTTGTGCAGGAGAGTTGTGAGAAGTAGTAGATGTAGATATAGGGTGAAGTTGGATGTCCAGATCCAGATGCAGACTGAGATGGAGTATTTGCAGTGGTATGATGTGCCAGCAGTATGTTAGTTGTATCTATTGATTCTTGACAGAGATCCTCTGCCATGAGCATAGAATATAGGGCACAGAATGTAAGAGGAGTGCCTTCTGCTCTAGTTCGAATGGCTTGCTTGAAAGTACGGTATATCTCATCTGGTAGACCATTCAAAGTATGGAAAACAACATCTTCATCCTCTATATGTGAACCAGCAGATTCAAGCTTCTGTAACAAGCCCTTAATATTGTCTAGGTATTGTTCCATGGGAGTGGTTTTCTTGAGACTATAAAGTCGTCTTTTTAGGTCCATGACATGAGTTCGAGACAAGGAACTAAATTTTTCCTCCAACTTAGACCAAACCTCATGAATGTGGCAAGCACCAACGATATGTGGAAGAATTGATGGAGTTAGGGTAGCAATTAAGCACGATAACAACATTCTATCAACTATATCCCATTTCACATATTCTGGATTAGGTATTTTGTTTCCCGACGAATCTAGGGTTTCCATAGGAGGTATAGCAACAGAACCAGTCGCATATTCCAGTAAAGAATTCGCTCGCAATGCGGTTTCAACTTGTGTTTTCCACGCAAAATAATTCGTGGAATCTAATTTGATTGTGATGAATGATTGAAAATTTGCAATCAGAAAAGTAAGAGATGAAGGAAGATACTCGGTCGAAGATGAGGAACTTGCCATTGTTGATCTTGAATTTGTGATCGTCAAGAACGAATCAATGAGAGAAGACTTCAATTCAGTGCTGTGCTTGAAATCTCAGGATCGAATTATCTGTGGACTTCCGTCTTGGGACTGCTCTGATACCGTGACAACATTTGAAGAAAAGTTCAAGAACCAAGAAAATGTAAACTGCATTCTCTCTCTCTAACTCAGAGAAGATTCATTTTTCATTAACCATCAAATGATGCCTATAAGAGGTATTTATACAGAGAAGAAAGAGAAATACAAAATACAAAACAAAACTAATTCAGTTTTAACCGACGAACATAACTTTCCCACTTTCACACGTGGCATTACTTAATACACGTGGACTTAACAATACTAGTGGACTTAACAATACTAGCACAAGGGGATTCCACTGTATTATTTAACATGGTATTCTCTTATTCAGTCTCTACAAAGATTATCCTACATGAATGACTAGCCTTTGACCAATATGATTTGATTTGATATTCTTAATTTCGATATTAATTTTAAAAAAAAAAAAAACAAACAAACAAACTATAGTTTTGCTTCATATTTCCGGGTCAAGTTATGAGAAGGAATTGACCATAACCAAGGGGGGGAAAGTAATTTGCATTAACCCGCGCAACTGACTCATTTACATTAATTTTACCTTCTCAATGTTTGAAACTCGACAGTTCAATCCCTTGAGGTGCCAACTTTTGATACTTAACCCCTTGCTTAGTAATCTATTAATTGGAGGTCATTTGACGAGCACATGCCACTCTAAATCATATATTGTGACCAAAATACCCTTACCTTTTTTTGGGCTTCGTACTTCAAATGTATCATAGCGTTTACCTATGTTATACCATTTTTTCTCTCTGGTTCGGTTGAACAACAAAATACTCATACGTAGACTACAAATAAAGTACCACAAATACATCTAAGACTCTACGAAAATATCATCTCCGTTAAAAAATTAACACACCAACAGTGACTACAGGTCGTTACTGAGGATCGACAAGTCCGTGTGATATATATATATGTACGTATGTGCGTGTAGAGAGAAAGGGCATAGCAAATTGTTGATCTACTGATGTTTGTGGGTTTGATCAGCCAATTTAGCTATGTTTAATTAGTAGTTGTGCAAGGTTTGCAAAGCAATGGCGGCAAATTTGACGAGCGGGGTGCTGGGGTTGTTTGGAAAGGTATTGAGAGAGTCTCATAGAGTACACAAAACTCTCCTACTGTTGCTAGAATTCTCATCTTACCCCACTGCCTCTCAAAATTTTCCTTTTTTAAAAAAAAATAAAATAAATAAATACAAATACTATAAACGTAGTTTGCAAGGGCTAACTCTTGAATGTATTCATATAGTTGCAAGGGGGTTAAATTAAAAAGTAAAAAATCATTTTTTGTGCCCATTACTCAATAGCTCCCATGGGCTTGACACTTGTCGTACGATGCTCAAACAATTACTTTGGCATCTCTAGCCTTTCCAATGTTCTTAAACAGCTACGCCTAGCCTTTCTAAATGTGTTACTTTGGCATTTGGATGCTACCATGGCTAGCTCTCCTTTCATGTTTATTTTATTTAAAGTAATTGTTCTAATGATGCCTCTAATAGAAAGTCTTATACATACACTTTTGAGTATCTTAAGAAAAATAAAAGATCACATAAAAGCTTACAAAAGACATTCCTTGACAAGATTAATTAATCTTGTCACATCAGGCCATGATCAAAAGTTATGCTAATATCTACTCTAAAGCTCCAAATTGTTTCCACTTGAACCGCGAGCAAAATAGAATAAGGCACAAACAAAGAGGTTATGTTACTTTTTATAATGCTAGTTTTATATCTAGTTCTTGTACTAATTGAGTAAAAACGTATTAGGAAATGTGATTGGCCCTTGGGAATTTTTTAAGGTCATTGACTGTTAAAGTTAGAGCAAATTAATTAGTTGTATCGATCAGTTCCAAACCTCGCGGTAAAACAATTTGAGCAAATGAATTTATAAAGTCGGTTGATACGCGCGCAAACAATTTTCATTGTCATCGTTGTATAAGTTTATTTGTCGCTTAAGCGTGTATGGACACTTGTTTAGTTTGACAAATAGGTCAGATGGTGTTTCTGAGGTAGAGATATTACCGAGCTACCTTGGGAGAGTTACACCGACAAAACCTCCAACACCTCCAGTGGGGTGACGAAATCGTCTTAAGGGCACTGTATGATATGCAGGCCTCGATTTCCATTACTGTTTTTGGCCTACATTTGAAACCTTCTTAGTAAAATCTAAAATACATAGCAATAATAGAAGTCTTATTTTAGCTAGTTAGAGTTTAAATTATTTCCTGCGCCGGTGAAAACAAAAGTTTCCTCCAAATTGATTGCATTGCACTACATGTCCATGTTCTACTATTGGGACCACTGTTTAGACACATGGTGCAATTCAATCAATTTGGAGGAAACTTTTATTTCCACCGGCGGTGGAAATAACTTAATCTCAGTTAGCAATAACAGAAGTCTTATTTTACGGATGCAATAAAGAAAACAAGAAGTCAAGAACCTCAACCCTTAATTTGCTCTTGGGCGAATGTCAAGAAAGAAGACGTCACAGTGTTTGAGGGAATCATGTACCACTCCTTTAAAATCTTTTGGTTGTGTTTGGTTAGATAGTTTAGTTTAGTTTTAATGATGTCATCAGGTGTAATGAGTGGAGAGAGATAGAGAGAGAAATGAGGGAAATGATGATGTCATCAAAACTAAAACTAAAACTAAATTGGGAAACGAACAGGGCCAAATTAGAGTTTCAATTCTTTGTGCACCAAAAAGGAAAGAAGTAAGATAAATAAAATGACCAGACAAGTGGGGAATAAGGAAAAACAAGTCAACTAAAGTGGATTATTATTAGAAATTCATATTCTGCAAAGAAAAAAACATAAGAAATCAGTGGCAAATTTTCTAGTAAGGACCTCCCGTAAATAAGAAAAAATGTAATTTTTTCATGTTAAAAATTGTTTTTGGGAAATCCGAACCGTCCAATGTGTTCAAAATATACAGTTTTTGCGAAAAACTGCTTGGATCAAGCCATTTCCGGTATTTTTTTTTTTAAGATTCTAGCGTAGACCCTTGAAAACACCTTCTGAACACAGTGAACGGTTCGGATCGTCAAAAAAATGCTCGGATCACGGAGGTCCGGAAGTCCGGAGTCCGGATAGGAAGTGGAACCAGAAACCAGTTGTATGGTTTTAACTAAGTGAAAGTCTATCTTTTTGACATGCGATAGTATTTCTTGCTCAGCTTTTTGACATGCAATATTGTAAGGAATAGTTCTTGTTCTCAAAGCTAAACAGAGCTCATTGGTTATTACGTAACTTTTAAATTGTTGACTAAGTTAGCAGCGATGAAAACTTTGCATAATTGCTGTATAATTGAATATATAAGTTCCATATATATAAGACGTTGCGTAAATTGTTGGGATTTATTCTCTCTCGTTAGTGAACCGTCTTGTCCATAATCCGCATAAATTGTTAGAATTTATTCTCTCTTGTTAGTGAACGTTCTTGTCCGTGATCCTTTTAATCATTGTGTGTATCTATTCATTCAATGATTATTAATAAAGCATATATATATATAATAGCTAATCAAACATTTTAATTAATTTCTATAAAACTTTGGTTATGTTGTTTTTAAATCTGCATAATGCATGATGCATTGATCACCTCATATCACTTTGAAAGATAAGAGAGAACTGGTTGGGGCGTTGGGCCAATTGTGCCAAGGACAGCAAGTTCGATCTGTTGTGCGTCCAGAATGGTTTTCATTCGAGCCAAAAATTTATTAATTGATGAATCATTTACGTTGTAGATCTTGACAAATAAAACACATCTGAAAAATTCAAGTCAATCGGATATGGATAACTACATGAACTCTAACAACGGCTATTGAGAGCAAAATCTTACGTCATGAAGACCAGGAGATCCTGTAGGGCACATCTGGACTGTTCATTTCCGCAATCGATAATTCAGATTCACAACTTGATTTTTCATTAAAATACTCTATTTGTCAAGTACATTACCCGGATTGGACTGGTTTTGTAGAAATCTAGGAACCGAACCATATCTTACGGTTCCAAAAAATTGAGAACCAGAACCAAACCATTACACATATGGATACAAATCGGAACCAGACCATTTGATCGGTCTGGTTTGGTGGTTTACGTTTCTAAACCATTATCATCTACAAATTACCAAAAAAAAAAAAAGGAATAAAAATATCACTAATTTATTCAAATTGTGAGCAATTTGAATAATTTGGAGAGAGAGCGAGAGAGAGAGAGAGCCATTAATTTGGGAGAGAGTTAGAGACTGAGAATGAAATAACTTTGGAACCCTTAAAAGCAGTTCTAATATAGCTATTATCGTAGGATTTTAGATTTATGGGAAACAAGAAATAGTTTTGGGGAGTGGAAGGGTTTTGGCCATTTGGGGGAGTAGAAGAGTTTGGTGGGTAGTTGAAAAGCTTTATTGATGGCTCATGGTAGATGCAAGGTAAAATAAATAAATAAATATGGAGTATATTCATATATGTATGTATGACAGGTATTAACGGTCCGGTTCGGTTTGAACCACGGTTATCAATTATAAAACCAAGGACTAAACCATAATATACGGTTCTCATTTTTTTGAAACCAAAACCAATCCATTAAACCATAGAACATCGGTCGGTCCGGTTTAGCAATTTTTTCGGTTTTCTTGTACACCCCTAAGCTCTACAACATAAATGATTTGGATCAACATTTTTTAAACTCTTGATAGATGAATCTTGTTTTGAACTCACAGCAGCCTGATGTGCAATTGAGCACAATAGGAACCCCAACTCTAGGAAAAATTAACCAATGACGACATATGGTCTGCCAATAAAAAAAAATGATGACGTATGGGTTGCTCAAAATGATGTTCAAAATAATTATTTCCTGCCATTGATTTAAAAAAATTCTTTGAAAATTCCAATATTTGGACAAACTTTAATAATTTGTATATTTTTATATACATCCACTTCCAACTCTTGATAATTTTTATCAACAGTGAGGCTCCAATGTAGATTCATGGATTTGTTTTTTTAGAAGATTTGCCCAAATCTTAAATGTTATCCCCTTAATTTGGTATATATTCTTGTGCAAGTTTCGACGAACATCATAGCCCTGCAGAATGATGATTTTGTAGGACAAAAAAATATTAGAGAAATATGTACAAAACACAATATCAGATGTAAGTTATTAAATAGTTGAGCACCAAATGATGTGCCAATAACACCATAAAAATTGCAGCTGTTTTACCAAACATGAAGGGCACAGTTGCAGCAATATAAATCTAAAAAAAGTATGCAATAAAATAGAATATTCATCTCAAAGTTTGATTGTACGGTATTACTGTAAATGCATTGTCTCACTCTATTAAACTTTATGTGCCAAAAGAATCATGCTTTCTTATACTCCCAATAAGGTATTATTCATCACGAAATGCGCGCAACGATAAATAATAGATTTTGATATATACAGTACGGTTTGCACCCTTTAAATGGTGCATAATATCTATGCTCACCGAAATATGGCGGTATATTATAGCTCTTTCCCTCGTTCTTTAAATTTTTATCTTTGTTATTCTCCTCGGTTTTTTTATGGAAAATTGAAAACCCATAAGTACCATTGCATTCATGTAAGAAGTTAAGTATTTGCATGAATGTTTTTTTGCCCGCTATGAGCATCCGATGAGACTATGATAATTAAAAGTATCACTTATCTTGTATTTTTTATTAAAAGTTTCGCCGTCCAATTTAGATATATTCATTGGATATATATCTTTTCCCACAAAATATGGGTTTAATTGACATGTTAAACTAATAGGTGTACAACATGCAATTAGTCTCCACCATGGCTCCAACATACTCACATGGTGTGTGGACGAGCCATGCTGGAGATGTATTGTTGTACACCTATCATTTTTTAGAGGGTGTAAAATATTGTTAGTCCCCTCCCTATTAATCCAGTTTTGAGTTCCGTATTAATTAGTTCCAACAAACAAAGGGATCCCTTGGAGACTAACTTAGTCGATTAAATTTTTACTTGTCATATAATAAATCAAACTTAATAATGTAATGGAGGATATGAAAATACTTCTTGCATGTGTATTAATCCACTTAATTCTATTCAAGTTGGACACTGATCCCAATTCTTCTCCATAGACCTTTTGATCATTTGAACAACCATGCTCAACTAGACTCAAAAGTTTTAGTGTAGAAATGTTGGCCAAAACACAAACTCTCATAAATATTCACAGCTCCTCAAGATTATTTTTGCTCCCTCCGTTTCAAATTGCTCGTCCCTTATACTATTTTGAGATGTTCCAAATTGATAGTCCTCTTTGAAAAATCAAAGTAAATGTATTCAGTCTTCCAAAATAGCCCCTTATTCAATAACAATGATTTTATTCAAAATTTGAAATATGAGGACATTATTGGAAATTAATGTGTCTTTTAAGGTGTTAATGCATTTATTGCATGTCTACTTGAAAAGTTAGAATTTCTCATATGCAAAAAATATTTAACACATATCTTTCTCCTTTCGAATTTCTCATCTCTCACACAACGAAAAGAAAAACTCACCACTCAATTTCTCCGTCTACTGGGTTTTTAACATTAAACATTTCTTATACTCTTGAACCTAAAAGTTTTAAAAAAAATTGTTGCATTACGGGCCTTATGGCCTCCGGGCAGGGGCGGAGCTAGGTTTTTAAGTTAGCGGGGTCAAAAATTAAATCTATATGCAAGTTATTTTTTTTATTTGCTCCTTCAAAAAATAACTTAATTAAGAGGTTAACTGTAACGTATATATCAGTGATAAATGTAATTTTTCTTTATTGCTATCAATCACTTATATATTTTGAAAATAATGTACGATAGCGGCATTTGTAATACTATCTACTCTCGAAAAGAAGAAAAAACTTGAGATTTCTATGCATTTTAAGCAAGTTGGGGCAATTTATGAAAATTTTGAGGGGTCAAAATTGCAAAATTTAACTCCCAACTATAAAAAAATCCTTGTGATCGAGATATTCATGTGAGAGTCCCTTCATGGCTCCGCCCATGCCTCCGGGTATATGAAATTATGGTTCTGACCCTGCCAAAAGCACAAAGAGAAACAAGCTTCATTTCACAACCAACCTTAATGCTACATTAGAAAAATTGTTCCTTTATTTTCCCACAAAACAAACAAGATCATTGGAATAGTACGCATCTTCCTTACAAAACACCCATGTTGAAAAACATGCTAAGGAGACAAAAGAATCAACGCGGGCACTGTGTCTTCCACTCGTGCAAACCTTTTTAATGCAACACTTTACTTTTTAAACTTATTTAAGAGCTTGATTAGACATTTGTGGGTTCCTTTAATTGCTGTCCTTTATATTTAAGGTTTTCCTCCTAATCAAGATTTTGCATGATTAATTAGGCTCTAACAAAGTAACACACATAGATTGCGGAATAACTTGAGAAATAGTCCTCCTAGTTTACATAAATCCTATTTCTATGTTTCTAGATGGTCCAATCAATGACGTTAGTCCGTAAATTTGATGGACAAATCCCCTATGTGTAGGACTGTAAACGAGCCGAATCGAGCCGAATCCCATGAGGTTCGGGATCAGTTTGTTAAGGTATGAGTCAGGCTCGAGTTCGGCTCGGGTTCGATTCGAGCCTAGACAATTGAGCTCGAGTTCGGCTCGTGAAAAAATTTCAAAGCTCGGGCTCGGCTCGGTAGGGCTCGTTAAACTCAAACGAGCCGAACCGAGCCGGATTTAGGCTCGAATCTAGCTTGGTAGGGCTCGTTAACAATTTAGAACACAAACAGAGAGGGGAAAGAGATATGCTTCAAAACCATGTTACATGTAGATCTACCACATAATCAAGAAATCAAACAAAAATAAACAAATCTACCACAATAATCAAGAAATCAAAAGAAAAACAACACGAGAAAAAAATATATTGAGAACTAAAAAGAGTACTCTAGTTAGGGATAAAAGAATAACAAATTACATTGGAGTTTCTCAACTATAAAATATTTACATATCGACCCCTAAAATATTATTAATTACATTTTGACCCCAAGTTCGCGAGCCTAACCGAGCCGGATCCACTTATGTTCAAGTTCGGCTCATTTTTTGAACGAGCCTAATATTGAGGTTCAAGTTCAGTTCGTTTAGTAGACAAATCGAACTCGAACGAGCTCTTACCGAACCGAGCCTCGAATAGTTCACGAACGGCCCAGTTCATTTACAGCCCTACTTACGTGCAAAATCTCAACAATTTTAGGGGAGAAAGAGAATTGTGACAACCTGAGGAACGTGCGGCTGAATTTGTTGAGATTCGATTTCACATACAAGGGACTAAAGTGTGATTACCAATATTTTCCATTAAAAATTTACTCGAGAGAACCTGTAACAAATGCGGCTGTTGCCTTTGATGTGAGAGAGAACCTGTAGCAAATGCGGCTGTTGTCTCCGATGTGATCGATGATGCATAATTATAGCAATCAAACATTGGTGATGAAATCTTAAATCAGGTGGCAAAGTACCTAAAAGTAATGCTACAAGTAATTTTTTTGTTAAAATGTCAAATTTTGGTACAAGCTAGTGTACGGCCTTAAATAAACATTTCATGGTACTAGTAATTTTTAAAAAGCTGAAAGCAAATCAAAAATATTTTGGTACAAGCTAGCTACTCTGCAAATTAATTAAGGAAACATTCCCAATCTTTAGGTTGGGAAATGAAATTAAAACTCGCTCAAAGTACGAAATAAAATAATTATAATGATTTAGTATAATTTTGTGGAAGATTGGAGCGGATTAGGTAGAAAGATTAAAAGGTGTTAAGTGACAGAACAAAAGACGCATTAGCATAAAAGGAGGTTCTTAGATGCACTCTTACAAATAAATTGAGAAAGTTTTTGGAATTTCAAAGTGGGGATTCCCTACAAATTAAAAGATAGTAGAAAATAGTGTGGATTTCAAAAGTTGATCAGAGGAAAGTAGAGGAAAATCTTAGTGGGAGAGAAAATTACAAAATTGGGAGCCATTAATTATCACCACATTGATCTTCTTCTTTTTTTTTCATGTTTTATACTTGCACATTTAGTGTCACCACGAAAACAAGTTGGATGAAGGGCTTTCATAGCTTTATAGGGTCTAGTTCCTGTTATGTTGGGCTGAAATGTGGATTAAGAATGTAGGCGGAAATTATTCGAGTTGTACACAAACTAATCCAGACATTAGGTTATATAAATAAAAAAAAGTGTGGTGGTAGGCCAACAAAAAGAATGTGCGGCGGGAATTTATCGAATTAAGAATGTGCGGCTGGAATTTACCCACCTTTCATAGCTTTATAGGATCTAGTACCAGTTATATTGGGCTGAAAGGAGGATTAAGAATGTGCGACAGGAATTTATAAAATTGCGCGCAAACTGGCCTAGACATCTGGTTATAAAAAAAAAAAGAATGTGCAGTGGTAGGCCAAAAAAATTTCATATCTATTAGCAAAACAAGCTTTTAATTTCAGTAATTGTACTGCTATTGTTTTTTCGGATCCTCCAAATTTTCTTTTCAGGATTAATCAATATTGCAATGATGGTCGAAGTCTTTGTGAATGTTTAAGTGTCTGTTTTTTTTTTATTTGTTCGTAGGTCTTTTTTTTGGATTCATGATGGTCGAAGTCCAATTAGTTCATTATTTTGATAATAAATAAGAACGTACTTGGAGACTTTCAACTACCAAAAATAAATAAATAACAAAAATTACTTTACAACAAAATATCAAAATAGTTGGAGACTTTCAATTAAGAAAGAAAGAACAAAATAATTTTTCACAATATAACTTTAAAGAAATTGCTAAAAACAATATTCATACAAATTGTAGTACCATAATAAAGAACCAAGGGCAGCATGATTAAAAACCAGCCCACAGTTCATTTTAATCATTTACGTATCTCCCAAACATTACTCTTGTTGTAAAATACATTATGCACATTTCTTCCAAACACTTTTTCAAATTCAAAATACATTATCATAATCTGAAAAGCCAAAAAGTTAAAAATAAAAAACTGAAAATGCATGTCCCAAAAACCCCCTAACTTATTTTAATGCTTTTTTATAAAATATATGGAGTTTTTTTTAATGCGATATACATTAGTGCGGGAGTTAGTGAATAAGGTAGTTAATTGGTTAGCATGCCAAGAAATGTCACGTCAACAGATAATAGAACAAATATCGGTTTGTTTAGGGAGGAGAAGAATATTGGGTTAACAGCCCTATTTTAAGTCAATTTCAGGCCTAACTAGAGTAACTTCAACCTAAAACCGGCCGGAGTTGCGCTAGGCCCTAGTCGAATCAAGAATACCGAAAAGGCACAATCAGAAGCCTAAAACGCCACAAGCCCGAACCTCGGGCCCTCGGGCCTGCACTCTGCAGTATTGTCGTACCACATTTATATGTTCGGGTGAGTTTCTCATTTGATAAAATTAAGATTTGCTAAAATTAAGAGCTTTCTCATTTGCTAAAATCAATAGTTGATTTAGCAATACTAAAATCAACTATTGATTTTAGCATTGTTAAAATCTTTCCCCTAAAGGAACTATAACATGAATAGTCAACCGTATAGAAAGATAATTTCTCTGTAGACTTTATAATGGTAACGATAAAATAGACGTGAGGCTCGTCTTAACGGCTGATGGAGGCGTGGATTGTGAGGTCTCCCATTGTGTATCATTCTTGAGTGATTCCGATTTGGCTTAACAGCAATGAGGAGGCCTCATAGTTGTCGTTTGGGCGTGGAGATTGGTGCTGCTAGGAGGGGCTTTTCTGGCGATGGTGGGCAGCGGCAGATGGAGCTTAACTTGTTGGTTCCTTGGCCGTTTGTGAGGACTGAATTGGCGGCTCCTTGGTAGTCATTATGGGGGTCCGATAATGTTGAGGAGCTGTCGGCGGCGTGTGTCATCGTCGTTTGACTGATGGGTGTTGTGGCAGTGGCTTTTGTCTGGCTTGGTGGCGACGGCTTGGTGGAAGGCTGTTTGTTATCTGTTTGTTTAGGGTTAGCTTAGGTATTATGGGTTATATTGTTGATCTGGCCATTTTTAGGCCCATTAGAAGTGTGAGCTTTGTCTCAATGGGTGTGGGCTTATTGTTCTGTTTGGGCCTCATTGTAAAATTTGGTATGCCTTTTTTGAGCTAGGCCATTAGGTGTGTTGAGCTTTGTCCCTTCGTATATTTTTAATTTCTTCAACATTGGTTTCTATATGAACTTGTTCTCGATCCCAAAAAAAAAAAAAAAAAAAAAATTGGTAACGATAAAGAAGGGGTCCAATCGAGTCATTAAAAAATGGGCGAAAATCAATTCACTACTTGAAAACTGATTTCCTCCTGCGCTTTTTCTCCCATTAGCCCAAAAAACCGCAACTATAGAAAAGGTCTAAAGCAGTTGGAATTCAGCCGTTGGTAGAAGCCGGCCATTAGTAGCGGGTCGTAATGGGCTGCTAGCAAATTGCTTCCATTTCCCATAGGCCCAATTTAAAGCGCTGGAGCTGGAATGGACCCCAAAAAATCCAGCCCGCAAAATTTGGCCCTGTATTACGGATTACCAAAGTCGTCATTCTCCGATTCCCAAAGTCGTCAGTCCCTTCACGCGTCAATCCCTTTATTACAATCTCTCTCTACCCACCCCACCAAAACCTCAGGGTACCCTATGAAAGTACATAAACCTAAACCCTAGGGTATCCTATGAAAGTATCTAAACCACTAAAACCATATAATAGGAAAGTGCACCCTAAACCTAAACCCTAGGGTACCCTATGAAAGTGTCTAAACCTAAACCTTAGGGTACCCTATGAAAGTGTTTAAATCTAAACCTAAACCCTAGGGTACCCTATGAAAGTGCCTAAATCCTAGGGTACCCTATGAAAGTGTCTAAACCATTAAAAACCCTATAATAGGAAAGTGCACCCTAAGTGCCTAAGCCCCAAAAAAGAGTGATTGACCTTAATGGAGTTAGTGGTAATTTAAAAGAATGATTGAAGTTAGTGGTAATAAATATTTATTTTTTGTACCGGCCCGTAATAAATCCTCTCATTTCAATTTGGTGTTGGAACGTTTTCCCCCAAATCAACAAAATCCCTCTCCCAGTTATTCGACTCACTCTCTCTCGCTCGGTCGGTGTCGGTCAGTCGGTTGCAGCGATTTTTGGGTGAAATCTCCAAACCTAAGGTCTCTCTCTCTCTCTCTCTCTCTCTCTCTCTCTCTCTCTCTCTCTCTCTCTCTCTCTCTCTCTCTCTCTCTCTCTCTCTCTCCGTATATTGTTCCATAGCTGCATATGGATTTTCGTTTCTGTTTATGGATTTTCGCTTCTGAAATTGATGAAGTTGTTGTTTCGCGCTGCTTAATAGCTTAGAAATGAGACGTGGCTTATAGCTCACCAGATTGTACCCCTTGTCTGTTAAGGAAGAGATCTGGGGTTCAAGTCAATGGAAAGACATTAAAATTCCCTTTGGTTCTTTAACCCACTAACTAACTTCCCTACTAACCTCCACTGACCTACATTGTATGACCAAAAAAAACAAAAAAAAAAAATTATATTAGAAATGGTCTAACTATAGGATGCTACTTAAATGGGTATCCTCTGCTATGCTTTCTTGGCTGTTCTAGCATTTCGGTTTCAATTTCTTAGATCAGGCGTATGCATTACCTGATTTGGCTAAATTGAAATAACTAGTTTTTTGGGTTTTTTCGTTTTGTCCTTATTCAAATTTTTTTTGCATTTGTTAGTTTTCGGTCGATTTTTTGTAGTTTCTTGGCTTGTCTCGACGAGAGGAATCTAAAAAGTATAAAATTGTTAGCCAAACTTAAAGTTTTGTGAATAAAGACAAAAAATAATCCAAAAAACTGGTTTATTTTCGGCTTTATCCAAAAAACTATTACTTTTGACCATAATTTTATACTCTTTGGATTCGTCTCGACGAGATAAATTCAGAAACCACAAAATCTTGACGCAAAACCAACAAATGCAAAAAAATTTTGAATAAGGACAACGAAAAAAATCAAAAAACCAAAATTTTCAATCTAGCCAAATCAGGCCGCGCACGGCCTTTGGTTTGGGCAGATGTTACGCCATCACCCTTTATTTTGTATCTGTTTTCCTTTCTTCTCAATATATTTCTTTTGCCGATGCAAAAAATAATAATTATAATAAAATAAAATAATACCACTTGGATGCTCTGCATGTATGAATCCCTACCCTCATTTGTGATTGAAAGTGTCGATTGAAATAATAATGGAGTATCTGTTGTTGGTAAAGAGAATGGGGGGTTTTGGTGTGAGTTTGAAGTCCTGAATTTATGAAAACCTAATGTGATCGAAACGGTGGGACTTTGGTTCAGCCACTTCTAACCGTCCGATTGAGCTGAAATTTTTTAGGGCCCCTCAAACAAATGTTCTAAGAATAATGAACGGTTCGGATCACTCGTTTGGGACTAAAAAATGGGTCCCCGAGCACGCTCTGTTCATTTTATGTGCCTTAGGCTCTGTACACGTAGCAATGTCCATGTGATCGGCAATGAAATTGCACACGAAAAATTATCCTGGTCCAATCTGTCCACAAGTAACAAACGGACTTTGTAACCACAAACCAAACACAATGACATTGTACACTAAATTCTGACACACTATGAGCAGACAATAATGTAACTTTCATGCCTTGTAACACTACTACTGCAGTTGGTGTGTATTTGGTGTGCAAATGTGGTGTACCTCGTAGCATTTTTGAAAGGGAAAAAAGGGGGAAAATGTCGATATTATTTCTATTTCCTCGGTTGGGCCAAGGAATAAACTTCTTTCTCCGGGAGGAACTATAACATGAATAGTCAACCGTATAGGAGTACAATTTCCCCGTAGATTTTTTATTGGTAACGATATAAAAGGGGCCCAATCGAATCGTTGAATGTTGGGCATAAATCAATTGTAGCCATTTAGCAAGAAAATAAAAAGAGAATATGAGCCCTTAAATTTAAGACATTTCGAAAACAGTCTTGAGCTATTACGTGATACTAGACT
Source organism: Vaccinium vitis-idaea (assembly GCA_963854785.1). Taxonomy (NCBI): domain Eukaryota; kingdom Viridiplantae; phylum Streptophyta; class Magnoliopsida; order Ericales; family Ericaceae; genus Vaccinium; species Vaccinium vitis-idaea. Next base: position 6,790,348 of record OY978226.1, on the reverse strand, counting down.
AAAGTTTTTTTTTTTTTGTTTTTTGAACCAAGAAACATAAGATATCCACTAATAAGATCAAACGATTACAAAGGCAACAACAAACAAAATATGAGGAGACCTCACATTTTGACCGGTGGCCCCAATGATAACGATAGTACAATTCAACAAGTTCCAACACATATACATCCCCAAATACAAGCAACAAACCGACAAGAAACACAAACGAAGTAACAAAGACCAAACACCCTACAAAGACAACATGAAGCACAAACATGCCCTCAACGCCAACTAAACGAACCTGCAAAGAAAATAAAGGCACACAAACACAAGTTAGTCAATGTAAAACACAGCGTTGAGGGCAACGGAATGTGTGAGGATCGCCACAGTTGTCTTCAATGGCTTTCTCCCTTTTCCGCTTAATCCCAATGGGGGTGCTCAATGCCTTGCTGTGAGGTGCTAATCCCATAGTTGTCCACCTTCTTCCTTTTCCGATTGTCAGGCTGCATTGCCGAAATGAGGCCACAGTCCTTCATTCGATACCGCCATAAAGCCATAACCTTCTTAGATCGCAAGTTTCGAATGCCAGCACCAGTGTCTTGACAATCTTCCCCAACCCAACCGGACGAGACCTTCTCAGAACCAAATTGATGCGAATCAGGCATTGAATCAACGGATACGCAACTGGCCAACGAAGTTGAATCATCCTCCGTCTGAATGGGGCTCTGAGCGGCTACCTCACTAACCATCGGCTCATCAACTACTTTCACAATAGGAGAAGAGGGGGGGGGGGGGGGGGGGGGGTATGCTTCTTCCCAGTGAGGGGAGTATCAAAAGGATTAAGGTCCGTAGGGGTATTCTCTTGCACTTTAACCACTACACTTGAGAGGCTCGGTTTATGGAAGCATTGGAACCGCCGACCAAACTTCGAATCTCGAAAACAATCGCGGTTAACAAGGAGAAAATCACGTCCCATAATAACCTTCTTCTTGCGGTGCCCCTTCACTGGATGACAAGGCCACGTCACCTGACCATATGAACCCATCCCCTTATGAACCTCCTCAGCCTTCACAGACTTAGCAGTGGATCTAGGATTGTCAAAAGTTGCACCACTGGCAACAATCGCGTCATAGCGGTCTTTAGGCCCAACTTTAAAAGAGCTAACACCTTGAACCTCGCAATCCACCCGTTTAGAAGCACCTAAAGACAAATCAACAACCCCATGGTCATTCCCAGAGAAGCCCTCACAGGACACATCCATTACCTCCTGATCCTCAAGGTTCATCGAATCCGAATCTTCATGCACTTCTTCCCAAGGGCCATAATTCGGATCAAAGAGGTCCCTCAACTAATCTGCTGCCGCGGTCTTAGCCCTAGAAAACCATGAATCCAATCCCCACTCCCAATTAGACTCATCATAATCATCATAACACAAGTCCCTTATCCATTCCATAGCCATAGAGGAAGAGGACCTAGTAATTCTCTTACCCCTGCCATAATTTGGTTCTTTAACCCACTAACTAACTTCCCTACTAACCTCCACTGACATATACTGTATGACCCAAAAAAAAAAAAAAAAAAAAAATTAGATTAGAAATGGTCTAACTATGGGATGTTACCAAAATTGGTATCCTCTGCTATGCTTTCTTGGCTGTTCTAGCATTTCGGTTTCAATTTCTTAGATCAGGCGTATGTAGTATGTACGTATTTCCTGCTTTTGGCTCCCAGCCTTTGGTTTGGGCAGATGTTACGCCACATCACCCTTTATTTTGTATCTGTTTTCCTTTCTTTTCAATATATTTCTTTTGCCGATGCAAAAAATAATAATAATAAAATAAAATAATACCACTTGGATTCTCTGCGTATGAATCCCTACCCTCATTTGTGATTGAAAGTGTCGATTGAAATAATAATGGAGTATCTGTTGTTGGTAAAGAGAATGGGGGGTTTTGGTGTGAGTTTGAAGTCCTGAATTTATGAAAACCTAATGTGATCGAAACGGTGGGACTTTGGTTCAGCCACTTCTAATCGTCCGATTGAGCTGAAATTTTTTAGGGCCCCTCAAACAAATGTTCTAAGAATAATGAACGGTTCAGATCACTCGTGTGGGACCCAAGAATGAGTCCCCGAGCACGCTCTGTACATTTTCTGTGCCTTAGGCTTTGTACATGTAGCAATGTCCATGTGATCTGCAATGAAATTGCACACGAAAAATTATCCTGGCCCAATCTATCCACAAGTAACAAATGGACTTTGTAACCGCAAGCCAAACACAAAATGACATTGTACACTAAATTCTGACACACTATGAGCAGACAATGTAACTTTCATTCCTTGTAATACTACAATAAAATCTAGCCCCATTCCATACCTTTCAGTCATTTAAAAAATATCCCGAAAATCCCGGATGGGGGTGGCGTCCATAGCAGACGGTGAGAGAATGGCGTTTGGAGATGATCGTCAATAGCGTTTGGAGCCTTCAAAACAATTTGGGACATTTTAGAAAATATGGGTTTAATGATTTGGGGATTTTCCCAGGCATTTTTTCTGGATATTTTTAAAATGGCTGAAAGGTATGGAATGGGGCCTAGATTTTAATCCCAATCAACTACCACCGCAGCTGGTGTGCATTTGGTGTTGCAAATGTGGTGTACCTTGTAGCATTTTTTAAAGGGAAAGAAAGGGGAAAATGTCTTATTATTTCTATTTCCTCGGTTGGGCCAAGGAATAAACTTCTTTCTCCGGTAGGAACTAACATGAATAGTCAACCGTGTAGGAGTACAATTTTCCCGCAGACTTTATAATGGTACCAATATAAAAAGGGGCCTATCAAGTCGTTGAATGTTGGGCGAAAATCAATTGTAGCCAGCAAAAAAAAAAAAAGAGAATATGAACCCTTAAATCTTACTAGAAGACATTTTGAAAACAGTCTTGAACTATTACGGAGTACTGGACTAGAGTTATGGGGGAAAGAGGAAGAAAATTGAAAAATCAAACTGTTAAAACTTTGGCCTTAATTATTCCTCACCCCTTTTGGATTGAGGGATTTCATGAGAAAGGGAAAAAATTTGAGGGACGGTGCATTCTCCCCCATGTTTGGATAGGAAAAGAGGTGAGAAATGATGAGAGAAGACATGAGGGAGAGAATCCAAAACCCCTTCAAAGCCCCCTTTTGTTCCTCACCCATTGCGGTGAGATCCCGTGAGAATGGATTCCTGGAGGAGCTGAATTTTTTTGGTGGCCAATTATACCCCTCTTAATTTGAAAAAAATACACAATTGTCCTAGGGCATAAAATAGACGTCTGTTCCTAATTTTTTTTTTTTCACATTCTTTCTACCTAATTTTTGTGAATGTGGTTTATCTTAATACATGGTCAATCAGAATATTGGGTGTTTTGTCGAATACTATATTTTGCAATGTTTCTTTACTCTTTGATATGATCAAAACAATTGTGATAACAACAAAAAAATGACATGATACAGAGATTGTTGATAATGATCAGAACCATTGTGATAAGAATGAAAACATTGATCGTAATGACATGGCTGCCATTTGGGGTTAAACATCAAGTCCCATATAGGCTTCACTTCTGGAATAGTCAATTTGATTACCAGAAAAATCCAAATTCTCATCTCTAGTGTCAATGTATTTGAGATCTATGACTTCGGAGAAATTTTGATTCTCGAAGAATAATGTGTTACTTCTGCCTTTAAATTAGAAAGAAAAGTTTTCCTCCGGTTTATAGAACTGAATATATATGTGGCTTGATACCACATGTGTTTTCCATATACCATAAATACTCGTAACTAATAATACTGATTATTCTATGGCATATGCAGGAAAATGGGGAAAATAGTGAATGATGCAAGACAAGTGGGGTATAGGTGTCTCCTTGAACTTCTTCCTGATTTTGTTCCCCAATGACGTATAAGTGAGTAGATTTTACATTTTTGCACGGAAAGCAAAGAAACTATTGCCTTTTTTGCTTAAAGTTGTTTTTTCAGTTCTCCAAATTGAAGAAATGTAGACTTTTTAATGCAATAACTTTTGCAACTTACTAGCTATTGTGCTTTATTTTGGTAGAATAGATAAGTCTCAAATTATTTTGTTCATTAATTTTAAAGTAACCGTGACTAAAAAGTTGTGGAGAAAAAGGATTCACCTTCCTCATGTTTTCCTCATGCAAGTTAAATTTCTAGCAGTTTGGATACTTTGCATATCGATCTTACGTAGTTGTGCCACAGTGGCCACATGACTTTGCATTAGTTGCACAATCGCTCTAGATCGTGGAGAAAAAAATTGTGAGTTGGTACCCAGAATACAAGAGCTTGTTAATACCCTTCAATTTAAATTTCCTCATCTATGTGGTCATCCCATTGCTGAGCCGGATGATTATGAGGAATTTGCTGTGTACGATCTGACAGAATTAAATCACAGAGGTTTTTGGTAATACAAACAAAGGTTGTATTGAGATATATCCAGTACTTTGGAGTTGGTCTCGAAAGCCACCAACCATATGTAGGATACATGGAAAAAAACCACGATACTAGCATGGGTAAATTTGAAATTAATTATATATATATTTAAGGTAAGTTCATATTAGGAGTTTAAATAGTTTTCTCCGTATTCAGTCATCAAGGATACACTTTAGGGACTACACCTTGGTGGCACCGAGGAACATGAAGCCTGTTGGACGGGGCTTTAAATTTATAGACATAGGGGATCCACGTTTTGACATTAGTATCAATTCTTCAGCAACAACTGGTTGTTGGTGAACTACTTATTGAATGCTTATAGTCGAAAAGTTGAATGCTTGCAGTCTTATGAAAATGAAACGACGGGTTGGTAAGTAGGACAACAACAGCCGATTGTTGCTGAAGAATTGATCTAATGTCAAAACGTGGATCCTCTATGTCTATAAATTTAAAACCCCGTCCAACAGGCTTCATGTTCCTTGGTGTCACCAAGGTATAGTCCCAATTTGTACCCTTGATGATTGAATACGGAGAAAATAATTTGAACTCCTCCTGATATGTAATTACCCGTAAAAAGATAAAAATGAAGTCAAATTTACCGATGCTGGTAGTGGTTTTGTTATGTATCCTACGTATGGCTTTGTTAGTATACCAAAAACCTCCCCGATTTTATTATGTCGGGTTACACACATCCTCCGGCATGTCTACGGCAAATTCCTCATAATCATCCAGCTCAGCAATGGGACGACCACATAAATGAGGAAACTTAAATTGAAGGGTATTAACAAGCTCTTGTATGCTTGGCACCAAGTCACGATTTTTCACTCCACGATCTAGAGCGATCGTGTAAAGTGATGTGACCATTGAGGCATAACTACCTAAGATCGATATGCAAAATATACAAACTATTAAAAAATTAATTTGCATGAGGATAACATGAAGGAGGCCGAATCCTTTTTCTCGACGTCTTTTCAGTTGCCACGATTACTTTAAACTTAATGAACAAAATAATTTGAGGCTTATCTATTTTACCAATATAAAGCGCAATAGCTAGTAAGTTGCAAAACTTATTGTATTAAAAAGTCTACTTTTCCTCAATTTGGAGAATTGGAAAAACAATTCTAAGTAAAAAAAGGCCATAGTTTTTTTGCTTTCTTTGAAGAAATGTGAAATCTACTCACCTATCCGTCCTTGGGGAACAAAATTAGGATGAAGTTTAAGAGGACGCCTATACCCCACTTGTCTGACATTATTCACTATTTTATCCATCTTCCTGCATATGCCATAAAAAAATCAATATTATTAGTTACAAGTATTTGTGGTATATGGAAACCACATGGCGTATCAAGCCACATATGTATTCACTTCTACAAACCGGAAGAAAACTTTTCTTTCTAATTTAGAAGGCTGAAGTAATACATTATTCCTCGACAATCAAAATTTCCCTAAAGTCATAGATCTCAAACAAAATTTTCGTTGTATCCGATGATCAGTGTTTTCACATCGGGATACGTATTGTATATTATTTTTTCATTGTATAAATCATATCGGGATATGTATCGCATAACTTAAGATATGTTTGTTGGACGGGTAGGAGTTTCTAAAGTTTAGCTAGACAAGATTTTGGAAAAGGGAGAAATACTCAAGGGGACGCCTATACCCCACTTGTCCAGCATCATTCACTATTTTATCCATCTTCCTGCACATGCCATAAAAAAAATCAATATTATTAGTTACAAGTATTTGTGGTATATGGAAAACACATGGGGTATCAAGCCACATATGTATTCAGTTCTACAAACAGGAAGAAAACTTTTCTTTCTCATTTAGGAGGCCGAAGTAATATGTTATTCCTCGACAATCAAAATTTCCCTGAAGTCATAGATCTCAAACAAAATTTCCGTCGTATTAGATGATCAGTGTTTTCACATTGGGATACGTATTCTATATTGTTTTTTTCATTGTATAAATTGTATCGGGATATATATCGCGTAACTTAAGATATGTTTGTTGGAAGGGTAGGAGTTTCTAAAGTTTAGTTAGACAAGATTTTGGAAAAGGGAGAAATACTTACGATGAGTGGGGAAGAAGAGTATTTGTGTTACACTTGAACTCAAACTTTTTTTGACTTGATATAAAATTGCTAGAACCCATACCTATTTATACTACTACATGGAAGGCTCTAGTCCAAAGATATTTTCATACAAGATAAACTTTTAGGTAGATTCTAGAACTACACAATGTGACTAATTCTAACAAAAAAATCTAGATATTTTACATGGATATTCTAGAGCTTCTACAAACTAGATATTCTAGAGCTTTTATAAACTAGATATGTATATCTCCTTCAATAATATCTTAAATTCCATGAGTATCAATCTCACTCTACACTAGTGTTATAAAAGTCGGGACTAGTCGGCGACTAAGTCAGGGTCGTGGCCTCACCGAGTCGACTAAGGCCTAGTCGATTGAATTAGTCGCTAACCGACTTAGTCGGGATCAAGTTGGCGACTAATCGGACAAGTCGGACAAGTCACCCAGTCGGATTAAGTCGACAAATCAGAAAAAGTCGGGACTAGTCGGGGCAAATCGGAAGAACTCGCAAAAATCAGGGTGGAAAAAACAGAATTTGCAAAAAAATTGGGGCCGTAGTGTAATTTTTAACGGTATACCCTAACCTAAATCCCCTTTGGTTTTCTTACCTCTTCTCTGGAAACATGATTCACTGCCCTCTTCTCTTCGAAGTTCAAACACGACACTACTGCTACTGCCGACAATCACAGGGATCGCATATCTTCAGTTCTTCTCACCTTTTCTAGTCTTCTTCTTCCTCCTTGAATCTCAGGTAAGATCGCATATCATCTTCTCTCTCTCTCTCTCTCTCTCTCTCCGTCTGGCGTTTATACACAGTTTGTTCTTTTTTTGTTAAAACTTGAAACTAATAAGTGATTAGAAAACAGATTGGTAGCACTTTAGTCCGTTTATACACAGTTTGTCTCAATTTTTTAATTATTTTTTTGTTCGAGTCCGATGGAGAGCAAGTCTTGGAGGGATATGGAGAAAAGGAGGAGTGATTGACTATTGATTTTGTGCTACTTAGTTTCATTTGTTTTTGAACTTAGAGCATCGAACTTTGTAGTTGACTATTTTGTTTTCCTTAGTTTGTATGTTTTTATTTGATGATGTGTTACTTATGTTATTCTACTTACTCAAAACTTATGAAGGATGAAGGAGAATATATATTTAAAAAATAAATAAATAATCTAGCCGACTAGTCCCCTAGTCGCTAGTCGACAGCCATCTAACCTGGGACCGACTAGCGACTTTTAGAACACTGCTCTACACCAAGATATTAAATTCCATGAGTTGTTCACGAATACAATCAACCGAAAACCGGACGTATCTGGCTCAAATGCACTTTACGGGCTACTATCCCGAAGGACAAAGCAACCTATCCCACACGGGTTTACGGACTCTCACTGACCGCGTCACATTTGACCCGAGCTCTCCGGTTACCCAACTCAAATCACAAAAATTCTTTGAGTTGTTCACCGACACAAACTCCCGAAAACACATATTAGACATTTCTAGCTCATATGCACTTTACAGGCTACTAACCCGAAGGACAAAGCAACCTACCCCGCACGGGTTTACGGACTTTCACTGACGGCGTCACATTTGACCCGAGCTTTCTCTCTCTGGTGGTGACCCAACTCAAAAAATCATGAAAATAAAAATCTCAACATTTGGCTCTAAATCCCAAATCATCTAAAATACCCAAAATCTCTTGAATAACTCACCCAAATCCATTAAAATAAACAAATGTGCAAATAAATCTAATGTAGTCTCCACAAACTATATCAAGTAACAAGTACCGAAACAATTTATCTAGAAATCTTTCCACACGTTTACTAAATGAACAAGGAAGATTATATTTGGTATAAAATTAAAAAGAAAAAAGTTCATCCAAGTTATTCGCATTTCCTCAAACACATGGTGTGCAGAATAATAACCAGCTCATGTTCTCTTAAATTTCAATAATTTTTACATTTCAAGAAATTCTCATACATATAAGGATCAAGAATGTGAAGGCTACTATAATCTAGCATAATCATGAATTAACTATACATATCCCTAACCAAAACTCATGTGCAAAAATAAACATGCCAAAACACATCAACTAGGGTTTCCCAAAAATTTGATTACTCAAATAAAAGCTTAAATTAAGTGCATACGAACACTTATACATATCTATATTTAAAAATTTAGCATAAATCCTACCTCAATGAGCAAAACCCCAAATGCTAGGGAACCCTAGCTGCTTCAAGTAGATTTTGTTGTAGCCCACCATTTTCAAAAAATGACACTCTCCCAAGCCGTGCCACAAGATTTGGAAGTCTTCATTGCTAAAAATACAAAGAAATGGAGAGTGAGAGCGAACAGAGAGAAACAGGACGAAAGAAGAAGAAAAAGAAATGGGTCGACTTCTCTCTGCCCCAATTTGGAATTTAAGTGTAAAATTTACACTGCTACCCCCTCTAGTACTTAGACACTTCCCCCAAGTCCTAACCTATTAGTACTATTCTATCTATCTATCCATCTATGTATCTATACCCTGTGGCCTGATTGGATGGAGGATTAATTAGAAGGAGATAAATTATAGAGGGAGGATAAGATAAGTGGGGGTATTATTTTTGGAGAGTTGACCCACATTAATGTGATGTTTATAGATGGGGAATAAAAAATTAGTTGGTTTGGATGGGGTATTAAAAAAGGGGGGGATAAAATAGTACTTGGTTTGGATGGAGGATAAAATGGGGGATAAGGTTTTTTGTAGTTGAAATAAGAGAGAGTGGGTATTATTCTTTCCTTATACCCGGGGATAACTTTTGGGTAGGGAGAGGGGTGCCCAAAAATTATACCCCTCTATCCCCCCTGCCGGGGATAACTTTTGGAGGGGCGAAAATTTATCCCCCTGCATTTTTGCCCAACCAAATCATGCTAAATGTGTCACATCAGGTCTTATACCCCCTCCAAAAGTTATCCCCCTTTCTTTAACCCCATCCAATTGGGCCCTATAGGAATATAGTTAACGTCCTTAAAAGCTTTCAAACCCCTAATCATAATTTCCAAGTTTTTGAATTTGTTTAATATATAAAAATTGGCAGAGGGAGAGAGAGTAAACGTGGGGTGGGGCTCTGGGAAGAAAGAGAGGGGGAGAGAGAGAGCACGTGTCCCAGATTTATGAAGAAAAAAAAAAACACACGTTCCTCGTATTGAAACCCGTACAAAAATTGAAGTGAAAAAAAAAAAAAAAAAAAACCCCAAAAAACTACCCACGTTCCCAAACCACCCATGTCCCTCATGCATGCTCCCCACTCTCATGACTTCCCTCTTAAGGCAATCAGAGCAATCATCTATGATCCCTTACAGGCAATCATCTTCGATCCCTCACCAATTTTCTAGTACTATCAAGTTTGGCTTTCTTTGTTACAAGAATTTGTCCATGGAATTTTGAGCACCAAATTCGGCTTTGTTACGAGAACACGTTCAAAAAAATTTACTCCCAAGCTCAGCTCCCCACCATTTGTTATGAGAAATCTGTTCACAGTATTTTCCCTGCAGAGTTTGGTTACGAAAATTTGGTCACCAATTTTTACTTAAAGGTTAGTCATAGGGATCACAATGAATCAGTTTGGTCCAGGTTTTGTGATCACCATACCCAAATCCAAAATATTTATCTATACTCAAATCCAAACCGATATCCGACGAGTATAATTTTTAGTGCACCATAACCAAACCATATGGATTTGGATTTTATCCAAACAGCACCAAACTCGATTAATATTCATTCCATTAATGAACATATGAAGGAAAAAGTAATACATTAAAACAAAAAAAAGTAACATGCCATAAGATTTCACCATTAAACATCTAAATTCCAACATAATCAAAAGAAATAACTAAATAATAAACTTTTCTTAAAGAGTTCCAATAGAGACTCTTGAGATTTTTAAGAGATTTCAGAGGAATAAGAAAGGAGATGAAATGAAAAGTCAATGAAAGTCATGAATTGAAAAATAAAAATTACATGTATATAAAAATATAATATGTATATATGTATCCTATAAGTAATATCATATGGACTGGTTTTGGTTTGGGTTTGGGTTTGGGTTTGGGTTTGGGTTTGGGTTTGGATTTGGCCGAATACTTTATAAGACCAAACCCAAATCCAAACCCGTTGGGTATTATGTTTCAAAAACCAAACCCGCCCCGATAGGGTCGGTTTGGTTCGGGTATCCATCAGTTTTGGGTGAGATTGCCATCCCTAGTTAGTCACTTTTTAAAATTCCGTTTATTAGTTCATCTACTTCAGAATTTTCTTCAATGTTATTTATCCATAACCTGCTTTTTTAATTAATCTTGTTGCTAACATTTCCGTTTACATCTATAGGTTTTGATCCAGGTAAGGTCCGACATGAACGCTGCTACAGACACAACAGCCCCACACAGCAACTGCACAACAAGCAGTCAAACGACGTCGTTTGGCTTTGTAAGGATCAAGTTCCGGAGTTCTTTGTTTTGGCAATTCCGTTTGACAAAACACACATTTACATCGAGTTGTAATTTTTTTATTCTAGAGTGTATGTATAGGTAAGGCAAGGAATCATGTTTATTTGTATTGTTATTTGAGTGCGGTAGTCATATTTGTGAAGATTTTGTTTCCAATGAAGATTGGGAATATTGTGAAGTTTTGGGAAGATTTTGGTTGCAATGAAGATTGAGAAGTTGGTGAAGATTGAGAATTTTCGTACATGGAAAGTTTGGCTAGATTGCTCTGCTGAAAAGATCTTGCTCAAGCAACCTGTCAAGCAAATCTGCTGTTCGCTAGTTGCTCGAGCAACTTGGTTCTTACTTGAGCAACCGCTATGCGCCTATATATTCGCATCAACTAGGTTAAAGGTTTTTTGAGCAGCCACACTTTATTCTCTGCCCTCCTACTCATCCTTAAAACACTTGTGGCGGCTAGGGTTTGTGGACCTTGAAGATCTTTGAAGGTCGGATGCTTAGAGTTCATTTTCAAGGGGTTTAATGCTTCAACAATCAACTTTCAGCGAGTTTTTTGGTGGGATTCCGAAAGTATCTAAGGAAGGCTTGTGCGTTTCAAGGCGTTGGCGATCAAGATCACTGGGTGCGGTGTACGTGTGATGCTGGTTGATTTAATTAGTGATTCGCATTCGTACTGTTAGGGTTTTAACAGATTTTAAGGGAACCCTGATTTTTCAATTGGTATTAGAGCGAGCTGTTCCTTCCGTTAGGATTTTTTTCCTAGAGCAGATCCATCATGAGTATAAATATGAATCACGTGTCTATATTTGATGCTAAATCTGATTGCGATAGTGCAAGTAATATTTTTTATGGTGTTGAAACTAACCAAACAAGTGATGGAGAGGATAAATATGATATCGAAGCTATGACTATGACTATGAAAACTTTAGACATTCTTTTAAGAAAAAACCTGATTTAGGGTTAGCCACCAAGCTAAAGCAATGTGAGAAAGAGAAAAATGATGCTTTATATGAACTTGATTTGCTTAAACGGAAAAATATAAATCTTGAAAATGACATGCATAATATTTTTGAGACTAACAAGCTTCTTGAATTGAGAGTAGCAAAATTGCAAGTTGAACTTGACAAGACGAATGCTACTTTTAAGAAATTGAATGCAGGTTCACATGCTTTAAATGAAGTTTTGTCATCTCAAAGGGTGCCATCGGATAGAGGTGGACTTGGGTATAGAATAAACGGATTTTCAAAGTCAAAAGCAGGAGGAAAAATGATATTTGTCAAGGCGGACAACAATGCACCCACTACTCATGTGGCTAACAAAGTCAAGTCGCCCATCAAAGAGAATAGTGTCAAACATGCTCACACAAAGCCAAATTTTTCGAAGGCAAATACACAAAGTTCAATGAGTGAACATGCCACCACCAAGCGTGGTGAGGTAAACTTTTCTAAATATACGCCTACTTGCCATCATTGTGGTGTTAAAGGTCATATTAGACCTCATTGTAGGAAATTACATGCTCCACTTACTTTCCACATGGACTTAGCATATTCTCATGGTTCTAACAAAAATGTGCCTACTTGTCATAATTGCGGAATGATTGGTCACATAAGCCCAATTTGCACGAAACTACACACCCATTGTTTTTCACATGCACGTAAAAACAAGAATTTGCATAAAAATGCTCAATTTGTACCCACTTGTCATTTTTGTGGGGTGAAAGGTCATATTCGACCAAATTGCTTTAATTTGCATGGCTACCCTGATGCTCCACCCCAATATCATCATGGTAATAAAAATGAGGTAATGTATTATCGTGTTAGTTGTGGTCGGGATCAAACTCAAGGGCATAGACATAATATGACTTTGCATAAAAAGAATACCAATGTCATAGCCAAACATGCGCCTAAAGTTGTTGAAAAAAATAAAAAGGTCGAAACTAGGCTTATTTGGATGAGAAGAACGGACTTGAAAACTAATATAGATTTTCCTTCTAATCCTCTTGATGATATTAGATTATCAGGAGGAGTTGACCTTGCTTTTTGAAACTAGGTTTGGTTCCATAAACTAGGTTTAATTGATCATGCATATCTTAATACCTAGATTTATGGAGTTTTATAGTTTGTTTCATAGTTTATTTCATCATTTTTTTTCTTTGCGTTATTTCATAAAAATAGTTTTAAAAAAATTCAATTTTTTTTGTCGCTGTTTTATTAGTTGTTGTGTGAATTGAGCATGATAGTCTTCAGTGCATAGTTGAATATCATTGGATTTTATGAAGTGAATGCTTTAGGCCATGGTTTAGGCCATGATTTTATGCAGTGAATGCTTTAGGCCATGGTTTTCCATAACCCATTTGTCAATTTACAGGATTTAAAACACACAGATCTAACCCATTTTTTCTCGTTCGCGTGATTTCGAAGCTCGTTGGATGCCTCATCCTCGCCGGTTGCCTCGCGTCTTCTTTGACGGTGTGGTACGCGACTTCTTTGACGGTGTGGTACGCGATTGTGGTGGTTGTTGTAGTCGCCAGTGGTGGTGGTCTTTGTCGGAGTGCTGGTGATGGCGGTCTTCTTCCCCTTCTTCTCACGCCCTCTTTGTTCTCTGTGTCCCTGTATCTAACGAGAGATTTTGGGGTATTCAGATTTTGAAGTTTTGCGGTTTTTTTTTTTTAATAATCAAAATGACGTCGTTTTTGTTGTTGTTGTGCAGCTGCTGTGTGGGTAGCATTTTCGGTCCGACATTGAAGAAATGAATTATTTCCATTTGCAATAGATATTTCTCGAAGGTAATTCGTTCAAGTTTACAATTACAAGTGCTTCCAATCTCTCTCCTCCTTCATAATGTTTAAATATCCTCTACTTTGAATTTCAAATAATGGGTTTCTGTTGTTGGTTTTATTGTAAATTTTAAATATTTAGCTTCCCTTCACATCCGTAATCCATTAGCTCGGAATTTTCTTCAAAAATTGATTATTCATATTTAAGTTTCAATTTATTTACTTACTGCTTTTATAGCCGAGATGCTATAAGTTGTACTGTCCACATGCTATCATTATCTTAGGTTATATATATTATAAATGTTTGGGTCAATATGCTCTCTATTATGCCATGTATATTGGGAATGAATATTAATCTCGCTCGTGCATAACATGGGTTCATCGCTAGTTAAATGTAAGCCCAAGTGTCATAAAAATAAGAAAATTGATATTCACACTCCCAATTTTGATGCAAGGGCTCCAAGCTACAGTAGTTTCCAAAATTACCCTTTTGCAAGTTTCATAATTTACTCCAGGCACTCCAAAAAAACTACTTTACTCTTCTTCTTTACTTCAACACTCCAAAAAAGCAGATAGTTTTTTTTAACTAGAAAAAAGCAGATAGTTACTCAACTCATTTTACTGCACGTCACTAAATTGTCTGCTTCCATATGTAATGTTTTCTTGATAGAGTCTTTAAGCTATTGTCTCCATGTTCTGCATCAGGACTACCTGGACAAGTGGTCTTCGGCCTATGATTGTAGAACCATCCTTTTGCCCATGCAAAGTCTCTTGGGAGTTTTGTTACTTTTCCTCTCAAGACTATGAGTTTTAAAATGTACATTTGCAGTTGTTATGAAGATTTTGAGGGGAAAATGGTAGATAATTAGCACGAAAGTATGAAGATCTTATGTCGCAACCGTTATGAAGATTTTGCAGCATCAACATTTTCAATTGTGTGTTGTTTATTTTAGAGAATTCTAGCATTTTTTTTTTGTGTGCAAAGTGGCGTGAAGCAATCTGACATAGAAGCATGTTTAATGTTTGGAACATAATGTTTATGTTGTGGATGTTTAATGTTTCGAACCCAATGTTAATGTTTATGTTTGGTTTTGGTTCATTTTTCCGTTTGGAGCGCCTTAGTAAATGAGGAGATAATTTAGGGGTAGAGTGCCTCCAATAATTTTTATAAAAGGGTTGTTTTGTAACTTCATTAAATTTTGGAGTGCCTACATAAAAAAAGAGCCCAAAATCAGCACCCAAAAATAAATACTAAAAATAATGTTAAAAGTATCTCAACATGGGACCCGGCCCAAGGCTCGCATACCCAAGCTCGGTAAATAAATAAAAATTGAATAATGATACGTACACAACACAAGGGCCACAACAAAAAGGCCACAACACCAAAACGATCGTTCATCCCACCAAAAAAACAGCGATACAAATTTTCAGAATACACCGAGACATCATCAATGCCGCCTCCACGACCGCCACCACCACCACGACGGTCTGTCTCCGCCTTCACGACCGCCACGACCGCGGTCTGTCTGTCTCTCAATTTTGAGTTTTTGGGAAAAAAAAAACTAATTTTTTCCCTAATCAGACCATCGCAAAATCCAGTCACCCAATTTTGGGAGTTTTCCTACCTTTTTCCATCAATCCTCTATTCCTCCACATACATTACATGTATGTATAATGCATATATGAACCCTAATCTTGTTGGGTTTGTGGACGCAGGACCTCTGAGATTAGAGAAAAGAAAAATCAGTGTTATGCAGATGTTGAAAGGTAGGAGTACTTGTAATGCTTTTTCGAGAAAATTTTGCTGGCATGAACTGTAAAGCAGATGAATAAGTCATCCATTTTGTTCAGTTTCACCTCGAATCCCCCCCCCCCCCCCCCCCCCCCCCCCCCTCTCTCTCTCCTGAAGAGAAGAAATGGCAGCAAAAATCTGAAAATTAGATTTTATTATTATTTTTTTTTTGAAGGGATCCAAAACGACATCGTTTTGGGGAAGGGTTGGTCAAAACGACATCGTTTTGGCTGTTGTCGGCCTTTTTGTTGTGGCCCTTGTTGATAAAAATTATTACATATCCACACAGACTTGCAAGACTAACACATATTATTGAGATAATGAAAGGAAATAAATAATTTAGGATAGTGTATCCTGTATCCTATGTCTTTTAACAACTGTGGCAATGATATGCAAGTGAAGATTAAAGCGATCCGTAGTTGATCATGTCTTCACGCAGAAGTTTGAAACCCTAGTTTTCCAAAACCATCACCATTGTGCGTTTTTGGTATTTGATTTGCTGTTTCTTTGTCACACAGACTTGCGATGTTGATCATGTCTTCTTCTTCTGACAAAGTTGAAACGAATGTAGAGAGACACAGGCGGTAATATCATTCTCTATCTCCTCACACTTTTATTTCCTTCTAGGGGATGGCAATTTCCCCAAACCCGATGGATACCCGCCCCAAACCCGGCTATTTGGAGGCGAATATTATTTGATTTTTCATCCATAGGAGCGGGTATGGTAGAACTTAAAGAATCCCCGGTTGAAAATGGGAGCGGGTATGATTTTGTGATACCCGTCTCCGAATACCCATTACCCGCCCCGTTCAAATGGTATACATATTTTTATGAATGTATGTATATATGCGGGCATATAGTAGTATATGTATGTGTGTATATATAAGTATGCATATTGGTATAATTTATGTATATTGTTCCAAATTAAAACTATATATGGTTAAATATTAAAAAAAGTTGAATGATGGTAGTTTTTAAAATTGTATATAATTTTGGTAGACTATTATTTCTTTGTAACTTTCTATTCTATTTTGTTTTCAATGGTTTTTTTGTTAGTATAGAACACAAAAATTAGATCTTATCCTCTTTTTTTTTTTCAACTAGTTTCGATATGGATTTATCCGAATATACCCGATCCCCAATGGGAGGCGGGTATGGTGGATTGTCAACTATCCCTTTTGGGTATGGAGGTGGGGATGGGGAAAAACTTCACAATTGGGGATCGGGGGTAGAATAGGGTCCCCCGATCCATACCCTACCCGTTGCCATCCCTATTTCCTTCCATTTTAAGTTTGTTTATCTACCCTTCCGTTAGTATCGTTCATCACAAATTGAAATTACCGACCTATAAGGACCACGCATTTTACATAATCAAGTTATGTTTGGCTCACTATGAAAACCCATACATCTAATTTTTACAATATTACATAAATTAATTGTGCCATTTTACGAGAACCAACATGCATGTACAGGGTATGACGATAACTAATTTTTAACACCAGAATTTTACTAGTATTTCTCAAGGGCAAACAGAAAGGGTAGCCGTAACATTACTCTACTAACCCCTTCATACATCTGATTTTTACAATATTATATTATATGAACATCTCACACAAATTCCATCGTCTTACGCAATTCTTGCACGGCATGCGTTCAAGAAAAGACTGGCTACTTCAAAAGTCCTTTGAAAACTTTCAATAAAAACAAAATATTAATAAATGAAAAGATTTCCACTGATTGCAAATTGAGTTCATTAAACTAACCAAGTAAAAACAGATAAAGGGAGTAACACCTCTTCGCCACATGGTGACCACATTGACAACCACATCGACAACGGGGCCGGGGACGGAAAAATACACTAACCAGCTTAAAACTGAGTTTAAAAAAAAAAAAAAACGCTAAACATAGTATCATCTTCTAGAATCTTCACAGTGACGTAAATGTTACCCAGAGCAACCACCAGACAACAAAACGAATAGAAGGTGATCCAGTACATGGGAGGCAGAGTAATATTGGCCGAGTCCTCCGCAAAGACTTTGACACACCTAAGTCGTGCACCCGGTTCCTCTTCCAAGTAATGAGCTGCTTCTATGTCTCCATCACCAACGTCAGCATAGTTGTTGTACGCATTCCGAGCATGTATAATACCAAGCAACGTTGTCACCTTATCTAAAAGAGCCCTTTTGCGAACCCTAAGCAACAAGATAGGGGCGTAAAACCTCTTCACCTTTTGATACATATTAAGAAGGGCTTCGGCTACCACAATACCAAACACCCTCAGGGAGTAGGAGAAGGGTTTTCATAGTGAGTGGAGATCTCTACGGACTCACTAAAATGGAAGGAATAGCTAGCGGGCTCAGGGAGCAGGAGAAGGCAATGAGAGAAGGGGTAGAAAACTGTCTGGCTTACGTGGGAACAATGAGGTGTTCTTCTTCTTGATGTTGGCAGCAACTGGTATTGCTACAACCATCAAGGCTCTGAAGAACCCTGGACTCTCCCTCCTAATCGTGGAGCTTGCTTCTGTCGGAACAATGGTGGCGTTTGGTATTGTGGCAGCCGAAGCCCTTCTTAATACGTATCAAAAGGTGAAGAGGTTTTACGCCCCCATCTTGTTGCTTAGGGTTCGCAAAAGGGTTTTTTTAGATAAGGTGGCAACGTTGATTGGTATTATACATGGTCGGTATGCGTACATCGACTATGCTAACGTTGGTGATGGAGATATAGAAGCAGCTCATTACTTGGAAGAGGAACCGGGTGCACGACTCATAAGTGTTAAAGTCTTTGCAGAGGACTCGGCCAATATTACTCTGCCTTCCATGTACTGGATCATCTTCTATTCGTTTTGCTGCCTGGTGGTTGTTCTGGGTAACATTTACGTCACTGTGAAGATTCTAGAAGATGATACTATGTTTAGCGTTTTTTTTTTTTTTTTTTTTTAACTCAGTTTTAAGCTGGTTAGTGTATTTTTCCATCCCCGGCCCCGTTGTCAATGTGGTCACCATGTGGCGAAGAGGTGTTACTGCCTTTATCTGTTTTTACTTTGTTAGTTTAATGAACTCAATTTGCAATCAGTGGAAATCTTTTCATTTATTAATATTTTGTTTTTATTGAAAGTTTTCAAAGGACTTTTGAAGTAGCCAGTCTTTTCTTGAACGCATGCCGTGCAAGAATTGCGTAAGACGATGGAATTTGTGTGAGAGGTCCATATATTATAATATTGTAAAAATCAGATGTATGAAGGGGTTAGTAGAGTAATGTTACGGCTACCCTTTCTGTTTGCCCCTGAGAAATACTAGTAAAATTCTGGTGTTAAAAATTAGTTATCGTACGTCATACCCTGTACATGCATGTTGGTGCTCGTAAAATGACACAATTAATTTATGCAATATTGTAAAAATCAGATGTATGGGTTTTTTGTTTGGCTCTTTGGTATTTCGATACTACTATACTATGATTGATTTTGGTAGTTGTTGATATGAAGAGTTTGTTCTTTACTTAATTTGTGATTCGCATGTATCAGATATTTCTAATGATCTCTGTATCTTTCCACTTCGAGAAAATCCACGTGTATCCGATATTCGTAATGATTTTGGTTGGCAGTTTTGTAATATTGAGATTTTACTTGCACTCACATTGATCGTGTTTCCACTCCTCTATTTCACCTTAATTTTACAATTATCGGTGTTAATCGTTATTGTCCTTCAAACTTCAATTAGCATGCTGTTTTGTCTAGTGTCTTCATCTTCTTCCCTCTTTTTTTTTTGTTTTTGGGTATGAGTCATTATTCATTAGTGAATGGGAAGAGAAAAAGATTGTTTATCGTGCTGAACGGAGGATTATGGTGGCCGAGGAAGAAGAAAGACGCAAGGCTCGCAAGGTGACTGTGACAGAGGAGGGTGATGATGAAACCAAGAAAATGCAGAAGGAAACTAGAAAGCGGAGGCTAGAAATAATGTGGGCCCACCCTTTCGTCTGTCTTACAAGGTCACAGTTGCAAGAATACAATAAGAGAGTCAATGAAAGCGGGGTATGTATATTATATACTCTCTGCTTACACCCCTTTTGACCTCCTGCCTCCATTATCATTTCCCTCTCCTTTTAGTTCTGATTGCGTAGCTTTTCTTTGTGTGTGTATAGGGGTTTGATGTTGGGGATATACCCTATAACACCATACCTGAGGGTGTCCTTGTTAGACCAATTGACTTGGGCAGGTTTCCCGAGACACTGGTGATGATTGAAAATCCTTCAAGCTTCGCTATTGAAGGCTTCAACGAAAGGAAGGTATGTGTGGGTCGTGTGAGGGCCTTTTTTGGTTCATAAAACTCTTTTATCCTCCACTCTTTGATCACTGATAAACTTTGCTTTATTTGAATTGTAGAAAACGGAGTATCAATTTCAGAAGGTCCTTAAGGCAAACCTATGTTGGGCTTCTCCGGGTCGCTATTGCGGTTTCTATTATATTTACCTTTTAGGTCAAAGACATTAAATGTCCTGGCTCTTCCCCTCTCAACTTTCAAGCCAAAGTTTATAATTTTGAAGGTGATACTAAAGTTAGCGGTGGGCAACAGGTAATTTCGTGTTATGTATCGAAATCTTATTTATGAATTCTCATAGTATTTTCAATGCACCAAATTTTCGTGTCATGTTTCGGGTCCGTGTTGTGATGTCATGTCAAAAAGTCCTACTTTTAGCTAAAATTTTACTTTTTTAACTTGATAGTCCATTAACCCATTGATTATTTTG
Organism: Vaccinium vitis-idaea; assembly: GCA_963854785.1. Lineage (NCBI taxonomy): Eukaryota > Viridiplantae > Streptophyta > Magnoliopsida > Ericales > Ericaceae > Vaccinium > Vaccinium vitis-idaea. Next base: position 6,770,011 of record OY978226.1, on the reverse strand, counting down.
GTAATTAATTCTTTAATTAGCATTATATAATATATAAGATCTTATTTCCAAATTATGTGAACTTTTTTTTGCTAAACATGTTTTCAACTTTTTTTTTTGAAAGAAGTCAGAATATCATAAAAACGCCATCCGGTACCGATTACAACAAAACATAGGAATGAAGCCCAAACCACTAACAAGTGAAACGAGAACGGCATAAGGCTGATTGGGCCACCGACTCATAGATACACCTGCCGAAGCAGACCCGACACCTAGGGGACGGAATGATGAATCCGTTTCAAATGGAGATGGTAGAGAACACAAATAATTCACAGCTCAAACCAAACAAATATAGCACAAAGTATTCGGTAGAGAAAAACAAAAAAACAAACTAAATAAAACTAAACTGACTAAACAAAACCCAAAGGAACTTGTGCAGCCAAGGCTCACTGATTACCACTGAGTTGCACCAAAACACCACCGAATACAAGACCCAGAAGCACTGGTATACAGCCGAGATCCACTGAGTCGTCCCACCGAGTTCCAAAGTAATACACCGAGTCCAACTGAGTTCAGTGAATAGTCACATCCCCGGACAAAGTAAGCTTCCATAGTCGCCGCCTGTTGCATCAGGAAGCTTTATTAACCGGAGGTGGGCCGTAACACCCAAGATCTACCCCATTGTCAGAGGAGGGAGGCAGATGAGAGGGATAGGAGAAGGCGGTGGGAGGGGGGCAAAGTGGAGATGGGGAAAACAGAGGAAAAAGGGAGAGAATCTGGTCCGAGGCGGTGGGGTGTGTGTGTGGGGGGGGGGGGGGGAGGTGAGAAAGGCGACGGCTCCGGCCATAGGTAAATGGTTGGTGTTCGGCAAAGGGTGGGGAGGAGGGGTGGGGCAAAAAGGCGGCAGCCCCACCCCTCAAAAAACACAGAGAAACGGGGGAGAAATGGAGGGGAAGTAGATATGGGGGTGGAGGAGGGGAGAGAAGGGGAGAAAAGAAGAAGAACAAGGGGAAAAGGGGGGGGGGAGGCCGAATAGGGTGGCTGCTGGCAAGAAAGAAGGATAAAAACCCTAGTGAAATTATGCAAAGGAACAACAAGTCCTAGAGGGGGGGTGAATAGGACTACCAACTAAAAATCAAGCAACGCAAAGTGATAGCTTATCATCCAAATTCCATGACAAAGCATGCAAACCAACAAGTACAATGAACCAAATTAAGAGCAAGAACAAAGGACACACGATATACGTGGAAACTACTTAGGGTCTAATACCCTAAGCATAAAACCACGGCCTTACACTACTTCTATTCCACAAATCAAAAGGTTTACAAGAGATGTAAGACAAGGAATTTACCCAAAGCTCCTAGCTTTTCCTAGCTCCAAATCTTGTTGTAGCACCCCGTGCTCCTACTTGATTCCATGGACACCACGAGAGTCACAATCTCGATCTCCGCTTCAATACGGCTCCGGTTCACCCGGCCAAGTAGATTCCAAGGCATGCAATCATGACTAAATGATAAAGATTGAATTTTTGGAAAAGTTTTTGGATGACTACCTCCTTCTAGAACCGATCCATGGAAAGGAAAGCACTAGAAAGAAGAAAGATGATTGGGAGATACTCAAATCATCTCAAGAAGAGAGAAACTAAACAAAGAGAAAAGAGTGCAAATGGGGAGCACTTTCTCTCTCTAAAAATGACTGATGTTCTCTCAAGTGTGTGTATGAAAATGACTGAAAAATGCCTTTTATAGCTCACATTTTCGTGCACAAGAAGATAGCCACTCAAAACAAGACATGTGGCCACTTAAAGAGTCTGCCAGACCCGTGTAGACGCGCGCAGACGCACCGTCAGGATTTAGACAATTGGCACAATCTCAACAGACAAAGCCAGACGCGTGTAGACGCGTGCAGACGCAATAAGCTCAAAGCTAAATCCTAATGCCTCACTCATTTGTAATGTAAGATCCGAATGTACCATTAATAAGCCAACCTAATGCACATTAAAACATGTTATTTTGAATGGCCTAAATGCACAAATGATATGCAAGGATATACCTCATTGGATTGAGCTTCGAAGCACTTGACTTGGCCATGGCTTGATCACGAAGCTTGAAATTCTCGAATGGAGCATCTAGACTCAACTCCTAAGCACTCTAACTCCCAAACCCCAATAACCGAATTACAGACTCAGAAAGGCTTGACATAACCCGGAAAATGCCAACAAAACTAACAATCTCCCCCTTTGGCTTTTCCGGGACAAAACCTTTCAAAACAAGAAACATTACAAGGAACCAAATCCTAACTAACTCAAGAACTTTCCAAAAACTTGAGTCAACTAGAGATAAAAGCTTCCAAGTACCTGCCAAGAAACTTCAACACAAGACATATGCCAAAATACCCACATGATAGCAACAGGTTCAATGAAAGAGCAACATGCTACACAAATCAAAACCATGCTTGCCCCAAACATGGGCACAAAGTATCCTACATATGTAAGTTCCATGTTTGCCCCCAACATGGGCATAAGATATCCTGTATTTGTGATTTCCATGTTTGCCCCAAACATGGGCACTTGCTACAAACCTGCACAAGAAGCACATCCAACACATGCATGCATATATATGGAATATGATAGCAATAACAAGCACAACGGAAGACAAAGCACAAAGATAGCTATCATCCAAGTACTAAGCAATAGCAAGTCAAAGCCCTAACCACGGGCAAAACACACCAAGTACTAAGTAGCCAAGCAAGTGAAGTATCAAGTAGCAAAAGAGAGATTACATAATCACCTCACTACATCTCTCATAAGTACCCAAGTAGAAACTCCTCTCAAGAAACCACCACTATACTACTCCCCCTTTTTGTCACGGAAACAAACAAAGGGAAGTACCCCAAAAACAAGAGAAGAGGATGAGAAGCAAACAACTTAACCATCCGTCATCAAAGTGTTACCATCGGCGACAACTCCCGAAGCATCACCCAAAGTAGGACCAACGCCATTGCTCGGAACATTGGTGTTACCATCACTTGAAACTTTCTTAAGGAGATTTTGATATGCAAGAGAAGAAGCGGATAACAACTCCATGGCGTCGGTAACATACGAGGACACACAATCGGCACATTTAGTCTTAATTTGAAGAACATCCTCAATAATGCTCACACGAAGCACCAAGTCCTCAATAGCTGCGTTTCCCTTATCAATTTTTTCATGCAAGGAGGCAAACTCACTTTGAATAAGACCCATAAGATTGATGTCACATTGAGTGGGTGGAAGAGAAGTGGACACGGGAGGCGAAGTAGAAGTAGTAGGACCACCAACGGGAACCGAAGTAGAAGTGGAAGGACCACCAACGGAAATAGACCAAGGAAACTTGAAGGTAGGTGGAACATGAAGTGAGCTATAGCGAGGGACGGTGGGAGGATAGTTTGGTGTGGGTGGACAAGGAGGAACCATGTGTCCCTTGGGTATGGTGATTGGCTTATCGCTATTTTCCAAGGTGAGCTTCCCAATGGGAGGAGGAAGAAGTACAAAGGGCTCGCCGGGAGTGACATAGACATGGTGGTCAAGCAAGAAGCGGGTGATAAGAGAGGCGAAAGGTATGGAAGAGGTGCCCGGAGGGTGAAGATGGTAACCATACACATCATTCCAAATCTTGGTTGCGAGGTCATAAGAGTAACCTCTACCAAGACCATACATCAAGACAGATTGAACCGGTGTAGCATCAGAGGTGTGAGTGCACGGTTCAATGAAAGAACAAATGATTTTCAGCAGCAAACGATATTGAGGAGTCATAAAACCCAACCGAAGCTTATCTAATTCAGTGAAAACACCACCAGTCAACTCTCTCACTATCTCACTGCGTGTAGGAACAAGGGACGGAGGAGGGGGCCATTGAGGATCGTTCACAACCGGGAGTTTTAGCTTATCACGTACAGTGGGTACAGAAAACACAATATCTTTCCCGCGAACAACAGAAGTAAGTGTCTGACTTTCAGCATTACAAGACGTGATGTTAGCGAAAAATTCTTTAACCAACTCAGGGTGAGATGGAATCCAGCCAACACACACATTGATCCAACCCCTGGAAACAAACTGAGCAGTGAGACCAACAGATGCGAGTTCATCAATAAGAACCTCGCGCTCAATCATAGAGACACCTTTGTTAGCCAACACAGTGTCATACACACGCTTAGCATGAGCAGAAACAAAGTATTTCCAACCATTTTTGGGTTCACGGGGTCGTTTCCAGACTTTCTCAGTGGGCTCACTCTGATTTTTAGGCATGCTTTACTGATTAACAGAAATATAGAGTAAGAAGTTACCACATCCAGAACAAGCACAGTGCACAGAGAGAAGATCGCAGCTGAACAAGACTCAGCACAAATCAACCAAAACGTAACCCCTTACTGCTCCCAAGAGCAAATCACAATCACCAAAAAGACTGAAACACAGAATCGCAGCAAAAACACAAAGAACATATCAAACACCGATTCCCAAACAAGTGAATACAATAGGAATCACAAAGCAAAGGTCAGAGACGGTCGACAGTACCTCAGAAGCACAAGTCCCCAGACTCAATGTAACTCCTAAACTGGTCTGAAGAAGACCCGATACAACCGAACCCAGAAGCTCGAACTCAAATCACCCAAAGTAGTCCGATCGAGAGAGAGAGAAAATAGTGAGCCGAGAAGACCGAGCCCACGGTGTTGATACTCAAGCTCAGCAACAACGGAGAATCGGCAGTACAGTGAGCAAAACGGTCGAGTAAGAACCAAGGGATACCCAAATCGCGATTGTTAAGAGCACAAACCCTAGGTCAGTGTACACCGCCAAATCGAAGCAAATCGCATGAGCATCATAGCCTGAGTCGATCGGCCAAAATAGAACCAAGAAATCGCAGAGAAGAGTCTCGAACTTGAAAATCGGATGAGACTGGAACACGACAGGAATATGAACTGAAGCCACGATTTCAGGGAGAAGGGACCTCGAAATCATCTAACCCATGGTAATCGAGAGAGTGTTTCGGTGGAGAAGGTGATTTGGGAGAGAGATTCGATCGGTGTATGGGTGGGAGTTGCAGATCGCGAAATAGAGAAGATGGAGGTAGAGAGAGAGTGGGCTTAGGCGAAAATGAGAGGAGAGAGAGGGTAAAGTGGTGCAGTTGTGTGCCCTAGGAATAAACAGACGAGATTAAGTCAAGAGGCCGTGAGATGATGCCACGCGGGCTCATAAAAGGGCACGGCTGAGATTTTAAAAATCACGTGATCTGCACGTGCAAATACCCCACAGACGCGTGTAAACACCATCCAGACGCCAGCTCTCTGAATCTCAATACAAAACCCACGAAATTTTTGCAAAAAACAGGTCATGTACAAAATCCTTCACAATTTTGTGAAGGACCTGTTACCAAGTAAAGACTCTCAAATTCTAAGAAAATTTCTAAGGCATGGACATTGCAAGTTTTCTAACCACCAAAACACCCATTCAACAGTAAACTTCACACAAAGAGAAAACTAAAAAAATCTTAATACCCGCACAATGTTACTCACACTAAAGGAGAAACTAGGATACCAAAGGTTCAACAAAAAAAGAACTCTTCCTCACACCCACAAAATCATTCAACCCTTCAAAAATTAAGAGAAATAGGAGACGCTCTTCTCAACACACAAGTTTAAAGACTCCCCCTCACTAATGCATCCACTCATGAACTTTTAAAAAAAAAAAACAACACTCCCCCTAACCAAATGCAACCCCCCATGAGTGAACACTCTCAAGCACACAAAATGAACTTCTATCCATCATGAATAAGAAGAAGATGAACAAGCTTGTTTTGAGACATGATTCTCGAACACAACCAAGATAGCAAGAGCAATGCATGGCATGACAATATCATGAGTTCAAGTGATCAACAAGAGAATTTCATGCTCTCTACTATCAAAGTGAGTGAGTGAACTCTTATAGAATGGTTCAAGAACCCTAAGAATGCCAAGGGACACCCACCCATATCCCGAGAAAGACTCACACAAGCTAGACAAGTGAAGTCAAACCATAAGGCACTTGGACCTAAAGACTTCACGCACAAACCCCATTTCGATTTCCATGACCCAAGAGGTACACACAAATCTAGGATGGTGCAATAAATAGGTAGCCATTCGCCGAGGTGCGAGATCAATAAGGGATACACAAATCTAGAATGAAACAAGTACACAATGAGTATTCTCCCCTTTTTCTTTTTTTTCTTTTTTTCTCGGGGATTCTTTTCAATCAAGCATGATTTCTTTTGAACATTGGATTTCTTACATCAAGCATGATTGCTTTTGGATTTTGGATTTCTTACATCAAGCATGATTTCTTTTGGACAAGGATCTCACTCTTTTATGCACCAAGGAAGCTTTCACACTAATCCCTAGACGGTAGCTCTTGAGAAAAATCAATGGGGGAAAGCATCTAAAGGTGAACTCAAGCATTTGGTCAATCAAAAGTCCAATCAAGTAGAGTTTAACCAAGATAAGAATAAGTACCCTTAAACACCAAAAGGATCAAGTCCCAAAAGAGTGTGTGCAAATAGAGGAGAGCATGAGATTCACCGAGACAATGAACACAACATGATATCAACACGAATGCACATTTCAATGATCCCAATGGTTATGCTCAAATCACAATGCCCAACCAACAAGTGCAACAAACTTATTCCCATGCATGATGAAAGAAGCCTCCACACGACAAGCACACAAGCATTCGACAAGCAAGCACACAAATAAAAAGACCAAAAACATGATCCTAAATGCATTTAACTAATGAAAAACAAAAGACGAAATGAAGTACAATGCAACAACTAAACAAAAAAACACATGAACACTCTAGACTCAAATATGACATGAAGCACACAAGAGTGACATGCAACCCAACAAACTTAATCGATAGAAGTTAGACCTATAGACTTCCTAAGGAATTCAAACCTAGCGGAGTCTAAAGGTTTTGTAAAGATATCGGCCTTTTGATCAAGAGTGGAAATGAACTCAAGAGAGATGACACCATCTTCAACGAGATCACGAATGAAGTGATGACGAATATCTATGTGCTTGGTCCGAGAATGTTGGACTGGATTCTTGGAAATGTTAATCGCACTCGTGTTATCACAAAACACGGTCATCGACCCTTGAGCTAATCCATAGTCTTGAAGCATTTGCTTCATCCACAAGAGTTGGGTACAACAACTACCCGCCGCAATGTATTCGGCCTCGGCGGTGGAAAGGAACACGCAATTTTGTTTCTTACTATGCCACGCAACCAAACAATTCCCCAAGTAAAAACACCCACCCGAGGTACTCTTCCGATCATCGGCACTTCCGGCCCAATCGGCATCGGAAAAGGCGGCCAAAACAACATTAGTTCCACGAGGATACCATAAGCCAAGGGACACGGTGCCCTTCACATAGCGAATGACCCTCTTAACGGCGGTCAAGTGAGACTCCTTGGGATCCGATTGATACCTAGCACAAACACCAACACTAAATGCAATGTCGGGACGGCTAGCGGTGAGATACAACAAGCTTCCTATCATGCTCCTATAAAGGGTAGGATCCACACTCACTCCCTCGGAGTCTTTGGCAATCTTAACACTCGTACTCATTGGAGTTCGAGTGACTTTCGCATCAATCAAGCCAAACTTTTTAACCAATTCTTTAGCATATGTAGATTGACTAATGAAAATTCCATCTTTCAATTGTTTGATTTGAAAACCAAGGAAATAAGTCAATTCACCCATGAGGCTCATTTGAAATTCATGAGACATTTGTGCCCCAAAATGATGAGCATGTCTCTCACACGTAGAACCAAACACAATATCATCAACATAGATTTAAGCAATGACAAGATCATTTTTAATCTTTTGAACAAACAACGTTCGATCTACTCCCCCTCGAACAAAACCATTATTCAACAAATGATCAGTTAAACGCTCATACCATGCCCGAGGGGCTTGCTTAAGACCATAAAGGGCCTTGCGAAGACGGTACACATAAGAGGAATTAGATGGATCAACAAAACCCTTTGGTTGTTCAACATACACTTCTTCTTTAAGATTACCATTCAAAAATGCACTTTTGACATCCATTTGAAAAAGTTTGAAACCTAAATGACTAGCCAAGGCAAACAACAATCTAATGGATTCCAACCTAGCCACCGGAGCAAAAGTTTCATCAAAATCTATCCCTTCCATTTGAGAGTACCCTTGAGCGATTAACCTAGCCTTATTTCTAATCACAATGCCACTCTCATCTTTCTTGTTCTTAAAAATCCACTTAGTGCCTATGACATTTGTGTGAGAAGGCCTAGGGACCAAGTACCAAACATCATTCCTAACAAATTGTTGTAGTTCTTCTTGCATGACACCTATCCAATTTTCATCTTCTAAGGCTTCTTCTACCTTTTTGGGCTCTAAGGAGGATGTGTAACACACATAGTTGACTTCATTCCTAACCTTCCTCCTTGTCTTCATCCCATCACTAGGATTACCTATGACTTGAGTTATGGGGTGGTGAAGCTTAACCCTAGCCGAAGGTTCTTTAGAGGTCAAAGGAACAAGATCATGTTGACCAAGTTCTTCATCTTCTAAGGTCACACTACCTTCCTTTCCTTCTTCATTTTCAACTTCTCCAATGGTTCCTCTTCTTTTTCACTAGGGGTTACTTCATCATTCTCAACACTATCGGTGATCTCCCCCTCAAAAATATCCCACATGGGACCATCATCATCATCTCTTCTAGGAGAAGACTCTCCCAAAGAAGTATCATCCACAATCACATTAGCCGACTCCACCAAGGTAGATGTTCTAAGATTGTAAACCCTATACGCTCGACTAGTGGTGGAATAACCTAAGAAGATGCCCTCATCACTCTTGGAGTCAAATTTTCCCAAGGAGTCTCCCTCTCTCAAAATGTAGCACTTACTCCCAAACACCCTAAAGTATTTAACCGATGGTTTCTTACCATTCCAAATTTCATAAGGTGTCAAGGATGTCCCCGGTCTCACATACACACGATTGATGGTGTAACAAGCGGTGTTTATAGCTTCGGCCCAAAGATTCCGGGGAACATGTTTAGCATGCAACATGACACGTGCCATTTCTTGGAGAGTTCGATTTTTCCTTTCAACTACCCCATTTTGTTGGGGAGTGCGAGGAGCGGAGAACTCATGCTTAATGCCGTGTTCATCACAAAAAGTGTCAACTTCAATGTTTTCAAATTATCTACCATGATCACTCACCCGGACAATGGAATACCCTTTCTCATTTTGAATTCTTTGACTAAGAGTCTTGAAACAACCGTAAGCATCGGACTTCTCCCTAAGGTATCCAACCCAAGTGTAACGAGAAAAATCATCGACAACCACAAGGATATACTTTTTGCCACCTAGACTCTCGGTTCTAGAGGGACCCATAAGGTCCATGTGAAGCAACTCTAACGGCTTGGTGGTAGCAACAAGATTAGTCTTCTTATGGGGACTCTTGATTTGTTTCCCCAACATGCACCCACCACACACAAGACCCTTGCCACTAGTGAGTTTGGGCACTCCTCTTACCAATTCATGTTTGGTAATTTTATGCAAGTCATGAAAGTTAACATGACCAAGTCTTTGATGCCACAATTCAACTTCATCCAACAAAACACGATTGCACACATTAGAGAGATGAGGCTCAACACAATAGCAATTATCCTTAGACCTAACACCCGTTAGAATGCAATCACCTTTCAAGTTTATCACCGAACAAGCATCTTTGGAAAATTGCACATTATGTTCATTGTCACAAAATTGTCCTATACTCAAGAGATTAGCTTTCAAACCTTCAACATACAACACATCATGCAATTTAGGAAGACCGGGTGAGCAAACGGTGCCACGACCAACAATTTTACCTTTATTTCCATCACCGAAAGTGACAAGACCACCATCATACATTTCAAGAGAAGCAAACATAGCTCTATCCCCGGTCATGTGTCTAGAGCAACCACTATCAAGATACCACATGCATGCATTGTGAGCTTTATAGGCGGTGTGTGCAACTAGACAAACATAATCAACTTTCTTCCAAGTACGCTTCAAGTTAGGACCATTATTCAAGTTCTTAGCATACAAGGACAATTTGTTTATCTCTTCTACTATGTATGATGATTGAGATGCAAGATGAGACAACTTTGCGTAAAATTCATCATTTTGAGACTTAGGAGGTGATGAAGTAGCAACACGAGGTCTTCCAACATTAGGTTGACCAAGAACCACACTACGTGGGACAAATCGACTCATGGGTCTTTGAGTTTGACCTCTCTTGTTATTCTCTCTCTTCAACCGATAACAAAAAGGACGAATGTGCCCCTCAACCCCACAATGGTGACAAGTAACATTTTTTTGCTTAGAACTCTCAACACTCTTCGACTTGCTCTTTACTTTCTTATTTGTGATATCACACTTTTCATCCGAATCATGACCACAAATATCAAATGGTATGGATTTCTTCTTAGGTGGTTCATCCTTTGAAGAAATGACATTTACGGAAGAAGGAGGACTTGAAGTAGTCCCGGCACTCACAAAGGAAATTTTTCGAGTAGGCTCTTCACTAGGTTTGGAGAGAAGTGGTGAAGAATTCAAGAAACCTAGGCCACTCTTATCCTTAAAGGACCTAGTCATCTCCGCTATCCGTGACGCACCACAATCATTCCTTTTTATAACTTCATTAGCCTCAAGGAGATCTTTCTCAAGTTCACAAATTTTAGACTTGGCCTTTTCAATTTCTTTCAAACCCTCAATCCTCTCATTTTCAATGAGTTCAAATTTTTCAACCAATTTAGCATTATAGACTTTAAGCTCTTCCAACTCACGAGTGGTAATAACAAGATCCTCTTTGAGAGAAGATTTCTCTTTCTCAACAATTTTAAGATTAGACTCCACTTCCTTCTTTCTTCTCCCAAGTTTTTTAAAGTCTTTGTAAAGTTGATCATACACCACATTGATAGATTCGGTCTCACAATCTTCTTGATTATTTTCAATAATTTTATCAACTTCCCCTTTAGAATTAGATCTTTTGCTCTCAACGCTCTCATCACTTGAGGAAGAACACTCGGACACCGATTTAGGAGAAAGAGGAGTACCTACCGTAGTGACCAAAGCATTGACATTCGAGTTTCCCTCCCCCAACTCATAAGCTTCGCACTCGCTACCCTCATCATCACTCTCATCTTCCCAAGTGACCTTAAACCCCTTTTTAAACTTCTTCTTAAGAGTATTAGCGCACTCGGATTAAATGTGACCGAACCCATGACACTCATGACATTGTATCCCTTGTGGTTTTTTGGATTTATCAAAAAAAGTTTTCTTGCCACTTGTGTCAAATGTGTTCTTCTTATGAGCACTCAAAGGTTTCGGACTCTTGCCAAATTCTTTAGGTTTTCGTAGTGTCACAAACCTCTTATATTTTTTAACAAGCATGGCCAACTCCTCATCATCAAGACTCTCATCCGTGTCACTACCCTCGGGAATTTCCTCTTTATCAATTTTGAAGGCAATGTTCTTACCGGTCTTGGGGAGGGACTTCGAAGGTTTGAAGTCCTTCAAGTGATTTAGTTCAAAAATTTGGAGTTTACCAACCAACTCGGCAAAAGTGATATCATCAACATCCGACCGCTCTTCTATAGAGGTCACTTTGGTCAAGAACCTAAAGGGAAGGGACCTAAGGATCTTGCGGCACACCATAAGATTAGAAAGTGGTTCCCCTAGGCTATGAAACAAGTTAACGATTTCGGTGAGCCTAGTTATGAAGCTATCAAAATTTTCTTCATCAAGCATTTTGAGTTCCTCAAATTTTGTGGTGCACATTTGAAGTTTAGACACCCTCACCGTTTCAATACCCTCATGAGAGGTTCGGAGAAGTTCCCAAGCCTCTTTAGCGGTGACACAAGAAGAAATGCGATTGACTTCGGATTTGGACAAAGCATTATAAATAGCATTCAACGCACGTGAGTTAAATTCACAACTCTCGATATCCGCCGGACCCCACTCCGCTTCGTTTTTCTTCCTAACCTCTTGAGTGCTAGGATCCTCAATCGTGGGTTCTTCATACCCATAAAGAACGGACCTCCAAACTTTAATTCCTAATGCAATCAAATGGTTCTTCATTTTTGATTTCCAAAGAGAGTAGTCACTACCATCAAAGTAAGGGGGTCGAGAATTTGACCCGCCTTCCATAGGACCCATCGTCCTTTGCACAACAAGGATCAACTCAAGCAATTAAGCAAACAAAGAGCACACGGGCTCTGATACCAATTGAAATTATGCAAAGGAACAACAAGTCCTAGAGGGGGGGTGAATAGGACTACCAACTAAAAATCAAGCAACGCAAAGTGATAGCTTATCATCCAAATTCCATGACAAAGCATGCAAACCAACAAGTTCAATGAACCAAATTAAGAGCAAGAACAAAGGACACACGATATACGTGGAAACTACTTAGGGTCTAATACCCTAAGCATAAAACCACGGCCTTACACTACTTCTATTCCACAAATCAAAAGGTTTACAAGAGATGTAAGACAAGGAATTTACCCAAAGCTCCTAGCTTTTCCTAGCTCCAAATCTTGTTGTAGCACCCCGTGCTCCTACTTGATTCCATGGACACCACGAGAGTCACCATCTCGATCTCCGCTTCAATACGGCTCCGGTTCACCCAGCCAAGTAGATTCCAAGGCATGCAATCATGACTAAATGATAAAGATTGAATTTTTGGAAAAGTTTTTGGATGACTATCTCCTTCTAGAACCGATCCATGGAAAGGAAAGCACTAGAAAGAAGAAAGATGATTGGGAGATACTCAAATCATCTCAAGAAGAGAGAAACTAAACAAAGGGAAAAGAGTGCAAATGGGGAGCACTTTCTCTCTCTAAAAATGGCTGATGTTCTCTCAAGTGTGTGTATGAAAATGAGTGAAAAATGCCTTTTATAGCTCACATTTTCGTGCACAAGAAGATAGCCACTCAAAACAAGACATGTGGCCACTTAAAGAGTCTGCCAGACCCGTGTAGACGCGCGCAGACGCACCGTCAGGATTTAGACAATTGGCACAATCTCAACAGACAAAGCCAGACGCGTGTAGACGCGTGCAGACGCAATAAGTTCAAAGCTAAATCCTAATGCCTCACTCATTTGTAATGTAAGATCCGAATGTACCATTAATAAGCCAACCTAATGCACATTAAAACATGTTATTTTGAATGGCCTAAATGCACAAATGATATGCAAGGATATACCTCATTGGATTGAGCTTCGAAGCACTTGACTTGGCCATGGCTTGATCACGAAGCTTGAAATTCTCGAATGGAGCATCTAGACTCAACTCCTAAGCACTCTAACTCCCAAACCCCAATAACCGAATTACAGACTCAGAAAGGCTTGACATAACCCGGAAAATGCCAACAAAACTAACACCTAGGGTCTCTAACTTTAAGAGAGAGAGGCTCTAAACATAAGAATCATATCAAATCTTGCGCAATCTGATTTGATTTATACTATTTGCAATGCGGCCCCTGGACAAAGGCAAGCGAACGATGGCCTTCAGCCCGGTAGGCCTAGCCTTGGCGCTAAGCAGACAAAGCGGTGGCAAAGGGCCCCCCTAAAGAAGCTCTAAAATTAGGGGGCCATGGCCTCTTGGAGTATGAGTTAGTATAAAATACTAGGAGTCTTAAGCCCAATTTGTGATGACTCTTAAAAGAAAAGAAAATTTGAAAACTAAAGGAAATTTATAGAGCCCATTCTCTCGGGTTCTCCTCCATCTCTATTCTCTTATTCTCTCTGCTGGCGGCTTTGTCCTAAGTCCGAGCCCTCCAGATCCAAAATCAAATCAAAACTCCACTTAGCACCTCGAGAGTTTACATGTAATAATAAAATCGGAGCGGCAAAGTATCAGATCGCTTTTGGCCTCGAGCTTTCTCCCCTTCGTTGCATTACACAATTTACATTTTTTATTCAACCACAAAGTATGAATTTTTTTTATTGAAAGTGATTTTGCTACAAAACTAGATTATGCAAGTTTGATTGATTTATTTGCCTTTAAAAATACAAGAAGAGTGATGTTCAAGTTCTTGGCTTCTCACAAATAAATCTAGATATTTCACAAGGACATTCTAGAGCTTTTAGAAGCTAGATATTCTAGAGCTTCTATAAACTAGATATTTATATCTCTTAACATATAGATGTTGCCACACAAACTCTCTAAAACGTATTTTAAATATGCGCGATTGTGAACTTTCTTCAAATTTCAGTAAAAATTTAAGCCATCGATTTTTTTAGTAAAAATAGGAGTAAAACACAATTTAATGTTGAAAAGAGGCGATAATCGTAGGAGATGTGTTTACAAATAGAACTGGAGGGAGACTGGGAGAGAGAGACCATAGATGATAGGAAACGTGAGAGAAATTAGGGTCTGGATTTGTCAAGCCTGTGAGGTTTGAAGGGTATATTGGTCTACAAAGAATAGGGATTCCATGTTGTGGTAATTACTCCATCTTTTACCATCACTTAACGATTCCAAAAAAGAGTATCACGAGTTTGCATTTTATTGCACCTTCTTCCACTGTCTTGTGATTTCTTAGTTTTTAACAACTATGGCCATGATATGCAAGCCGTGAGTGAAGATTAAAGTGACCAGTATTCTGCAATCTGTTTTGATCTTGTAAGGTTGTGGATTTTCTCTTCATGTCGAAATTTGAAACCCTAGTTTTCCAAAACCATCACCATTGTGCGTTTTTCATACTTGATTTGCTGTTTATTTTGTCACACAGACTTGCGGTACTGATCATGTCTTCTTCTTCTGACAAAGTTGAAACGATTGCAGAGAAACATAGGCGGTAATATCATTCTCTATCCCCTCACACTTCGATTTCCTTCCCTATTAAGTTTGTTTATGTACCCTTCCGTTAGTATCGTTCAACTCAAATTGAAATTACAAATATCGGGACCACGCATTTACATAATCAAGTTATTTTCTATGGAACACTTGGCTCTTTGGTATTTCGATACTACTAATACTATGATTGATTCCGGTAGTTGTTGATAGGAAGAGTTTGCTCTTTAGTTAACTTGTGATTCGCATGTATCAGATATTCCTAATGATCTCAGTATCTTTCCACTTCGAGAAAATCCACGTGTATCCCGATATTTGTAATGATTTCAGTATCGTTCTTATTTTTCTTTTCATATACGAGGGAATTTTGGTTGGCAGTGTTGTAATTTGAGATTTGACTTGCACTCACATTGTTCGTTTCCGCTCCTCTATTTCACCTTAATTTTACAATTTTTGGTATTAGTGAACAGGAAGAAAGAAAGATTGTTTATCGTGCTGGTTGGGAGATTATGGAAGAAGAAAGATGCAAGGCTCGCAAGGTGACTGTGACAGAGGAGGGTGATGATGAAACCAAGAAAATGCAGAAGGAAACAAGCAAGCGGAGGCTACAATATATCCGGGCCCACCCTCCTGTCTATCTTACGTGGTCACAGATGCAAGAATACAATAGGAGAGTCAAGGAAAGCGGGGTAAGTATACTTATACATATCTCCATTATCATTTCTCTCACTAAAAAAATCGTCATTTCCCTCTCCTTTTAGTTCTGATTGCGTAGCTTTTCTTTTTGTATGGACAGGGGTTTGTGTTGGGAGTGAAGATAAGCAACGCGGTAGCGCTACCAAGGTTTTGGGGTAGCGCTACCCAGGACCTATTTTCGGAACAGAGAGTTCTGGAGCGCTACAGGTGTTTCCCTGTAGCGCTACCGCGAGCCTTAAAATTGTTTTTTAGGGTTTTGGCCGGCTGCGTGTTTGATAGATTGTGTATCACTTTTTCAGAGCGTGAAAAAGAGAGAGAGGCGAGAGAAAACCAATCTCAGAGAGATTGTGAGAAGACTTGTACTCTTTGATTCGATTTCATAGTGGACTGGTGTGGCTCCCGTGGTTTTTCCTCACGTTGAGGTTTTTCCTCACGTTGAGGTTTTCCACGTATATCTTGTGTCTTGCTTTTCTTTCCTGTTTTCATTACGCACTTATTTGCTTGTTCTTTTTCTGTGATTCATTGTTCCCAAGATCCGTAGGGGTGTTTGTGTTGTAGGATTGAACAGGTGTTCGGCGATAAAATCCATAACAGTTTGATGTTGGGGATATACCCTATAACACTATATCTGAGGGTATACCTGTCAGACCAATTGAATTGGGCAGGATTCCCGAGAGGCTGATTATGATTGAAAATCTTTCAAGCTTCGCTATTGAAGGCTTCAACGAAAGGGAGGTATGTGAGGGCCGTGTGAGCGTCTTTTTTGGTTCATAGAACTCTTCTATCCTCCACTCTTTGATCACTGATAAACTTTGCTTTATTTGAATTGTAGAAAACGGATTATCAATTTCAGAAGGTCCTTAAGGCAAACCTCCGCTGGGCTTGTCCGGGTAGCTATCACGGTTTCTATTATTATATTACCTTTCAGGTCAAAGACATTAAATGTCATGGCTCTTCCCCTCTCAACTTTCAAGCCAAAGTTTATTATTTCGAAGGTGATACTGAAGTTAGCAGTGGGCAACAAGTAATTTTGTGTTATGTATCGAAATCTTATTTATGAATTCTCACATTATTTTCAACGCACCAAATTTTCGTGTCATGTTTTTGGGTCCGTGTTGTGATGTCATGTCAAAAAGTCCTACTTTTAGCTAAATTTTTACTTTTTTAACTTGATAGTTCATCAAACTAATGTCTAATGTATAAAATTACTTATAAAAATGTTTAGTTTTAGCTGAATTAGATTTTTTTTTTTTTTTTTTTGTGTCAGGCATGCCCACCCATAACTAAAGTCCTGTCTTGCCGGCCTGAACCGTGACTATAACTACTGCTACAATCCAGGGTACATTTTTCCCTTTGTATATTCGTTTATACTGTGATTGCTTATTGGTGGTAAACTGCAACATGTTATCGAGTCAACCAAACATAGGGGTTAGGATCCTGAAGATTAAGGGTTTACAACTATTGTACTCTGTTCTCCATCATGAGCAACTATTTGTAGATAGGGTTTTTTTTGTATGTGATGGGCAGTTTGTTTTTTTTTTGTTTTTTTTTTTGTAATAGTAACTCCCCATGTATTCTGGTTACTGGATTTCTTTCCTTGATTATACTATTTACCTTCGTATGAAAAGATTCACTTCGTATGGGAGACGGGAACAGGGGACTCAGGGAATGACGTTGGACTGAGACTGGTAGGAGTCATGATGACCCTGGCCAATCTCGATCAGGTGCCGGACCAGCCGCCTGTATCGGAATTCAAATCTATAATGTCGGATTGAAGCTGAGAGTCATCCATTGACAATCGTGGTAGGGGCCGGGTTAGACGTCACCGTTAGAGTTTAGAGAGACAGTGGAACGATAACTAGTTTGGTTAGTTTGGAAAATTAATTCACTGTAAGTGTTCGACTTGTGGGAATGGATCTGGATGTCGTTTCGGTTTGGGTTTTTGGCCGATATATACCAAAATATGAAACAATTCATCAAAATATACCATTTCTCAAACTATTTTTAAAAATATGCCATGCCGCATGTGGGAAATGCGGCATTCTACGTGGCACTCAAACCCGTATCCAACGTGGCCGACCTGTCCACCTAAGTAAACGCCGCAGATTCGATATGCGGCATTTAACCGAATGCCGCATGTGGAACATGCGGCATTATACAGTAGCAAGATTGCCTATTCCAAAACAGAATTTAATCATCATCAACCAATGTCTAGCTTTGGCCCATGAGCAAATCAATATGGTTATGTGTTGCAAATCTCTATTGCATTGGGACCAATCTGGGGCACCCATTCTTGACTTTGAACTTCCATTTGAATTAATTTAATTAGCCATTCGTTCAAACACCGGGAAGCGATCCGCAAATTTGGATTTTAATACCGATTGTGCGCTTTTGTCTCCAAATAACATCTAATGACTTTGCAAGTCTTGAAACGAGGAAAACAAGTATCAAACTCTAAATATACACTAAACACATGTAACAAGAACAAATTAGGGAGCCTAAATGGGCACATTTATGCACCTATCAATACATCAACACGCAATTTCATTAAATTTCCTTACCATCATTTTTTGTTAACAATAATTTATTAACAGAAGGCTCTAGTTGGGACCATTTATCCACCATAACTATCTCAATAGTTATTGGACGAATACGGATGGTAACAAAGCTTTTTCAAAGGAGCGCAACTCTCGGTCCAGGAATCCAAAATCCAAGACGCCTTCCAAAGATGTGTAGGCTGTCATATGGAGTATGCAAAGCCGCAAACGGTACCGATTTTAGATCCCCAGAGCACAGATATGCTTACTTCAAAAACCCTTCGCGACCATCGTTAAAAATTTCGGATGATGACGAAGTTTTTTGACAGGAGCACAACTTCCGATCCGTGATTCAAAAATCCGAGTCGCCTGACAAGATGTCTAGCCTGTCATATGGGGTACACAATGCCGCAAACGGTACCAATTTTGGATCCACGGAGCACAATATATGTTGACCTGAATAACCCTTCGCGAACATATTTTTTGTTCTGATTTTTTTAGGGAACAGTTCGATTTCCATCTCCAAATACTCAAAGGAAAAACACCCAAGAAAATCTTGTCACACTTATATATGTTCTGAGGCGGCTCTCCTATATGTGTAGTCTTCAAAATCCTTGCAAACCTTATAAATAAGCTATAGAAGCTGCCTAACGTAATTTTGGTAAATTTGAAATTGTTGAATCATGTCTTAGTCTCCACCTCCAATTTGAAATTGTTGAATCATGTCGTACTCCTCTGGCTTTTCCTTGAAGGACAACAAGAAAATTCCTACAATTTCGTCACACGAGTGCATGAGTAAAAAAAACTAATCAGTATAACTTAATATACCATTTCTAAGTACAGGTAAAATTAGTGAACGAATGGCTAATTAAATTAATTCAAATGGAAGTTCAAAGTCAAGAATGGGTGCCCCAGATTGGTCCCAATGCAATAGAGATTTGCAACACAACCATATTGATTTGCTCATGGGCCAAAGCTAGACATTGGTTGATGATGATTAGATTCTGTTTTGGAATAGGCAATCTTGCTACGGTATAATGCCGCATGTTCCACATGCGGCATTCGGTTAAATGCCGCATATCGAATCTGCGGCGTTTGCTTAGGTGGACAGCTCGGCCACGTTGGATACGGGTTCGAGTGCCACGTAGAATGCCGCATTTCCCCATGCGGCATGGCATATTTTTAAAAATAGTTTGAGAAATGGTATATTTTGATGAATTGTTTCATATTTTGGTATATATCGGCCAAAAACCCGTTTGGGTTTGTCATTTGCTGTGGTGGGTTGTTGGTTCTCTAACTTGTTGGGTCATTTACCTTGATCCAATTAAGACTTTCATAAATGGGTTATATGATTTTTTATTCATTCTGACCCTTCAAATAAATGAGTCGGGTTTGTGCCCTTTGTTAGGAGGTGGATCTAGGCTTATTATTGGGTTTGGGTTCAAATTGACACCCGTACTTGTAGTGATGATGTGTTTCATACAAGAAGTTGAATAAAAACTGAACTTGCCGTGAGTGGTTAAAAGATTTTGTATGTGTCAACTTGTCGAAAAATATAACTTGTGCATGTCAGCATGTCTTATTTGAAAAGGTTGATTAACCTTTCATCCTTGTGCTATTTGCAGGTTGCGGGAGAGATTTGAGCTTAGGAATAGCTTCTGGAGCTTCAAGGTTTAAGTTTATTGAAAGTCTATTTGCAGGTTGGGGTTTGTAATGTCAACTATTGTGGTTAACTCTTGGATTCTAAATGCCATTATTGCTAGGTTTCCATTTTGTGGTGCTTTCAAGCTTATTGCAAGTCTTATATTTGACAATTTGATGGAGTTTGAACAGGTTTGGTGTACATAAGTAAAATCTGCATATTACAGTACTCAGTTACCATTGCGGTGGCTCTTGCGAGTTGCAGCCTTCATATTTTCTCATTCGGAAAAAAATGTTCAATTTTCGGGGAAAAGATATGCTTATATCACAATTTGAATGTCTGGCAAGTGAGAAGCTACACCAATATCACCTTTAGCTTTGATTTGTTGAAAGCCTATTAATATTAACTTTCAGTTTTACCAGTTTTTGGAGGTAGCTGTTGGAAAATTATCATTCCCTAAATGTTTAAGAGTGTCAAAACCAATAAATGAGCAGAATTACTCTGGTATAGGTAACTTTATGCAATCACTTTTGCCAAATAGCAGTTGGTTTGAATGTTATTTTGCTCCCAAGTCATATAGGGTTAGTTGGTAATGAGAATGAAAGATACAAAATCCCCGGTCCCATTTTGGCTGATGAGTTTTTTTTAGTGTTATGACTTGTTTGGTTGGGTTTGGTATTTAATCAGCACCCAAGTTTTGCCAAGGGGAGGACCTGTGTGATTGTCGATAAATCACACGAACGTCACCATCCCTTCTGATCTGACTTAAGCTGAAAATATCACAGTACCAACTTTTTGCGAACCATCGCATAGGAAACCATAACCGAAATCCTTTTTATCTAACATTAACTCTTAACTTGGTACACATGCATTTAAAGCACCTTTTACTAAGATCGATGTGATTGTATGTAAACCTAGAGCAATAGGATGATAAACTAAAAAGTCAAGACTGCAATCAAACTTGTGCTTGGTTAGAAGATGTGTTCTAAAGCTTCTAGCCCAAATCCTTTCGTTTGGGCCTAATATAAACCCGGTCCCTCTTTGTGGACATAGAGCTTCTCAAGCCCAAGTGGGCTCGCATGGGCTTGAGTGCGAGGGGGATCAAAAAAGAGTTTGGTGTGTCATCAACTTATAATTGTCAAGAAAACTGAAAAGCCAAGAACCCATTAACCCATTAATTTTGTAATTAATTCTTTAATTAGCATCATATAAGGTCTTAGAGCAATGCTACACATACAACACTCTCACATAGGGGTCGGTCCCACCGGTAGGGCCCACGTGGGACCCACCTTTATGTGAGTGTTGTGTGAGTTACTTTTTTTAATCTGTTTTGATTTTGTTGCCTATTTGCACTGCCGGTCCTTGGCAAAAGGCGAATGGAGCGATGGCCTTGGGCACAAAAAAATAAAATAAAATAAATGAGGGGCATCGAAAATTATGTAGAGTATACCTTTAGTACTATAAAACATTTTTTACTATTCTCGTTACGGTCCAGGGAAAGAAGCTTTTTTAAATTTAAAGTTGGTCAAATCCTATCTTTGATCAATATAATGACATAAGAATAGCTGTATGGATTAGCTATGTTATCCATTGGAACAGAAATAGCAGAGAAATCTAATTAGACTATCTTAATTATGGGGTGTTACAAAATAGTAAAAATTGATAATGAAAATACATTTTTGGAGAATGGGTTTTGGCTTGTGTCCACAAAACACCAAAATTTTGAAATGCTAAAAAAGAGAATGCAAAAAATAACCTCCCAAACAGCCCCCTGTACTTTTGCTACTAAAAATATAGGAAGTTTAGCTTCCCCTTTGGTTCTCTAATTTTGTTAAACTGAAAAAAAAAAAAAAAAAAAATGGTCTAAGCTCACCGTAAGCTAAAAGCAGGCTTACAAGCACTTCTTATTATACTAGTGTTATTCCTCGCGCTTCGCACGATACCGTGTGCTTAGTGCTACAGTCAATTTTTAAGAATTTTGGTTCCATTTAGGGAATAAATACATTGTGAAAACCCAAGACTTGAAGGCGACATGCGTTGCACATAGACACGTGCTCGGTGTTTTTAATTTTTTATTGGTCCTTCAATATACTCCCTCCATCCCAAATTGTTTGTCCATTTTGGATATTTGTGCCAATTTCAATCGTTTATATCTTTCAATATGAATCTCAAAAAATATTCAATATCGATCTTGTTTGATAATTTTCGATGAGTTTTATAATACAAAGTGTTCACAATTACGAAAAACATTATAAATTGAAAGATATAATAATTGAAAAATGACACGAGTTTCAAAAATGGACAAACAATTTGGGACGGAGTAGGATTTATAGTTCTAAAATTTGCAACTATAGTTAGTTCTAAACTATGCAAATATAGCGTTGATGACAACATACAAAACATTCACACAA
The DNA here is from genome assembly GCA_963854785.1 of Vaccinium vitis-idaea. Classification (NCBI taxonomy): domain Eukaryota; kingdom Viridiplantae; phylum Streptophyta; class Magnoliopsida; order Ericales; family Ericaceae; genus Vaccinium; species Vaccinium vitis-idaea. The sequence continues at coordinate 6,747,855 of OY978226.1, read as the reverse complement.
GATTCAAGCATACAAAATCTTGGACTACACAAAAACCTTCTCATTGAAGCAAAAACCTTTTCTTCAAACCATAAACCTGATACATGACAGGGGTACGACAGACTTGAGCTTCACCTAAACCCTCTTTTACATTCACTCATTCAAGAAGTACTTATTTTGTAAATCCGTGATGCAGGCACAATAGTAGCCACATGATGATACTGCCGATCAAAAAATTCAAAGACAAGAGAATAGTTAAGCCAGATGAACACTGTGATTGATGAATAATATCTTGGTAGAATGTAAATATATTGCTGCTTTCTAAAGGCGAATGTTATCAATTATCAGATCAACAGATTTTGGCCATCTCAAATGCCTCAAGTGGAACTCATCAACTGAGTCCTGTGATCTAGAACTCCATTCAAGTCGTTAGTGACTTTGTGGCATCGACATTGGGAGAAGGTTTGTGCTTCATAAGATCCTGTCATTAACCAGAATGAGCTTCATAACAAGCTGGTGACATAAAAAAGGAGTCTACCTAATCCGAATCTTTTACTCAAATTTGAGTCAGGTGTTGGAGTGTGAGTGAATCATGAGTTGCTGCAGCATTTATTAAGGAAAAGGTAAGAAGATAATAAAATGAATAAGTTCCATTTATCTCGATGGTTTTGTTTCCCTTGATAAAACCCTCAACAAATCTTGGGGCCACACACAAGGTATTGCTATCATTGACACTCAAAAAAATCTACAATCCTTTCTTGTTAATGGTTATCCTCTTTTTTATATCAAGCTAGATATCTCCGACAGCTTCTCCAAGGTTGTACTATACGGCCTGCTATAGCTCTATTTTATAGCATGAAATTCCTATTTCAGCTATATCATCTGGCATATTTGACAAAAGGTTTAGCTATTGCTAACATTTAGCAAGGCCATTCTACCTCTCCCATGAGGAAAATAGAAGAAATAGCATTTGCATCTTTGGAGCAACACTGCCCAAAAAACAGATAGCTTTGACACTATTCATAATTTTTTTTTCAAGAGACACTATTCATTGCTCAAATATGGAAATAGCTATTGGTAGTTCAATAGCAGTGGTCATTTTGCTGCTGATTTGTAGATGCTCTAAAACATAAGACAAAGGGGATTAATCAGTCGAAACTTGAAAGAGTACAACCGATCCAAATAAAAAAGGAAAGTGGGTACCTGTATTTGGTTGTCAGTAATTAGAGCTTCAAGCTCTTTCTCAAGCCCTAAAATGCTTGTTTTGAAAGCATTAGTCATCATCCCAAGATCAAAAAAACACAAATGGGTGACTATACTCTATAAGGGCTTTGTGACAGATATGCAAATGGATATCAAGCAGCAGGTTTGCTTTCAAATTCCCAAGGTAATCCAGACATGAGGCATAATTACTGCAGATTACATAAAAAGTGTACACATCAGAAACGAAGTAAAAGGACGGTAATTCCAATAATGTAGGATCCTATAAAGTGAGGCAACAAATTCAGCATAATTACTGCAGATTACATAAAAAGTGTACACATCAGAAACGACGTAAAAGGACGGTAATTCCAAGAATGTAGGATCCTATAAAGTGAGGCAAAAAATTCATGTACATAGTAAGAATAAGATCAAGCACAACGTAAATGACATGATGGCAAGTTCTGGGATTATCTTGAAGTCTATGCCTTCAAATAAGCTACCAATGTAGCAACATGAACATGTTCAAAAGAAAATAGTCATATCACAAGGCCATAGCTAGTTAGTGTGAATAAAAATCGTGAATGGGCTCCCTAACTCCAGGGACTAACTCTAAGATTGTCTATGACTTTGCTCTGCCAAATAAATGAAACTAATCAGGAATATAATTCTTAACTAATTCTTTCATTTTTGCCCCAATTCTCTTTCATCAGCCCCTTGTATAAAAAGGCTTTACGGCCGTTCAATGGATACCAAAAATACAAGTAACTAAGTTAAGGCAAGCAATGGATGAAAATAAACAAATAGCCTATCATGACCTGTTAATCTTTAAGACCTAAAACTAAAAACCTATAATAGTGTTATATACAAAGAACCACCAGACTCCGAAAAACTGGAGAAATCGAAAGATTCTCATATGGTCTTCGATTTTCTGCTGAACAAATTATTGCCTTTAATTATTCAAGAGAATGTGATATCACTTATAAACCTCGTCATTGAAATAATATTTTCTACATCAAATTCATCATTTTATTTATCGTCTGTCATTGGATTAGTTTTGATATAGTACCATCCATTTAAAAGGAAAAAAAGAAAGAAAAACTTGCCCAAAAAAATTGTGGGTTGCTTTCCTATAGTATTTTTTACGAGAAAAAAAACGAAAGAAAGACTCTAACACTCTCCTACAATTGAAATCCTATGTATGAAACAAGATTGTATAACGGTTTGAGCTTTCTACACTTTCTTCTTGTTTGATTTAATTCTTGACCCGTATCTATTTTTCTTGAACTCAATATATGGTGTTAGACCTAATAAAAAATAATTACTACCAATTAAGAGAAAGGTGCAAAATCTTTTCAATGAATTCCAAAACTAGAAGTACAAGAACAACTGAATATTTTGTGAGTTCCCTAGTCTATGCGTGGTTGACCTTCCTTTGACCGCGGGGTTGCTGCTGTGCAGCTTCAGCAACAGCTGATGTACACAATCTAGGTCGTTGGTTGTTTAGATGAACGACCCAGATTTCAAACAAAATGGGAGAACTATTCGCGCAAATAGTTTGTTTTCAATCCGAACCGTTGAAAAATCTTATGTTTTGTTGATGTTGTGTGGATACCATGACTTGAACTTGTGACCCGACAACGGGTGCACCTCTTTAGAACTCAGAGCTTTGGTGTTGAAAAATCTTGTGGACGGCCCGGATTTTTTTTGAGTAAAAACAGTTTTTTATTAACAACAATGCTATGAGACACCACACTTGCACATGTGGTGTGCAAGTGTAGTGTACCCATGTCATTTTCAATTAATATTGGAATTGGTAATGAGATAGGATTGGTAATTTTCATGCTTGTTTTGCATCGGATCCGTCGGGTGATTTACCTATATATCCCTTCGACTTTACGCGAAATGTCATTTTGGTCCTTCATGTTTCAATTTCGACATAAAAACCTTTCAATTTACGATTTCGTTGCAATGTGATCCAAATCATTATCTCCGTTAGTTTTTTGGACGGAATTAGAACACATGCCATCCACGTGACCACCATTAAGGGCATAAATGCCACTTCCCCTCCCAAATCCTTCCTCCCTTCACTCCAGGTCTCCTGGAGGGAAATATTCCTGCCAAAAATGGACCCCCTTATATATAATACTACGCTAGCCCTTTCTCCCCAAAACTGCCTCATCCCATTTCCATTTCCCCTTCCCCTTCCTTTTGCAATGTCGTCCTCCTCCCAGACAGGAAACCATCAGAGGTTGGACCGAAGGCTCTGTGATTGTGGCACCCCTGTTCGCTTGACCACCTCATGGACGTCTACAAATCCAGGAAGGAGGTTTCTCCACTACCAAAAATCTGGGGTATGAGTTCATTGATAATCTTCTTCTTCTCATTTTTGCCGGTACAATGGTACGTAATAATCTTTTTTTGGTGTTTATTTTTAAAGGAAATTGGGTCTTGTGGATTTTTTGTTTGGTTTAACCCTCCCATGTGTGAAAGATCAAGGCAGATCATACCCGGATTGCTGAGGAGGGTGAATTTGTTGGAGAACAAGGTGGCAAGTACAGGGCAAAGAAGAGGCTTTACATTGCGGCTTTGGTCATGTCTTGGATGATTGTGATATTGCTTCTCATCTCTCTTATGAACTAGGCACACTCTGTTTTGGGTTTACCACTCTATTTTGGGTTTTTATGCCTTTGGAACATGGAAAAATGTAATTATGGGTAATGTATGGTAATGGTCTATCTAAATTGTTGTTCCTATCATCAAACCATAACAGATATTGACAAAGTGCAAAATGCCATTGACTGAATAGGTAACTAAGAAAAAAAAAGGGTGACAACAACCATTCAAAGTTCAAAGGCTGTCATGCCAAGAAAAAAAAAGCCATACATCTCGTGCAAAGGCTGCCATGCCAAGAAAGTGCAAAATGCCATTGACTGAATAGGTAAATCTAATAAAGAAACACAAAAATGACCTAAAATGGTACAATGCCATTCAAAAGCTAAATAAGACAACAAGGGTGACAACAACCATTCAAAGTTCATCAAGCATTCATATTTCAACAACTATTCATTTGACCCACCAAACATATTACAGCTAGTTTTCAACCACCAAACAAAATACGACTACTTTTAGAACCAACACAAAAATAAACAAGTTGCTCTAGACAAACTGCTATGTAGGCCTACTGCTCTGCAACAAGCAGAGTAGTAAGCAGGCCGACTGCTATGCAAAAAACCAAGTTTCAATAAAGCAATTGTTAAACTGGACAAAAAATGCAGTGTCCTTTTTACTGTGTTGTCAATATTGGGACCATGGGGGCCTTTGAAGTCCAATTGTCCTTTCTGCCTTCCCCCTCCACATGCCACTATATGGGCCAGAGCTCTTCTTGGTTTGTGGTGCTGCTTGTATTGCTAGATCAGAGTTCTTGTTGGTTTGTGATGCTGGACCTACTGACGAATCATTTTGGATCTGAAATAAAGCCAAACATGTGAAGCATGAACAGTTGTAGTAAATTACAGATAAACACAAGGAAAATGTTGACATCTTACATTGGAATATGTAGCAGCACTCTGCCCTCTGCCCCTTCCACCTCTGTTTCCACCACCCCTACCCCTTCCACTTCTGGTTCCACTAGAACTGCCCCTCCCACCTCTGGTTGCACCATCACTGCCCCTACCCATTCCACTATTGTTGCCCATCACTTGGCTTGCTTGAGTTGGTATGTCATTACTTCCTGTAAATGGTTGGTTTACTTCAGTTACTTGGCTTGCATCACTCCCCCTTCCCCTTACATAACTTGATTGAGGACCACCTCCCCTTGGCCTTCACAATAATCCCTCAACAGTGCATATTGTTCTAAATTTGTTCCCTCAATAAGCTTAAGTGCTTTCCTCTTAGCCCTGTATGCTACTGTCCTAGACACATCAACCACAAGGTCTTCCCTCACTCTCTCTTGAAGGTGTTCCAATGGCATATTGGGATTGGTCCTAATACCGTCAACATACTTTCTTGGCAAGGTACATTGAAGTTACATGTCTCACTTTGAATGATCTCACACAGTTGTGTTCACTTTTGAAAGATTTCACCTGAAATGACACCCCTCTTTGTGCAAGTGACCCAAAAATTTCCCAGGTATAACCCTTCGCATGACATTTTGCTCTTACTCTTGTTGTCTTATTCTTTTTGAACTTTATTTGTTTCCCTTCTTTTATTGCATACTCTCTCACTGCTTCCCTAAACTCTTTTACTGAGGCAAACTTCATCCCTACACAAAATTGGACCTTTCCCATATCAGTTTCAGCTCTAAACTCAGGATACTTGTCCTTCCCATCATCATCAGAGTCTGAATGCACACTATTTAGCTCATCTGATGAAACATCTCCATAATTCTCCTCATCATTGACCTCTTTGTCTTTTCCTTTTTTGTTTCCTATCCCTCCCCATTCAAAAATCAACTTCAGTCCCTTCATCAACAAAAGCCTCAAACAACTCATCATCATCTTCCTGCAAATAGTCATTATCTTTATAAAAAAAAGACACATCAGATTCCGTATCACTACTATTGGTCAATGGTCCTTCTATGTCTACATCCTCAAGGTATGCATCATCAAAGTGTACCTCTTCTTGCACACCCTCATTAGGCCCACCCTTATCACTTGGCCCACCCTTCTCACTTGGCCCACATTTTTCAAATGAACTACCTTCAGTCATCATTGCAAGGGGACTAACAGTGTCTATGTATAAATCCACTACCCTACTTGGAGGAAGTTGTTAACATTTTCAATTTTAATGCTTTTCCCAGTCAACACATAGTAATAATTTATCATACCACCGTACCCCAATTTCTCAACAATATCACCCATTTCTAATAACCCAAATCTATTAGAGTGGCAGTCATCTACATAATCCACAGACCCACCAACATAATTTATTCTAGGCATGTTAACAAACTTACCCCATACCCCCATGATGAATCTGTATGGAGAAGTAATGCTCGGGTCCTACACTTTGAAAATCCCAATGCGGGACCACAATCAGCAACAAAGGAGATAAAGTGAAACAGAGTAAAACAAAAAGGGATTAAACAAATGATACAACCATTGTGCTTCTCGATTACAAAGAAAGATAGAATATACTACAAAAAGCCAGAAACATCTTTTTAAGTACAGAAAAAACCTAAACAAAGACTTACCTAGGGCTGGGTTTGAATGTATTGCCATTCTTCAACCAAAAACACTGCGTTTACCTCTCAATCGTCCTACGTATAGCTGTATTTCACGACTTCATCACTGTTTTGATGATTCATTTTCACGAATTCATCAGTTCACCATTTTCGAGTTAAGGTTTGGGGGTAATCGACACAACTGGTGAGAGAGAGGGGAAAACGATTAGAAAAGGGTTTGGGAGGGGAAGTGGCATTTATGCCCTCAATGGTGGTCACGTGGATGGCATGTGTTCTAATTCCGTCCAAAAAACTAACGGAGATCATGATTTGGATCACATTGCAACGAAATCGTAAATTGAAGGGTTTTTATGTCGAAATTGAAACATGAAGGACCAAAATGACATTTTGGCGTAAAGTTGAAGGGATATATAGGTAAATCACCCGGATCCGTTTAACCAAAATCAAAAGATTGCTAAGGTTACCAATATTTGTTCAAAATAGAACTCACATTGGAATAGCCAAACTTAACATCCTCTTAGCAACAAAACAAATGGACTATTGTCTTTTGAATAAGCAAAACTAGCAAATTTTTGTCAATAACCAAATTTAATGAATCCGGGGATCCCGTAGTGCGCCTCCGCACTACGGGATTATAGGGCAGCCAAAACTACGTTGTTTTGGGTGTGCAAAGAGAACAACACTACTTAATCCCTCAAAACTACATCATTTTAACTTAGTTTTATTTGTTGAATTCCAAAATGTGAGCATTTTTAAGTGGGTGTTTATTTTCTTTAAAATCAAATTTAATTTTTGATTTCTTCTATATGTGAACATAAAAGTCACTTATTTTAGATTGGGGTTGGTTTTTTATTTTTTATTTTAGGAGTAGAAGTTTTTCCACCTAAAACCGGGTTCTTAAAACAAAAAGTCTACAATTAAACACCTTTTTAAACTTCTTAATTTTTGGGCTTCCTTCGGTTTTGTAAAATTAATGCCCTGTTTGAGATGAGAAGGGGTTGTTAGTTATTTTAGTTTGGCACTTTCCGGGCCTGTTCAAAACACACCCTAGTTCAATCGATTTTCTATTTCTTTGAATTGTAATGGGTAGATTGAATAGGCCGGGGGTAGTTTCTCGCGCGATGCTCCTTCCTTTGCCTTCAGCTTTTTGACCCTGCGAAGCTGCTTGAATTCAACAAAGGTAAAATCATCACGGCATTTCATGCATAGCATTTTTATATGTTTATCTTTTATTAATCATATTTTAAAATGCTATAAATTAGTTTATAAATTAATAATAGAGAATTATTTTCTTGACCCCCACATCATGCTTAATCTATGGAATTTTCATTTCTCAAATCTTTTATAGGCTTCCTAAAAACACTTTAGGAATTTCCGTTTACTCTACTCAAGATTTATAATGTCCTTCCTTTTTGCATCTTTTTCATGAAAATTTTATTTACCTACCAAACTCAAAACTACACATAACAAATAATGGTGGGATCTATGGAAATATTCTTTTTCGGAAAATATTATACCCATATGTTCCAATCCTTGGAGTTCTAAATTACTAGATTGCTTGATCATTTCCATAAATGCATAATGCCAATTTACAACTGATTTCCAAACCTTAGCGTAAAAAACGTGGTCTATTTTTAAGACCTCGGAAATTGGCTAAAAAAGGTATTAGATCATTTCTTCAAAAGCAAATTGCCTATTTGAATATTAAATTGCCAATCTCATAGCAAAGGTAACGTGGTTCTTTTTTGGTGAACTTAGAAATCGGTTGATATGATTGGATTTTTCATCAATTGGCTATCAATATTTTGGGATGTACTTTTCATATAAATCCATCCCTTATTCCTTTCAGTGATTGAGCTCTACACTTTTACGAAAAAGAAAAGAAAACATAAGTTTTGAGTGCTAGAGTTTTTATTGTTTTGTATGAGTTGTCAATCAAATCAACTCATACATAACATTTTGTGACAATCTGTTTCAACGTTCTTGCCTCCTGCATTTGTCCGAACGTTTTTTATTGTCCTATTCATTCCGCATATCATTCATCATTTCATCTGGTGATCCATTGGTGTCTTGTTGCTGTTGGCCGGATTGACGAGGAGTCTATTCGGAGCCAGTTGATTCCGGAGATCGAACTTGAGGTTCGTGGCAAGCTATTGAATAAAAAAGAAGCTCTGGGAGCATCGTGAGTTGGCGAGAATAGGTAACGCTTAAGGGTGAGGCTTGAGGTAATTTGTTTCGCACTGTAACTCTCTTTTTGATTAATAGAAAATAGTAGACGAGGCCGTGGTTTTGTCTTAGGGTTATTCGGACCCTAAGGTTTTCCACGTATATCGCGTGTCTTGCCTCCTGATTTATTTTCTGCTATTTTATTGTATGTTCTAATTGTTTAATCTCTTTATAAAAAAAAAATCTAATAAAAGTTTTCCTTAAAAAGAGTTAATTTTTTAATTAAGTCCTATTCACCCCAGGACGTTTTTAAGTTTCCGCATAATTTCAGGGGTTACATGTATAAGAATAAGAGTGAAGATGTGTAAATTGCCAATTGTGTTTAGAAATTCCAAATAATGCCACTTGTTATATTTAGGGGGGGCTTCTCACAAAAACATGCCAACAATAGCAATATTGAATGTCCGTGCCTAAAGGCACTTTGTAAAAACTTATTTCTACAAAATAGATGAATTTTAGTAGCTATGTTGTCCTGTACAAATTTAAAGTCACAAACAATTTTTTAGATTTTTAAATGACCTACAAAGAAATAGAAATATTAATGTTCAACTTGACAAAATCCCAAAAGAGAAAATATTGTGACTCTAAACCTTTACACACCTAAAATAACGTAGTTTTGACCGTCCTACAATTCCGCAGTCGGAGGACCACTACGAATCCTCAAGTCCCTTTTCTAGTCGCACCCAATTTCCAATTACACCTCATGAGTTATTACGTCCGATTCCAATCCTAATCGCTCATCGTGCCAATCCCCTCATACGAATAGATGTTACTCCTACTACTCTATCAAACACGCCCTTCATTCAGCCGCTCTCTCTCTCTCTCTCTGACCCGTCGTATGCAGCGATATGCAAGCCGTGAGTGAAGATTAAAGCGATCTGTATTCTGCGATCTGTTTTGATCTTGTAAGGTTTGTGGATTTTCTCTTCGCGTCGAAGTTTGAAACCCCAGTTTTCCAAACCATCACCATTTTGCTTTTTCGCATTTGATTTGCTGTCACACAGACTTGCGGTGTTGATCATGTCTTCTTCTGACAAAGTTGAAACGATTGCAGGGAATTATAGGCGGTAATATCATTCTCTATCTCCTCACGCTTTTATTTCCTTCCCTTTTGATTGTGTTTATGGTACCCTTCGGTTAGTATCATTCATCACAAGTTGCAATTACCGACCTATTAGGACCACGCGTTTACATAATCAAGTCATTTTCTATGGAACACTAGCTGTAACATTTTTTGTTTGGCTCTTTGGTATTTCGATACTACTACTATACTATGATTGATTCTGGTAGTTGTTGATATGAAGAGTTTGCTCTTTACTTAATTTGTTATTCTCACGTAGCAGATATTCCTAATGATCTCAGTATCTTTCCACTTCAAGAAAATCCACGTGTATCCGGTATTCGTAATGATTTCAGTATCGTTCTTTTTTTTTTTTTGGGTATACGAGGGAATTTTCGTTGGCAGTTTTGTAATATTGAGATTTTACTTGCACTCACATTGATCGTGTTTCTGCTCCTCAATTTCAGCTTAATTTTACAATTATCGGTATTAATCGTTAATGTCCTTCAAACTTCAATTAGCATGCTGTTTTGTATAGTGTCTTCATCTTCTTCCCTCTTTTTTGTTTTGTTTTGGGGTATGGGTCATTATTCATTAGTGAATGGGAAGAAAAAGAGATTGCTTATCTTGCTGAACGGAGAATGGAGGCTGAGGAAGAAGAAAGACGCAAGTCTCGCAAGGTGATTGTGATTAAGGAGGGTGATGATGAAACCAAGAAAATGCAGAAGGAAACTAGAAAGCGGAGGCTAGAAATAATGCGGGCCCACCCTTTCGTCTGTCTTACACGGTCACAGATGCAAGAATACAATAAGAGAGTCAATGAAAGCGGGGTATGTATATTAGTATATACTCTCCCCTTTTGACCTCCTGCCTCCATTATCATTTCCCTCTCCAAAAAAATCGTCATTTCCCTCTCCTTTTAGTTCTGATTGCGTAGCTTTTCTTTTTGTATGGACAGGGGTTTGATGTTGGGGATATACCCTATAACACCATACCTGAGGGTGTCCCTGTCAGACCAATTGAATTATTTTGAAGGTGATACTAAAGTTAGCGGTGGGCAACAGGTAATTTCGTGTTGTGTATCGAAATTTTATTTATGAATTGTCATAGTATTTTCAACGCACCAAATTTTCATGTCATATTTCGGGTCCGTGTTCTGATGTCATGTTAAAAAGTCCTACTTTTAGCTAAATTTTTACTTTTTTAACTTGATAGTTCATCAAACTAATGTCTAATGTATAAAATTACTTATAAAAATGTTTAGTTTTAGCTGAATTAGATATATTTATTTTATTTTTTGTGTCAGGCATGCCCACCCATAACTAAAGTCCTGTCTTGCCGGCCTGAACCGTGACTATAACTACTACTACAATCCAAGGTACATTTTTCCCTTTGTATATTCATTTATACTTTATACTGTGATTGATTGTGGTAAACTGCAACATGTTATCGAGTCAACCTAACATAGGGGTTAGGATCCTGAAGGTTAAGGGTTTGCAACTATTGTACTCTGTTCTCCATCATGGGCAACTATTCGTAGATAGGGTTTTTTTGTTTGTTTGTGATGGGCAGTACTATGAAGAGTTTTTTTTTTTTTTTTTGTAATAGTAACTCCCGATGTATTCTGGACTTCTGGTTACTGGATTTCTTTCCTTGGTTATATTATTTATTACTCCCTCCGTTCCAAATTAGTAATCCACTATGAAAAGTCGTGTCATTTTTCAAATCAAAAGATGAAGTACTTCCGTGTATTATTTTTTGAATTTTTTAGCACCAAATTAAAGTACTCGTCGAGTACTTTAATTTGGTGCAAAAAATTTTGAAAAATGATATACAGAAGTACTTTATTTTTTTATTTGAAAAATGGTAAGAGAGAGAAAGTGGGGCTCTCATTTAGGAACGGAGGGAGTACTATTTACCTTTGTATGAATTGATTTTATTGCTGATGGCATACAGAGTCATATAATCATATCTGCCCCTAGCTATAAACCATTTTTGGGGGATTTTGCTTTCCTGTTGCTTGTAGTAACTAGTAAGTATTGGTGGGATTTGTGAATTCTACCATTTCCGTTGTTAGCTTATTACTGCAGCTATTTAGAACCAAAACAAATTCTTATGAAAAAGAAAAGGGGCTTTTATTACTCGTACATATGACTCGGTTCTCCAAATCTTGGGGTTCGATCTCTCAGCTTTAAGCTTAGTCACGTGTGGGGAAGACATCCACGTCTCTTCTATGGATTGTGCTAAACTCTCTTTTCCCCAAACCTGAAAATATTATTTGATACTTCACTTGCCTTTTGGTAATAGTTCCACAACACACATTGTAGAATGTTACTTCACATGGTACTTCTGCGTGCGTTTCTGGAACGTGTAAGAATTTGTTTCTCTTTGTATTTTTTTCGTACTCCTTACCGACCATGCATTCAAGCCATATCAACCTAGAATGGTCCTTCCCCATTTTTAAAGAACAATTTTACTTGCTTTTTCTTACTGACAATTATATAGCTTGCTTTGACGTTTTTTCACTAGTGAGCTTGCTGTTGAAATTATCTTTTCTCTTGTATGTCTTTAATGGCTGATACTCTTTTGTTTCCTTTAATATGTGGATTGGCTGTTGGATCTAAGATTAACTGAAGTTCACATTGTATTGCATTTGATTTTTCCAGTTGTTGCATTACTACAAACTGTATAATATGCTCTCTCTTGGCATAACAGTCCATAACTGTCGCCAACAAAAGAAAAAATATATAAAGTTTGCACATTTTGTACCACTACTGGTTCAGTGGTTCTATCTTTCTATAAAAAATTTGATAGGTGGTGCCCTCAAAGTTTGCTGCCTTTTAAACAGACTACTGGCCACTAAATTCAACTCTATAGATGCATCATGTGCCGTATTTTGGGCATTCTCGTCTATCAGTGTTCTTCTCTGTCCCGTGTGGGACATTTTTTTTCTCGAAAACTAGATTACTTGTTTCTAGTTCCATGCACCAATAGTTATCATTTAACAAACTTCGTTGCTTTACTCCTTTTACTTAAATTTGGGTGGGTTGTTAATGGGTTGGGTTCTTAATGTCATTGTCCCATTTACAACCCAATTAGCTATGGAAATATTATACATTCCAAGCCTGACCCGTTTATTCAGAACCAAACCCGACCCGCATGTAACCAATTTATTTAAATAAAAAAGATTCACTTCGTAGGGAACGGGAACAGGGGACTCAGGGAATGACGTTGGACTGAGACTGGTAGCAATCATGATGACCCTGGCCAATCTTGATCAGGTGCCGGACCAGCCACCTGTATTGGAATTCAAATCTATAACTAGTTTGGTTAGTTTGGAAAATTAATTCACTGTTAAGTGTTTGACTTGTGGGAATGGATCTGGATGTCGCTTGGGTTTGTCATTTGCTCTGGTGGATTGTTGGTTCTCTAACTTGTTGGGTCATTTTCCTTGATCCAATTAAGACTTTCATAAATGAGTTATATGGTTTTTGATTCATTCTGACGCTACAAATAAATGAGTCGGGTTTGTTCCCTTTATTAGGAGATGGATCTGGGCTTATTATTGGGTTTGGGTTCAAATTGACACACGTACTTGTAGTGATGATGTGTTTCATACAAGAAGTTGAATAAAAACTGAACTTGCCGTGAGTGGTTAAAAGATTTTGTATGTGTCAACTTGTCGAAAAATATAACTTGTGCATGTCAGCATGTCTTATTTGAAAAGGTTGATTAACCTTTCATCCTTGTGCTATTTGCAGGTTGCGGGAGAGATTTGAGCTTAGAAATAGCTTCTGGAGCTTCATGGTTTAAGTTGGTGGTGTTGGGGTTTGTAATGTCAACTATTGTGGTTAACTCTTGGATTCTAAATGCCATTATTGCTAGGTTTCCATTTTGTGGTGCTTTCAAGCTTATTGCAAGTCTTATATTTGACAATTTGATGGAGTTTGAACTGGTTTGGTGTATGTAAGTAAAATCTGCATATTACAGTACTCAGTTACCATTGCGGTGGCTCTTGCGAGTTGCAACCTTCATATTTTCTCATTCGGAAAAAAATGTTCAATTTTCGGGGAAAAGATATGCTTATATCACAATTTGAATGTCTGGCAAGTGAGAAGCTACACCAATATCACCTTTAGCTTTGATTTGTTGAAAGCCTATCAATAGTAACTTTTAGTTTTACCAGTTTTTGGAGGTAGCTGTTGGAAAATTATCATTCCCTAAAAGTTTAAGAGTGTCAAAACCAATAAATGAGCAAAATTACTCTGGTATAGGTAACTTTATGCAATCACTTTTGCCAAATAGCAGTTGATTTGAATGTTATTTTGCTCCCAAGTCATATAGGGTTAGTTGGTAATGAGAATGAAAGATACAAAATCCCCGGTCCCATTTTGGCTGATGAGTTTTTTTTAGTGTTATGACTTGTTTGGTTGGGTTTGGTATTTAATCAGCACCCAAGTGTTGCCAAGGGGAGGACCTGTGTGATTGTCGATAAATCACACGAACGCCACCATCCCTTCTGATCTGACTTAAGTTGAAAATATCACAGTACCAACTTTTTCCGAACCATCGCATAGGAAACCATTACCGAAATCCTTTTTATCTAACATTAACTCTTAACTTGGTACACATGCATTTAAAGCACCTTTTACTAAGATCGATGTGATTGTATGTAAACCTAGAGCAATAGGATGATAAACTAAAAAGTCAAGACTGTAATCAAACTTGTGCTTGGTTAGAAGATGTGTTCTAAGGCTTCTAGCCCAAATCCTTTCTTTTGGGCCTAATATAAACCCGGTCCCTCTTTGTGGACATAGAGCTTCTCAAGCCCAAGTGGGCTCGCATGGGCTTGAGTGCGAGGGGGATCAAAAAAGAGTTTGGTGTGTCATCAACTTATAATTGTCAAGAAAACTGAATAGCCAAGAACCCCATTAACCCCTTAATTTTGTAATTAATTCTTTAATTAGCATCATATAAGGTCTTAGAGCAATGCTACACATACAACACTCTCACATAGGGGTGGGTCCCACCTGTAGGGCCCAAGTGGGACCCACCTTTATGTGAGTGTTGTGTGAGTTACTTTTTTGAATCTATTTTGATTTTGTTGCCTATTTGCACTGCCTGTCCTTGGCAAAAGGCGAATGGAGCGATGGCCTTGGGCACAATAAAATAAAATAAAATAAATGAGGGGGCATCGAAAATTATGTAGAGTATACCTTTAGTACTATAAAACATTTTTTACTATTCTCGTTACGGTCCAGGGAAAGAAGCTTTTTTAAATTTAAAGTTGGTCAAATCCTATCTTTGATCAATATAATGACATAAGAATAGCTGTATGGATTAGCTATGTTATCCATTGGAACAGAAATAGCAGAGAAATCTAATTAGACTATCTTAATTATGGGGTGTTACAAAATAGTAAAAATTGAAAATGAGAAATCAAAAAACTCCTCTTTTCCTGCTCCTCACTTTTGCTCTCTTTTCATCAAATTTGAAAATAAATTTTTGGAGAATGGGTTTTGGCTTGTGTCCACAAAACACCAAAATTTTGAAATGCTAAAAAAGAGAATGCAAAAAATAACCTCCCAAACAGCCCTGTACTTTTGCTACTAAAAATATAGGAAGTTTAGCTTCCCCTTTGGTTCTCTAATTTTGTTAAACTGAAAAAAAAAAAAAAAAATGGTCGAAGCTCACCGTAAGCTAAAAGCAGGCTTACAAGCACTTCTTATTATACTAGTGTTATTCCTCGCGCTTCGCACGATACCGTGTGCGTAGTGCTACAATCAATTTTTAAGAATTTTGGTTCCATTTAGGGAATAAATACATTGTGAAAACCCAAGACTTGAAGGCGACATGCGTTGCACATAGACACGTGCTCGGTGTTTTTAATTTTTTATTGGTCCTTCAATATACTCCCTCCATCCCAAATTGTTTGTCCATTTTGGATATTTGTGCCAATTTCAATCGTTTATATCTTTCAATATGAATCTCAAAAAATATTCAATATCGATCTTGTTTGATAGTTTTCGATGAGTTTTATAATACAAAGTGTTCACAATTACGAAAAACATTATAAATTGAAAGATATAATAATTGAAAAATGACACGAGTTTCAAAAATGGACAAACAATTTGGGACGGAGTAGGATTTATAGTTCTAAAATTTGCAACTATAGTTAGTTCTAAAATATGCAAATATAGCGTTGATGACAACATACAAAACATTCACACAAGATTCAAGCATACAAAATCTTGCAATACACAAAAACCTTCTCATTGAAGAAAAAACCTTTTCTTCAAACCATAAACCTGATACATGACAGGGGTACGACAGACTTGAGCTTCACCTAAACCCTCTTTTACATTCACTCATTCAAGAAGTACTTATTTTGTAAATTCGTGATGCAGGCACAATAGTAGCCACATGATGATACTGCCGATCAAAAAATTCAAAGACAAGAGAATAGTTAAGCCAGATGAACACTGTGATTGATGAATAATATCTTGGTAGAATGTAAATAAGTATATTGCTGCTTTCTAAAGGCGAATGTTATCAATTATCAGATCAACAGATTTTGGCCATCTCAAATGCCTCAAGTGGAACTCATGATCAAGTGAGTCCTGTGATCTAGAACTCCATTCATGTCGTTAGTGACTTTGTGGCATCGACATTGGGAGAAGGTTTGTGCTTCATAAGATCCTTTCATTAACCAGAATGAGCTTCATAACAAGCTGGTGACAATGTAGTACATGCTTAAGGGAACAAAAACAAAAACAGACAATGTAGCGGCCGGGGGATCAAGGGGGTCTCCACACCCTCGGCTGCGTCACCCCGAGGGGACGAGGGTCCAAAGGGGTTCCCACCTAATCAACACGGAACGCCGGGGGAGGCTTCCCCCCGGAGGTAACAGGTCCGGCCAGACTCTCACCTCGGGAGACCGCGCCGAGAGCATCCGGAGACGCCTTCGTGGTACTGTTCCCGAGGGAACCCGGACCGAGTATATTGGACTCGGTACCGGGGCGGGTCGCGTCAGGTGGCAGGGGGGGCTTGATCGAGGCACCTCCTGACAGTCTGAGTGGCACATTAATGAGCTTGACTACTTCACGTGCACCTCATCATGGCAAGCCACCAACCCTGCAGACCTACGCCTGCAGGGGGGTGGGGGATCTGACTGATAGGGACATTAAGGGCACGTGACGCCTCTGAGAGCACAGCGGCCGAGGCGCCGCTAGGGGGGCATGCGTCGATCAGTGCATTTAATGCGATGTCAGGAGCGGGGCGCGTGAGGCCCCCGAAGGGCGTGCCGAACACGCGCTCCCTCACCTATAAATATGACTCTCACCCCCTTCATACAGGGATCTCTCTCCGAAAAACTCTCCCTCTCTCTACATTTAACTCTAAACTGCACTCTCTCTAGTTCTCCACTACACTTCTCCCTCCGTTGCTGACTTAGCCATCGGAGTACCTTCCCGGACCACCACCGTCCGGGCTTGGTACTGACGTGGTTGTTCCTCTTGTGCAGGTACCGTTCCGGCGTACCCCAACCTCTCCGGCACCCCTCTCCGATAATTCCCCAGGGGCCAAGTGACGTTCAGCCCAGCTCCTCCCCCCTCAGCGCAGTTCCAAACGAGCAAAGAGGCCAGTCCGGTGAAGACATCCCCCACAGACAAGAAGCTAACTTTCATATGCATTAATGACACCCTTATGACCTTTTGTATGTCACTGGTCCCAGGCCAAAATAAAGACCAGATCTTGAAAAATTGTTCCTGTCAGTGTCAAAGCTGAAACAAATAAAAATTCAGGAAAATACAGAGGACAAAAATTTCTAATTTCTTTACCTTAACAAAATCCTATTTGGAGCACAAATTTATAATCACAGAAGCAGAAATCAACAAAAGATATTCAATCATGATGCAACTCTACATATTGTAGGTGTTGCAATAATACAACCCAATAAAAAATAAGAACTGAATTGAGTAACAACATATTCTGTTTCAGTAATTGACCATATTTGGTTATTGGAAGACAACAAAGTCCTTTTTAAAAAAATTTATTTAAGTTCCCTTTTCCTTACCAAAACAAAAAACAGATATTTCATTTTAGAGTCATGTTTTAAATTCGGAGGAGACAGGAAACATGTTCTTATTCCACTTGAAGAGTAAAAGAAAGTCATCGGCATTTTGGAAAGTGAAAGTGAAAAATTGAACGTTGGATTGTAGTGACCAATTTCCAGATCAAGGTCTCGCGTGAGTAAATGATTTACACATTTGGTAAAAAGCTTGGGAAGGGGCTAGAAGTTTCATATTATAGCATAATGAAGGGTTTCTTGGTTATCTAAGGCAATTGAATATGTTATGCATTCGAAAGTTTTTTGTCAAACGAGAATCTAGATGTTTGAGATTTTATTTACGTAAGATATCTTTAATAGAGCAAGTAGAAGAAGCTTTTCTTGATTACCTGTGAAAAATACTACACCCTCAACTGATAATCACCTGAATGTAACACAGACTTAACTAACTTGTCGTCAGCTGCTTTGAATGCCTGCTTTGTACGCTGTTTGCTGACCCTTACCCTTGGTTGATAGCCTTCATTGTTGTGAGTGAACCTTAAATATAACACAGTCCTAAATTTGAAGGCAAACAATCTACATAGTAATTGTAGAAGAAAAGTATTCATGACAAAGCCATACAAATCTATGCTCCAGCGTGTGTGTGTGTGTGTGTGTGTGTGTGTGTGTGTGTGAGAGAGAGAGAGAGAGAGAGAGAGATCATTATTAACCTCAAGAAGACCAAATGAAGCATTTCCTATATCAAAATTCTTACCCAAATCAAGAGAGCCTCAAATCGTTAGACAAAGTTTCAAAGACTATTTTGTATCTCTCCCTTGTCAATTATACCATAGTGAAGTTCTTTCTCAAACTCAGGCTTACACTTGCATTTCCCCATTGGAGTATTTGACATCAAAAAGGAGTCTACCTAATCCGAAGCTTTTACTCAAATTTGAGTCAAGTGTTGGAGTGTGAGTGAATCATGAGTTGCTGCAGCATTTATTAAGGAAAAGGTAAGAAGATAATAAAATGAATAAGTTCCATTTATCTCGATGGTTTTGTTTCCCTTGATAAAACCCTCAACAAATCTTGGGGCCACACACAAGGTATTGCTATCATTGACACTCCAAAAAATCTACAATCCTTTCTTGTTAATGGTTATCCTCTTTTTTATATCAAGCTAGATATCTCCGACAGCTTCTCCAAGTTTGTACTATACGGCCTGCTATAGCTCTATTTTATAGCATGAAATTCCTATTTCAGCTATATCATCTGGCATATTTGACAAAAGGTTTAGCTATTGCTAACATTTAGCAAGGCCATTCTACCTCTCCCATGAGGAAAATAGAAGAAATAGCATTTGCATCTTTGGAGCAACACTGCCCAAAAAACAGATAGCTTTGACACTATTCATAATTTTTTTTTCAAGAGACACTATTCATTGCTCAAATATGGAAATAGCTATTGGTAGTTCAATAGCAGTGGTCATTTTGCTGCTGATTTGTAGATGCTCTAAAACATAAGACAAAGGGGATTAATCAGTCGAAACTTGAAAGAGTACAACCGATCCAAATAAAAAAGGAAAGTGGGTACCTGTATTTGGTTGTCAGTAATTAGAGCTTCAAGCTCTTTCTCAAGCCCTAAAATGCTTGTTTTGAAAGCATTAGTCATCATCCCAAGATCAAAAAAACACAAATGGGTGACTATACTCTATAAGGGCTTTGTGACAGATATGCAAATGGATATCAAGCAGCAGGTTTGCTTTCAAATTCCCAAGGTAATCCAGACATGAGGCATAATTACTGCAGATTACATAAAAAGTGTACACATCAGAAACGAAGTAAAAGGACGGTAATTCCAATAATGTAGGATCCTATAAAGTGAGGCAACAAATTCAGCATAATTACTGCAGATTACATAAAAAGTGTACACATCAGAAACGACGTAAAAGGACGGTAATTCCAAGAATGTAGGATTCTATAAAGTGAGGCAAAAAATTCATGTACATAGTAAGAATAAGATCAAGCACAACGTAAATGACATGATGGCAAGTTCTGGGATTATCTTGAAGTCTATGCCTTCAAATAAGCTACCAATGTAGCAACATGAACATGTTCAAAAGAAAATAGTCATATCACAAGGCCATAGCTAGTTAGTGTGAATAAAAATCGTGAATGGGCTCCCTAACTCCAGGGACTAACTCTAAGATTGTCTATGACTTTGCTCTGCCAAATAAATGAAACTAATCAGGAATATAATTCTTAACTACAGTATAATTCTTTCATTTTTGCCCCAATTCTCTTTCATCAGCCCCTTGTATAAAAAGGCTTTACGGCCGTTCAATGGATACCAAAAATACAAGTAACTAAGTTAAGGCAAGCAATGGATGAAAATAAACAAATAGCCTATCATGACCTGTTAATCTTTAAGACCTAAAACTAAAAACCTATAATAGTGTTATATACAAAGAACCACCAGACTCCGAAAAACTGGAGAAATCGTAAGATTCTCATATGGTCTTCGATTTTCTGCTGAACAAATTATTGCCTTTAATTATTCAAGAGAATGTGATATCACTTATAAACCTCGTCATTGAAATAATTATTTTCTACATCAAATTCATCGTTTTATTTATCGTCTGTCATTGGATTAGTTTTGATATAGTACCATCCATTTAAAAGGAAAAAAAGAAAGAAAAACTTGCCCAAAAAAATTGTGGGTTGCTTTCCTATAGTATTTTTTACGAGAAAAAAAACGAAAGAAAGACTCTAACACTCTCCTACAATTGAAATCCTATGTATGAAACAAGATTGTATAACGGTTTGAGCTTTCTACACTTTCTTCTTGTTTGATTTAATTCTTGACCCGTATCTATTTTTCTTGAACTCAATATATGGTGTTAGACCTAATAAAAAATAATTACTACCAATTAAGAGAAAGGTGCAAAATCTTTTCAATGAATTCCAAAACTAGAAGTACAAGAACAACTGAATATTTTGTGAGTTCCCTAGTCTATGCGTGGTTGACCTTCCTTTGACCGCGGGGTTGCTGCTGTGCAGCTTGTGCACAGCAACAGCTGATGTACACAATCTAGGTCGTTGGTTGCTTAGATGAACGACTCAGATTTCAAACAAAATGGGAGAACTATTCGCGCAAATAGTTTGTTTTCAATCCGAACCGTTGAAAAATCTTGTGTTTTGTTGATGTTGTGTGGATACCATGACTTGAACTTGTGACCCGACAACGGGTGCACCTCTTTAGAACTCAGAGCTTTGGTGTTGAAAAATCTTGTGGACGGCCCAGATTTTTTTTGAGTAAAAACAGTTTTTTATTAACAACAATGCTATGAGACACCACACTTGCACATGTGGTGTGCAAGTGTAGTGTACCCATGTCATTTTCAATTAATATTGGAATTGGTAATGAGATAGGATTGGTAATTTTCATGCTTGTTTTGCATCGGATCCGTCGGGTGATTTACCTATATATCCCTTCGACTTTACGCGAAATGTCATTTTGGTCCTTCATGTTTCAATTTCGACATAAAACCCTTTCAATTTACGATTTCGTTGCAATGTGATCCAAATCATGATCTCCGTTAGTTTTTTGGACGGAATTAGAACACATGCCATCCACGTGACCACCATTAAGGGCATAAATGCCACTTCCCCTCCCAAATCCTTCCTCCCTTCACTCCAGGTCTCCTGGAGGGAAATATTCCTGCCAAAAATGGACCCCCTTATATATAATACTACGCTAGCCCTTTCTCCCCAAAACTGCCTCATCCCATTTCCATTTCCCCTTCCCCTTCCTTTTGCAATGTCGTCCTCCTCCGAGACAGGAAACCATCAGAGGTTGGACCGAAGGCTCTGTGATTGTGGCACCCCTGTTCGCTTGACCACCTCATGGACGTCTACAAATCCAGGAAGGAGGTTTCTCCACTACCAAAAATCTGGGGTATGAGTTCATTGATAATCTTCTTCTTCTCGTTTTTGCCGGTACAATGGTACGTAATAATCTTTTTTTGGTGTTTATTTTTAAAGGAAATTGGGTCTTGTGGATTTTTTGTTTGGTTTAACCCTCCCATGTGTGAAAGATCAAGGCAGATCATACCCAGATTGCTGAGGAGGGTGAATTTGTTGGAGAACAAGGTGGCAAGTACAGGGCAAAGAAGAGGCTTTACATTGCGGCTTTGGTCATGTCTTGGATGATTGTGATATTGCTTCTCATCTCTCTTATGAACTAGGCACACTCTGTTTTGGGTTTACCACTCTATTTTGGGTTTTTATGCCTTTGGAACATGGAAAAATGTAATTATGGGTAATGTATGGTAATGGTCTATCTAAATTGTTGTTCCTATCATCAAACCATAACAGATATTGACAAAGTGCAAAATGCCATTGACTGAATAGGTAACTAAGAAAAAAAAAGGGTGACAACAACCATTCAAAGTTCAAAGGCTGTCATGCCAAGAAAAAAAAAGCCATACATCTCGTGCAAAGGCTGCCATGCCAAGAAAGTGCAAAATGCCATTGACTGAATAGGTAAATCTAATAAAGAAACACAAAAATGACCTAAAATGGTACAATGCCATTCAAAAGCTAAATAAGACAACAAGGGTGACAACAACCATTCAAAGTTCATCAAGCATTCATATTTCAACAACTATTCATTTGACCCACCACACATATTACAGCTAGTTTTCAACCACCAAACAAAATACGACTACTTTTAGAACCAACACAAAAATAAACAAGTTGCTCTAGACAAACTGCTATGTAGGCCTATTGCTCTGCAACAAGCAGAGTAGTAAGCAGGCCGACTGCTATGCAAAAAACCAAGTTTCAATAAAGCAATTGTTAAACTGGACAAAAAATGCAGTGTCCTTTTTACTGTGTTGTCAATATTGGGACCATGGGGGCCTTTGAAGTCCAATTGTCCTTTCTGCCTTCCCCCTCCACATGCCACTATATGGGCCAGAGCTCTTCTTGGTTTGTGGTGCTGCTTGTATTGCTAGATCAGAGTTCTTGTTGGTTTGTGATGCTGGACCTACTGACGAATCATTTTGGATCTGAAATAAAGCCAAACATGTGAAGCATGAACAGTTGTAGTAAATTACAGATAAACACAAGGAAAATGTTGACATCTTACATTGGAATATGTAGCAGCACTCTGCCCTCTGCCCCTTCCACCTCTGTTTCCACCACCCCTACCCCTTCCACTTCTGGTTCCACTAGAACTGCCCCTCCCACCTCTGGTTGCACCATCACTGCCCCTACCCATTCCACTATTGTTGCCCATCACTTGGCTTGCTTGAGTTGGTATGTCATTACTTCCTGTAAATGGTTGGTTTACTTCAGTTACTTGGCTTGCATCACTCCCCCTTCCCCTTACATAACTTGATTGAGGACCACCTCCCCTTGGCCTTCACAATAATCCCTCAACAGTGCATATTGTTCTAAATTTGTTCCCTCAATAAGCTTAAGTGCTTTCCTCTTAGCCCTGTATGCTACTGTCCTAGACACATCAACCACAAGGTCTTCCCTCACTCTCTCTTGAAGGTGTTCCAATGGCATATTGGGATTGGTCCTAATATCGTCAACATACTTTCTTGGCAAGGTACATTGAAGTTACATGTCTCACTTTGAATGATCTCACACAGTTGTGTTCACTTTTGAAAGATTTCACCTGAAATGACACCCCTCTTTGTGCAAGTGACCCAAAAATTTCCCAGGTATAACCCTTCGCATGACATTTTGCTCTTACTCTTGTTGTCTTATTCTTTTTGAACTTTATTTGTTTCCCTTCTTTTATTGCATACTCTCTCACTGCTTCCCTAAACTCTTTTACTGAGGCAAACTTCATCCCTACACAAAATTGGACCTTTCCCATATCAGTTTCAGCTCTAAACTCAGGATACTTGTCCTTCCCATCATCATCAGAGTCTGAATGCACACTATTTAGCTCATCTGATGAAACATCTCCATAATTCTCCTCATCATTGACCTCTTTGTCTTTTCCTTTTTTGTTTCCTATCCCTCCCCATTCAAAAATCAACTTCAGTCCCTTCATCAACAAAAGCCTCAAACAACTCATCATCATCTTCCTGCAAATAGTCATTATCTTTAAAAAAAAAAAGACACATCAGATTCCGTATCACTACTATTGGTCAATGGTCCTTCTATGTCTACATCCTCAAGGTATGCATCATCAAAGTGTACCTCTTCTTGCACACCCTCATTAGGCCCACCCTTCTCACTTGGCCCACATTTTTCAAATGAACTACCTTCAGTCATCATTGCAAGGGGACTAACAGGGTCTATGTATAAATCCACTACCCTACTTGGAGGAAGTTGTTAACATTTTCAATTTTAATGCTTTTCCCAGTCAACACATAGTAATAATTTATCATACCACCGTACCCCAATTTCTCGACAATATCACCCATTTCTAATAACCCAAATCTATTAGAGTGGCAGTCATCTACATAATCCACAGACCCGCCAACATAATTTATTCTAGGCATGTTAACAAACTTACCCCATACCCCCATGATGAATCTGTATGGAGAAGTAGTGCTCGGGTCCTACACTTTGAAAATCCCAATGCGGGACCACAATCAGCAACAAAGGAGATAAAGTGAAACAGAGTAAAACAAAAAGGGATTAAACAAATGATACAACCATTGTGCTTCTCGATTACAAAGAAAGATAGAATATACTACAAAAAGCCAGAAACATCTTTTTAAGTACAGAAAAAACCTAAACAAAGACTTACCTAGGGCTGGGTTTGAATGTCTTGCCATTCTTCAACCAAAAACACTGCGTTTACCTCTCAATCGTCCTACGTATAGCTGTATTTCACGACTTCATCACTGTTTTGATGCTTCATTTTCACGAATTCATCAGTTCACCATTTTCGAGTTAAGGATTGGGGGTAATCGACACAACTGGTGAGAGAGAGGGGAAAACGATTAGAAAAGGGTTTGGGAGGGGAAGTGGCATTTATGCCCTCAATGGTGGTCACGTGGATGGCATGTGTTCTAATTCCGTCCAAAAAACTAACGGAGATCATGATTTGGATCACATTGCAACGAAATCGTAAATTGAAGGGTTTTTATGTCGAAATTGAAACATGAAGGACCAAAATGACATTTTGGCGTAAAGTTGAAGGGATATATAGGTAAATCACCCGGATCCGTTTAACCAAAATCAAAAGATTGCTAAGGTTACCAATATTTGTTCAAAATAGAACTCACATTGGAATAGCCAAACTTAACATCCTCTTAGCAACAAAACAAATGGACTATTGTCTTTTGAATAAGCAAAACTAGCAAATTTTTGTCAATAACCAAATTTAATGAATCCGGGGATCCCGTAGTGCGCCTCCGCACTACGGGGTTATAGGGCAGCCAAAACTACGTCGTTTTGGGTGTGCAAAGAGAACAACACTACTTAATCCCTCAAAACTACTTCATTTTAACTTAGTTTTATTTGTTGAATTCCAAAATGTGAGCATTTTTAAGTGGGTGTTTATTTTCTTCAAAATCAAATTTAATTTTTGATTTCTTCTATATGTGAACATAAAAGTCACTTATTTTAGATTGGGGTTGCTTTTTATTTTTTATTTTAGGAGTAGAAGTTTTTCCACCTAAAACCGGGTTCTTAAAACAAAAAGTCTACAATTAAACACCTTTTTAAACTTCTTAATTTTTGGGCTTCCTTCGGTTTTGTAAAATTAATGCCTGTTTGAGATGAGAAGGGGTTGTTAGTTATTTTAGTTTGGCACTTTCCGAGGCTGTTCAAAACACACCCTAGTTCAATCGATTTTCTATTTCTTTGAATTGTAATGGGTAGATTGAATAGGCCGGGGGTAGTTTCTCGCGCGATGCTCCTTCCTTTGCCTTCAGCTTTTTGACCCTGCGAAGCTGCTTGAATTCAACAAAGGTAAAATCATCACGGCATTTCATGCATAGCATTTTTATATGTTTATCTTGTATTAATCATATTTTAAAATGCTATAAATTAGTTTATAAAATTAATAATAGGGAATTATTTTCTTGACCACCACATCATGCTTAATCTATGGAATTTTCATTTCTCAAATCTTTTATAGGCTTCCTAAAAACACTTTAGGAATTTCCATTTACTCTACTCAAGATTTATAATGTCCTTCCTTTTTGCATCTTTTTCATGAAAATTTTATTTACCTACCAAACTCAAAACTACACATAACAAATAATGGTGGGATCTATGGAAATATTCTTTTTCGGAAAATATTATACCCATATGTTCCAATCCTTGGAGTTCTAAATTACTAGATTGCTTGATCATTTCCATAAATGCATAATGCCAATTTACAACTGATTTCCAAACCTTAGCATAAAAAACGTGGTCTATTTTTAAGACCTCGGAAATTGGCTAAAAAAGGTATTAGATCATTTCTTCAAAAGCAAATTGCCTATTTGAATATTAAATTGTCAATCTCATAGCAAAGGTAACGTGGTTCTTTTTTGGTGAACTTAGAAATCGGTTGATAGGATTGGATTTTTCATCAATTGGCTATCAATCTTTTGGGATGTACTTTTCATATAAATCCATCCCTTATTCCTTTCAGTGATCGAGCTCTACACTTTTGCGAAAAAGAAAAGAAAACATAAGTTTTGAGTGCTAGAGTTTTTATTGTTTTGTATGAGTTGTCAATCAAATCAACTCATACATAACATTTTGTGACAATCTATTTCAACGTTCTTGCCTCCTGCATTTGTCCGAACGTTTTTGATTGTCCTGTTCATTCCGCATATCATTCATCATTTCATCTGGTGATCCATTGGTGTCTTGTTGTTGTTGGCCGGATTGACGAGGAGTCTATTCGGAGCCGGTTGATTCCGGAGTTCTCGGAAATTGGCTAAAAAAGGTATTAGATCATTTCTTCAAAAGCAAATTACCTATTTGAATATTAAATTACCAATCTCATAGCAAAGGTAACGTGGTTCTTTTTTGGTGAACTTAGAAATCGGTTGATATGATTGGATTTTTCATCAATTGGCTATCAATCTTTTGGGATGTACTTTTCATATAAATCCATCCCTTATTCCTTTCAGTGATCGAGCTCTACACTTTTGCGAAAAAGAAAAGAAAACATAAGTTTTGAGTGCTAGAGTTTTTATTGTTTTGTATGAGTTGTCAATCAAATCAACTCATACATAACATTTTGTGACAATCTATTTCAACGTTCTTGCCTCCTGCATTTGTCCGAACGTTTTTTATTGTCCTGTTCATTCCGCATATCATTCATCATTTCATCTGGTGATCCATTGGTGTCTTGTTGCTGTTGGCCGGATTGACGAGGAGTCTATTCGGAGCCAGTTGATTCCGGAGATCGAACTTGAGGTTCGTGGCAAGCTATTGAATAAAAAAGAAGCTCTGGGAGCATCGTGAGTTGGCGAGAATAGGTAACGCTTAAGGGTGAGGCTTGAGGTAATCTGTTTCGCACTGTAACTCTCTTTTTGATTAATAGAAAATAGTAGACGAGGCCGTGGTTTTGTCTTAGGGTTATTCGGACCCTAAGGTTTTCCACGTATATCGCGTGTCTTGCCTCCTGATTTATTTTCTGCTATTTTATTGTATGTTCTAATTGTTCAATCTCTTTATAAAAAAAAAATCTAATAAAAGTTTTCCTTAAAAAGAATTAATTTTTTAATTAAGTCCTATTCACCCCCAGGACGTTTTTAAGTTTCCGCATAATTTCAGGGGTTACATGTATAAGAATAAGAGTGAAGATGTGTAAATTGCCAATTGTGTTTAGAAATTCTAAATAATGCCACTTGTTATATTTAGGGGGGGCTTCTCACAAAAACATGCCAACAATAGCAATATTGAATGTCCGTGCCTAAAGGCACTTTGTAAAAACTTATTTCTACAAAATAGATGAATTTTAGTAGCTATGTTGTCCTGTACAAATTTAAAGTCACAAACAATTTTTTAGATTTTTAAATGACCTACAAAGAAATAGAAATATTAATGTTCAACTTGACAAAATCCCAAGAGAGAAAATATTGTGACTCTAAACCTTTACACACCTAAAATAACGTAGTTTTGACCGTCCTACAATTCCGTAGTCGGAGGACCACTGCGAATCCTCAAGTCCCTTTTCTAGTCGCACCCAATTTCCAATTACACCTCATGAGTTATTACGTCCGATTCCAATCCTAATCGCTCATCGTGCCAATCCCCTCGTACGAATAGATGTTACTCCTACTACTCTATCAAACACGCCCTTCATTCAGCCGCTCTCTCTCTCTCTCTCTCTCTGACCCGTCGTATGCAGCGATATGCAAGCCGTGAGTGAAGATTAAAGCGATCTGTATTCTGCGATCTGTTTTGATCTTGTAAGGTTTGTGGATTTTCTCTTCGCGTCAAAGTTTGAAACCCCAGTTTTCCAAACCATCACCATTTTGCTTTTTCGCATTTGATTTGCTGTCACACAGACTTGCGGTGTTGATCATGTCTTCTTCTGACAAAGTTGAAACGATTGCAGGGAATTATAGGCGGTAACATCATTCTCTATCTCCTCACGCTTTTATTTCCTTCCCTTTTGATTGTGTTTATGGTACCCTTCGGTTAGTATCATTCATCACAAGTTGCAATTACCGACCTATTAGGACCACGCGTTTACATAATCAAGTCCTTTTCTATGGAACACTAGCTGTAACATTTTTTGTTTGGCTCTTTGGTATTTCGATACTACTACTATACTATGATTGATTCTGGTAGTTGTTGATATGAAGAGTTTGCTCTTTACTTAATTTGTTATTCTCACGTAGCAGATATTCCTAATGATCTCAGTATCTTTCCACTTCAAGAAAATCCACGTGTATCCGATATTCGTAATGATTTCAGTATCGTTCTTTTTTTTTTTTTGGGTATACGAGGGAATTTTCGTTGGCAGTTTTGTAATATTGAGATTTTACTTGCACTCACATTGATCGTGTTTCTGCTCCTCAATTTCAGCTTAATTTTACAATTATCGGTATTAATTGTTAATGTCCTTCAAACTTCAATTAGCATGCTGTTTTGTATAGTGTCTTCATCTTCTTCCCTCTTTTTTTGTTTTGTTTTGGGGTATGGGTATTCATTAGTGAATGGGAAGAAAAAAAGATTGCTTATCTTGCTGAACGGAGAATGGAGGCTGAGGAAGAAGAAAGACGCAAGTCTCGCAAGGTGATTGTGATTAAGGAGGGTGATGATGAAACCAAGAAAATGCAGAAGGAAACTAGAAAGCGGAGGCTAGAAATAATGCGGGCCCACCCTTTCGTCTTTCTTACACGGTCACAGATGCAAGAATACAATAAGAGAGTCAATGAAAGCGGGGTATGTATATTATATATTCTCTGCTTACGCCCCTTTTGACCTCCTGTCTCCATTATCATTTCCCTCACTAAAAAAATTGTCATTTCCCTCTCCTTTTAGTTCTGATTGCGTAGCTTTTCTTTTTGTATGGACAGGGGTTTGATGTTGGGGATATACCCTATAATACTATACCTGAGGGTATACCTGTCAGACCAATTGAATTGGGCAGGATTCCCGAGAGGCTGATTATGATTGAAAATCTTTCAAGCTTAGCTATTGAAGGCTTCAACGAAAGGGAGGTATGTGAGGGCCGGGTGAGCGCCTTTTTTGGTTCATAGAACTCTTCTATCCTCCACTCTTTGATCACTGATAAACTTTGCTTTATTTGAATTGTAGAAAACGGATTATCAATTTCAGAAGGTCCTTAAGGCAAACCTCTGCTGGGCTTGTCCGGGTAGCTATCGCGGTTTCTATTATTATATTACCTTTCAGGTCAAAGACATTAAATGTCCTGGCTCTTCCCCTCTCAACTTTCAAGCCAAAGTTTATTATTTTGAAGGTGATACTAAAGTTAGCGGTGGGCAACAGGTAATTTCGTGTTGTGTATCGAAATTTTATTTATGAATTCTCATAGTATTTTCAACGCACCAAATTTTCATGTCATGTTTCGGGTCCGTGTTCTGATGTCATGTTAAAAAGTCCTACTTTTAGCTAAATTTTTACTTTTTTAACTTGATAGTTCATCAAACTAATGTCCAATGTATAAAATTACTTATAAAAATGTTTAGTTTTAGCTGAATTAGATATATTTATTTTATTTTTTGTGTCAGGCATGCCCACCCATAACTAAAGTCCTGTCTTGCCGGCCTGAACCGTGACTATAACTACTACTACAATCCAAGGTACATTTTTCCCTTTGTATATTCATTTATACTTTATACTGTGATTGATTGTTGGTGGTAAACTGCAACATGTTATCGAGTCAACCTAACATAGGGGTTAGGATCCTGAAGGTTAAGGGTTTGCAACTATTGTACTCTGTTCTCCATCATGGGCAACTATTCGTAGATAGGGTTTTTTTGTTTGTTTGTGATGGGCAGTACTATGAAGAGTTTTTTTTTTTGTAATAGTAACTCCCGATGTATTCTGGACTTCTGGTTACTGGATTTCTTTCCTTGGTTATATTATTTATTACTCCCTCCGTTCCAAATTAGTAATCCACTATGAAAAGTCGTGTCATTTTTCAAATCAAAAGATGAAGTACTTCCGTGTATTATTTTTTGAATTTTTTAGCACCAAATTAAAGTACTCGTCGAGTACTTTAATTTGGTGCAAAAAATTTTGAAAAATGATATACAGAAGTACTTTATTTTTTTATTTGAAAAATGGTAAGAGAGAGAAAGTGGGGCTCTCATTTAGGAACGGAGGGAGTACTATTTACCTTTGTATGAATTGATTTTATTGCTGATGGCATACAGAGTCATATAATCATATCTGCCCCTAGCTATAAACCATTTTTGGGGGATTTTGCTTTCCTGTTGCTTGTAGTAACTAGTAAGTATTGGTGGGATTTGTGAATTCTACCATTTCCGTTGTTAGCTTATTACTGCAGCTATTTAGAACCAAAACAAATTCTTATGAAAAAGAAAAGGGGCTTTTATTACTCGTACATATGACTCGGTTCTCCAAATCTTGGGGTTCGATCTCAGCTTTAAGCTTAGTCACGTGTGGGGAAGACATCCACGTCTCTTCTATGAATTGTGCTAAACTCTCTTTTCCCCAAACCTGAAAGTATTATTGGATACTTCACTTACCTTTTGGTAATAGTTCCACAACACACATTGTAGAATGCTACTTCACATGGTACTTCTGCGTGCGTTTCTGGAACATGTAAGAAATTGTTTCTCTTTGTATTTTTTTCGTACTCCTTACCGATCATCCATTCAAGCCATATCAACCTAGAATGGTCCTTCCCCATTTTTAAAGAACAATTTTGCTTGCTTTTTCTTACTGACAATTATATAGCTTGCTTTGACGTTTTTATGCATTCAAGCCATATCAACCTAGACGGGAACAGGGCACTCAGGGAATTACGTTGGACTGAGACTGGTAGGAATGATGATGACCCTGGCCAATCTCGATCAGGTGCAGGACCAGCCACCTGTATCGGAATTCAAATCTATAATGTCGGACTGAAACGGAGAGTCATCCATTGACAATCGTGGTAGGGGGTTAGTCTGTTAGAGTTTAGAGAGACAGTGGAACGATAACTAGTTTGGTTAGTTTGGAAAATTAATTCACTGTAAGTGTTCGACTTGTGGGAATGGATCTGGATGTCGTTTGGGTTTGTCATTTGCTGTGGTGGGTTGTTGGTTCTCTAACTTGTTGGGTCATTTACCTTGATCCAATTAAGATTTTCATAAATGGGTTATATGGTTTTTGATTCATTCTGACCCTACAAATAAATGAGTCGGGTTTGTTCCCTTTATCAGGAGGTGGATCTGGGCTTATTATTGGGTTCGGGTTCAAATTGACACCCGTACTTGTAGTGATAATGTGTTTCATACAAGAAGTTGAATAAAAACTGAACTTGCCGTGAGCGGTTAAAAGATTTTGTATGTGTCAACTTGTCGAAAATTATAACTTGTGCATAGGGCTGTAAACGAGCCGAATCGAGCCAAGCTTTAAAATGTTCAGGTTCGTTCATTAAGTTTTTAAATGAACTCGATCCGAGCTCGAACTCAATGAAAATTTGACGAGCCAAACTCGAGCCGAGCTTGCCGAGGTTTGGATCGAACTCGAACTTGTTCACGAGCCTTAACGAATGAAAAATATTAGATATATATGCTCTCATACAAGTCTAGAACTTCAAATAAATTTTTTATTTTGTTCATAAAGAAGTCTTATACTTATAGAAAATTATAAACACATGTTAAAATTTAAGTTTATAATACTTTTTTTAAGTTCATACATGTACAAATTATAAAATTTTCATTAGGTATATGAAAGTTTATACATGTTCAAGGTTTCTTATGAGATATTCATATATATTCCAAGTTCGCGAGTCTAATCGAGTCGAATATTGTCAAGTTCAGGTTCGGCTCGTTTATTAAACGAGCCTAAAATTGAGGTTCAGGTTCAGTTCGTTTAGTATTCGAACCGAACTCGAACGAGCCTTTACCGAGTCGAGTCTCGAATAGTTCGCGAATGACTCAGTTCATTTACAGCCCTACTTGTGCATGTCTTATTTGAAAAGGTTGATTAACCTTTCATCCTTGTGCTATTTGCAAGTTGCGGGAGAGATTTGTGCTTAGGAATAGCTAAGTTAACTCCTGGATTCTAAATGCCATTATTGCTAGGTTTCCATTTTGTGGTGCTTTCAAGCTTATTGCAAGTCTTATATTTGACAATTTGATGGAGTTTGAACAGGTTTGGTGTACATAAGTAAAATCTGCATATTACAGTACTCAGTTACCATTGCGGTGGCTCTTGCGAGTTGCGGCCTTCATATTCTCATTCGGAAAAAATGTTCAATTTTCGGGGAAAAGATATGCTCATGTCTATACGATTTGAATGTCTGGCAAGTGAGAAGCCACACCAACATCACCTTTAGCTTTGATTTGTTGAAAGCCTATCGATATTAACTTTCAGTTTTACCGGTTTTTGGAGGTAGCTGTTGGAAAATTTTCATTCCCTAAATGTTTTAAGAGTGTCAAAACCAATAAATGAGCAGAATTACTCTAGTGTATGTAACTTTATGCACTCACTTTTGCCAAATAGCAGTTGGTTTGAATGTTATTTTGCTCGTAAGTCATAGGGGTCGGTGGTTCCCTCACACTTAGAAAAGCACCAAAAAAAAAAAACCTCACTCTTCTGGGTCCCACTGTGATATTTCGAACCACTGATGTTGTTTAAATAAGTAAAATAAAAGGTCCTGTAAAATTTCAACTCAATCGGATATCGGTAAGTGGTTGATCCAAACAGTTTTACAATTTTTGCAAAACTGTTTGGGTCAAGCACTTACTGATATCCAATTGAGCTGAATTTTTGCAAGATCTCATATTTTACTCATTTAAACAAGATCAACGGTTCGAAACTTCACAGTGGGGCCCGGAACAAATCGTGTGTTTTTTTTATGTGTTTTTTTAAGTGTGAGGGGAACCAGCCCCTTAAGTCATATAGGGGTAGTTGGTAATGAGAATGAAAGATACAAAATCCCATATTGGCTGATGAGTTTTTTTTTTTGTGTTTTGACTTGTTTGGTTGGGTTTGGTATAGCCAATCAACACCCACGTTTTGCCAAGGGGAGGACTTGTGATTGTCGATAAATCACACGAACGCCACCATCCCTTCCGATCTGACTTAAGCTGAAAATATCACAGTACTAACTTGTTCCGAACCATCGCATAGGAAACTATAACCGAAATCCTTTTTATCTGACATTCACTCTTAACTTGGAACACATGCATTTAAAGCACCTTTTACTAAGATCGATGTAATTGTATGTAAACCTAGAGCAATAAGGTGATGAACTAAAAAGTCAAGACTGCAATCGAACTTGTGTTTGGTTAGAAGATGTGTTCTAAGGCTTCTGGCCCCAAATCCTTTCTTTTGGGCCTGATATAAACCCGGTCCCTCTTTGTGGACATAGAGCTTCTCAAGCCCAAGCGAGGGGGATCGAAAAAAGAGTTTGGTTTGTCATCAACTTATAATTGTCAAGAAAACTGAAAAGCCAAGAACCCATTAACCCCTTAATTTTGTAATTAGTTCTTTCATTAGCATCATATAAGATCTTATATCCAAATTACATGATTTTTTTTGGCTAAATATGTCTTCAACTTCTAAAAATACAAGTCAAATCAAATCGTGTACAATCTGTTTTTATTTTGTTACTTATTTGCACTGCCGGCCCTTGGCAAAGGAGAACTAAGCGATGGCCTTGGGCACAAAAAAAAAAAAAATGAGGGGGGCTCGGAAATTATGTACAGTATACCTTTAGTTCTATAGAATATTATGTATTCAAAGTGACATTCCTGGAAAAAAAATAAGGACACGTGTCACAAACCCTTTTGCCCTTTTATAAAAGCTTTCTCCACTAAAATAAAAAATTGTGACCGTATATGTAAATAATTATTGTCCATTGAAGTATATTCTTTGTGGGCAATTGTATGTGTTCCTCACTATTGTTTTTTGACTTGTGAGGTCTACCTTTTTCACTTACACACTGAAACATCATGCAGATGCAAAGCTTATTCACTAATGTACATTCTTTGTGTGCATGTGTGTGTGGGATCCATCACACCTGTGAGGGAAGAAAACATGGTCACATGGGGCACCACGGTCCTTGCCATTGAAGCACGGAATAGTTCCATAGAATTATATATTTTATTTAAGAAAAACATATAATTAGATTAATCTTGATCGTGCATGCATGCATTTTATGCAAGACAAATATGACTTGTTAAGATTATTACTAATTAGTCCCATATTTTTACATGTGTAATTTGCAATCAGAACTCAAAATATTAAGTATCAGATTATAAAATGAAACAACTGTTATATTCAGTTATAGTTAAAGACCATAGGATCCCTCTTGTGATCCCTGTATTATGTGCCATAGTTTGAATTGTAAATATCCTCTAATGGCTCTCTATATGTGTGTGTTAAAAAGTTTGTTAAAATGTGAATTAGGATACAAAGAACCACACGCTACACCAGTTTGGGAAATGGTAGGTAATGTGTAGATTAAAGGCTACTTAGTTGAAGATTTCAAGGGCAACTTGGATGCAGTCAGTCAGGAAAATCAGAATTTGACCGAGGCATAATTTTGGATGTATTTTTTTTCTTGTTTGCTCTGTTCTTTTCTTTCTTTGATTATCAGATAGAGCTTGACCTCCAATGCTTCGTTGTATTTTGCCTCCTCTGTTTCTTTCTTTTTGCTTCTCTTATGTGTGTCTTTTGGCATCACATCAAGAGTTCTCCTTAATGTACCATTATCGAGCTTTATAAAATTCTCTTCTTTTATCGATCAAAAAGTAAAATAGAAGTACACGAGCAACTAAATAGACAAGAGAATCGGTAGCCTCAACGGTTAGTTTAGTTAGTTAGTGGGTATGTTTCCCACACAATTGACCAGGTTTTGATTTTGAGATCAAGCCACAAGAAAGTAATGTTTTGTGAATCCTGTTGGGAGTCTGATCAGCCAGAGGTTCTGCCCTTGTGCATATAGGCCCAATCTGTTGGGGAGTATCCAAGGAGTACACCACATCACATGGACCCAATATACATTGAATGACCTATATCTAAGCCTTTTAAGTGGTGAGTTATCCAATTGTATATTAACGTCTAACTCTTTTTCTATATATCTAATGTGGGACTCATTCTTCACACATGTTTCTAACAACCTCCTCATCATGTGTGAACCATACCAATGCCTAGCTCCCCCTCGATTTGATCCACTTGACTCCCCCTTAATTCTTGATCTATCTCTCCAACACCGTGTCTGAACCCGGACTTATTTACCGCACTCACTCCATCAAGAGCCACCATACCTAACGAGAGCCACCTTTGCTTGCCAGCCAGGTGCCGCACGCATCAAGAATTTTTTCCTACTCCATCGAGAGTACCCACTCCATCGAGAGCCACTTTGCTGTCGGCCACCTGCTACACGCACCAGGAATTTTCTTGCTCCATCGAGAGTTACAATGGATTTTTCTTGCTCCTCCGAGAGTCTCCGTGCAAGCCCACAACCACCGTGCTTCCAGGAGAGCCCACCCATAGATTGTCGGCCATCGGCTCTAATACCACTTGTTAAGAGTCTGATCCGCCAGAGGTTCTGCCCTTGTGCACGTAGGCCCTATCCGTTGGGGAGTATCCACGGAGTCCACCACATCACATGGACTCAATATATATTGAATTACCCATATCCACTTGAAAGGCTAAGCCTTGTAAGTGGTGAATCATTCAATTGTATATTAAGGTCCACCTCTTTTTCTATTTATCCGACGTGGGACTCATACTTCACACATGTTCCTAACAAATCCTCTAGTCTATACGTGAATGATCTTCCGTTGACCGGACTAGAGATGAGATGCTCCCTTAGTAGATGTGACTCATATGATACTTAAAGAATTCCGCTTCTTAGTACAATCACATATCTAGCTCCAAATAAAACATTTTCAAGTCATTTTCATGTGGAAAAGTATGCATATCTTATCAAAAAGAAAGTTGAGCCACATCACATGCATCTCATTTAACTAGAAAACATAAACATAGGACATTAGGGAACTAATGCCCTTTTTTTCCCTTTTTCTTTGGAGCTTTGAGTAATCTATTCATAACTATAAGTGACTCATCAAGAATAAGAGTTAATTACTATTAAGAGGAGTACTAGAATGGCCACTTCAGTGTAAATGCAGGGTATGAGACAATGACATTCCTGGGAAAAATAGGGACACGTGTCACAAACCCTTTTGCCCTTTTATAAAAGCTTTCTCCACTAAAATAAAAAAATTGCGACCATATATGTAAAAAATTAATGTCCATTTTGGCACATGACCTATATTCTTTCTGTGTGCGCACTTGTATGTGTTCCTCACTAATGCAGCTTGACTTGTAGGGCCTACCTTTTTCACTTACACACTGAAACAGTGAAACATCATGCAGATGCAAAAGTTGTGTACGGTACAAGTTGTAGTCCACACCTTAGCAGGATTTGGATCCTGTGGGAGCATTCAGGTTGTAGTCTCAAAGCTTTATTTCCATCACATATTTGCAAAGAGTCTATCACAAAGTGTGTGAGATCCATCACAATTCACAAATGTGAGTAGAGAAGACATGGTCACATGGGGCACCACGGTCCTTGCCCTTGAGTGAGGGCACCATTTTATCACATTTCATCCGAAAAAAAACTTCGCACTAAGGGGGTGTTTGGCCGATGCTTTTTCAACTTTTCACATTCTCATTTTTCAATTTTGGGTGTTTGGGAGACAACACCCAAAATCCATTCTCTCAAAACAGTTTCTCCGTTTTTCACATTCTGGGGCAGAAAGCAAAAACAGCCCAGGAGCTACTTTTTGGTTTCTCTTTCTGATTCTCATTTTCCCCTCAATTCTCTTTCTCCATTCTACCCTCTACCCTTCTCAAGAGATCCCCTGTTTTTTTCTCACCACAGAACAAACGGAGAGAGAGAGAGAGAGAGAGAGAGAGAGAGAGGATCCCCTTACCCTTTGGAATTTAAGGTCTGCTGAAGGCTTGATTTATGTGGCCAGTGCGATAGGGAGGCCTCCTTATGCTGATTCATTAGACTGAAACTTGTGAGAGGATCAGATATGCTCGAATCTGTGATGAGTTTGATATGGAGGCACAACTTTCCTCATTTGCATTATTCATTTTGTTTATAAAAAAAAAAAAAAAAAAGAAATCTCTCGTCTAATACAAAAACACTTTGTCATTATCAAGAGGAAAATGTACCACTGTTCATATAGGTATAAGCCCGTGTAGTACATAAAAAGATAAAAATGGTATATGACATAAACAAGGGCAAAATGGTAAAAAGTCGATCCATAACTCATTTTCACCCAAACACTACTACTTTTGCAAAATGCATTCTGCATATTTCTCCCCAACACTTCTCCCAGATTCAAAACTCATTCTGACCATAATCCAAAAAGCCAAAAAATCAAAAGTTAAAAATGAAAAGCTGAAAAGTAGGCTCTCAAACACCCTCTAAGCAAGGTTAGACAACAAAAACAAATTTTGTGCTAAGAAATAATAAATAAATAAAAAACACTAACATATTCATCACTAAGAAAATTGCTTCCATAAATTTTCAAATTAATTAGACCGATTGCTTGAATTGTCTTAGCTGATCAAGTCTAGGAAATTCGCTTCCTTGTGTGATGGATCTTTCGTTGTAACAAGTCTTTACGCAATTCGCAATAACCAAGATGTCAACATTTAGTTAGCAATCTTGCTTCTACGCTGAATAATATCTTTTTTCATAGTTTATTTCAAAGTCATCAATTTCAAATTGCATTGTGAGTCCTACAAAGTGTAATGCATATAGTCTATAGTTGTATTCACTTTTGAATTTTGAACATTACGCTTAAGAGAGTTTGAAATAGTAAGTAATGGAAATTTTTTGCATTAGAGATTAGACATCTCATTTCAACAATATAGGAAAATTTTCTAATACCTTATTCATGGGAGTATACAATAATTTATTTCAAAGAGAAGAACACAAATAAGAAAAAATGAACGATTGACGAAAATGACAATTGTTTTGCGGATACGGGTTTCACGTATCCGCACTGGCCCAACACTAATGGGTACGGATGGAGTATTGAATATGACCATGAACCTTTTACTCATAGACTTACGTGAAACCCGTGCAAATATGTTGTGAACGATTGACGAAAATGACAATTGTTTTGCCACTTGTGTGTGGGGACGTGTGTACTCGAGACTTCATAGTCCCACATCCACATGGGTGTGGGGACGTGGGCTCGTATTGGTCCCCAAAACTGAGAAAAGGTCCAAAAGAACGAGATGCTTTTGTCTCATCCCGACGGATTATTCAATACCCCTCACTCACCGTTATCTTGTGCTCCAGACTCTTGCACCATCGCACATTACCTAAGTATTCATACACTTAATCTTGAGCCTTATAATAACGACAAAACGAGGGGTACAAACCAAAACACCCAGAAAATGATCAATCGCTCTCTGGGACCCTCTTGTGGGTCTCATACGCACGATCCGAGCCGTTAATTCATTTCAAAATGAAATTTCGAGGGACCCCACGAGAAATTAGCTCAATTGGACGTCTGTGGATGCTTGATCCAAACTCCTTCCGTTTTATGTAAAAAAAATTTGCATGAAATGGGAGGAGTTTGGATCAAGCATCCCCAGACGTCCGATTGAGCTGATTTCTCGCAATGACCTACCGAATTTTATTTTGAGATGAATGAACGGCTTAGATCGTGCGTGTGAGACCCAAAAGTGGGTCCCAGAGAGCGCTCATTACATTTTCTGGGTGTTTTGGTCTGTACACGTAGCAAGGTCCTTATATTAATGTGTGGTGGTAGAGAGGCTTAAGTCACCAATTGATCGTTCATCGGGAAAATTGAATAATTTTTCCTTATCACACATTACCTTGGTATTCACACACTTA
Source organism: Vaccinium vitis-idaea (assembly GCA_963854785.1). NCBI lineage: Eukaryota > Viridiplantae > Streptophyta > Magnoliopsida > Ericales > Ericaceae > Vaccinium > Vaccinium vitis-idaea. The sequence goes on along the minus strand of OY978226.1, from coordinate 6,708,636 downwards.
TTAATCTTGATTCTTGAACATTACAGTAATGTGTGGTGGTAGAGAGACCAAAGTCACCATTTGATCGTGTATCGGGAACATTGAATTATTTTTCCTCATCCCCGATCCAAAAGTGACCCCTACACCTTCGTTATCTTCATATTGCCTCAACACTTGACATGTGTCCTTGCTAGTGAAAAGCACGTGATTGAATGATTCAAATGTAAGTTCAAAAAAAAAAAGAAAAAAAATCTAATTAAAATTTCGATGGAGGGGTGCAACTCTGGTCTTCCCGTCCTCTCGCTGTCTGGGGAACATTGAACATTAAAGTGACCCCCTACACCTTTGTCATCTTCAAATTGCCTCAACAAAACTGTCCTTGCTGAGGGAAAAGCATGTGATGAATGATTCGGGTGTTCCACAAATTGACGGCAATATGTGAGACTCCAAACACCCAAGTGACACAAAACACATAATTTAAGGACCATCAATATTATTTGGGAAATGATTTTCACACTCCCCATTTTACAATCTACACTCCTTTTTTTTTGTCTTTATCCACATAAATTTACAATAGTAACCTTGCATGTGTGAAAAATGTGTATTGAAAAAGGGCAATATTGTAAATTCATGTGGATAAAGACAAAAAAGGGAGTGTGAATTGTAAAATGGGGGGTGTGAAAATCATTTCCCTATTATTTACCCAAAAAAGAATCTGGAGAATAGAGGGTCGAAAGTAGAAAGGGAGACAGTGATCCAAGGCACTCTACTATTTATTTTATAAACAAATAATATAATTGCATGTTTGAAAATATTATTTTTTGGACCAATAAAATTATAAAATAGTTAAACTATAAATATATTTATAAATTGTAGGCTAGGCCAATTGTCGAACATATTCGGGGAACTTTTCACGACAACACCACCATAACACCCCCCACCACATAGGTTGTCGCCGGCTTTGGGAAAAAAGCAGTAAATTGGTTTATTTGTTTTTTTTTTAATTCAAAAAAATTTACATTTATTTGTTTTGCGTCAAGTTTTTGTGTATTATTGATTTTTCTCGACGAGGGGAATCCAAAAAGTATAAATTATGGTCAAAACTTTTTTTTTTAATAAAGCCAAAATTAACTAGTTTATTGGATTAATTTTGACTTTATTTTAAAAAAATGGACTTGACCATAATTTTATACTTTTTAGGTTCCTCTCGTCGAGACAAATCAATAATCTACGAAAACTTGACACAAAACTAACAAATGTAATTTTTTTTGAATAAAGACAACTAATAAATCAAAAAACCGGTTTAAACTTTTTTGCCAAAGGAATCTTCGTCCCAATTTAATTATTTGCTTATACGGCACGAAGCACGATTGATAAGAAGCTAATTGACACCTCTATCCTCACATAATCGACTATTTTTAACACTTTTGAGAAATCCCCCTTAAACCACTTGACTTATTTTATCATCTTTATTTGATATTTTTCCTTTTGTTTATTTTGCGTCAAGTTTTTGTGTATTATTGGTTCATCTCAATGATAGAAATCGGAAAACTAAAACATTATGAACGAAACTCTCAATTTTTTTAATAAAGATGAAAATAAACCAAAAAAATCTTTCTTTTTGGATGAAAACAAGCCCAAAAAATCATTTTCTTTGAATTATCTTTGTCTTTATTCAAAAAAAATTAGGCATAGATCAGAATTATTTAATTTTTATGAATGCTCTCGTTGAGACGAACTCACAAGACACAAAAAGATAATGCAAAACTAACTTGGCACCAAAAAGAAAAATCAAACGAAGACAACAAAATAAGTGGAAAAAGATGGAAGATTTGGTTTGACTTTTTTAGATAAACTGTAATCTCTTGGCTTTTAACTGCACTTACTTACAACACAACACATCACGTGCGCTACTGTTAAAAACCGACATGGGATAGCTCGTACTCTCGTGTGAAACGCGTGGGGCGCGTGCGGTGAAAAGTTTACACGTCAACGTGGCGAAAGTGCGGGATCAGGTTGGGCTAGGTGTAGCCCCACAGGCAAGAGGCATGCATCTTCCAAGGGTGCCTGCCGTCCCCGGCGATACCAGTCCGTTTTGGTCTGGTTTTGATGATCGAAAACGTTCACTTTGAAAAGTTCGTCAAAATAAGACCAAGTCAGACAATTCCAATCATCGAAATGAGACCGGAGCAGACCGAAATCGCCGGGGAGAGCAGGTATTGTCACTATCTCTGTGGGGACAACATGCCCCTCATTCCGCATTTTCCACATTCTGAATTGAGATACCTTATAGAGGCCTAGCGCTAGGGTTGTCAACTGAGTTGAGTCGCGCCAAGCTTAATCAGTGTATTAGGTTTCTATGGGCTGGTTTGGATTAAAAGTGGTTTATGGTTTTTTGGTTTTTTGGTTTCGTCTTTATTCAATTTTTTTTTGCATTTGTTAGTTTCACGTCAAGATTTTGTGGTTTCTGGATTCCTCTCGGCGAGACGAATCTAACAAGTATAAAATTATGGTCAAAACTCAATTTTTTTTTAATAAAGCCAAAATAGGTGGATTATTCGCCAATAATCCACCTATTTTGGCTTTATTCAAAAAAATTTGAGTTTTGACCATAATTTTATACTCGTTAGATTCGTCTCGCCAAGAGGAATCCAGAAACCACAAAATCTTGACGCGAAACTAACAAATGCAAATTTTTTTTGAATAAAGACGAAACGAAAAAACCAAAAAACCATAAACCACTTTTAATCCAAACCAGCCCATAGCCAAGTTCTTTCACAAATTTGACATCGAGCCGAGTTTAGTTGCCTAGTTGGCGTATATTTTAGTTGAACTCAGACTAGTTAACGAGTTCAAAAAGTTACACATTTAAACTTGTATAATCACAAAACAAAACAAAAAATAACATTTTTTTTTTCAATATTTGAGAGGCAAACATTGTGATATCATTTCATTTTTTTCTAAAGATGTACGCATTGCTTCATAATTGTGTACTTAGTTGTGCAATATAATACGAACAAACTACACCTTGTACAATACTTACAACATATTTATAACTCGATACGAGGTTGAGTTAATGTATTGCAATTATCTTAGGCCTCGTATGATTCACATATTAATTGTCTGGGATAGGACTGACTGTACCACTTCCAGAGTTATTTCATGTTTGGTTCCTGAATATTCTCGGGATTATTAATCCAGGGATTATTTTTATTCCTATAGGGTACTATATAATCCCAGGGGGAGGGGGGACTGGATAGAATTAACAAAGATGCGATTGTTTTCGAAAATATTCGGATGATATTGGAATTGTTCTCAAAAAGTTTTTTCAAATTTTTTTTTTTTGAAAAAATGTTTTATTTTCTTTTTCAAAATCTTTATATAAAAAAATTACAAAAAATAATCTAAAAAATAATATTTTTGTCAAAAAAAACTTTATAAAAAATGTTTTCAAAAAAAAATATCTCAAATTTTTTTTGGAAATAATTATGTATCTAAATTTTTTTTGTTATTTTAAAATTATTTTCAAAAAAAAATTCAAAAAAAAATATTTAAAAAATCATTTAGGAAATAATGTTTAAAAAAATATTTTTAAATAATATTTTTTCAGAAACTTCAATTTTTTTTTTCAAGAATTGTTTTCCAAAATGTTTTTTTTTTTTTATAAAAAAAAGTGATTGTGATTGGTTTGAAAAAGTATTTTCAAAATTGTTTTTTCAAAGTAAATGTTTTTCAAAACTAGTATTTGTTTTTCCAAACCTGTTTTCAACAAATATTTTTTAAATGTGGTTCTTTTAAAAAAGTATTTTTCTAATTTTTTTATCCCATAAATAATCCCATGCGAATCAAACATGGGATTGGGTAGATTTAGTGATGAAATTAATACCAGGACACATAGTCCAAAACTACCAATCCCAAGATTATTAATCACATCTATTTTAATTCATGAATCAAACGAGGCCTTATAGTACAATAGATGAGCTTGGCCATTCTTCTACTTAAACTCCGCTCGTTAAACTCAGCTTGTTGGTAATTGAGCATGAATATTGTACTCAAATTAGTTCTTCTACAATCTACTAAGTACAATAGAAATAGGCTTTTTCTAGAACAGCCCAATAGGTGGACTATAGTGTCCATTACGCGCGCATGAAAGAGAGTCTTTCACTCCCTCTATTTAATGTCTGACACGTTCTAAAAAATGCTGTACTTGGTCAAGCCTAAATGACCACATTGGCCTTGTGAAATTTTCCCAGCTATTCTGGCGTGGTAACTAGTTCCCCACTTCCCCCTATTCTGACTATTTCCCTCCGGACAACGTTTATCCGCCAATAAAAATACAACAATGTTAAAACTACTTGGCTTAAAGACCATAATCCAGATTATTGGATTATTCGTTTTGTCCTTATTCAATTTTTTTTTTGCATTTATTAGTTTTGCGTCAAGATTTTGTGATTTCTGGATTCCTCTTGACAAGACGAATCTAACAAGTACAAAATTATGGTCAAAAGTCAAATTTTTTTTAATAAAGCCAAAATACTTGGATTATTGGCCAATAATCCAAGTATTTCGGCTTTATTCAAAAAAAAATTTGGTTTGACCATAAATTTATACTTGTTAGATTCGTCTCGCCGAGAGGAATCCAGAAACCACAAAATCTTGACGCGAAAGTAACAAATGCAGAAAAAAAATTGAATAAAGACAAAACCAAAAAACCATAATCTACTTTTTAGCCAAAGCACCCCTATGAATATATACCTAACTTGCACCCACATGCACACCAAGGTGATGTGGGGAACTAAAATGATGGGTTTCTCCTCGTCTGCCACAAGGAGAAGCCTACATTACTTTGGTGTGCATGTGGGGTGCAAGTTAAGTGTACCCATATTATTTTTAATAAAAATATTCACAATGGGCTCCCAAAATAGCTTTTATAGTGTACACATAAGTACTCCTATATAGTTGGAGTTCATTTTTCACTCCTACAGCTTTCTAATTTTAGAGAGGATATGTGCACTAAATGGACTAGCAAGAGTCTTGCTAAAAATCTTTTTATCTTTTGAAAATTCCATGTTAAAAAAGATTTAAAGATTTTGTGTCCCACTTGGAACTAGCTGCCTACAATGCTACCTTAATTTAGCTAATACGTTAGAAGCCACTCTTGGAAACTTGTATTGGGAGCCCATTGAAGACCACAATTGAGCAAATGATATGGTAAATTTTAGGAGGTCTAGGAACCATTTTGAGGTCCCACTGTTTATGATTTTGAAAAATTTATTTAATAAAACTAATTGGGATTTAGCAAACAAGATCCATATTGGTTATAAAAAAATTATTATAAATTAGAAGATATATACCGTTTTTTAAGAGGTCCGAAATAGTGAAAAGGGACCAACAAATTTGAGACAAATAGAGTATTTAGCAATGTTTTTTAAATCTTAGGAGTATATAATTTCGCTAGCATATGTAATTTATCGATTTTTGAAGAAAAATTAGTTAAACCTTCATTACTATCAGTGTGACATCCAATTAGTGTTAACATTAATTATACATCTTCAAAATACTAATTATACATCCAATTAGTGTTAACAATAATTTTACTAGCGAAAATGATATGCGTATTAACTTCAAAATGGAAAAATAATAATGCTATTTGAGGATGTTTACCTATTAACTTTTTAAAATACACATTTATTAGAGCTAGCCTAAAATGAAAATCTCTACTTTTATTTGGGGACGGAGTGAGTATTATTTTGAGTTTTATTTTGTTTATTATGTGTTTTAAGTTAGATTTATGTTAATGTTTTTAGATTAACTATTTTTCTTGGCAAAAGCAGTCTAAAAAATACTAGTTAGATTTACATTAATGTTTTTAGATTAACTATTTTTCTGGGCAAAACTGCAAAAGCAGTTTGAAAAATATTACAAATAAAGAATTATGGAAAAGCCAAAAAAAAAGAAGAAGAAGTGAAGACAGTTAAAAAATGAGAGTATAAAAGTGAAGCAGTAAAATTTTTACTGTAGTAAAATTATAGGAGCATGAAGGTGAAGGGTATAGTTGTCATTTCAAAGGTACGAAACATGAATGATTGCTTTAAATGATGAAGTGGGGCAGACAGGATTGAAGCCTGTCAGTTTTGCTTTGGACAACGAAAAGTTGCAATTTTTAGGATCCGCCCAATGGGCGTATAATAGACGGACCCATAGAAATAAACCGGCTCGATCAAGTCGTAATCGAGCCAAGCATCAAGTTGTTTTGCGAATAACTCAATGCATTATCCTCTTCCCCAACCATTACATATAGGATGGCAGTGGTGTCCCCTCTCCAACCCCATCCCTACATATCCAAACAAATTCCAATTTTGTGGACTCCATCCTCACCCACAAGACCAATTCAAATCTTTGATTTTCAATGTCGAGAATTATATTTCTGAAAAAAATTAAGTTGATCAGATACTGAAAAACACGTGAACAAATTGTATATTTTCCTAAGAAAGGGATGATTGATGTATAAATCGTTGTTATCTGAGTTGTAGGACAAAATACAATTTGTTTATATGTCTCCACGCATTTATGCCGATATTCACCCAATTTAATTTTCTACATTGATAATTTGTCCTATAAGACAATTGTAAAACCTAGACCTGAAATCCGAGGCATATGCAACTTGATAAAATGTTTTAAAAAAATGTGAAGACACTGTTTAGATTTGCGTGTTTGAATTTATATAAAGTCCTTTTAGTGCTCCTCTGTTCCTAAGTAAATGTTCATGTTCTAATATTTGGACCTCTTAAAAAAAAACTTACTTTAATTTCAAATATTTTATAGGTACTATGGATCTTATTTGTGAGTCACTTAGTTTTATCTTACAAAAATTTTAAAATCATAAAAAGTCTTTTGAATTACAAAATATAAGCATTTTGTATTAAAAGTGTGAATACTGCAATATGGACATTTATCCGGAGATAGAGGGTGTGTTTTTATTTTCGGAATTATAATTGGAAAATTTTAACGGTGTAAGCATGAGGTGTGCTTACGCCGTTAAAATACTACTACTAATAGTATAGCTTAGCCACCTCATACTAATAGCTTAGACACCTCATGCTTTGAAGATACCTAGGGAACTTAGGTGTCAACCCTATGTTGATTTAAGAAGCCTATAATTAGGATGACTGTCTTTACGTAAATTAAAAAATACTACTACTAATTAAGATGACTATCTTTACTTGTTAGTAAAAGCAAGAAAAAAATGTTGGATTAGTGGCAACAATAAAAGTAATAAATTTTCATGTTAAAAGATTAGAAAAAAATTAAAAAAAGAAAACGTCAGACAAAGGTTGACGCTGTAAAGTTCAGCTTAACAAATGGGCTTATTAATCTTTTTGGTCCTCAAAGTAGATCGCGTCTCAATTTCGTCCCTAATGTTAAAATTGCTGACATTTTAGCCCCAAAGTATTGATTTTGTACTAATCAAGTCCTAAGACTAACTCCGTTAGCCTTATTTGTTAAATGAGGGGTTGAAATGAGGAGGATACCCCTCATTTTAATAGATGAGGCTAATGGAGTTACTCTTGAGGACTTGATTGGTATAAAATCAAAACGTAGGGAACTAAATGTCAGGAATTTATACATTGGAGACGCAATTGAGACGTAGTCAATACTTTGGAGTCCAAAAAAGTTAATAAGCCTTAACAAATGCACTTGGTCAGACAGAAGTGATGGCCTACTGAATGCATCTAAACAATTCTCTCATATTAGAGAGTTTGAAGGCAAAAAAAATTGAATAAAGACAAATCAAAAAATACCTAAGTCAGTTGGTACGCAGTGGAACAACCCCTTATATTATGAACTGTTTCCTCAAGTATAGAAATGGAGTTGTTACTGTCTTGGGATATGTCTGTTGTTCTTTAATAGTAAGTATTATTGGAAAAACACTCTTTTAAGAAAAAACTAGTTTTGTAATAATGAAAGGATCTGAAGTTGTTTAGCTTCGTTTTTTACAAATGATTATCTTCAAATTACATTTTAAGAAAGAGGCCTGGGTGAGCGTTAGTGCTCATCAGACGGTCATTATGACTCGACCAACCCTAGGTTGGAGGTCGTGACAACTGCGACTATAGCGGTTTGAGCTATCGATGTGAATTCAAGATAGGCCTAAAAACTAAAAAATAAAGGAATATATAGAGAGGAGATATGGGAGCAGAGGGAGCTAGTACCAAGCTGCACGGGCTTCGGGCATTGCACAACTCCAAATATTTTCACTAAATGGAGTCGTTTTCATATTAACTGGGAATACTTCTACAGGATGAGGCCTTGAATGAAAAAATAAATTTATACACAGCCACACAAGTGTGAAAAAATCCCCCAAAAATTCAAGTTATCAACCGTTTTTTGTCTTGGGTATGAAATTGAACGACGTGTAGGGTTATACACAATCTCGTCTCATTTTGAAAACTATTAAGTAGCAAACATATATTACGAACTACTCCATTTTTTGTTACTAATGCAGATACGCATGCAATTCGGGACCCTGCTGAGTACGAATTCTGCATGTCACTGTATGGGAGGGAGTCTCCGTGACGCTTGCAATTAGTGTATGGTTAGCTTAGCAAAAATGTGTTGTAACGCACTTGGCTCTTACAAAATTCAGGACAACATCCTTTACTTTTGTTAGGAAAAAAAAAAGGTTATTGTTAATGTAGAACTATTTTTGTTAATCATAAAACTTGTAATATTTCTACTAGAATTAACAAAAATAATTTAGGCATTAATGTTTAAAAAAAAAAAATTAGCAATGAGTGCGTTGATAGCAAAATATTACTATTCGCTATCATATTCAAAAGCAAATTATTATACTTAACTAATCAAACAACAAAGGAATAATCATAACACCCAACTCAAAGCTAAAATAATTAATTACTAGAAATTATTAAAAAAAAAAAAAAAGAGAAGAATAATACAACACAACATAAATCATAAATCATGTGAAGAAAACTAACCCAACAGTGAGAAAGGATAAGGCGGTGAAGTATCCTCCACCCCACCCCCCATCCCTCCAAAATAACCCATATCCCCACCGCTCACCGCCGGCAACGCCGCCGCATAACCACCCACCATGGCAGTGCCGGAGACAGACGGTAACTGACTAGAAATAGCCCCGTAGTTATTACTAAAACTATAATTCTCTCTGGAAAAAGACGAAATTACCCCAAACCCCGTCCCTTGATCATCTCCCTCCTCGCCGCTGCTCATAACCGACGGCGGAGATTCCGACGACGACGACGACGATATCATCATCATCATCGTGCGTCGCTTCTTCTCCCCTTTCAATCTGGCGGGCCCGCCCTTTTCCATCATGATACGTGGCCAGATCTCAGGGTCTTCGACGACTTTGCAGAGGAAGTCCATCATCTGCTGCGGTCGTTTCTCCGTGGCCTCCAGCCGTTTGTTCATCCCTTCGAGTTCTTGCTCAAGACTGCCCTGTTCTTGCTTCAATTTCGCTATTTCCATTAGGATTTCCTTGTCGTCTTCTTGATCTTCTTCGTAATTGTGACGCAGTAGATAGGGATTGATGCTCTTATTGCTGTGCTTTCTTCTCACTATGTTCTTCAGCAAATGCTTTTGGCCCCGGAGAAACCACTCGTTTGCGAATTCCCAGTTGTCTGGATCTACCTTTCTGAAACCCTGTTGAAAATCAAACCGTTAAATCTCCCTTCCACAAACTGACTTGCACTGAATTAGTCTGAATTAGTGGGTGAAATTGGTTGATGTATTACGATAGACTGATAGAGTGATCTATCTCGTAAAACATAATAAATGAATTTTGAATTTAATTCAGTTTTGTGAAACAACCTCTAGTAAATAGTAAATGTATGAAACCTTGTTGCAAAATCAAAATGTTAGTCCCCATACCACAATCTAACTTACACTGAATAAGTCTGTGAAACTGGTTTACTGGGAAATTTGGATGATAAAGTGGCCTATCTCGTAAAACATAATAAGTCAATTTTGAATTTAGTTAAGTTTTGTGAAACAATCCCTTAATTATATCCGTATCCTGATTTTTATAAGATAAGGGTGTCCAAAATTTGGTCCAAACTATCCCCGCTGCAAATCTGTGTAGTCTTTAACCGACTTACATAGAAGGAAAAATAATTAAGAAAGAAAGTACAAAAAAAATATAGAGCAAAAAATACTGTGCTCAAATCTTGAATTTGCTATATTTTCTTTACTTTTGCTATAATTTGCTAGTAGAAGAGAAAATATATGAATTTTCCCATTATTTTGTCTTTCATTTCTACAAGTTTCAAACAAATAAGAACATCCTTATCTGGAGCACCAAATTTAACTTCAAAAACACCTTTTACAATTTAACAAGCCACTTTTACAAAAGTTTGGAGAATCAAGCTCTCTATTCTAACTTTACTGCATTAAATTATTCTTTCTTTCTACTCCTACTTCCCAAAAGTAATATTAAAAAAATGAACAGTGCATGAATAATGCCCTGATGAGTGAACAGTGCCACATCAAATTTGGTGCGGTACTGTAGCAAAGTTAGAAGTTTAACCAATTTGATCAACTATTTGGTGAGCTTGATTTTGGTTATTTTGGGGGTTTGGCTCTCTACTTTAACTTGTCTCGATAAGAAAGAGCGAATTTTGTCAAGTGGATGAAAAACCTTATCTAGAGTCAACGATTGGCACAGTGGCAGAGGCTCTGTGCTGTGAAAGCTTTTGGTTTGGGGGGCAAACGGATTTTGTCCCGATTAAGTGTCTACTGCTAGTGGATTTGGTAGTGGATTTTGAGATTGGTTTATGAAATTAATCAGTCTATCGAATACCGAATTATAAAAAATAAAATAAAAACCCCTACCTAAAGTTGAATGTTAAATTCTTATAATTCAACAATCGAGAAAATAAAATCTTCATAGTAATGTTCTCTTCGTTCGAAAACAAAACAATCAAATAAAACGTGAAAAAAAATTAGAATTCGAGAGGGACTGTTTTCCCAAAAATCTAATAGTGGTAAATCAAAGACTTTACCAAAAAAATAAAGAAAATAAAGAAAATAACCATGAAAATGATCTGAAATTATCTAAGAAAACACAAATATAATAACTGGGTGGGGTCAATTGGCAGCGTCCAAAATGGGTAAAATTAAGTACAGAAAATTATTGGGCGAGTTCTAAGTAGTTCTACCCAATTTGGTTGAACCATAATCACCTGTTTCTTGTCCCCCCGTTTCCCAAAAAACAAAAATTCGTAGTTTATATAACTATTCAGTTGAATATTTTTTCAGATTTCTCTTATCGAAACAAGTTAATAAACACCACAAAAAAATCAACATAACATTAACAAATACGAAAAAAATCTGAATAAAGACAAAAAAAAAAAAAAAACCAGTTTAATTTCTTGTAACCAAATCAATCGTCAGTTGAATATAGGCCGACAATTGAGATCACTACGGGGATTCTAAATCCTCGAAGTATACTCACGTAAGTGTTGAGTTGGCGCACAAAGCTCGAGAAATTGTTGTGCTTGAAGTACGCCGATAGCAACCTCTGCGAGAAATCGAGCGGGTCGATAACGATGAAGCTGTTGTTGGCTTTTCCCCAAGCGATGATATGGTCCGTCGACGGATCACTGACCATCTGATAAGTCTTCATCACGAACGGCGCGATTATATTGTTGCTAGTAGATTCCATCACCCAAAACCAACAACCCCCCTCTCTATATCTATAATTCTATATCTATATCACCGCCGTCTCTTCTCTGTTGTGTTAAAGGCGAGCAAAAAGAAAAACTGAAGAGGGAGAGAGAGAGAGAGAGAGAGAGAGAAATTTGTAGAGAGAGAGAGAGAGAGATTGAATTTGTGGGTTTATTTGTTTTGGTTGTGTAGAGAGAGATTTTTTACATTTTCATTTGGTTCAATCAAATGGGGATGAGAGAGAGTATATAAGGAGGAGGGGGGATGGGTGGTGATACGTTGCGGCCATTGGTACGCTTGAGATATTTTTAATGGTGACAAGGGGGTTGGGGCCCCACTTTCTTCTCGCTTTTATCATCTTTTTCATGGTCCCCACACCCCAAGGCTGAGATATTTTCCCCCATGGTCCGTCTCAATCCCACGCTTGGGCAAAGAGCGTGGAGTCAACATGTGATCACTAGAGTGGCAGTGGCACTCCTTTGCCAATTTTAATGTAGTACTCTTTTTTTACTAAGAAATCAACAAATATGGGGTAGTAAAGTACTCTCTTTTTTGTGGTACTAAACAATTTTGAATTGTACTTTTATTTCGTTAATAAAAAAAAAAAAAATTGTACTTTTATTTTTGAACCACATTTAATGTACTTTATTTCATCAAACATCATGAATAAAAAACAACCCACTAAACGCACTATTGTTGTATGCCCCAAGAGCGTTCTCAAAAGTGAAGCTCCTCTCTCGTCCCGAACATGGAAAGCAGGGGCCCTGTAAAAACAACCCACTAAACGCACTATCGTTCTACGCCCCAAGAGCGTTCTCAAAAGTGAAGCTCCTCTCTCGTCCCGAAAATGGAAAGCAGAGGCCCTGTAGTGAGTCGTTTTGAGAAAGGAGCTTCACTTTTGATGTTCTCAAAAGCGATTGACGGTTCGGATAAACGAGCTTTAAATTCTATGTAAAATCTTTATTTAAAGTGTAAGATGATGCGGACCATCGATGGCCGATTAGACGGCTGAGCCAAGCTCAGCTCCTCACTACAGACTCCCCCCTTCCACCGAAAATGGACTCAACCGTGCTGCTATAGCTCATTTATGGATTAATTTTCTTCAACTTTTTGTCTAGATTTTTATACTTTTCTGATTCCTCTCTCTAGGACAAACAATATAATGAAAAATTTGACCCAAATTTGGAAAATTAAGAAAAAAAACAACCAAAAAGACCATGTCCAAAAGTACTTAAAAAGTTAGGTTTTGGTCATTAACTATCACAGATCGAAATGGAAATTTGATTCTAATCTTGAGCAAATTTTTGGTACGAAAAGTATAGAAAATAAAACTTCTTTTGATAACGTTTTCGGATGTCTAAGCAGAGTCACGTGCACCTCGATTATTATTTAAAAAACAAAAAATGGGAACCCAGTGTGCGCTCCTTGGGGTGCACATCTGGACCGTCCAAATGTGTTTTGGATGATCCAGATTTAAATAAAACTCTTCCATGTAACAATTTTATTTAAATCCAGACCGTCGATTGCAGAAATTAACGGCTCGAATGCGCATACCATAGCTACACATTAGGACCGTATACCAGCATCTCCGAGTTCTTAAAAAACCCGTCTCACGGTCCACTAGCGAGAGGATAGAAACATTCCCCACTCGCATTTGGAAGAGAGTGAGTGAATGACATAGAGGTCCTTGTTATGTTTTTTTTTTTGATCAGTAGGTCTTTGTTATGTTTGAAACTAGGAAAAGTAAAACAATAATATAGGGGTTAGTAAAATACTACGGGAGAGGAATCCGATTTGCTTTCGTTGAGTTATTGTATGGGGCCAAAGCCTTCTTCTTCTCCTAAATCCATTGGCTACTCTTTCTCGTGCGTTGGCGCATAAAGCGACCCCCTTTTGGTACGTGGCTCTTTCTTTTGGACGACTTGTTACACTATTACTCGGGTGTTTAATTAAAAAATAATGCCTTTTAATTAAAATAATAAAAATAGTAATGGCTTTTGAGGAGTGATAGGGGTGTGGGGGACACATTTTGTATTTTACACCCAAACCTATGCTCCTCTTCATTCAAACTTGTCCTTTTACTTGTATTTCCACTTCACCCACTCCTTTGTACTATATATAGCATGGTGTATTACTATATATAGTAGTGATTCGTGCATAGTTATATATAATAATGTGTTAATTGGAAATTGGTCAAATGAAGAACAAATTAATGGTGGATGCAATGGAGGACAATCATTAGCTGATATATTTTCGTTTTAAATTCGGATATTATAATAATGTGTTATATATACGTATTTGTTGTTGATAGGTTGGTGTGCAAGAGGAATCCACCTGTCGACTCTTATATAATTCTTACCATTTCACCACTATTTTTTTTATAGGTTATGTGACATTTCAAGCAGGAGTGGATCACACACGTGTAGTGATGTAGATATACTGTTAATATCACTCCAATATAAATATTCAAGGATCAAACGAAAAAATTCAAAAGATCTCGATTTGTAAAAGGTGAGATTATGAAAGTTTCCGAGTAAAAAGGAAATGCAAACGGTGTAGTGCAGTTGAGATTAATCTTTTGCAGATATATTTAACTTTTAAATCAATTTTGATATATATGCAGTCAGCAGTATGATGTGCATATATATATATAGGTTCCGCTTCTTATCCGGACTTTTGATCCAAAATTTTTTTTGATGATCCGACCGTCCAAAAATATATAAATACAGTTTTTGCGAAAATTGTTTGGATCAAGCCTTTCCCTGTATTTTTTTTTTTGAAGATTTTCCGCGTGGACCCTTGAAAACACCTTCTGAACACATTGGACGGATCGGATTTTCCAAAAAAAATTTGAAACTAAAAAAAACCATTTTTTTCTTATTTCCGAGAGGTGTGGATAAGAAGATTTCCGTATATATATATATATATTCATCTTTTGCAGATATATTTAACTTTTAAATCAATTTTTATAGTCAGCAGTATGATGTTCATATATCTATTCTCTCTAAATAAATTAGATTAATTAATACTTGCCCAATGAGCTAAGTAATAGATCGCCCTCATATCCTCGTTGAATATGATATTTTGGGTAAGAGACACTCGTCCCAATAGTGTGGCTCGAGACTGAACCAAGAGAATTGGTCTCTTCACACAAAAAAGTAAAACTAATTAAAGACTAAAACTCTCTCTCCAAAATATATATATATATGCTTGTGAAATCAGACTCATATTTTTCTCCTTTTTTTTCCTTTAATTTTAACTTGCAATAAAAGAGGTTCGTGTGCCCAAATTAGAAAGGTGAGAACTAAATTATTACAGTAGTTGTTTATCTGTGAAAAGTATCGATATGGCCCACATAATTAGCAAAATTAAAACAAGAACAACATAATTATTAATATAAAATAGATGTAACAGGTCACAAGAAAAGAATGCATGTGCTTCGTTCCTTTATCTATTCACACAAAAACTATCATATTCTACTTAATTGGTTTTTTCGTTTAAATTTG
Organism: Vaccinium vitis-idaea; assembly: GCA_963854785.1. Lineage (NCBI taxonomy): Eukaryota > Viridiplantae > Streptophyta > Magnoliopsida > Ericales > Ericaceae > Vaccinium > Vaccinium vitis-idaea. Next base: position 6,693,448 of record OY978226.1, on the reverse strand, counting down.
GGAGTATCTATTTTGTGCTATTATAAAAACTATCAGGTGTAATAGGGGGGTTGTTAAATTCCAGAGTTTACTTAATTAACGTTCAAATTTGAATGTAACGCATATAAAATGCATGTATAAGAATGCGTATTATAAATAATCAGATATGTGTCACTTATAATGCACATTAGGGGCTGAACCTAAAATTTTATTTAGCAGGGTCACAAACTAGAACCATATGCGATAATTATTTTCTATTGCTAACTAAATCAAGAGGTTAAAAGGAAATGAGACCCTTCCCATCGATTGACAAGAAGCCAATCGAGAAAAGCCAAGACTGAAGCCCAACACCCCAATGGGTTTGAAAAACCCAGATAATACATTATAACCCATAATGAAATTGGGCCAAGCCCAATAAGAAGAAAACGTAAGCAGCGAACCACACCAACCAGCGCTGCCACCACATGTCTGCCTGATCGTCACCACCATTCATCCGCCGCCGACCATCATCATCCCTAGTGCCATGCAAAAACAAAACTACCCCATGCTACAAGCCACCATTGCGCCATCAAACTACCCCATGCATAGTCGTAAGCACTCAAGAGTGAACTTGTGGGAGGCCAGACGATCCTCGCAACCACACTCCATTAGAACCCGACAAACAAAGAGGAGGACCAGAGGGGAGGCTAGCGCACAGAGTTATGGGTTCGTCTTGATGAGAGGAATCGAAATTAGGTAAAATTATGTCTTTTATCCAAATCTTTTGAAAAATATCCAAGAAAAGACAGCTTAACCCAAACAAACAAAACTAACAAAAAAACTTGAAACAAAACTAACAAAAAAAAAGAAAGAATAAAGACAAAATTAACAACAAATCCTTAAGAGTTAAGTCAGTTCTCTGGTTCGGACTCTAAGATTGATGTTTGATACTCCAAGTTTGGACAGTTTGAAGACTTTTTCTAAGGTCAAAATACCACAATTTGATTGCACAATTTAACATATCCATTTAAGTAATCAAAATTAGTAGAGTTGGTTAAAGCTCATCCTTCATGTACATGGAGACGTACAATTATTAACCTAGAATAATATCCCACGGAATTGTCCAGTGAGTACCAATATTTTATTTTCTTTTTCATCCGCTTATTTCAAAGAGGAAAAATAATTAAAGTTTACCAAACAACAAATTAACCAATGGCGAAAGTTGGTGAGGAATTTGGTCAAGAAACAGTTCTCTGTCTGTCCAATAAATCAACATTAACACGTAGGGCAATTAGTAAATTTCTGCAATCCAGATGATAACAAGCCAAAATATACCTGGCCTACCTAAAACGTCAAAATCAATATTAGATGATCTTGCTCTGAAACTCAACATTTTTCTATTGCATATATCTCAAGATATATACAATGTTATTCCCAGAATGCGGTAAAAAATTTGCGTTCGTTTGTCGTGAATGTTGCATCATGTTTTTAACTTAAGCGTCCTTTGCAATGGGTTCGTTTCGATTGCTCGGACTAATTTATATTAATGGATCTGCAACCCAAACAACTTGTCTCATTAGACGCTCGTAGAGTGAGAGAGTTGTCCACATAAAAATAAGTATCTTGTATATAATGATAAATATAGGTTTATCAAATTAGATTTAAAAAGCAGATATACAAATAGATGTTGCAAAAGAGCAATTGAGAAAAAAATAATAATATATACTAGCATATACTTTTGCCTATGAGAGTACAAGAAGAGTGATCTTCCAATGTTCAGTTTTTTTTTTTTTTTTTAAATTTAATTTTAGAATTTTACCCTCTTGAATTCTAGTAATTTTGCTTTTCCAAGTTGAGTTGTTTTGTTATATCATTTTGCTCGTGAAAATGCATAAAAAATACAAGAATAATATTGATCGATCTTTAAGTGATTGTTCAAATTTTTTTTTTTTGTTGCAGCGATGCATAATTTTGAAATTTCATCTTTCTGAACACTAAGTAATTTTGTTTCTTGGAGTCGACTTATCTTTTTATCACCATGCTCACAAAAGCATTAAAGGCGCAAATTTTCTAAGATTCGCATCGGCCCGGTCTAATAATTCAGGGTTGGCCCTACAAGATTAAGGTTAATCCGGCCAATCAAACAGCCCGGTCCTCTAAATCACTGATAATTAATTTTACTAGAAAGCTCAACCTGCTCCGGTGTGAACAAGCGAGTAATATGACGGCTCAGATAGTTAATATCAACAAAGTGTCTTAATCATGCATTATCCTGGACCTTTGACAACGAATCAACCTTTGATTAATGAAATATTAAAAGGAAATCTACCCAAAGAGGAAAGAAGGCCTGCAATTGGGTGGCTTATTCTAATTACCTGCTAACTAGGGCAACTTCGAGCCCAATAAATATAAGGTTTTGTCAAAAAGTAGAATTAATGGGGGAGCTAACCGCGTCTCCTGATTGGTCGATCAAAGTAATTAGTAAATCTTAGAGATTGATTCGTTGCTTATGGTCTAAGTTTGATGAACAACATCCAATGGCGTTTCACCAAATTGCCTGTCCCATGTGGCCGATTAATATAATAATAACATTTTTTAAATTAATGGATTTTGAATAATTAATGTCACTGTACAGCCTACAATCCCTTTGTTTTTGTTTGCTTAAATTTAGATTTAATGGGTGGAGGAGGAGGCCACTACGCGCCCCATCCATTTCTTGAGCATAACCATAAGGACTACAAACACGTAGTAGATCCCGGAAAGGACTAAAGCCATGACAACTAACGACCCATCCTAGTCCTAGGCAAGCGACAAAGAGGAGGAAAATTGGAGGGTAGGATCAAGAGGCATCATTAACCTACGACCTCCATGCCCGAAATATCCTCCGGGAGTGACCCACTAGCCACCAATCTACCACCTCAGGTGGTCGATCTACACTCCTTATGCTATTGGAATTGATGCAAATGCAACTAATGCTATGTTATTAGACAAAATAACAAACACACACACAAAGAGAGAGGGAGATTGCGTTCACCATGCATGTCTAAAAACTAATTTCTCGTTCCCTTTTAATTTTTTTCGCAATATTTTTGTATTCTATTAAATTTATCAATCTCTAAGTGGAATTGAAAAAAACAAGTACTCCCTCCGTCCAAATTTAAATGTCCCCTACGGGAGACCGGGCTACTTTGACTTTAAAAAATAAAATATTTTCGAAATTACTTTCTAAATTTTTTTTGCACCGTTCAAAAGATCCGAACGAGTACTTTTAAATGGTGTAAAAATTTTTGAAAAAAAACATTTAGAAATACATTTTCTTTTAAAGTCAAAATGGCACGACTTTACATAGGGGACATTTAAAATGGGACGGAGGGAGTAAATAGGAACACATATGAAAAAAGTGAATTTTTCCCAAGTTTTTCACTTCTTCAAATGTTTTGAAATATCTCGACCCTAAACTTCAAGATTTTATAAATACAAAAAGTATTTGTGAATAAATTAGCCTTTTTAAGAGAGGTCAACCGAATCCAAGAGTGAGATAGACGTTGTAAAAAGGGTGGATAAAAAGGTCCTTAAGCTTTTAAAAGAGGAAAAAGAAATGATAGAGACTTGATAAGGATTTATGTGCAAACAAAACTTTTGCAAAGTCTAATCTACCTTATTGTGGGAGGCAAGAAAATGTCTTATCATTGTGTGAGTGGGTTGAGCTAAAACTTATAGCCGACCTTCGCAGAGTCCATGTTATATGGATCCAAGAATGCAAGCGAAAACTCTACAAGGTTCATCTTAGAAAGGTCTAGCGTCTAGAGTTTTTCATTTTTCATTGTTCTTTTTTTGGTTTTTATTCGAGCAAATTTCTTATTGCCAAACTCTTCATATGGAATTTCCTTATATAAATTAGTTAATTGAATCTATGATTCACCTTTAGGGTGAGGAAAAACCGGTAAACCGAAATCCGACCAAATCGGTAATTTCGTCGGGCTTTTGGAACTAAACGATTTGGTCCGGTTTAAGTGTTAGCCAAACCAAAAAAAAAAAAAAGAGAAATCGGTTTGATCCTGTTCCTCACCCTCCCATTCAAAATTGTAAATTAAGTATTATAGTTAGGGGTGTACAAGAAAACCGAAAAAACCGTGAAACTGGACCGACCAAACCAAACCGGTCTATTTGGATTGGTTCTATGGTTTAATGGATTGGTTCTGGTTCTAAAAAAATGAGAACCGGATATTTTGGTTCGGTCCCTGGTTTCAAAATTAGGAACCGTGGTTTGAACCAAACCGCTCCGTTATATAATATAATATATACACTCCTATATACTCACACATACTTTTTTTTGGGTAATTTATACCCACACATACTTGGTAATTTTGTTAGTTTGAAGTTTTAATGTTGCATCTGCCATCTTTATCAATAATGATATTTTAATAGTTACTTTAGTTTTTGATGGACTCCATAATATATTTATGGGTTGGTATAATGGTAGTAATTTTACGAAGGAGTTGCAAAAATTTTGTGGATAATTTCTTATTGCCAAACTCTTCATGGAATTTCCTTATATAAATTAGTTAATTGAATCTATGATTCACCTTTAGGGTGAAAGGAAAAACCGGTAAACCGAAATCTGACCAAATCGGTAATTTCGTCGGGTTTTTGGAACTAAACGATTTGGTCCGGTTTAAGTGTTAGCCAAACCAAAAAAAAAGAAGAAGAAAGAAATCGGTTTGATCCGGTTCCTCACCCTCCAATTTAAAATTGTAAAGTATTATAGTCTCACATTGCTCAGGGATAGAATGTGTGATCCCTTAATATATATTGGGACCTCTCCACTCATTGCCAATTGGTTGAGTTGGATATAAAGTTTCCACACGGTATTAGACCGGGGCCAATTCTTCCCCACATTTAAAAAAAAAATTATAATCCACACCCACGATGACAGACCAGCAAAAATGTTGAACGATGGTAGACCCAAAAAAAGACTACACATGATAGACCTCAAATGTGATTGCACGTGAGAGTGGATGTTAAGTATTATAGTACCACATTGCTTAGGGATAGAATGGGTGATCACTTAATATATGTTGTGACATCTCCACTTATTAACAATTGATTTTGAGTTAGATATAAAGTTTCCAGACCAGAATTATATAGAGTGAGGTACGGGTCGGTCTAGAAAGTTAGAGTGATGTACGGGCCGGTCTAGAAAGTTCGAAGCAATTACTGATAGCTCCAAAGGATTGAAAAAGCACTGAATACTCTCATTTTCTATCTCTCTCTCTCTACCCACCCCACATGGGCATAATCTCTCTTTCTCTTCAACTTCCCAAACTATATGAAAGTGCCTGAACCCTAGGGTACCCTATGAAAATGTCTAAACCTGAACCCTAGGGTACCCTATGAAAGTGTCTAAACACTTAAAACTCTATAATAGGAAAATGCACTATATATAAACTTAAACCCTAGGGTATTATATGAAAGTGCTTAAATCCTAGGGTACCCTATGAAAGTATCTAAACCTAAACCTTAGGATACCCTATAAAAGTGTCTAAACCATTAAAACCCTATAATAGGAAAGTGCACCCTAAACCTAAACCTTAGGGTACCCTATGAAAGTGCCTGAAATCATAGGATACCTATGAAAGTGCTTAAACCACTAAACCCTATAATAGGAAAGTGCATCCTAAACCTAAACTCCAAAGAAGAGTGACTTACCTTAATAGTAATTAAAAAAGTGACTTACCTTAATTGTAATTAGATACCTCTTTTCTAGATCTAGTGGTAAAAATTTGAATTATATAGATAAATTAAAAATTGAACTATTAACAGGGTTTCTACATCCTATGTAGTACTGTAGTTTAAAATTACACACGACCCATAGCTTCTTAGACCAAGTGCAATAGCCTCTCTATATTGATACATTTAGCTATATTGATACATTTAGGTATAATAGGGAGCCAAACATCAAATCAATTCTCCAAGAGCCTCAACAAACATCTCCCTAAAATGACTTGATGAATAGTGCCTGAACAAATACCCCCACTTTTGGAGAGGCACTGTACACTACCCTTTCCCTTTTCGGCCAATCGTTGAGGGACACGTGTCTCTCTCTCTCTCTCTTTCTCTCAATAAATATATATATTTTAATAGAAAGTAAGTAAAATAGAGAGTGTTGTTGGAGTGTTGATAGAAAAAGTGTCAAATTATAATAGATATGTGCACTGTTCACGAACTTTTTTGGAGAGTTATTGTTGGGGATGCTCTTAGAACATCCCCAACAAGCCTCTTTAAAAGGAGATTCTAGCAATAATAGAGAACCAAAGTCCAAATCAATCCTCCAACAGCCTCAACAAAAAGCTCTCTATTCTACATGGATGAATATATAGTGTCTCTCCTAATCCCTTCGCATTTAAAGAGCTACTATTCACCTCTCTCTCTCTCTCTCTCCCTCTCTCTGTGTGTGTGATAATAGAGAGGATTGTTGGAGTTTTGAAAGAGATGTGAGTAGGTAAAGTGAAAGATGTGCATTGTTTATTACTCCCTCCGTCCCATACAGTTAGATCACTACGAAACTACGTGCAATTTTCAAACTAAAAAATAATGTATTTACGAAAATAATTTTTGAATTTTTTTTGCACCGTATAAAAGTTCTCGACGAGATCTATCAAACAAGATCCATACTGACTAAAAAATTATTTTCGTAAGCACGTTATTTTTTAGCTTGAAAATTGTACGTAGTTTCGTAGTGATCTAACTTTATGGGACGGAGGGAGTAGTATTTTTAGCTCAAAATTAATTTGCTGAGACTATTGGGGATGGTATTTGTAGAAGACTGAGAAATGAATCCTTAGCAATAAGCATGATTACTATATGGATGGTCATGGGCTAAGCAATATAATCCAAGAAAATTAAAGGCCTGGACAAAAAATATAGAATCTTTGATTGCTTCAGTTGTTTTTTTTTTTGAAAGGCAAAATAAAATTTCATTAATATTGAAATTATTACAAAACTAATAAGAGCAAAGAAAAAACAAAAAGTGCTCGAAGAGCAATAGATTATCTGAACCGAGACCCAACAAATATTGTTAAGAAACCAATCAATGGAATCCAATGAACAAGCCCACAGAGTACTAAAGTTCCACACCCAATGGGTCAATAACCTAGGTCTACACTAAGCTCCAAAAGACACCCAAAGACCCTCAAGGTCAGAAAATGGGCAAAGCCCGATCAATGAACTGGAGAAAGTAAGCTTGCTTCAGAAAATGGGCAAAATCTAGGCTTGAGTAAACTAATTGCTTTTACATTTTTTTGTACTTTGATTTTTTTTTTAATTGCAATACTCTCCTTATTGGTCTTTGGTCAAGTTCAATGTACTAGCTAACTTGAGTAGTTTAGTATATAAATCAAAATAGAGAAAATCTATGGTGGTTCTTTTTCTCTTGCTATAAAATACGGCATGAGTAATCAGTTGTTAAATCGGAAATAATCGGGTCAAAATGAACCATTAGTATTTGATTTGATTTGTCAAATGTACAAACCGAAATGTCCGATTTAGTTTGCGAAAATGCTATTGAGGTTTGGCCTAAAAAGTTAACTGGCTTATTTTTCGTCTTTATTTGAATTTTTTTTTCCTATTTTTTAGTTTTTCATCAACTTTTTGTGTATTATTGGTTCATCTCGGCGAGAGGAATCAAAAAAGTAAAAAATTATGATCTAATGATAATTTTTTTTGAATAAAGACAAAAATAAGTCAAATGTCAGCTTTTTACACTTTTTTCGATCTTATTCAAAAAATTGAAACTTCTAGTCATAATCTTTTACCTTGTTGGATTCCTCTCGCCAAGACGAACCAATAATACTCAAAAAATCAATGCAAAACGAACAAACGCAAAAAAAAATCAAATAAAAACAAAGCAAAAAGTTAAGTTGGTTTTTTAAGCCAAACCTAAACCGGTCCTAACAGAACCATTTACACCCCTAATTCACATCATTAAGCTTTTAAAAAGTATGATAGTTACCAGTGGCAGAACAACATAGGTACAATAGGGGTTAGCTGACCCCCTGGCTTTCACTTCTCACATAGGGTACTACTAGTTTACACTCCAATTTTGCCTATTGACCCCACTTTAATGTTTTAATTTGCTACAATCCATTGAGGTAGCAAATTAATGAGAGTGGATAATAGAATATCTATCCAAATTTCTGTGAAGGATTCTTCCACATTCAGTGAACAACCTCTCTCTTGTCCCCCTATGTATATCTACCTTTTGATTTATTTGTTAATCTAACCGTTTCTTTCAATTAGCAAGTAAGAAAAGTGAATGCACATAGTTCTAATTTTTAACCCCCAAATCAAACTCCTGGCTCCACCCCTAATAGATACTCATAGTTGCAGTTTTTCTTCCATTCTCTCCCTCTATGAATTACAATCGTGCTTGTTTCAAACGAACATCCCTCAATTGTAAATAAAAAAAATTGCACATGAACTTAACGAAAAGCTTAACATGCTTACAATTATTTTATTAGTACAAACGAGAAGAACATAAAATAACACCAAAATAAATGAATAATATATATTCAGGTAGAGCTTGCCTCGGCCGTTAGATGTCCGTGATCAATGTACGCCGTCAATTCATTGCTATCTCGGTAGCTCCACAAAAGACGAAGCTTCCATGCAGAAATTGACTGATACAAACCAAGTGACTATTGTTCCTATAGTTGAGAGCTCCGCGGCACGGTTCAATACAAGAAAAAACACATTCAGCGACGAAATCAATTTTAGTCGCCGATTGTAGAACCTTCAGCGACTAAATTTCGTTTGTCGCCATATGTAATACTTTTGGCAACAAAATCATTTTAGTCGCCATATGCAGTACTTTGGGCGACCAACTTGACTTTTGTCATAGGTTGTAGACCCTTCAGCGACTAAATTTTTTTTGTTGCCGCAAGCAGTACTTTTGGCGACCAAATAAAATGTTTGTCGCCGTATGCAATGCCTTTGGCGACCAAATAAATTTTTGTCGCAGTATGCAATGCCTTTGGCGACCAAACATTGACTTAGTCGCAGAATGTTTAGTGCCAAAAATTACGCAGCGCGCAAGCATAAAATATCGTGGAGACATACGGCGACCAAAAATTTTAGTCGCCGATGGTATATTTCGATAAAATTAAATAATATAATATAATATAATTCAATATATAATATGATAAATATATTATAATATTTGTTATAACGTAAAAAGAAATATATGAAAAGATAATACATATACATATTTTTTGACAAATATAACGAAAAGGCTTGTGTAGCCCAGTGGTTGGGTGTTGGTCTAAGGAGTGGGAGGTCATGGATTCAATTCTTGACAAGTGTAGTATGGTTGGGTTAATTCTTGAGCTGCCATGTGGCTTAAAATATTTTTTTCGCATGAACTCTTGGCGACAAAATACTAGTCGCCAAATGCGCTACTTTGGCGACAAATAGTTTTGGTCGCCGTACGGCTAACCTACGGCGACAAAATGTTTTAGTCGCCGTATAGCAACCCTTTGGCGACCAACCTAATTTTAGTCGGCATTTGCATTCCCAGACGACGTTTCAGCGACAAACATGGCGAATAAAATATTGGTCGCCAAAATATTTAAGGCAACAAAAAACAACCCTTTGGCGACAAATTTTTTAGTCGCGGAAAGCGTTTTTTCTTGTAGTGGTTAGACGTCGTGCAACTAGATGGCTGAGATCAACTACAAAGCTCTAAAACGGTAGAGAAACTGCTGGAAAGAGACACAACCATTCAAAGAAGATGCGAAAAATCTCCATTCATCTGTATGTGGTGATCTCCTTTAGCTTATTGGCACCTAATTGCAACAAAATAACACCCTCTTTCCCACGCCATCACCGCCTATGTAGCCATTCTACTAAACCATTCCAAACATCAAACCTGGCCAACCAGACCAACAATGCAACAACAATGATTAAGCACCTGAACTCCAAATTGCTCCGCCGTGAAGCACCCCTCACAGAATCAATGTGATGCCAGTAATCAGATAACAATAATACATCGGCACCACCGGTTCCAACTGATAACTAAGGTTCTGTGGACCACATCTCATACCAACATAACACCCAGAAAAGCAAGACTTGAGCCATAAGTTAACCCTCAAAGCCACTGAACAGACCAAAATATGTGTGAGTAGTGAGCGTGCAAATGAAAAAAGTACGAATATTTGTTTTTATATAAAAAAAAAAAAGACTGTTGACATGCATGCAAGAGATTGTTGTGATCAACAAACCAAAAATGTTTTACGAAAGGGCATACGAAAATGCACGATCAAGCATTACCTCAACCACAGCCGTAAAGCAATCAAAACAGGCCCCGCCATGCCAATCGGGGAAAGCTGCTTGACGAGATAGGGGTAAGAGACGTCGAACAACGACATGCTTAAATTGGTCAAACACTGCTTAATTGTAAAAGACCCATGATATGCATGCAAGATGAAGAATAAGTTCTTATAAACATTTTTTTAAAAGGGTACTCATCAAAACTATAGAATAAAAGTACTACGAAAGAGCATACAGGAATGAATGATTCAGCATTACCTCAACCACAATCGTAAAGCGATTGGAATGGACAAAGAGCCAATTTAATCGGGGAAAGCTGTTTGACAGGAAAGGGAAAAAAGAGGTCAAACAACTACATCCATGAATAGGCCGAACTCAACAACCACACCAAAACACATGCAACAACCACAATAACGCATGTACATACAAATATATGCAACATAAAGGAGAAACAAAATGATCCCGTTTAGTGGCAAACACCAGAGAGCATCAAACTAGGAGAATTAGCCCAGAGTATTGTGTTGAAAGGATCGCACTGGTTGACACTTGGCACGTTTAGTGGCAAACACAAAAGTTGCCAAGGCTTGTCCGAAGAGGGATGACGTCCAAGGTGACTGTTGAGATGTGGGACTAGATTATAGTCTATTCTAATATATAAAGGGGGAGCACTCTTTTGGTGTGAATAAATTTTGAAGCTGGCTCACGCTTTTTTTTTCCAAAATTACCCTGCATAAGTTGTACAATTACATTTTAAAGAGTTTATAAGTACGGGACAAAGTCGTAATTGCAATCACCCACGTGTAACTTCCTCGAGAGTTATCTACCCATTTTGAAATTAGTCTTAACTGCTTCAGTTTTCTCTCTCTGTCAAAAGAGGCAACTATGCTTCCATAGATTTTGATAGCTGACAAATCAATGGAGATAAAACAGAAAGGAATTGGCAAAAGATCTATTTGCAAAAATTCTTTTCTTTGGTTTTCCAATCCCCTTCAGTCATTCTATGATGGACGGAACATAAATAGAAAGTCAGGTAATTATTTATTGTTCATAGTGCACCTTATTATCGCATTAAAAATAACTATTTTTATAGTTATATGATTACGCATTTCTCCAACACTGTATTCTGTGTCAAACTTACATTATTAACTTCAAAATTTATGCCGGTAATAAAGATAGGCTTTTCTCCGTTATAGCCAACACATTGATTTACAAAATTTGATAGAAGAGTAACTTCCGTGTTAGGTCGTGGAAAAAGCGGCAACAACGGCAGCATGATAATGTCTTATTTGATTATGTGCAATCTGTTACAGTACGTTGCTTAAATATCTAAAAGATAGTTTACACGATCAAACGATAAGTCAGGTACTTTTGTGCGTACCATTTTTGTTGTTAAAGTTTGATTTGCACATGCATTGCGTGTGTCCCAGCCTCTAGTGAAGGTATTAAGGCAATTACATTGAAGTGGGTTTGGAATCCTTTAAATAAGGAATTTCCTCGATTCGATCGAGGAGGAAGTGGCGTGGGGTGCTATTTGCTTCGCCAGGCGCCAGCCCCAAACCCTTACTTAAGTTGTTGGGCTCATATTTCTATGTGAAAATATTTGTTTAAATTTAAGAAGAGTAAATATTGAGTAATAGTAAATAACTTTTGATTTTCTTTGTTTTCTTTAATTTTAATCTCTTTAACTCTGACTACTAAGCAATATCTTTCTTCTTCTTCTTTTTATTTATATTTTTTATTTATAGAAACTCCTTCAAGAGAACAAAGTTAGTGAAAACTACAACGGCGAATAAAAACCCGATAATTTCAAAGATCCTGACAGCCCATAATATTTTTTATCCAACCCCGTCCCGATAAGAACTGAATGGGAATAGGAACGGGAACGAGAGCGGAGAACTATATATCCAAATCTGTCCGTCTTCAAAGAGCCTACTCCGCAATTTTAAAAGGAGTAAATACTCTATTGAAATAATAAATAACTTTTGCATTTCTTTGTTTTCATCAGTTTTAATCTTTTTAACTCGGACTACTGAGCAATTTCTTTTTTCTTTTTCTTTTCTATCGAAACTCTTTCAAGAGAACGAAGTTAGTAAAAACTACAACGGTAAATAAAAGCCTAATAATTTCAAAAACTCCGACACTTTCTTGATGTTTTCCGCGACTCCGCCCCAATAAGAACGGACCCTTCTATAGGGACCGACCGAATTGTACCGATGAGGTACCGACGGCGTCGCCGACGCCGGTGTGGGTCCCAAACGGCCGATCCGAGCCGTTCATCGTTCTCAAAATCAAATTCCGAGTGGGCCCACGCGGGAATCGAGGCAATCGGACGGCTTTAAGAGCTCGATCCAAAATCACCCCATTTCATTCAAAAATTTTAGAATGAAATGGGGTGATTTTGGATCGAGCTCTTACATCCGTCCGATTGCCTCGATTCCCGCGTAGGCCCACTCGGAATTTGATTTTGAGAACGATGAACGGCTCGGATCGGCCGTTTGGGACCCACACCGGCGTCGGCGACGCCGTCGGTACCCCATCGGTACAATTCGGTCGGTCCCCATATCTTTACCGAATAAGAACTGAACGGGAACGAAGGACTATACATCCTAATCCGTTCCCATCTTCAAAGAGCCTACTCATCACCAAAATGGCCCACGTCCACATGCCAGTCTTGCTATTTGCTAAGGCCACATTGGTTGAAAAAGCTAGTGACAGAGTCCTACACCTTTCTTCATCCAACTCGATTGTTGTTTTCACCGGTCAATTATCCATCAAACATGTCAGCCCCCAGAAAAGGGTGCACCAGTTATGTCTCCGCTTGCTTCTGAATTGAACGAACACATCAAATACTCCTCCACAAAGGGAAAAGAAAATTATTAAGTCAATTACCACACGTGGCTGCAAGCTGGTGTGGGACAGATGGCACATGGTGTGAAAGGACACGGGGTGGCTGCTGTGCAGCCACCACACAGCAGGTGTTGTGCACCCATCCGAGCCGTCCGTTGCTCGGATGGACGGCCCAAATTTCACCTCAGCACCTTTGCATCCGAACCGTTCGTTGCCGCGCATGCAAGATGAAATCTGGGCCGTCCATCCGAGCAACAGACAGGTCGGATGGGTGCACAGCACCTGCTGTGCGGTGGGTGCACAGCAGGCACCCCAAATCCGGTGTGAAAGAGTCTCTGCAACCACGTGCATTTATCAGTAGTGCTACATATCCATAAACAATAAGTGAATTTGAACTACTGATTTCAAATTCTAAACAATTTTCTAGGTAAACTTTATAGGTACTCAGCATTTCCGGCTCTTTATCCAAACTTTCTCTTTTTAATGTCTCCGGCTAATTTATGCACACCTCGAATAATTCAAGCAACGTGTTCATTGATTATAAAATACGTTTTCGAGTAGCTATGTGAAAAATTAACTCGATGGATAACTCTATGAACTTGACCCGAATATATTATTGTTATTATTTTTTTTTTGAGAAATAGAAAAAAGCTTTCATTAGAAAGGTCAAGCAAACAACAAGTCTCAAACAATAAGTCCCAAATAACCATAACAATCCAAAATAAGACAACGACAAAGCCAAACTAAGTAGTGGGCTGAACATCAACTAATCCATCACCGGTTCATGGATCAAGGGACCACCCCCTGTGATCTACGGAAGCTCCATAAGGCCGTGGGGCGACTGACCTCCGTTACGCAAAAATGGTAGCCGGGACTTCCCAAAGAAACCTAGTCATCTGGACCCACCCGTGCGGTCTTCCACGGGCAGCACCGGCAGATAATTGCTAAATTACATTCGCCCAAGTCCAGCTTTTAAGTCAAGCTCTTTCCTTGCTTTGTCTCTCGTTAGGCACACGAGAGGCCAGGGGTAATCCGGGTGAGGAACAAAAGTAGCCAGAGCATGCTTAGCAAGTAAGTAAGCTCGCTGGACATGTTGGCGCACAACCTTTGAGATCCTACAAAAAGACAGGTTCGAAACCTCCACTTCCAGGTTGCGCAACAAAAAAATGTCATGGTGATGACAATCAGCCCTCCCTGCGATCTGCATAATGGCATTAAAACAATCAGAAAAAATATACACCTCATTATAATTATGATTTATAGCCCATTTAATTGCTTCATAGATAGCTTGTATTTCTGCTTGAATAGGTGTCGAACTAAAGGAAGATATGGCTTATTTTGCTATAAGAATCCCATTAGGATGGCTAGCCGTAAAGCCCAGGCCACTCCAAGCGTTATCCTCTTTCCAAGCACCATCCACATGGAGATAACATACACAACGAAAAGAGTCAGTGGCAAGACACTGCTTAATAACAAATGGATTTTTGGCCATAGGGGAATTGAAGCAGGTGGAGAAACTACACGTTTGGTTTTAGAAAGCCAATTAGAAGCACGAAGGAACCATTGAGCAGAGTCCTTAGCCATGCTAATAGTAGCGCCCACATTGAATTGAAATTTCGTGAAAACTGCACGATTTCTATTCTTCCAGATAGCCCAGAGAATAGAAATAAAATAGGAGAATTTCCTCTTGTCCTTATGAGGCTGAATAATCCAATTAAGCAGCCAGTTTGAGAAAGGCGTGTCCTAAGAGAATCCTAGAGAAGAGCTCAGAAAATCGCTAACATCCCATACTGAAACATATTGTGGGCAAAGACAGAACAAATGTTCAATGGATTCCTCCACATAAGGGACAACTTGCAGATATATGATGCAACCGGGAAGCAACTTTTTTCCAGACGGGTAAAATCCCTTTGAGGCATTTCCATATGAAAATCTTTATGCGTTCAGGAAGATCAAGATTCTAGACCAAGTTCCAAACATTATAACCATTGTAAAGCGATACAGAAGAGCCAGAAGAGGGTTGAGATAATTTTTGTTGATCATACAGAGATCTGTAACCCGATTTAGTACTGTACTTCCCTGAGTTAGTAAAAAGCCAAATGAGTTGGTCCGAGCAGTTGGTAACAGGAAGTGGAATAGCTAAAACTTTTGAAACTAGAAAGGTAGGAATTATCTCCTTCACTCTATCCACATTCCAAACCTTGCCATTTGGTCCATCATCCAATAGAATATATTATTTTTGATTCAGTGTTTAGAATTATTGAAAATTGAAAGATTGGATTTATTTTTTGCTAGGCAAATTAAAAAATTGGATTAAGCACTTAAAATTAATCGATTAAGCTGATTTTCTACGGGGCCATTAGAAAATGTATTTTAAAATTAATAGACGGCTCGAATTGTTTGTGTAGGATTTGAAAGTGAGCCCCACAAAGCGATCTATACGCACAGATATGTACGCATAGTTTTCCCGAATGGACAAATATGGGGTTTTGTAAGAATGAATTTATCTTCTTTATGGAGCCGGTGCAAATGTGGTGTTTGCACCGGCATGATCCAGGCCGTACGTTTCAAACATTTAACGACTCAGATTGATTTCCTCTCTCTCCTCATTAAATACTATCCAGAATTATTAAATAAAAAAAGATATCGAGCCTTTGAATCCAAGCCGTTCAATTTTGAAATGAACAGCGCAAACTATTTGGGTGCAAAGTGCAAACAGCCTTCCTTAAATAAGTTTCCCTCTCTGTAGGTGCTATGTCAATCAGAGGACCATATATTGTCCCAAGGGACCCACTTAAAAGAACAAGTGGCACTTAAGATAAAGCGAGTCTATTGATGGAACCGGGACTAGGCAATATGCATTTCATAATTGTACTGAAGAGTGAAGATCCTCATCCATTAGCAAAGAAAAAAACGTGGACCAAATTGCATCAAACTACTCCCCGTCCCAATTTAAATGTTCTCTACGGTTATGCGTGCATTTTTAAAACTCTTGTAGTTTTTATTCTATAATGAATTAAATATGTAATATGAATCTTATTTGATAGATCTCAATTAGTTCTATTAGACAAAATTTTTAAAAACTTTGAAAACATTACCAATAAAAAGATATAAACGTTTGAAAATGGCACGGATATTCGAAGGGATCATTTAAAATGGGACGGATGAAGTATTTTTTTTCACCTTTTATGATTAAGAGTGTCCAGACAAAATTACGCATATAACACATCTTGACATCTTTATTTTTTTCCATTTTATGATTAAGAGTGTCTAGAAAAAGTTACACATATAACACATCTCGAGCGACTTCTTTCTTCGTCAAAGATAAGCCATCCAGTGCTCAAACTATTATTTGGATGTAAGATTCCTCAGACTTGATGGTCTCTAGTTCACTCCTTCATTTTCCTTTTTTTTTTTTGGTAAAGAGTTACCATTCAGGCTAAACCAACGGTTTATGAAGAGCTAAATTGGGGAAAATGGGAAAATAAAAGTAGTACTATTACAGGAGAATACCCAATCCCCCACATATTGGAAAATAGTTTTACAACATTTATTTGATTTGTTTTAAAACTACTAAGGAGTGAATGAGAAATTGACTCACTTGATTTTCATTTAATTAAGGTTAATTTCTTATTGAGTTTTAAAAGTCTTGATGAATTATGTAAAAAGTCTAGAATTGTGTCAGTGACATCTATTCAGATGAATAGTTGTGTCGCTTTCGTGACTTTCCAGAGTGTCACGATTACTTGTATATACTTGTTTCCATCATTTGTTTTAGAGATAATTGTAGAGTAGTTTCTTGAATTGATTGTCCGTACTTTCACCGAATCAAGAGCCTTTTCTTTTGAGAGAGAGTTCAACAAACCCATTGATGATAGTGCTGCTTCTGTGAGACGTTCAATCAAGTAATGCTGAGAGATAGATGTCCATGCAAGCCGTAACCACCGTAGTGGAGACGAATCTAACTTAAGAACAGATTGCAAAACTCGCCTTGATCACCATTTTGTTTCTATCGATTTCCAAATTTGGGTTTTTAATATATTGCATTCATATTATTTATTTCATCACAAAAATATGCATATTTTTATAATACCTCTTTTACAAATATATAGTACTGTATGTTCATCCTTTGGTCAGTACACTCGAGTATTTTCAGAGCCCGCGACGGTGTTGAGAATATAAATATTTAAGTTGTCCCTCTCTCTAACAGCTTAAGCTTTTAGATTAGTTGGTGGCTTAAGCTTTTAGATGAGTTAGTGGTTAAAAAGCTAATAGACGATACCCAGGCAGAGCCGGCTCATACATTTCGGGGGCCTAAATCAAACTAATTAAACGAAAGCCCACCCTATATTTTGCATACAAAAATTGGTCAATAAAGAGTCTTTATAAAAACTATTACAAAATATTCACCATTACAAATGCAAAACTATAGTTATTCAAAAATATACAACCGCTACAATTTTCAATATCTATCATTTGAACATTTGTCGTCTCCCACTTTTAGCGGCAAACATACTAATTAAGTCTTCATAATCAAGCATTTTCACCATATCGTTCTCAATGGATGAATTGGGCCACTTTTTGTATGAATGGGCAACACAAAAATTGTATTGGGCCTAGTATATATATGTAGGGGTCATAACAAATTGGGGGCCCTAAAATTTTTGATTTTTGGGGGGGCCTAAGTCCTAGTGTTCATAGGATTTGTGTCTAAGCCAGTACTGTACCCAGGCTCCTGCTCCACCACACATTGTGGTGAGAAATATACACTTGTCTTGAACCCCACGAAAATATGTGATGGAGAATGGGTGTGGGAACCAGGGGCATAAAACAATTTTTCGTATTACTCACTTTTTCTTCTCGATAATTTCGTTTCCATGCTACAAGAAACAACCTCAAGTATCAGGCTAATTAGAAACAAATTAATCAAGTTCAAATCTTGTGTTAGATCGCAAATGGAATAATTTTTATTGGGCCGAAAAGGCACAAGTATTATTGGGCCATGCAGTATAGAAAAGGCAAATGTTTTAGGAATGCCATTCATAAGCTTTTCTTGGCAGCTAAGTACTACCATTTTAGTATTTTCTCAAGGGAGTTTAATTTGAGGATTTTACAGGGCAAATCCAGGAATGAGTCTGTGGTTGTTTCAGCTGTTCTTGATGCAATCAGGGCTAAGCTGTTCTTGTAGCTTTTTGTAGCCCAACAAGAACCCTGGTTCCCCTGCAAGATTTGTCGAGGTGCGCCCGTACTAGATTGTGCAGGTGCGGCACTTCCTCCACTGCCAACCCCCCCCTCTCTATAAGGTTGCCTTGAGCTCTCTCGTCCTCCACCTGCGGTGTTCCCGAGCATTGTTTTAGCAACCGTCATATTCCTCTTCTCGATCCTCTCACCCACACTCTTTTAGCATGATAAACGATGGTTAGTAGATTATAGTATCTATGGTAATGATGAAACAATTTGTTGGAACACTTGTGATTAATTTAATGACCAATTTGATGATCATCTGGCTAATACAATTATCTAAATTGAGTACAAGTTTTAAATATGCCGGGATGCCCATTTTTTGAAAATTTGCATGAGGGAGTGAGTGTCGTGTCTGTAACTAATCATCGATATATGGATGAAATATATTTCAAATGAGAACCTGGATTCCTATCAAACTCCATGCATTTTTTTTTTTTACATACTAAAGTTTTATCGGGAAGGATCAAAGGGATGCCACCCATGTATACAGAAGAAATCGAGGGAAAACTCCGTGCTTTTTTTGAAATGTAACTATATCTATCTCACATCTACGTTAGCCATTTAGAAAGGCTTGAATGCGTACACGAATATTCTCTAAAAACTGAAAATGGGAGAACAAACCCAAATCCATATTAGCAATGCTTGCACATGTACGTACAAGCTATGTGTGGCGACACTGAAAACATAGAACTACAGAAAACCTGGACAATTGTTGTACAATTTTCTTGAACAATGTCACAACATGTGCTCGATGAAAACTGATAAAAAAAAAAGAGTAAAAGCGGTTTTTTTTTTTTTTTTTTGCCAATAAGTGTTGCGTGGTAATTTCGCTTAATTTCTCCTCTTCTTGATGGGAAATAAGAGAATTACCCACGATTAAGCACACTGATTTTTATTGATATCGACTACAAACTTACAATTACAATTTCACACTCTCCAATCTCTGACACATCTCTACATGCACAAATGCACACACATAATTGGTGGGGGGAGGCCCCTTGGACACCTCTACTCCTACCCCAATATTGTTTTCTATTTCTCCACCGTTGACCCTGCATAAATATATTTCTGGTAAACACTAACTATGTAAATGACAAGGCCACCATTTCTGAATAATTTACAGGGTTGTTGCCCACATGACATGGAAGAGAATATAGCACAAATAATGGATCTAAGGATTGGCTTTTGACTTTTCTAAACAGAGTCATATGGTTTGTCATCACTAAAAAGGAAAATATAGCTGTGACACCAATCTTCTTCCTTATAATTTCCAAGTACTTATAAAATGTTCATCGGTAGCTTACAAGAGAAGGTTTAGGGAAGACAAACCATCTGTTATTGACCTAGTTCTCTCTATCAGAAAGTTAGGATTATCATACAAAACAGCAACAAAGAGGGCAAGGGGGTTTGTTTCAAAAATTTAAGGAGATTCAAAGATCAATCCATAAGGCCAGTCGAAAGTATCTCTAGATTGGAAGTATTTCTGTTCTGATGGCTGACATTGCTCTTATTAATGTCATCCGAAAAACCACGGATATCCTAACCAATCTTCTTGTTGAAGAGTTTACTCGCCTGTATTGGTTGAGGGAAGATATCGAGTGGATCCAAAGGGAGATGAGGCGGATTCAGGAATTTCTGAAAGACGCTGATGCAAAAGAATTCAAAAGCCGTGGAATGGCTAACTTGGAGAGTGACATAAAGGAACTCGCTGATGATGTAGAAGACATTATTGACACCTACTTGCCTTTGGTACATAAACAGAAGAGGAAGAGATTTCTCAGGTACCTTCAGTATCTTGTTTGCAACTTATGTGATCACTATGTTAACCATAAACTCGTAATGGAAATTGCATCAATTAAGAGAAGGGTGAAAGAGATCAACGATGCAAGAGCAACTTACAGTATAACTGATAACTTACAGTATAACTGATAATATTAATAGCACTACTGAAAGAACAGAAGAGCTAGGTCGTCCTAGGCGAATCTTCCACCACGTGGATCAACCGGTTATCGTAGGTTTCAAATCACATGTGGAAGAATTGAGTGTAAAGCTGCTTGATCCGGAGATACATCATGGCATAGTATCAATTACTGGAATGCCTGGTGTGGGGAAAACAACGCTTGCTAAGCAAGTCTATGATTCAACCAAGGAAAACTTTGGGTGTTGTGCCTGGGTAAATGTTTCTCAAAAGCCAATTGTTAGAAATATTTTGCAAGAAATATCAAGACAAGTGCAAGAGAGAGAGAAAAAGGAAAAGTCAGAGGAGAACAACGCCGACATGGAAGCTAACCTGTACGAGTTCTTGAAGGAAAAGAAGTACCTGATTGTACTTGACGATATATGGAACACTGAAACATGGGATGCTTTAAAGAATGGCATACCAAATAGCAGTATCAAAGGCAGTAGATTAATCCTCACTTCTCGCACTGAAGATGTTGGCGTTTATGCAGGAGGTGAATCCAATTTACATAAGCTGCTTCCCCTGAGTGATGAAGACAGTTGGGAGCTTTTCTCCAAACTTGTCAAACTGCTTCAAGAAAATCTTGATGAAACCTCACCAGAGCTAAGAGATGCGGGGAAACAAATTTCAAGAAGATGTGGAGGCCTGCCTCTTGCCATTGTTGTAATGGCTGGTTTATTGCTGCAGAAAGAAAGGAAAGAAGGGAAAGAACATATATGGAAGAGTGTCCTTAATAGGATGGATCAGCAAAATGTCCAAATCTCAAAAATCCTGACTTTGAGTTATAGAGATCTACCTTGTGACATGAAACCATGCTTTCTCTACTTTGGTCATTTTCCTGAAGACCATGAATTTACTGTAACTGAACTGACAAGTTTATGGGTAGCAGAAGGATTCATATCAGATGAAGAAGGACAAGATTATGTGCTGGAGTTAATAAACAGAAACTTGATTCAGATAGCCACAAGAAAATCTGATGGAAGAATTAGAAGTTGCCGCATACATGATGTTCTTCACAGCTTCTGCATTTCAATTGCAAAAGAGAACAACTTCTTCCGTACTTGTCATGGTGATTATTCGGATATAGATACACGAGTTCGTAGAATCTCCATCCATCCTGGTACCTCTGGCAACATTCCCAGAACCCGTATTTCTCCAAAGCTTCGAGCGTTGCTAGTCTTCAACAATGAAGAAGAAGGAAGAGAACACCTGGAGCACATACACGAGTACACTCTGATTCGAGTTCTCCGTCTTGAGGGACTAGTTTTCCCAAGCAGATTTCCTTGTACGATAGGTAATCTCATCCACTTGAAGTATCTTCGATTGAAGGGATCAAGTTTGAGGAGCCTTCCCTCCACCATCAGCAATCTCAGGTACCTCCACACAATAGATGTTCAGCAATGTGAAAATATCATCTTACCCGCTGTCATTTGGAAGATGCAAGAACTAAGACACCTTCTCTTGTCTCCCACAACTAGCTTTCAACATCCATTACGGCTTGCACAAGAACTAAGACACCTTCTCTTGTCTCCCACAACTAGCTTTCAACATCCATTACGGCGTGCACAGGTTAAATGCTTGACCAAGCTCATTAGAGATGTGTCTCTCCCAAATCTTCAAAGCCTGTATACACTAAATGGTGACTTTTTGAAAGCCAACTGCTTGCTCGAATTGGGCAATTTAAGAAAATTGGGACTATGTTGTAGCATGAAGCAATTTGCTAAGGTACTGACAGATGGAAAGCCCATATCACAGACGTTAGAGACATTCCATTTGAAAGTAAGGGATTATAGTGATTGTAGTGTAAGACAATCAGAAGAAATTCCACCTCTAAACTTTTCTGGGTACCAAAATCTCGGCACCCTTTATCTACAGGGTTCACTAATGAGCTTACCGGAATTCGCAGCAAGCCTTACCAAGCTTACATTAGTAAAATGTAAACTGACACAAGACCCTATGGAGGAACTAGGAAAGCTACGCAACTTAAAGAAGCTCCAATTGCGTCGGAAATCTTACATGGGATTTGAGATGGTAGTCTCAGGTGCAGACAGCTTTCCTCGACTTGAAGTCTTAATAATTGAGAAAATGCCCTCGTTAAGAGTACTGAAAGTGGAAGAAGGAGTAATGCCAAGACTTAGATGTGCCAAAATAAATTTCATTGTCACATTAGATATACATTCAGAAAGACTGAGAAACATATTTAGCGAGTTCAATAGTTACCTCATGCCGATGTTGGAACTGGAGGTAGACTTTAGGTTGCCAGAGGATGACTTCTTCTGGGATGAGGATGATTCAATCATGCCGGCCGAGCACGCTGAACAAGAAATTGTGGAAGTTCGAAAGGGCTTCTTTGGAAATCCATTTGAAATAGGTCAGAGTTCATCATCTCAAGCTCCTGAGATGAAACCAAGTAACTACACAATGTGCTCATTTTTGTAGAGGCCTGTACTTAATTTTTGTTTTTATTGGTTTGTAATGTAATTATATGTAACTATAAGTCTATAACCAACAACTACGGGGTGTTGCCTATTTTGGTATATATGTGTACGAATGTACCTAAGCGCATGCAGTTAACCTTTGTAATTTGTTTTCAAAGTTCAATAAATTTTTTGCCTATAAAAAAAAAAGTTCATGCAATTAACCAGGCCTGACAACCGAGTTCGCGTACCATGGACTGTCTTGGGTCTTGGGACCCACGTGTAGAAACCTTTACATTAGATTATTAGTTAATTGGTAACTTTACAGGTTTGAATGCAAGACCATGTTAGAGCAACCCCAACAGATGACTCAAATTTTTTTCTAAAAAAAGTAGTGAACAGTGCACATTTTTCATTTTTACCAATTCATGTCTCCAACAATCCTCTATATTACCCTCTTTATTTTTAATAAAATATAATATATGGGGGAAAAGTAAGAGAGAGACAAGAGAGAGAAAAAAAAAAAGAAAAAAAAGAGAGAAAGCAACGGCAAAGAGGGGGAAGGAGAGAGAGAAAGAATAAAAAAATGGGTAGGGAGTGAATAGTGCCTCCCTAAATGGGGGGGATTTTAGGGAGGTACTATTCATTTTTGTATTTTAGGGAGGGGTTAGGGAGCCTCTTGGAGCCTAACTTTGGGATTTGGCTCCCTAAAATAGGGATGAGAGGGGGATAGAGAGCATTGTTGCACTTGCTCTTACGAGGTAGAATAATAACTAAATACTTGGATAGATTACAGACTTAAAAAGCCAACTTGACTTATTTTTTTGGTCTTTATTTGAATTTTTTTTTTTTTTTTTTTGCGTTTGTTAGTTTTGTATCTATTTTTTTGTGTATTATTG
This sequence comes from Vaccinium vitis-idaea, assembly GCA_963854785.1. NCBI lineage: Eukaryota > Viridiplantae > Streptophyta > Magnoliopsida > Ericales > Ericaceae > Vaccinium > Vaccinium vitis-idaea. The sequence goes on along the minus strand of OY978226.1, from coordinate 6,669,797 downwards.
GTTCGTCTCGACGAAAGGAATTCAAAAATGTAAAAGATTATGACTAGAACTCTCAATCTTTTGAATAAGATCGAAAAAAGTGTAAAAAGCTGTATTTTTTTACTTATTTTTGTCTTTATTAAAAAAAAATTAAGCTTCGATCATAACTTTTTACTTTTTTTTATTCCTCTCGCCGAGACAAAACAATAATACACAAAAGTTTATGCAAAACTAAAAAACGTGAAAAATAATCAAATAAAGACAAAAAATAAGCCAGCAAACTTTTTAGCCCAAAACACACCAGAATAAAAATCTCTCTCTCTCTCCATGGCAAAAAGAACAAATCTAGAACAAAACTGCCACGCCAATAGTGGCACAAAATGTCAAATTCACAACCCTGGTTGAACCACCACCATTGATCCAAATGCAAATGTTGATAGACATGTAGATATTTAGACATACACGTATACAGTGAGCTTCCTATCCACACCCTAAAATGCGGATTTTCTGTCTAGACCCTATTTTCTAAATCAAATTTTCATGATCCGAACCGTCCAATGTGTTTAAAACGTGTTTTTAAAGGTCTGCGCGAGAAATTAGAAAAGAAATTCTGGATAGCTTGATCCGATTAGTTTTTCATAAAAACTGTATATGTACAGTTTTATGAAAAACTACATATGTACAATTTTATGAAAAACTGCTCGGATGAAGCCCTTCCCGGTATCTTTTTTTTTGCTGATTTCTCGCGGGGACCCTTAAAAATACGTTTTAAACATATTGAGTGGTTTGGATCGTCAAGATTTGGTCCAGAACTATGAGGTCCAGACGGGATCCGGATTTTAGGGTGTGGATGGGAAGCTCACTGATCCAAATGCAAATGCTGATATAGACATGTAGATATTAAGACATACACGTATATACACTGTGTATGCAGCAGTGTGGCATTTTAATGGCTTGGGTAGGTGCAGGCAATGAGGCATCTATAAGGCAAAGAGACAATCACACGCAGGAAAAAAAAAAAAAAATTTCAAAAGACAAGACAACGATATACGTGATTCCTACTTAAGCAAATCGCTTAATCGTACTCCACGGGTGTTGGGGGTTTCAGTATGATGAAGAATGAATAACAATACAATGGGGCTGCCCAATCCTTTGCCTTCTATAAGGAATACAAGAGAAACCCTAAAAAAGCAATAGACTGTGCACGCCCAGCTTTGCTCGTCCGGACCAGTGACACCCTAGTCCGAACCACGTCTCCCTAGTCCGGACCATCTCCGGACCAAAGATGCTGCAGCTTGGTTTTTGCTTCCTCTCGCCTGGTCCAGACCACCCTTGGCCTAGTCCAGACTAGAGATGCTGAAACTCCTCCAATCGCATAGAAAACGCCGAATTTGAGTTCACACCCAAGAGCATTATGATGGAGAGGTATATGGTAATGACGAGAAAGAAAGAGGGTAAATAAGAAAATTCAACATATCGATCCCAACACACTTGTGTAAAACAAACAACGAGGCTATAGAGTAATAGATCATAGTATTTACTTATCACCAATTTTTATTCTAAAAAGGAAGTTTGAAAGCATACATATACATCTCATCCTCCTGAACCAACTTTTTTATAGTTCGACAATGTACCTTTTCCAGGTCTCTTCACATTTTGAGTGAACTTCAAATATGTCCAAGTTGTATTAGATAACAATTTCAATCAGCTGCAAGCAAGTTTCAAAGCAACATGGTTTAGATGCAGATATTTTAGTCAGACATGCTGGAAAACATGGCACCTGTCTTTAAGTGAAATTTTTATTTCCTAATCATAGACACGAACAAAAGACATCGGACGCAATGTCTGAGAGTATCAGAGAAGTGTCCACATCTGACACATGTTGGAAGCAGACATTACCTTCTTTGAAGTGTTCATGCTTCTTAGTCAAATACCATACAATAAAGAAATAAGGACAGAAAAAATAGATGACTAGAGAGAAATAATCTACACTTGCACAGCGAGTTAATATGTAAGGATATCAAGACCATGGGACTCCATAACTATCCCTTCCATAGAAAGTGGGAAGTCTCACAGTAACGATTTATGTTCAACAAATTTAGTCAATATCGAAGTAACATATGTCAATAACTACCTATGAATTACATTACTGCAGCTGATCATTTCTACACTTCTGATCATATTCGGCAAGGCAAGCAAGCAGCTGTTGCAGCTCATTCGATCTCATTCTGAGAGTACAAGTGGTTTAAAACCTATTGAATGGTTAGACATATCTCATAAGCTTTGGTATGCCATGCAGAAAGCAAGATTTATTTGACTTAAACGATCCGCCAGCATAGGTAATAGAGAAGTCTAAACCAAAGGCTATGGGTAGCACGAGCATCAATAAGCCTTTTGGTCCGAAAAGAAGGGTCCCTGGTAAATTGGTAGATGAGGGTATTTTGCAATTTCAGATAACCTACTCATTGGCAACATCATCATTCAAGGGTCATCACATGGATCTACTGGTTATATGCATGTAGATCTAGATATATTCATCACATTATTCATTGCATGTAATCGTTGCTAGGTTCAATGTATGCATTTATAACTAGTTTCATACACAAGTCCTATTGTATTCATCTATTATGAGGTTTATTGAAACGAGTTTACGTTCATTCTCTCTAGTAGCTTACAAATATGGATGTAATCTTTCATCTAAAGGAGATAGAGTGGAGTACTGAATTCAGGCAACAAGTCTGCAGTTTTCGTGATTGGGGCTGCAGTCCTCGCAAAACAGCCTAACCATTGTGAGGGTGAACTCTTTCTCTCTCTTCTTCTTCCTATTTTCTCTTTTTTCTTCTTTCCACACACTAAAACCCAAGCTCTATATTTGTTTCTTACCCAAAACCACCACGATTCCTGTTGTAGGAAGTAATACCTCAAGTGTTCTAAAACCATCCTACGTCGAAGCCCTTTGCTTATACGAAACTTTGTCGCCTTTTGGGAAAGTTATTAACGCTTTTGGAACATCTTGTGTAAGCAAGTAGTTAGGCAGGAGAAAGACACTTATGTCAAGCTGCCTAGTTACTTTTCATGGCCTTAGACGATGCAGAAACCTAAACAGAAGGTTGAAGGTACCAGAGTGAATTGTTAAGAGTCTTACAGAAGGTTGCATGCACCCCACTTTGATTGGAATATGAGCATATTAAAAATGACGAAGAAAATACAAAGGATTTTATTATATCAAGAGTATGTAATTAATTTGAAGAGCAATCAAATAATCTAAGAACAAAACTCCGGTTGAAATTAGCTAAGGGAAGTCATAAAACTACCAGATGTCATAGGTCACTAGCTTTCTTAATAGTGAAACATTTTGCCTGTGGGAGTCTATCAGAGATATAGAAGTGAAATCGCTTGATGACTAATGACAAGATGGGAAACACAATTAGAGCATTCTATGAGGCCATGGGCTCCAGAAATACAAATACCATATCAGCTAAAAAAAGATGATCACGGCAGGTGATACTAGATTGAATATTTATCAACCGACAAAAAGAAATGGCTCCTTAGTCACTAGATTGAATATTGCATAGCCATTGATATAAAAGAGGACAATACTGCTATCTGCTGAAAGAAAACACTAACCACCAAAACATTAGGCAATAGGAACTCTAGCAAGCTATCAAACATAGGGTTTCTCAAATCATGGAACATAAAGATTCTTCGGGAAATATTATTGGAAGGAAAGGTTAAATAAAGTTATAGATAATTCAAGGACCTAGAAAATGAAATGATGACTCATTAAAATGACACAATTTTAGTCAAAAAAAGATTAAAATAGGGGCCTATTTATATGATGGGACTTAAAGTGAGGATATAGAGTCTCATATGATATGTAGTCTCTTCGGTTTCAAAGTGACAGGATTAATAAGTGACAGGGTTAATAATACCACACACACACCATGGGTATTGTAAATCACTTTGTGGGATTATATATCAACATTTAATCAAGACGGCCATGATTTTCACAAGACACCCAACATGTAGTGACCCTAGATATATATTCCAATCCCATGCTCATATTTGGTTAAATAAATAGGCCCTAGAAGTAAAAGTAAATTTTACTCCTTTCAGCATTTAACGAGTTACACCATCAAAGGTAATTCTCCTATTCTCTTTGTTTCATTGGTGATGGTTGAGGACAGTGACTTCACCCGCAACTTAAAAGAGGTAAGTTCAATAGTATTATCAATGATTGTTGCAACTTAATGGTTTAGATTGGTTTGGCTGTATTAATTTTATGGGTTGGTTTGGTTCTCCAAATATCTGTAAGTAGTGGTTTGGTTTTTGGTTTACCACAAAACCGGAACAATCCGGTCCACGCTCACTCCTAGGTTTCAAGAACAGTCCGCGTCTTGATGGACAAGTTTTCTATGTTTTAAGAAAATGGAAACACAAAAAAAGAACATATTATTTGCAAATTATACCCTTTCTTCCGCTCATTGTTTTCAGTATTTTAGAATAATTACGCTTTCTTTTGAGCACACATTTATTTCTTTTGGTTCCCATCAATGTTCTAGCTGGTTTGACATTTGATTTGCTTATGGGGGGGTCAAACATCATATTTGGCTTTTCATTATGTGCTTCTTTCGGGTTGAGGGGATTTTATCCATATTGTACATTATATGGTTCCATGGTTGCTTTTTGCTTTGTGGGTGAATTATACATTCTGAAAGCGTTGTGCCAACGATCGACTTTGCAGGCTTTGGATCTCTTGGGGGATGCAAAATCTATCAAAAAGGCGTAATGATCGGCATGCCAAGCACTTAGACCACAAGAGGCACACCAGAGTCAAGAAAGCGAACTGCTGATATTTTCCAGTTTCAAACAAAGCACTTACATCTACAGCAACTTAGCTTTTTTTTCCTCGTCGACGATCTCGGACTTAACTACTATTCTACGGAATAATTGTTAATTTCTTGTTTTGGATTGGGTTTTTTTTAACTTGTAGAGATCTACAAGGGAGAGGAAGGGCTTGTCCAGGATCCACCTATTCAAGGTCTCATTTTTAGTCTCCTTCATTTGTTTTCCACAAGCTACGACCGAAATTCACCCTTAATTTTTTAATTGTGTTTTCACCTTGAAGACTATGTGGTGGAAGAAGGGTGCTTCGAAGGATTGTTTTGAACATTCAGCCTTTCGGTTGAGTTGCCATTACTATTCTATCATGTTTAGATATGCAAGGTGGTGTGCCTGTTTTCTCTTGTACAACGTAGGAGTATAATTTTTTCCTCCCCTCTTTGTTGTTTTCCTCCTATTTTTAACCCCATCTCTAGACATTACACTTTGTCTCACTTAAAAATCAAAATTTAAGAAAAACCTCTCAAAACCAGCTCCACCCCTTGACACAAACATTTACTAAATTGATAGGGTACGGGTGTGGGCTGAAGCATCAGACCTTCTAAAACTTAAATCTAAAGATACTGGTAAGATTCCAAATTTGCATAAAAGTACAAGACAATCCCTGTGCACTTAACTGTATTGTATCCCATCTAATTCTCAGACAACAAGTCTCAAAATTATTTGGAAATGCCACTTTAAGAAGATATAGGAGTGTTAAATCGGGTATCGGTGTTAAGACACATATCCCACACACATAGGGCATTGCAGTGGACGCTCAAGAAATATTGGTAAGGGTAGTTATTAACATAATCTACCAGCTCCATTAAGAAAATGAAGTATGGACATTAACGTTAAAAGTTCTGACTGAAAAAACACGCAAATAAAAATTGCCCCCTTAAGGCTATGGGTTGAATGACCTAAGTTGGGATAGTGGGTTGTCTATGGGCTTAGTAATGGTTGCGGGTGCAATTCAAAAAAAGAGTGGGTGTTCAACCCATAAGGGTTGAGCAAGCAGATCTCAAGGTTAAGAATATGTAAATGGATACCAAGTATTTTTTTCATGTTATTCAAATGAATACCCAGCCTTCCATGCGCCGGCCTAACCCCAATGTCATATCTGATTAATAGCAGATGAGTCCATGCAACATATGAATCGAAGAAACCCAAGCATATACCTTACTACGACACAATAGTTAAATAACTGATTCTCAAAGTAGGAGCTTCCAAACTTTGAAAAGAGCTTGTGCTTCAGCTCGGCTCTTTCCAAATCATCCACATTAGACAAAATATTGGCAACAAAACTTTCATGATATTCCTTCCAAGTCTCCAACCATACCACCACTCAAGTGAGCAAATCCCTTCGAATTAACCTGTGGCAGACGTCGGATCTCCTCCTCTTAACACCCGATAAACGGCCGAAACATGGAATCTACTGTTCCCTTTGCCCCACCATATATTATGAACTCCACCCCCCTTTCCAAGAGCATCTCCGATCCTTCCATAATGTTGAATTTGATGAAGAAATGGCATAAGAGGAGCTCCAAACCTTTGCCAAAATTTGATATTTCATCAAATCTGTTATCCAACCACGGCAAATCAAGGCTTCTCATCAAATTTGATGAAACATTTTGAACCTTGACCTTCGAGATTTGTTGGTGGTGATGGTGCTGGTGAAGCGCAGCAACGGGGAGGGTAGTGGTGATGTGGAGGTATAGCGCGTAGGCGAAAAGACGATAGAAGACGTCATCGGCGGTAAAAGATATCACTATTGCCTATTGGGGTATTTATTTATTTATTTATTTTGGTGGGGGGAACAGAAGACCAGTGGTGCCCTGTGGTATTAGGCAGAATAATAGCTGCCTAATCCCACATCGCATTCCACAACCACATTCAAGATCAAACCACTAACGCCAAAGATAAAGCACGTCATCAGCATTGATGAGTAAAATTGTATCTGCTTAGCATCGTCAAAGGTTATACGATCACATACCAAACTTGATTACACTGCTGCACAAAAAGATCTACACAACACTTGATCTAGAAAAATATTCGCTTAACCTCACCAAACAGGGCCCAAGATCCAGAGTCCTGACATAAATCTAATAATACTAATCAGCAGGCCATTAAATTGGGGCAGCAAACTAAAAGCTACGGGCTTTTTATTCGTTATTGTTCTACAGACTGGTTTTCAACATAATCTAGAGACTTACTTATTTGGTGACATCAACTTGTCTGGTTGTTCTCTTATTATATGTGCACCTAGGCCGAGTTTTAGAACACAGGATAGTTTTACTTTGTGCAGTGCCCAAGTGAGGTAATAATGGGAAGACCAAGAATCATCAAACCAAAGGACATCGAAAATTGCAGCGGGCACAGTATTAACAAAAGCAACATTTGAAAGAAGGAAAAGAAGAACATTATAAATGAAAATAGCAGTTTGCATACATAAAACTACAAAGACAGGACATTTCAGTGCACCATGAGAGTAAAAGCAGGTTTTAACAGGATTATAATTAAGGGCAAACAAATGATGGTACTGTATCAGAAAAAATGAAAATACTGACATACCATCGTCGGTGAGGTTTCAGAGGACTTGTAGCCCAAATTACCATCCCTGGAATAATTAAGCCTCGATCTAAGTTTAAGCTTTGTAAAGTAAAAACAAGAATAGTGGAAAGAAGATACTTACACCGGCATGGCACCACGGAAAATCTAGGTCCCATCTAAGATTGGCAGGATATTATGGACACCTCCAGGTGGAAAATTCCTGTCTCCGGGATAGTGTTGTCACTAATTACAACCCATACAGTCGTCGTACTTTTCCTGTTGAAGGCGAGAAACACAGGGTTCTTCTCCTATTTTCTCCTCAGTTGTTGGCCTGGAGGGCAAATGTGAAACCCAAGACAAGCAGAACTTGTTAGCTACTCCGTCATGACCCAGATGAGCCAAGCTCGGAGGAGAGTGCCAGCCACAGTATGATTCGGACAGCCCTGGTACCGTCGTTATACATAGGTAAATCATACTATCCAACTAGCCAATGCTTATACGCCATGTACCAATGCAACTTGTTCTCAACAGCCACAGCTATTCCTGCACAGTCATTTTGCGGACCTAAACCTGTATAGAGGGAATCCAAAGACGTGATCACAATCAAACGGTCGCAGTTCCCATTATTTCGCATCCACATGGTAGATTTGAATGAGACGATTCCAAGGTACCACCATACACGGACCCGATTGGCTGCCGTCAATAGCTGCTGTGAACATCGGATAATACTTGGGACAATAAAGCTTGCCGCAGAGAACTAGGCAAGTGGGGATGCAGATACACGAGAAAGCAAATCAGCAACTTTCTTCCATTCAACCACAGACCCAGCTGCTCCAAATTCCAATCCCACCTCCACCACAACTACCAAGATCCATACATTCCACAGAATTACCCAATTTCCCAGAACTTGGAAAATCGTGGCAAATTCGGAATAATGCATAAGGCTACTGCTTGGTGTTAATGGTGTCGCTGCGCACAATCGCCCAGCCTTTTCCCATTTCTTTGCATCCAGTGGCTATGGGTCTGAGATTGACGGTTGCGTAATCATCGTCTTCGTGAAAAGAACGAGGTAGTCGGGGAATTTGCTAAATAAGGGAGAACGAGAGAGCTCACAATAGAACAACATAGGGAGGAGGTTGGTTGTGGTCAGGGACGTCGCCTCGTCGGAGACATCGACAATTGTCGTTACTAAGCCTGAAGAATCGGCTACAGCAATGATAGATACCGATTTCTCTTTCTCCTCTTCTTCCGGTGGAAGGTGAGGAGAAACCGATGATGCTGTCGACGATGACGAAGATCCCACGACGGTATCGGTTGCCATCTCCAACCAACAGGTGCGATGACAATCCCAAATCTGAAGTGCAAAAAACAATGACGATATTTGAAAAGGGTAATTTACATATTACCCCTTAATCTATTACACGTTTTCAACTTGCCCCTTGATCTATTATTTAGCATCACTTAACCCCTAGGGTCTTTCGTCATATTTGAGCATTGGAGTCCAATATGACATGCAAGTGTGAGTAATTTTTAACCAAACTATATATTTGTCAATGAGACATTGCCATATATCAATTTCTATGGCTTATCTTTATATGTTTATATAAATTCCCTGTTACTTTTTTTTTTTAAGTACATCCTATGCATGTCATATTAAACTCTAACGCAAAAACAAGAATAGTAGAAAGAATATGCTTACACCAACGTAGCACCATAGAAAAACTTGGTCCGATGGTAGAAATAATGGAGACCTCTAGTGTACAGTCAGCTTTTTTACTGACTTTCCAATACAGGAGAATTTCGGGCATGTCGGCCGATACTTCGTCCGGTTTAGGAGAAATCTTTCTTGTTTGCGTTGTTTCTGCTTGAGTCAAGTGCAGTGTGGCTCAGGAGCCCGTTCAACCCGGTTTCGACAATTTCAAGGCCGATTCATTCATGTTCCACAATCGCTCAGCATTTCATATATAACCTCGCGCTTTGTTTTGCAAGTTTTGACACAAACATTGTTGGTTTGCATATTTAATAGTCTTGTGAGGCTATTTTTTGGGTTTGAGTCACCAAGATCCCGGAGGGTCCGAGTGTCGATCCGCAAGGACAACTTAAGTTACTACAAACTCGATTGGTTTCTAAATTAATTCAAAAAATAATAATTTGAGTAATTGGTTTTGATTTTGAGGATGATTAAACTAAGGGAAGCAATAATTGAATTGAAGAAAACTAGCGGAGAAAGAATCTAGGATTTCGAATCGATCCCGACCACGTAGCGAAGAAATATATAGGTTAGGGTTAGCATTCGAATCATGAAGGAATACGATCTCACTTTGACCCTTAAACCTAGATGTTTGTGTTTAGTGGGCCCTTGCTCAACCTCATTTTGCAAACCCCACTGGTATTCATCTAGAAAATAATTGAGTTGCTAACATGCATAGACTATACCATAGCACGAACTGTCTTGCTAGTACAATCGATCTCTTTCACGAGCAATCAAATGACACGATCCATTTTACGAGCATAATTATTTCAATTAGTGAAACCATTATATAACTATGTATGTGAAATCTAGAAGACAAACACTCAACAGATTAAAGCATAGATAATCATTCCATTCATATGTAACGAAACAGGTTCTTATTCCATACAATCGACTCGAATAAACAACCTAACACCTATATATTAATTACGTTATTGGATTGGGGCTTCATCTTTCCCAAGATAGTGCTTAATCGGCCATGGAGATATGGATGACCACGTGGGTTGAAGAAGACTTGATGAACTCCATGGATTCCTTGCCTTTCTCTCTATGGTTGCCTCTCAATAGTTTTAGAACATAAAAAACGTACATAGAAATCCCCTTTTATAATCTAGCCCAAAAAATTACATGAAAATGCATGTTTTCTAATCGAAAACTGCCTCGATCGTCCGGACAGATTTGAGAATCGTCCAGATGGAATTTACAAAGCTTGAGAAGACTTGAAGGTGAATAGTGATTTTTCGGACGGAGATCAAAATTGTCTGAACGGTGGGACTCACAACACTATTTTGGAGAGTCCGCCATTATTTGTGAGAGGGATGTAAGAATGGATATAAACATGAATGTGTGACTAGTATTTTGTATTCCAAAAATTGTTGGGATCCCATCATCACTTTTGAAAAGGATGTAAAAATAGATGTATTCCAAAAATTGTTGGGATCCCATCATCACTTTTGAAAAGGATGTAAAAATAGATGTATACTTCAATGTGCCCGTGAAAATAAGAAGATAGTACGAAGTTCGAAGAGAGACTCGAGATCGATCTCCAAGACGGAAAAAATAAATCTCATGTGTAAGTCAATGGTCAGGTAACTGTAAAGATTGAGAAGCAATCTTGACCCTTGCATGAAAATTCAAATCCAATGTCCACCACAGGGGCGGACGCAGGATTTAGTATCAGCGGGGTCAAGTATACAGTAGATCTAATATAATACTTAACCAAAAGATATTTAATACATTCATACATACATATATATATGGGGCCGGTTCCCCTCACACTTAAAAAAACACATAAAAAAACATACAATTTTGTTCTGGACCCTAATGTGATGTTCTGAACCGTTGATCTTGTTTAAAGTAGTAAAATAAGAAGTCCTGCAAAAATTCAGTCCATTCGGATATCGGTAAGTGCTTGATCCAAACAGTTTTGCAAAAACTGTGACAGAAACTAGTGTTTTTAAAGCTGTTTGGATCAAGCACTTACCAATATCCGATTGAGCTGAAATTTTGCAGGACCTTTTATTTTACTCATTTAAACAAGATCAACGGTTCATAACATCAAAATGGGGCCCGGAAGAGTGATGTGTTTTTTTATGTGTTTTTATAAGTGTGAGGGGAACTGGCCCCTATATATATATATATATACATATATATATATATATAAGTGGTATGTCAACCATATCCTATCGTTTACAACTCGCCCTGATGGTTTTTCATATTTTGAAACCGATTCATGATAACTTCATTTGAAATGGTATAAAAAATCCCTCGCTCAATGTACACAACCAAACTATCCTGCATCCACTGGTCACCCATTCTGTTACGAAGTCGGTTCTTTACAATCTTCATTGCAAAAAATGTTCTCTCCACTGTAGCGGTCGCAACTGGTAAAACTAAGGCTAATTTCAAAAGTTTGTATACCAATGAATATCCGATATCTCTTAGGGTCTCAACCATATTCTTAGCGATATCGCCAATCCCTGTTAAGCACGAAAACTCAACACTAGAGCGCACATCAATGATTGGGTGTGGTTACCCCATCATAGAGCAAGTTAAAAAGTTCTGGGACTACAAAAAAAAAAAGATAGGTGATCCGGAAAAATTATTTAGGCATAGTTATATTTATTTTTTGTTACTTGGGGCAAGATTAGAAAATAATCTATACGGTATGGGGGAAAAATTACCAAAATACCCAAAATTATATATACACGGTAGTAGGAATTTCGGTCCAGCAACCGACCCCGCTTGCCCCTATGTGGGGCTGCCCTTGGTCCACCATTAAAATCACAAAAAGTTGAACCATGCTACCTGTACAACACTCTTGTATATACAAAATATAAAACATTTATGTTTGGACCATTTCACGGTCCCACGCAACTGACTTGAGTCGTTTAATTTGTTTAAAATATTTTTTGAAGGGTCTCTACAAAAAAATTATTTTAACCAGATATCGGTAAGTGCTTGATCCATACTTTTTTTTAATCATAGGTCCAAAAGGATCGAACACTTACCAATATCCGGTTGAACTGATTTTTTACGTTGACCCTTCAAATAATATTCTGAACAAATTGACAGGCTCAGAATATTTGTAAGGGACTTTAAAATGGGTCCCACACAAGTATTGGACATTTGGTGTACACAAAAGTATTGTACCCATTTCATTTTCTGAAGGACCCGACTACATGTACAGACGGGATTGTCCAGAAAATGTACCGATCGTGTTCGGGGACCCACTTTTGATTGAAACGGCGGGACTTTGGTTCGAGCACTTATAATCGTTCGATTGAGCTGAAATTTTGTAGGGCCCCTCGAAAAAATGTTTTAAGAATAATGAACGGTTCGGATCACTCGTGTGGGACCCAAAAGTGGGTCCCCGAACACGATCGATACATTTTCTGGACAATCCCGTCTGTTCCCATATGTTTATCGTTTTCCGAAGTTCCCCAAAATTTACGAAAAACCTAGGGGTACAGACCCTAAGGTACAGAATTTGCACAGATTTGTTCGGGAACCCACTTGTGGGTCCCGCACAGCCAATCCGAACCGTTGAATCATCTTAGAATAATTTTTCAAGGAGTTCCGCGAGAAATATCTCAATCCGACATGTGTAAGTGGTTGATCCAAAACTCACCCATTTCATTCAAAAACTCACCCATTTCATTGAAGATCGTTTTGAATGAAATGGGTGAGTTTTGAATCAACCACTTACGCATGTTGGATTGATGTGATTTTTCGCTGGGCTCCTTGAAAAATTATCTGAGATGAATCAACGGTTCGGATTTCCCGTGTGGGACCCACAAGTGAGTCCCTGAACAGATCTATGCAAATTCTGTACACATATGGTCTGTACCCCTAGCATCCTCCAAAAAGTTACTTGTCTTTTTTTCTTTTTTCTTTTTTATCAGCTACTAGTAGTTGTGACTTGTGAGTAGGCATTTACCAAATTTTTTAACATATACGGTGTCGTAACTTGATCAGCCAAAAACCCATCTATCCGCCCTGGTCTGAGATACACCCGATATTCTCTCTCTGGCGTCAACGACATTCTCCCTCTGTTTTTTTAGCTCGGCAAATCACACCCTCATGGAGAAGGGTAGGTCTGAATGTCAGCTGAAGATTGTTCGTTACCCCCTTGCCCAATCCCCATGCCCCCTCCTTCTTCTTCTTCTTCTTCTTCTTCATCTTCTCTCCAATTCTTCATCTCCAACTTTTCCTCTTCACCATTAATCCTCACCAAATCCATGGTACGTACACGTTTAATCACTGTCCCATTTTTCATTTTCTCAAATGGGTTATATTTTTGAGAAAAACTTATTCACGGAGGAGGCAGAAACTTCTGATTCACGAAAGAGATTGTCTGTTTCAAATCTTTCTCGTACAGAGATTGGTTATCTAGGATCGTTAAAGTTGTAATCGTTATAACTTGCCATTGGTTTTCCGCAATTCTTTGGTTCACGGAGGGTCCGTGAATAAGTTTCGCTCCAATATTTTTCTGTGTTATATATCTAACTGTTTTTTGTTTTTTTGTTATTGCAGTCTGTTACAACATTGATGTTTAGGTCACTGGTGAGGCTGGTGACAACCATGGTGGGTGATCCAATCTCCTCTGTAACAACTTTGCTATACTACAGCGATCTTCTCCCTCAGAACATCTTGTTGCAGCGACTGGTTCGACACGAATTGCTCGATCAAGAGAACTATTTCTTCCATTTTCTCATTAACTTCTTGAGATGTTTTTGGTAGATATATATATACTCTCTCTCCGTCCCCCCGTTTTTAGATTTTTGAAAATTTAAAAGTTCTAATTGAGATTTTTTGAACGGTGCAACGAATTTCAATAAATTACATACTGTACGAATTATACGTTACTTTTAGATCTAAACGTTGGCACGACTTTACGAAAGGACTAACAATTTGGGACATACGGAGTACGAAACTACTGCAACAGTAGCCATCATCAGACATTACTGGAGTGATGTAATTTTTTTGGTGGTTGACTGAATTAATCGCAGCGGGTCCGGCTTTGATAAGCAATTGTAACCGTTGATTCTCGGTGAGTTCTTCGCATAATTTTTTATTAGGTACTTTCGTGATGAAATATGTACTGTAATGAGGGGAGTCAGATGTATAATGTATTGATTGGTGGACTGGAATTGAAAACTTTATAGGAGTACATTTTTTCTGAGAAAATTCTTGTTTCTCAGTTCTGTTACTTGTGAATTGTATTAAATGTTAGTAATTGTTCTAATCGTAAAATACGCAGCCACACATAACTACAAATACGTATGGGTCTCACGTGCAATGTGCGGAATCCACATGTATAAAGCGATTCCGAGCGGAATCCACATGTATAAAGCGATTCCGAACGTCCGTGTGCTTAACGTATTGTTCCTTTTCTTTTAATTCTTATTTGCGCATTGTTGAAATATGTCATGTGTGCAATGGCGGAAGGTGGTGCTGGGCTTCAATTTGAGTTGATTATAACTGTTCAATTTATTTGTCACGCAGTTCGTTTATGTAGAACACCATGCTGATTGAATAACGGTAACCAAATAATCTTGCAGTTTATTCTCAAAATTCTAATAATCATATACTTCTTACTCTGTCTAACTTTACCTATGTGAATACTTTAACATGTAGAATTTTGTCATTTCCAGTGAATAATATTAATCCAAAACAATTATTTCATTTTCAAGGTACTCCTCTCCTTTTTTTTTGTTTGTTTTTTACGAAACAAAGGAAAACTAAATGGGGGGAAATGACAAGAACATATTGGAAAATCAAGCTGAAAGAGATGTGGAGGCAAGAGTTCATTTTGACCATGGTACTTTAAAATGGATAACAGGTTGATGTTCCCCAAGAACTCACATCAATGGGAAAGTTTAGCAACTCAAGAAGTTGTAGCTCATCCCTATATATTCGAGCATTCACACAAGAAATGTAAAATTGTAGCAATTTTTTGGCAGAATTTCTTGCCATTTCTTAAAAAATAGAAATAGGATACAAAATGATAAATTGTGTGCCACACCCACAACCAAAATATTTTCTCAAATTTCGCAAATGCCAATTCTTTTGTCATATAAGGCAAAGACAAGATGACATACATGAGTGTAGCACCCTTGCCATTTTTTGGGCAAAATGACACTATTCGCTGGCAAAAAATAAGAATGGCAATGGCAAAATGACAGTCATAGGTGTGGATGCTCTTAGCTGCCATCCTACATATCTTCTTGTGCGCCAGATTCGACAAATTTAGGAGACGCCAATGGGGAATTGGAGATGCCAATTGGAAGGAAGGCCGCAAAGGAGCAAAATAAACAAAAAAGCAAAGCTAGTGGGACTGATGAAATGAACTCTCCAACGGCAGTATTATTGGAAAAAATCTGGGAAGGCAGAGTACAAATGAATGAAACCAAGAAAGAAATGTTTGAGAAAACTTTTCTCCAAGAGCAAGAAAGACTTAAGCAAAATGCCGAGAATATGCGAATGAAACAATTGAGGGAAGAAGAGAGGATCATGTCTATCGATACTAGCAAGATGCCTCCATTGCAAGCAGAATCTATTCAACGCCGTCAAATGGAAATCCTTGGGGAAAAAAATTAGTTTTTGCTTCTTCTTTTTGCTAGAACAATGTTATGGATCATGTCTAGTTGTGTTTAGAATCAGTTTGTTGCTAGAACAGTATTAACCATCTAATATTTTTGCATCTGATGGTTCAACCATTTGTTGGCAGTGCTTGAATCTATTTAGTCAACCAATCTATTAGAAAATAGTCTTGTGAAGCTGCTGTTTTTGAAGTCGTACTTGTGAAGTTGCTGCTTTTGAACTTAAAAGAGATGAAAATGCTATTGCTCTTTGCTGCTGCTGCTGCTGCTACATTTTGATGGTTATGCTGTGATTTCCTTTCCGTTGCAAGTTGCATCTCCATATAAGGTCTACTTTGTGCTTTTTTTATATCTCCATGGCTCTTAATATGATACTAGCCAGTGGCGGCTCCAGGAATTCTCGTGAGGGTGTTTAAAAATTCTATTACGGCCCTCTAGAAATCATAACTGTGCATAAACCCCCCAAAAAAACTACAAATACCAACAGTGCCACCAAAAAACAACAAAGTATTTGCATATTACAATTGCCCTCGACGACTTTTCATATTTTGAAACCGTTGCATAATAGCATCATTATCAACGGCATCAAATACATCGCGCTCAATATAAGTAACCAAACAATCGTTCATCCACTGATCTCCCATTCAATTGCGCAAATTGCTCTTTATGTACTTCATGGCTGAAAAAGTTCTTGATTTTCTTATCACAAATTTGTCCATAATTTCAACTAAGCAAACAATTGAACAAATTAAAAAAAGAATCATAGTTAATTAGCAAAGTCTAGTGTTGATTCAAAAAATTATACTAAGCACCAGTAAGCAAAGTTTGGTCGACAGATTATGTAAGCATTAAGCAAAGTCTAACATGTAATTGTAAGCAATAAGTTTAACAGTTTATTACGTTTATTATGATCAATGGAGTGGTGGACGGTGGACCACTAAACACCCTAGATATTATACTATTTATACATGAGTAGTGGACCACTACAAGTAAAAAATCATATAAAAAGACAAACCCACATTCACCGCACTCACCGACTCACAAATCACAATTCACAAATTCACACAGTAGCCATATGCCCATATTTCTCCTCTGTAGCTCTATCAAGATTCAAGAGTCAACACCAGAACAAATTGTAGAAAAAATCCGTGAAAGACTTCTAACCTAATTAGGAGAGCCTCTGAATCCGTGAAATCAGGAGAATAGAAGAGGTTCCGGCAATGGTTATGGATGGACAATGGCAAAACCAACGCGCTTCATCTTTTTGCAGAGAGATCGGAGACTAGGAGTCGGGAGAGGTTTCAGGCGATGGAGCAACTCTGGGCCCTCTTCCTTTTTTGTATTTCCAGATCTGGTGACTGGTTTCAATCCGTCCCTACCCCTTTTTTATTTTGTAAATTACACATTTTTTTTTCTTTTTTGTTAATTACATATCAGTCCCCGTAGTTCATAGATTAAGAGATGAACATTGTTTTTTCTTTTCGGTCCACACATTTTGGGTAGGGTGTTCAAACATTTTAGGTAGGGTGTTCAAGTTTCTTTTGGCAGGGTGTTCAAATTTTTTAGGTCAGGGTGTTCAAAATGCTAAAAATTAAAAATAAAATAAAATAAATTACATGTATTTCTAATTTTTTTTTTTCAGGGTGTTCGGGTGACCACCCTACCCACTACTTGGAGCCGCCTCTGATACTAGCTATAGTTGCATCTAAATCAGATTCAGAGCCCTTACTAATGTTCTCTTCTGCAAACTTGAGTTGGTGTTGTGCATGGAGCAGACAGAGAAAAACTACTAAATGTGACTGTAAGAATATGGTCTTGTGATGCTGCTGCTTTTGAAGTCATATAGGCATGATTTGGCTGTTGCTTTTTAAGTCCTATCAATATCATTTTGGGTTTAAACCGTTGGACTCCATGCTACTGATGTTGTTACTGTTTGTTCTTCTTGATATACTTTTTGGATCATAGACTTACCTTTGCAGTAATTAGCTATTTGACAAATCAGTTAATCATTTGTACTAATCTTCATTTTGGATTCAAACTTTCTGATTATTACAGCTACTGGTGTCATATGGAAAATCTGTTTGATATGGAAAATTTGTTTTTTTAGTTTGGATAGAGAGCAAGAATAGAGAGTAGTGTTGGAATGGTGGTGTGAAAAAGTGAATAGACAAAGTAGAATATGTACTTTTTTTGTACTTTCACCTAGTTATTTTGCCTAGTAGTGTTGGAGTTGCTCTTAGGCAACACTAAACCAAAATGAATTTGCGAAAAATATATAGATTTACTTCTTAAATTGCTTTTTTTTTTTCTCTGTGAAATTGGATTTAGCATTTCAGTGTGTTTTTTTTTTTTTTTCCATTATTTACCACAAAAAGAAATTGCACACTAATTAACCCCACTACCAATTAGGCAATTATCGCTGGGCCCGCCCTTGTCTGCATAAAGCACAAATTTGTTGCTAACAAGTGTGTCGAAAGGATCCATACAAATCGGTAAACATCAAACAAAAACGTTGGGTTCATCTTTTCCTTAAAAAAATTTGAAAAAAAAAACACATATCAGGATATGACCGTTATAACGGCCGTAATACTTGGTACACTTTTTCCCCCACTGGCACAGTGGTCCCGAGACTTCTGACACAACTCTAACAACCAAGTCAGTACCATTTCTTTCCATACACGCGACACCATTACATGCAATACAGTCGAGCTTGCAAATTCGATTCTCAGCGGTCCACGTACACAGTCTCGATCTTAAACTAAAACAAGTATGCTCATCAAACGGCCACAGTCTCTCGTCCCCACCCAATTACTTTAATTCTTTTTGTTTTTTGGTACGTCGGAAATTTGTCCACACCCAATTCTGCCGATATATCCCAACCCACTACCTCTTCACCTTCCCAAAATACCCTTCCTCCTAAACGACTTGTGAAATCTTCAGCTTTGTTTGGCATGGAGTATTTGTTTTGCCGTCACATTTTTGTGAACTATTAGTTCATCTCATTGAAAGTAATTTAGAAGGTAAAAGTTATTATTCAAAGTAAATATTTTTGAATAAGTACAAAATAATCTCTGTTTTCTATTATTATTTTTAGGTAATTTTTTTTAAAGAGATTTTGATCTTTTTTTTTTACTTTTTAAATTCCTCTAGTAGAGATAAATAAATCAAAAAAAAAAAATTAATGAGAAGAAACAAATGTGATTTTCCTTAATAAAGATAAAAAATTTCAAATGAACTATTTATGCAAAAATGGTCCTAAGTACTCATCAAATTTTTGTGGGTTATCAATTCATCTCGCCGAAATTTATCTAAAAAGCAAAAATAAATACAAAAATAATCCAGGAGTATGTCTGGTTTTTATTATTTTTCTTTCTGGGAAACTTTTTTAAGATTCGATAACGATTTATCCGAAAACAGGCCTAAGGGGTGCTTTGGCAAAAAACCAGAAAGTGGGTTTTTGGTTTTTTCGTTCTGTCTTTATTCAATTTTTTTTTTTTGCATTGGTTAATTTTGCGTCAATTTTTCGTGGTTTATGGATTCGTCTCGACGAGACGAATCCAAAGAGTATAAAATTATGGTCAAAAGTAATATTTTTTTGAATAAAACCCAAAATAAATCAGTTTATTGGTTTAATTTTGACTTTATTAAAAAAAAAATTAGTTTCGACCATAATTTTATACTCTTTGGGTTCGTCTCGTTGAGACGAATTCACAAACCACGGAAACTTGACGCAAAACTAAAAAATGCAAAAAAAACTTGAATAAGGACAAAACGAAAAAATGAAAAAACCAATTTCTAGTTTTTTTTTTCACAAAACACCCCTTAAGTACGAGGATAGTTTTGTCAAATACTAACTCACATGACTTTGAAAAAGTGTTTGACCTCTGTCGTTCTCCACATTTGTACCTGTATACCTCTCTCTCTCTCTCTACACACACACGCAGATATTTACAGCTTCTTTTATATCCAGAGAGAGAATATAATAGCGGATCTAGTCATCTACTAATTGCCTGTTTCGAAAGCAATTGAGCTCTCGAATCGATCGACGAACTGAGTTGAACATGTTGGACGGAATACTAGGGCGAGGGTTTAGCTCCAAATGGTTAGTACGATGCCTCTCTCTCTCTCTCTAATATGCATACATGTCTACATGTATGTATATGTGTGTGTGTGTGTCTGTGGCTTTGTTGTTAATTACTGTTGTGGTGATGCAGTAAATCGTTGATTAAGCCGACGAGAGCTCGAATTGAGGTGCTGCGGAGGAGGGAGGAAGCGACGCAGAGGTTTCTCAAGGGTAATCTGGCTAAGCTACTGTCTAACGGCCTCGATATCAACGCCTATGGAAGGGTACGAAATTGGACCACTCTCAATCATATACTATCCGTTCTTTTGCGTCGATTGTGTGTATTTATCGTTGTAAATTGTTGATCAGTTGGTCGTTTGTTTTACCGGAGAGAAATTTGGTGTTATATGAAGAAACATAGAAGCTTAGAATCTCACGTGTTACAAGTCATTATCTTGATTATTCAAATCGGAGAAGGTTTTTAAATAACAGTATCGGGCCATGTACGGGATTCTAGTATTGGGAGTATCCAGATTGTAACGGTTGTGAATTTTTAAAACCATTTTTCAACCAAATGTTTTTAAAGTGCCTAAATCACTCGGCATGAACTAGTCTATGAATCGGAAGTAGACTGATATGCATCTGATTTTCCATCCACTGATATATCATGGTGTAACCTTGAATCTTACACTTTTTTTTTTTTGCTTTCGCATGTGATCATTTTCGCTCTGTGTTTGTTTTAGAATTGACTTGCACTTGTGTTTTAGAATTGAATTGACTTACGCAGACATTTTCCGAATCACACCTTGAAGTGCACTTGTAAAAAATTAGAGTGGGAAAATTAGACTTCCGGTTTCTATTGCCCTTCACTTTCTGTGACTTTTGAAGATTGCATTTAGACGAGTTATCATGAACTTCAAATTATTGTCAAGGGCTTTTTGAGCTGCATTTAGGCTTACTCAGTTTGCGTTACTTGTTTATAAGTCTACAGGTGCCAATACATCAAATGAAGCTGTATTAAGCCCAGCTTCTAGCTAGATAATATTTACTTTTATCAAGCTATATGACACAGATTAGGTACTATAAGTTTCAGGTGGTTTGTTTTGATCTTCAAGGGCTGCTTCTACTCTTTCTTCAAGGGCTGCTTTTACTCTGCATACTTTGCCTCTCAAATGTCACGACTTCTGAGTTCTATGTTTTTTTTCCTTTGCTCCCCATGATTGTATTTATTGGAGAAATGATAGTGTATCATGGGTACAGTGCTTATAATGAAGAAGAGAAGTATATATGCTCTTTTATCACCTTAGAAGTCGCTTCTTGTTGAGAGGCAGCAGTTTTCTTTGATATCCCTTAAGACTTTTGAGCTTGATCATCTGGAGTGTTCATACACAAATCAGGGTTTTTGTTTCTTTTTTGTGAGATTTTACCTTTTTATTTAAGAATCATTGTTGCATTAGGAGACAAAGTTTCACCTTTCGTTAATTTTATGTCGACATCTACAGAGGAGAATCACCTTCTACATTTCTTCTGCTAAAGATTCAACCATGGAAATTCATGTCTAATGTGTTCTTCTCTCAAATGCAGACCTTTGTTTATTCCCACCACTTCATATAAAAGCCATTAACTAAGAATGGAAAACTTTGTGCTGACTGCTTAATACTTAACAGGGTAGATCCAATGATCCTTTTACTAATGACAATGATCATCGTCATAGAGGTCAGAGGTGCAACAAGTGCTAATTTCTGTAATGGTTATTGGCTCAACATATAAAATTGTTTTAGAATTAGGATGGATGTTGAAGCTCAAGTTATCATAGCATGACCATTTTCACGAGACATATTCTAACCCTCATAAGTCCATAGATCTTGCACCTTATTACGTGTCATTCATTATGTGTGATCACTAACCATGGCTTTACGGATAATGCAAGCGTGTGTAGTGCATTTCTGTAACGACCCGCCCCCGCCTTGCACAATATTGTCCGCTTTGGCAGCCCAAGCTCCTTGGACTTTCCAGTAGGTCACCCATCCCAGGATTGCTCCAGGGTGAGCACGCTTAACTGTGAAGTACCAACGAGCTTTGAAGCCCGCACGGCTTTAAAAGGCCTTGTGCAAGTTAGGGCATGATCTATTCTCTTGTATCACATAGCTCCGTTGCATCCAGGTGGGTCGTGGGCTGTCACAATTTCCTTCTGTTGAAGCTTATCAAAATTGAACTACTGCCTTTTGGCATGCATAATGCTAATAATTAGAGTTTCTATATTTCTCACAGTTTGAAGTTATTCTGTTCTCTGAGTCTTCTTATCTGCCTTGTTTATGACTTTGATTATGATGTCACTCATTTGTATTATTGTTGCAAGTTGAAACACATGCCAACTCTTGCCAAAGACTGGTGATTTGATAAATTGGTGATGTCATGCACTGTGTTGTACGCAAAGTGTTACATATATGCAAACATGCTTTGACTTTCTAAAAAATGAGGAATACTAAATTTGTGGCGAACAATATGGAATAAGAGCGGGTAGGAGTTCTAATTTTCAACCGATATTTGTTACAGTGTTATCCCCGCGGGACGTACTTTAATGGACCTCATACACTCATCTTTGACCTGTGATTATGAAGGAAATTTGTTTCTAATTCAAAAATCCTGTATGCATGCTGTAGTTTCAGCTTAAACAAATTGACTTTGCGTTATGATTGACAATCTTTAGCTGTCACTTCTGTATTTACTCTTGAAAGATGCTCTTATACTGGTGTTATTTTATGCGAGGAGCTGAACAGACCGAAGAATATATCGCTGGATTGAACCTCTTGTCATGTTATGATTATATCGAGCAGTCCTGTGAATTCATATTGAAGCAGCTTCGTGTTATTCAAAAACAGAGGTATGAGCAAATAGCTGTTGTATCTTTTTATAATATCTGCAATTTTTACTTTGTGATGGTATCCATAATCTGCTATTATTCACGCTTTTCCTTTTGGATGGACACTCCTTGGTTTGAGATTAAATGATTTAGGATTATTCATGTATGTAAGAAACTCAACTGGATGTATGATATCTTTATAGTGTAGGAAAGTTAGGAAAAATCTATATATGGAAGCATAGAATATCATCGAGTTTTTGTATAAATTTATATAACAATGCCTGGAAGATAATGATGAGCAAACATGCTGGAAACTATGTGAAGTCCGAAGCGAGAAATTAGAAAAGGAAAATAATGCAAGAAACATACCATCTTGATGTTAGTACTTGTAATGCGCCAGTTCAATGGGCTATCTCACTTTTATTTCTTTGTCTGACTCTTATATATCTAATCGACTAATCCAGTCATCTTTGTGTTAGGGCAATACACCCCCTTTTACGTGTATACTGTGGATAGATTTCACTAAAAGATTAGTGATAACATGGTACTCCATCCTTATTTCGTTGGAACAATATACATATGCTATGTGGTTGAAAAGTTTGGGTGGTAATATGGTATGGTATGCAGTCTTTGATTTAAGTCATTTTGGATTATATTAAAATTCTACTGCTCCATTATTTCTTCCCAGGGAATGCCCAGAGGAATGCAGGGAGTCTGTCGGTTCCCTGATGTTTGCTGCAGCAAGGTTTTCTGATATGCCTGAGTTACGCGACCTCAGGGATACATTTCAGGAGAGATATGGAAGTTCTCTGGAACATTTCGTAAATCATGAGGTGATTCTTGAGAAATATACCCTGACTACTGTAACTAAGAACTCATAGTTACGATTCTACACCTAACCACCTTAATGGTTTTTCTCAGTTTGTTGAGAAATTGTCTTTGAAACCTCCCACAATGGAGAAGAAACTGCAGCTGTTGCAGAACATAGCATCAGAATTCTCGTTAAATTGGGACTCCAGGGGTTTTGAGCAGAGGATGAATAATCCCCCTGCTTCGGCACAGGTATGCTCATCACATCAAGAAGATTGTTTCTATGATCAAATAAAAATAAGGATTGTTTCTATCCTTGAATCTTCAACCACTCAGTATATTTATCTTCATATGGGAATCCTGTTTGAAGACTTCATTCGAGCCTAAATTGTTCCGCATCTTCTCTGAAAATTTTGCAGGACCAACCAAAGAAATATTCTGTACAAGGTAACGATGAGAAATTCAAATTACCTAATAGCAAGGAAATTGTCGCAAAGACTGATAAACGGAATGAGTGGTCTAAAGGGAGGACAGAGCCTACAAAGGACATGCACAAAGTGCACAATTGCAAGGAAGAGAGTTTCTTGAAGAGAGATGAGTTAGGCAGCCAGTTCTTGAGAAGAGAGGAATTAACTGGTGATAGGGACAATCCACTTACTCCGAAAAGAGACAACCATGGTATTCCCTATCAAGCAAGACGAGAATTTATTGCAGAAAAGAATGATTCACTGTATGGGAAAGAGGATAATGCCCTAAGAATAGTTAGACCAGGCCATTCACCTCACGGTAAAAGGACAGAATTTGTGGAAAGTGGATATGAGGTGCAAAATGGTAGGATGAACATTGTCTCCAAAAGAGATGGTCAGGCCCCTGTATCTGATATAAAACCAGAAGTCGCTGCAAGCGTTACAACAGTCTCATCAGCTGGTAATAGCCATTATGGTCAACCGGAAATGGCAAACCCCAGAAGCGTAATTCTGGAGGAAGAAACAGATAGGTTGAAGTCGTACCCCAGTAATGCCCTACCTCCACCCTACCTTAAATTGAAAGATAAAATCGTCCCTCCACCTTATATAAAGTCAAAAGACAGAAAAAGTGGAGTTAGGGCAGAAGCTCGGTATGATAGTTTTGAGTCTGACAGTAGTGCCGTGAACCCCTCAATGCGTAACAGAGACGGTGTGGTGCCTAGGTCAGAGAATGCCCGTAGAGAATCAGATGATTCAAACATTGAGGATCAAGTTGGAATCACAGAGAAAGTTCTACCGTATCGGAATGATATACCGCTGCCCAGACCAAGATCAATTAGGAGAAAGCCCTCAAAATTGTCATACAATCGAGATGACCTTGATAATAGTGAAGATGCTGTTGGAAAGGGAAGTTCAAGTAGCAGAAGAAGGGACAACCCAAGAAGGGGTTCTCCAATCTTGTTTGAAGAGGAGCATTATCGGAAAGATGAAGAGGAAAAGAGGATAGATAAACTCCTGCTACATTACAGTAAGAAAACATCATCCTATGAGCCAGAGAGACCAAGGAGAAAGTCTAGACCTCATGCTTCAGACCAGATAGCTGCTGAAGTTAGCGAAACACCTGATTATAGAAGAGCAGCGCGCGAAGTGGTGGAAGGAATGGCTCCTCCTCCATCAAGATCTCTTTCTCTTCCTCGTGAGCCAGCTGCTGTTATGCCAGAGGCTGTAAAGAATTATACTCGTGCCAATTCCTTTCAGCCGGATAAGCATGTTCACCCCAAATTACCAGACTATGATGATTTGGCTGCCCGGTTTGCAGCCATGAGAGGGGGGCGGTGAAGGGGAAAATCAATCAGAATTTAGGGTTAGTATCTCTGAGTAGTTGCATGACTGTCTGTATCCATTAGTTTCCATTCATTCTCCTGTAAGTATTTTTACATGGTTGGTCCTACAAGTACATGGCTCTAGAACTCAGTTACCAAACCGGAGCTTGTTTGTGCTCTTCTATGCTATCGCAACATAGAGTTTGATTTCCCTTTCTTTGCTGTTTGGTTTAGTTGTAAAAATGAACATTAAATTCGACATTGTCGCAGATTATACTTGAGTTGAGGTTGAGATTGGTGCTGTCTTTGTAGAGTTTTGACTAATAAATATTGATTGTTTGAAAGGTAATTTGGGTGCCAAACTTCACCGAAGAGGATTGATGAAAATGTCATTGGGCTTCTGTTTGGTTTTCCTCCTGAAAGTTGCTGCTCTATAGTTCGGATCTAAATAGTTGTGGACAGACCACCGAAGGGGTGAGCAAGCTTAAGTGCTCCTCTCTCCCGGACACGATCCGACAAGGTTTGAGTCCCGCCAACTACAGGATTGGCGTGTAGGTCCTTTGTCCATCTAGTACCTAGGTGGTGTTGTGGTAATGGCTTGTCCTTCTGGACAGTAGCTATGCCTCGAATTGGACATTCCACAGTGGGTCGGGAGCCCCTATGATATGCCCAAGGGGGGTCGCTACGGTAGTTGCCCCCCTCCCACCGTTTTGCTTTTCAAAAAAAAAAAACAAAATGAAGTTGAGGACAGTAGTCAGTAACACATTTCCAAGAGTTATATCTTGTTTGTTGATTGAGGCGCCATTGCTTTTAGTTTCGGTTTGTTTACATATAAAATTAACAAATCCAGCAATTAATTAACACGTAATTAAGAATGTCAAACGTTGGCAGTTTAATATTTATGAAAAGCACTAGATTAATAGTTACAAATGGGTCAATATGATGGCGTATCAGTATCCAATTTGAAAAGCAGTTATTGGCAGTTAAGAATTAACAATCAAATAAGAAAATTGGCTTGGAAGCCATAATTTCAAGATCGTTGACGGTTAAGACACGTGGAGTACGTCGTACAAGGTAGTTATTTCCTTAACACTAATCATATGTGTTGTTTGAGTAACCGTGCAGATTCAAATTAAAACTTCTGGAGGAAGATCAAGGAAATTCAGGTTCATATGTTGTTAGAGGGAAGAAACCGCTCATTTGAAGTGCAATGATGGAGTTCGAAGCAAGCCAAGTTCAAATGGTTTAAGCAGAAAGTTCAAACTACAAGCAAAGTCTATAAATAGAAGAAGTTGAAGAGTGAAAAGATCCCGGACAAATCTTCAACAAACAACTATCAAAATATGATGCTTGGTTTGTTCATTGGCAAATAAAATTAGGATTTCGACTCAGTTCGAAGTAGATTAGGAAGTAGATTAGGAAATAGTTTAGAAAGTAAATGTCGGTTGTTCTTGTAACAATCAAGTGTTCGAAATTCTTGTTGCCTTTTATTTGAAGTTGAAGACGATTTCGAAGTAAAGTCTACTTTTGGTTTATCAATCAAAGTATCTTGTTTCTTTGTTGTTCTTTAATTTCCTAAGTACATTGGTTTGTATTTCTTCACTTTGAAGTAAAAATCCTTTTAATTGAGGTAATTGAACCATTAAAACACAATCGTTTGATTAGATTTGGTTTTCCAAAGTTAATCTGAGGGAGGAGATTGAAAACTTTCTCTGGCACGTTCGCACACAGTTATTTTCCATTGCAAAGAAGTAAAAGAACCAAACACGGCCACATCATGCTAAGTTAGAGAATGGGTGCTCTTTATTTTCATTTCTAACAACTGAGGGTGTTCATGCTTGTTTACGCATGCCTCGATTAATCCAGAGAGATCCATTTCACCGTGTACTAGTTGAGCATTTTTTATGAACAATGGTATGAGCCCAATTCTCTATGTAACTTCATTCATTGTCATGTTCTTTGCTTCAATTTGGAGGTGGGTTCTGGACTGAGACCGAGAGTCAAGGACTAGTCAAAATTGTCTGCTCAAACAAGGCTCAGGAAAAATGAAGGTAGAACTAGAATTGGAGAAATCAATTACTCCTCTTGCCTTGATTCAACCAAGATCACTTCTGTGGGCCCACAGCTTTAAATGGGCTCCATTGTTTGTATATCAGATTTTTTTTTGTCTTTATTTAAATTTTCCCGCGTTTATTAATTTCGTCAAACTTTTGTAGATTTGATTCTTCTCAATGAAATGTACCAGAGAAAAAGAAAATTATGATCCAAACTTAAATTCTTTTGAATAAAGACAAAAATTAGCCGAAAAGCTAGTTTTTTTTTGCTTTATTCAAATAAATTTGAGGTTGGAACATATTTTTTTACTTTTCTAATTCCTATTGTCGAGAAGATTCAATAATACCATGGACAGGGAAAAAATTAAACTAACAATCACTTAAAATCTAATGCAGAGGGGTTATGATTAGATGTAGTGAGATTAACCGACCTTGAATGTGTGTCAAAGTATTCTATTGTCTCACAAAGAAATACAGTTTGTACATTTCAAGCATATTGATATCATTGTGCAACACTAAACCAGGAATTGTGCAACACTAAATCCCAAACCTGTTCTTAGTGATAGCATTGTTAACTGTATCTTATCGGATGTCCCCGCAGAGGCGAATTCGGGGACCCTGCTTTTCACCTAAAACGACGTCGTTTTGGGCATTTTCTTGATACACCTCCAAAGCTTTCAAGGGCCATCTTTGGAGAGTTAATTTGGGGGTTCAAGTTTAGGAGATTTAGGCTCTTTAGGGTAGGGTATAGTTGGTTTAGACACTTTGGGTTTAGGATTTAGGCACCTTGGGAAATTAACTTTCCAAACAGGGCCCTTGGACCAAGAAAATGAGCAAAACGATGTCGTTTTGGACGAAAAGCAGGGCCCTCGGACTCCAAAGGGACTTGTTCACTGTAGTTGTGTGGTAGTATTTATTAGTAGTTTCTTTGGTCACAAACACATTGCAGCATCTTTATTCATTTTCAGTTCAAGATTAACACTTCTTGTACAACTTGGGCATGTAAAATGAATTCAGTTGTGTCACACATACACCAAATCTATTTACATATAGACCAATATTCATAGTTCATGGCTCCTACAAAGCATCACATCGCACGTGCTTAACCTCGATCAGCCAAAAGGAATTCCCATCTCCCGGAACAGCATCCTTGCAAACAATTTTGTAGGACCTGTTTAAGATTAACAGTTGGAAGAAAATGAATCCAATATAATAGAACTACTGTATTAGCAATATAAATTACTTTCAAAGCTTGAATCACTTCATCACTTGAAGAGCTTAAATGTGATATTAACAATTGAATAATAGCTTTCAAATTAGTATATTATTATTTTTATAAAAAAAAATTTAGTTATCATTTTTTTTTTGGCTGACAAAGGAACCACCCAATAAGATGGCCACTAATTGGACCCACCTAAGAGTATAAACCCCCGGATGAGCCGAAAAAACCACCGCCCCGACCCACCAGGTAAATTGCGATACTTGGCATGGAGAGGAATCGAACCCTGCCCACTTGTAAGCAAGGGTTGATTCCTTCCGCTGGGACAAGCCCACAGGTGGTACAACAGAAAGTGATTTGCAGCTTAATAACAGAAAGTGATTCATCACTCACCAAGTACAGTACCTGTTTAGGAAAATCTGAGGATTAAAACCAAGAAAATATCACTTACTGTTTCTCTTGACAAATGCTGGGATCAGCTGGAGCAACAAAATACTCCTCTTTGCCCTTCTTGTGATCTTCTTCTCTGTAGTTTGATTCCACCAGGCCTGGTAGGGGAAGCTTTTGCCAACCTCTTTCCTGCAAGCCATAAATAGTAATAAGCAATAAAAGACATTTGTATATGAAGGCTTGGATAAATGAAGACCAGCCAATTGAAGCATAGAAACAACTTTACTAGCTTCTTGACCACTTCATTCCTCAGATCAATGCAAATGATCTCTTTTGATCAACATTTTAGCCTTTAGGCGTTTGATCTTGTCGAATGTAAATATGTGAGTACACACACACACACACACACACACACAGAGTGTGTCTTCCCGAACTGGTCATGAGGAGGTTATACTTCCATCCATGCCAGAGGAAACATACCCTCTTTACCAGTAAATGATAATCAATAAATGATAATCAATGAATGCACCACCAAGCACGTAGCTCAGCTGGTAAGGAGTTGTGCTAGCTTAACCAAGATCTCGAGTTCGAGACTTGGGAATGCAGCTGTGTTAAAACTTGGTTGGGAGAGCTTTGCCGCCTTTGTGGTCCTACCCGGCTCGAATCCGGATTAGTCGGGGCCAATGTGGTTACCGGACACCGGATGGTCTTTACCAAAAAAAAAAAGATAATCAATGAATGCACTCACCGATTTCATAGAAAAGCTCATTGACATTTTGTGCAGTTTTTGCCGAAGTCTCTAGGAATAGCAATCGATTATCTTTAGCATATTGCTCCCCTACCTGCAATATAGAGGATTTGAAAATGCTGTCTTCAAGAACTAAGAAGAATCTATGCAACAAATATTGCCAAAGAAAACTGGGCAGCCATACAAGCAGGAAAAATGCACAGCTATACTAGTTTGTTTACCCAAATCACATGTGCAGGCGAGGGGAATCAGGGGATTAAAGCATACCAAAGACTTCTTTAAGATCTTTATTTGATTTAAGGACCCAAGTTCAATACTGTTGTACATTATGGTATCAAAAGACTTTGTTACAATCATTTATAGCGCCAATCCAAATGCTAATATAGATCAATAAACTTCTGTAGAGAACTTTGACTGTTGATGACGTAAAAATAATGCTAACTATTTTTGCAGTCATATGTTTACTGTAGCTCTTTAATTTGAAAAGAACCAAATTACTTGGGACAAGAGAACCTTGGAGATTTAGAAAATAAACAAGAGAAGAATAAAATAAAATAATTAAATACAAGAGAAGAAAGATGATATGATAGTAATTCGCAACACTACTAATGTAGACAAACAATTCCCAAGTAGTAGAGAGGAGCAACATCATCCAAGTTGAAGGATCCAAAGAACAAACAAGAGAAAGGTATCACAAGTTGAGGCTGTGAGAAAGGATAAGCTTGAATGTGTCGAGGAATAGTTTAAAAGCAATCTGATGAAGAAAAATAAAAAACAAGACCAACTCAAAAACATCTTTGGTTTTAATCCTTGTGACTCAAATTGAAGGAAGAAAGTGGTGGCTAGCTCATGCAGTAGAGCTCTTGGATACCCCACATTACATCCCGGGATCGAGTCTCATTCCCCTTGCCCCATGTAATAGATTAGGAATGACGATTGATTTTTTTTTTTGAAGGAAATACAAATCGAAGTAAATACAAAGACGATCTTCCTAAGCAACACAACTACACCCGGGAATCATGGGGGGAGGCATGCTATGGAGATTTTCAATAAAAGCTGGCCCATTCTAACGTTTGTACAAGGCAAACTGGGGAGGATATAAAAAAGGGGACATACACATTGCAAATATTAAAATGCATATTTCACTTGACCCATGAAGCCATCAACAAGGGGTCAGTCGTAAAACGTAGTCCTTCTTTGGCGGATCATTCTTCGTAGCTAAACCTAGCAACTTCTTAGGCATCTTGAACATGGGGCCATCAAGATGTTATCCCTTCTGAATGCCAAGGTGCTCATCAAGAACAGGCTCGGCATTGAGATTTTCAGGGCCCTAAGCGTGGTTTAATAATGGGGCGTCTATAGCAATTGTATAAAAATTAGTTGTTCCAAACAAGGTTAAGAAACGCTTGGGGTTGCAGTGGTTCTATACGCGGAATATTGCCTACTACATTGGGGTCGTGTGTTCCAATCTTGGCGCTGGCATTTGAAGTTGTATTTTTGTATAGACTGTTATCGAAAAATGTAGGCGAGAGGAATTGAACACAGGACCTCGCGTATAAAACTTTGAGTACTAACTGCTGCACCACAGTAACTTTATATGCAAAACCATTGACATACTAAATATATAATATATTCTACGATATGGGGCCCTGTTATTGGGCCAAAAATGGGGGGCCCTAGGCGGCGGCTTGGTGGGCTTATGCCTAGGGCTGGCCCTGATGAAGAATGCCTCTGACCATACAAATGTTCATTATGAATATCAACAGATTATAACGTGAAGATAGATAAAGCAAATAGATGAGTAGAATTACCTCATTCTCCACCTGTCTTTTTTCTTCCAAGTCAGCCTTATTAGCCACTAAAACTGTTACCAAGTTTGGATTACCTAAAACAGCAAAACGTAAGCTTTTATTATGTGTTACAGTGTTAGATAAGCACAAAGCTAACTTATGAATGATGTAATTTCATGCCATAATAGCTGTGGATGGCAATTTCAGCTAGTGCAAAAATTCCATGGAACTACAGTTAACAGTCTACAAGAATGCACCATTTGAAGGGTAGTTGAACTAAAATTTCAACCGTCCATGAAATTTTACATCCGTCAACCACTTACACCCTCTCTTTTGCATTGTGGATTAGACTAACGTTAAACTCGATACATCCCAAATAATTCTGATTCTAAATGTATTCATCTTAA
Source organism: Vaccinium vitis-idaea (assembly GCA_963854785.1). NCBI lineage: Eukaryota > Viridiplantae > Streptophyta > Magnoliopsida > Ericales > Ericaceae > Vaccinium > Vaccinium vitis-idaea. Next base: position 6,637,899 of record OY978226.1, on the reverse strand, counting down.
AACCTCTTGATTTGCCACTACTTCTGACGCAACCTATAGTTTAATACCATCAGCCAATAGTTTGAAGTATGAAACTCATCTTTAAGTGACTGGCTAGAAAATTCATCTATAACCAATGTGGAAAGATGCAATAATGACGATCTCCTATTATAAAATTATGATGATTGAGATATCACTGATTCTCTAGTAATAACTCATCCGAGTAGTAAAGCTATCGCCGCGAACATATGCTTCATTTCGTTCAACTTCCATTCACATCTCCAAATGGCCTATCATAGGACATTTCTACACCTATAAAAACTACTCCCAGTGTTCTAAAAGAAGGTTTGGAAGGTCGAGTACTCGCCGCCTCGGCACTAGAAGGCCCCTTGCCGACTAGCCCAACTAGCTCAACTATACCCACTAGCCCAACTAGGCGCCAAGTACTCGGCCCTGGAAGCTAGAAGGTGCCCGGCCGCCCTGGGAGCGCCTAGCGAGTTTTAGAACCTTGACTACTCCATATGTTTCTCATCAACTTTGCTGACCTCTAAGGCTATCTAAAGTCTAAACTAATATTCTAACACTAGTTTTACATCTCAATCTGTGCTTTTTCATTCATTAACTTCATAGGTGGAACTATAACTACATTACTTGGACTTTAATGGGGGGGGGGGGGGGGGCGGGGCTTGCAAATTCATTGAGTCATTGGACCGTTAAATAAAACGTGCTGTTGATGGTATACTCGTGAAACGTGCATCAAAGATTCAAAACAGTGCTAAATTGTACACTACGATAAGGAACGCATGATACTAGTTGAAGAAGGTTTGCCGGGGAAGAAAAAGCAAAAGAAAAATGACAACTACACCTAACACTCTAGCAGCAATTACTACGAACGCATGATGCTAGTTGAAGATGGTTTGCCAGGGAAGAAAAAGCAAAAGAAAAATGACAACTACACCTAACACTCTAGCAGCAATTACTACAAACTTCATCCTAAACTCAAAATTCAAATGCTTCGAGGTTCAGGGAAAAAAAAAAGGAAAAGTGCTGAAAAAAAAGAGAGAAAGAAATGTCTTTGGGATCTGGGATTCAAGAACGCTGAACGGCACAGCTATTTATCTGCCCCTATGAGCCCTCAGCTTATCGAAGATTGACTTCATTTACCTATTCAAGAAGAGAAATATCGAGGTGGCTGGTACAGATGTAATTTACCTTGCCTTTGCAGTTCTCGCACCCACTTTTTGCCTCGTACAAAGGAATCCTGAAGCCAAAGCACCAAGTGAGCAGTTAGTTAAATCATTCTCGAAAGTGAAAGCTAAAAAAGATGCAAATTTAATGGTTTTGGACAAGAAAAAAGGCCAACATACACTCTATTAATCAAATGTAAGTCCTCAGGATTTTTAACGGCATGAAATGGAAGTCAAAACCATTTAGATTAGTATTAATTCTCTAAACCAGATATCACCAAAAAGGCTCAATTAAGAGACATGATCTGGCTAACTGAGAAACAAAATGGATGTGGACTGTGTGTCTTAGTCAAAGAGACACAAGGTTACTTAAGCAGAAGCAAGTTATAGCACGCACAAAACCAGTTTATAATAGCAAATGGGATCATATGTGTTTGGCCACATTAAAATTTTCACAGGAAAACAACATTAGCAAAAGTTTGAGAAATAAGTACCATGCTTGTGATGTCATAGACCACAACAGCAGCAGCTGCACCACGGTAGTACATTGGAGCTAAGCTATGGTACCGTTCTTGTCCTGCTGTATCCCATATGTCAAATTTGATTGTACCCTCGTTTAGAGACAAAACCTGTGTGAAGAAGGCCGCTCCAATTGTTGACTCCTGCAGATCATTTTAATGTTAAGGGTCCTACAAAAGAGAAGGTGTAGAAAGGAACAAACCAGCTAAGAACCCCTAAAAGACTGCAATTAGAGTGAACCTGGAATTCATAGAACTGGCCTTTGACAAATCTCAAAACCAAGCTGGTTTTTCCCGCTCCCATGTCGCCAAGTAATACCTGAGAAAGGAATGTTAGAATATCAGATATCGTAGTCATCAATTGGTTGAGCAATAAATTTCAAAAGCAAGGTACAATGAGGAGCTCCCCGATGATCTCCCGAAATATGTGTCTCATTCGATGGAAAACTCAAATGACTAAATGATGTGCAGATCAAAAGGTGTCTAATCCAATTGAATAGTACCTGTTGGTGTCCTTCTTTAACTAGTTTTCATCACCCAACTAAAATGTGATTTCTATGGTAAAATAACGGGTAGTATTAAAAACTACCAGCTCAAGGATGAAAATACATAGACAAAAGTTGCATGGGATTGATAATCGCACTCCAAAAATTGATGCAGACACTCCAAGCTACAATGATTTTCCAAAACCACCCTTTTGCAAGTTTCAATTTTACTTCAGGCACTCCTAAAGTTTTTTACTCTCAATTTTACTTCAGGCGCTCCTAAATTTTTTTACTCTTCTCCTCTGCCTCCTCTGATAACGGAAGAAGAAAAAATGGACGCTCACCCAAACCCTAACCTGTAATAAAAACTCTATTGTGAATTGGGTGCTGTTGATCGAGGATTCTAGCTCGAAGGTAGTTTTTTAGTTTGTTTCTTATGATTTTGTCAGGATTAAGTTATGATTGGGTGGGTTTTGTGTATTTTAAGAAGGGCGTGGTTCGGCTAAAAATTTTCGCCTAAAAATTTTTGCCATCATTCCTTTGCAAATCCAGAAGAGAGTGGAACCAAACAGGGAAAAAAGATCGATGCCCTTCAATACATCACCACCACTACCACTACAGGCATAAATGTTTCAGATCTGAAAGCTGGTTCAAGCTCGTGATTATTTTTATTTCTTTTTTTAGTAGATTCTTCACGTCGAAACTTACCTTGGTATTCTGATATAAGGTTTCCTTGTTCTAGTTGTAAATTTGTTATGTATATTTTTGAAGTTTTTCTAACCCAACTCTCTCTAACCTAACTTCTCTCATAAGCCCTTTTTTTTCCAGCCGTTGCTGGTCAGGGGGAGGCCGAGCGCCTCACGCCAGTCTCTTGAACACCGGCTCACCTCCCTCCCCCCTATTTTTTTTATTTATTTTCTAAGCATTTTGATTAATCTCTCTCCCCAATCCATCGAGCCACTGCGCCGATCGTTGATTTCTCGTGCTCCGATCCAACATGCAACAGTAGATTTGCATAGCTATGGACTATGATTGCTTCTGTCTTTACCATTTGGACTGCTCATGTTAATTTCTGGAAAACAATTACCATTTGGACTGCTAATGTTAATTGCTTCCGACTTTTTCCGTTTGGTTTTGGTTCAATATTCTGTTTGGAGTGCCTTAGTAAACGAGAAGATAATTTGGGGGTGGAGTACTGCCTCTAGTAATTTTTATATTTTCAAAAGGATAGTTTTGTAACTTCATTATATTTTGGAGTGCCTGCATAAAAAAAAAGGGAGCCCCAAAATCAGCTCCCAAGTTGCATATACTTTCCTTGTGGACAAGATTATAACTGTGTTTGGAATGTCTAAAAATGCCAATTTTTTCTCCTAACCATTTGAGATTTACTTATTAAACATTCAGTCATTTTTTTTCCCAATTCATCTTAACGAGAGAAATCGAAAAAGGAAAAAAAAAATCACTAAAGATTAAAAAGGGGGGTTGAATTTGATGTTTGACCATTTAATCCACCATTTTCGTCTCCAAGTATGAAAGTTTTGCAGTTTTCGTGAATACCTCGAAAGTTTTGTAGTTTACGTGAATACCCAATTAACATGTAGGAGTCCTAAAGCGATACAACGAAGAAATAGCCGAGGCCTACAATCAATTGCAACATATATCTATTTAAATTCGCGATAAGATTGACAATCTACGATTCAATCGATAAAGTGAATTGCAATCATCAAGCCTAATACAAAGACGCAGTTAGTGAATTGCATTCAAGAGCATGAGAAGTAGGAATTGAAGTTAAAAAAAAAAAATGTAGAATCTTGAAAATAAAGGGAAGACATACCCACCAGCTTGGCTTGTATGTTCTTGTTGCCTGTCCTCGCCATTTCGATCGTATTCCAGAATTTGGACACAGAGAGAGAAAGAGAGGATAGAGAGCTCTAGAGAGAGAGAGAAAGAAGAGAGTTGAAAACGAACGTGACTTTTTATCAGCTTTTTTGGCGAGAGGGGAGAGGGGGAAAGACCGTTTGGTTTGATTTGTGTTTTGACTGGTAAGTTTCGGGTTGCTTAGCTGTAAATTGTAATCCAATCGGCTTTATCTCTAAGGATGCTTTGGCAAAAAGAAAAAAATTGGTTTTTTTATTTTTTCGTTTTGTCTTTATTCAATTTTTTTTTTTTTGCATTTGTTAGTTTTATGCCAAGTTTTTATGGTTTATAGATTCGTCTCGACAAGATGAATCCAAAAAATATAAAATTAGGGTCAAAAGTAGTAATATTTTTTTGAATAAAGCAAAAAATAAACCAGTTTATTGGTTTAATTTTGGCTTTATTAAAAAAAACATAGTTTTATCCATAATTTTATACTCTATGAATTCGTCTCATCGAGACGAATCCATAAACCACAAAAATTTGACGCAAAACTAACAAATGCAAAAAAAAAATTTGAATAAAGACTAAACGATAAAACCAAAAAAACAATTTATTTTCTTTTTTGCCAAAGCACCCCTAAATTGCTGCTGCAACTACTACTACTATTTATTTTCTCGGCCATGTAATTATAATCCGAACTGTTCCCTCGCAAAACATGTAAAGAAATTCAAGTCTACAAAAAAATCATTATGTTTAACCGATCATACTAAATCTTTTACAAATATTTTTGTTGCATGTTGTATAAGATAAATGATTCAGCTTATAATTATTGGCCGAAAATGTGTGCAACGGAGCATGGGCAGAGCTACCTAGAGACAAGAGGGGTCAAGTGACCCTTCTCACTTTAATTTCTCAAAATGATTTTTGATAGTCTATAACTAAGGGTTTATTTGGAACATGTGGAAGAGAAAATAAAATGAGAGAAAAGTTGGAGGAAAATTTCACTGTTTACAATATTTAAATTTTTTATTTTATTTCTTCTTTCTCTCCAAACCAAACAAGAGGAGGGAAAATTTTTAACTTTCCTTTCTTTTTTCTTACTTTCCTCAAGTTCCAAACACGCCCTAAATTTTGCAATTTTGCCCTCCCAAAAATTTAAAAAAATTGCCCCAACTCACTTCAAATTCATAGAATTCTCAAGTTTTTTCTTCTTTTTGAGAGTTGATAATTTTACAAATGAAGTTATCGTACGTTGAGTTCAAAATATAATAAGTCATTGGGATGAGTTATAGAGCAATAATACATGTATCACTATATATTTGCGTTAGAGTTCACCTCTTAATTTAGTGTTTTTTTTTTTTGCAGGAGCAAATAGAAAAAATAACTTGCGCATATATAATTTTTGACCCCGCTAACTTAAAATCTTGGCTTCGCTTCTGTGAGGGAGTACAGAGGGATTGGGTAGGGGAAGGAGCTCATCTTGGAGCCTAGAGGGTCCAATTTACGAAATTAACGTATATCAATTTTTTTTTTTTTTGCCAAACAATAAGATATTACTATTGTTAAATTGCTATGCGAGAGGTCTACTGGTCTAAGGTTCGCCTTTTTGGGTTGTGTCTTATTGGGTAGTTAAACCATATGTTGAAAATCGCATTAATTGTATGCCGATATATTAGTGATTCATTCATGTTTCTTACCTTAAACTAATAAATTCTTATTTGGTGTGTCGGTTTGTTTTTTCTTCGTCCAGGCTCCATCTATGGATTAATCTTACAATATCTTCCCACAGTGCTAGGGATGCAAACGAGTCAAGCCGAGCTTTGCAGTGTTTGAGCTCGGCTCGTTAAGTAAATGAGCCGAAAAATTAATCTCGAGCCCGGCTCAATTGCTTAACAAGCCGAGATGAGCCGAACCTTAACGAGTAGAGCCATGAGCAGCTCGGTTAGTTTGCAGTCCTACACAGCACTCATTGCCCACGTCATGCACAGATTAAACGAACAAGGTCACCTTTTGATCATTTGGAAAATTACAAGTTTCGGTATAAAATATTTCTAGAACTACTTTTTAACTCCTAACTGAACTTTCTTGGCAAATATAAATATTTGGTAATGATATGTGTTCTCTGTTGATACTAATATTCGTATTTTCTTGAAGGAATTTCATCGAAGAAACTTAAAATATTTTATACGCTATTGGTCTGCGCACAATATGCATTTAAAATGAACCATATCTGTTAAAATATCACAGATTAAATATTGTACTCCCTCCGTCCCTTTTTAAATTATCCATATGAGAATACGTGTAATTTGAAACTTCTAAAAAATATATTTCTCTATATAACTTTTTAATTTGTTTTATACCAAATTAAAGTGCTCATTGAGTACTTTAATTTTGTACAAAAAATTTTTAAAAACGTTATACGAAAGTATATTTTTAAACATCCACAAAAATACATGTTTCCCAAGTGGATCACTTAAAAAGGGTCGGCGGAGTACATACTATCACAAATATTTTGAGGAATTCTTTCTTTTTTGTCATCTACTTCCTATCACGTTTATTGGTGTAAAATAACTTAATGCTAACCTACACTACTCTGTGTTCTTTTTTTTTTTTTTTTTTTTTTTGGGTAATAGAGAGAAAATTCATTATCTGTGAAATCGCCAGTACAAACTGCGCGGCGATAAGCAGAGACCTTTGCGAAGCTAAGCTGTCACAACAAAATTTCGGCCTACACAACAGAAACACAGATACATCAAACACAGTTACAACAACCAAATTAATTCTACACAACTAAACAAAACAGCCTCCATCAAAGACGCCCGCCACCACTACCACGCAATATACAACCGCCGATAAGGTAGACTACCACTGCCATCACCACGCAACGCCTAACAAACACAACGTTAACCTTACTCTCAACCTATGCTCAAACAAACCCAACAATAACCTTACACCCATGCGCTGCTCAAACCTGCAAAAGAACAAGAAAAATGCAAGCATCGAGCCAACAGAAAAATGCCGATCAGAAGTGAGAAAACCCAAAGAGAAGCCATAGATTAAAAACCAGTTAAAACCATTTTGAAAACCCATTTTAAAAAGAGCACTGATCGGATTGCTCGATGCATGCAACGGCGAAAAAATCGGTACGGCAGGGGTACGGGCCGGAGGATTTGTGGTGATTGTTGTAGGTCCGAAACCCGAAGACCAATAAACGGCAGAGGTTTCGGCCGGAGGATACGCTGTTGATTGAATAGAGGAGCCGATCAAAACAGGGACGATCGGAGGGCATGCAATCCCACGTTCATGATTAACGACGGCGACAAAGATAGGATCAAGGCTGTCACGGTTCGCTTGCCCCAAAGACCGACCAGAACACAAAAGATGGGCTCACCCTAGCGGCCCTGGGTTGAACGGAAACAGAGGACAAGAGAGCAAAGACCTGGTGGGTGTGGAGGTTAAAGGTCGCCTTTGAGAATTATTAGCAGAGAAGGGGAAGAAACCCTAGATCTGTGTTAAAAGGCTTTAGAAAGAGGTGAGAGGAAATTTTTTAGAGAGAGAGAGAGATTGCAAAGGAGCCTTTGAGTGCATTCTTTTCTCCTATACTACTGTGTTGAATGGGTTATAAAAATTTGTCAGAGAGTGAAAATTGTAATGACCTTGGGTGTTGAAAGAAGATAAGGGTATTTTACGAATTACTCAATATGATTATGTGTGAATGACTTCGATTTTATGTTAGACTTTTCATATAGAGATTTTGATAGTCAAATAAGACGGCCGGGCATCATATTATTTATAAAAATGTCAAAAGTTTAGATTGATATCAAGTGTCGTCATGAAAATTTTCGGGAGCACAAATTCCCTTTGCGTTAATATAAGAATAGATAGGATTATGGATTATCTATATAACCAAAATCTATGAGAAAAGTTTATATTTTAACTAATGTAAATGATTGAAAGGGTTAATTGTTGCAAGTCCCGTAAAACAATTTTCTCTTTTCATGAAGACCCCCTAAACTAAAATGGCCTACAATATATATTACAGAGTGTCATTTAAAACCCCTTCCGAATAGACTCCATCTATGGGAAAAGGCTACAATGCACACCCCTTGTTTGGGTGTGTATGATACACACCCCTACAAAAGTTACGAATTTTTTGTAGAAGTTACGAATTTTTTGTAAAAGTTACGAATTTTTTTGTAAAAGTTACGATTTTTTTTGTAAAAGTTACGAATTTTTTTATAAAAGTTGCGAGACACACCAAAATGTTACGAATCATATTGCTGAAAAGTTACGAAAAACTAAAAAATGTTACGATTGCTGATGAGGTGGCACAATCTAGACCACATAATAGGTGCATATGATACACCCAAATAAGGGGTGTGTATTGTAGCCATTTCCCCATCTATGTAGTTAAAATATTTGCCTAACACGTGTCTAATTAGATAAATATACCACTAATACCCCTAAACTAAAGTCCTTGCGTTATAAGACGTGCCCAACCCTAGCCCTATTCCATTTTTCATGTGTTCCCGGTCTGGTCTTCTTCTAGCTTTCCTTCCTAAAGCTCTCCCTCCCATGGCATTTTGCCCTACTACTTAGAGCAATGCACATAACAACATCAACGCTTGTACACATAACAATGCACCCCCACCAGAATACTACAATTGTGATGCATTATGTGTACACCATGTTAGAAACACTAAAATGTTGAATAAACTTTAATTCTCAATTATTATTTTTTGACAAATCAACTAGAGCTAAGCATTGATCTTATATCGTATGCAACGTAAATTACTTTTGCATCAGGCCATCTTCCAAATCATCTTCAATGATCCGCACTTTCTGATAAAAAAAATAAGTGGGTTTACAGGACTATGTAACATGGGGTCCAACCAAAAATATAGAATACATAAGAATAAAACAATAAGACCCAAGTTTTCTGATGACTTGAGATGATTATCCTCCAACTAACCCAAGTACATTAAATATAAACTATTTAGCACACCTAAAGTTGACTTGCAATAAATATAAATAAATTCCAAGGGAAAAAACATATGAGGAAAGTTTATCTTCCAATGTGTCGTGAGAGAGACAGAGAGAGAGAGAGAGAGAGAGAGAGTAATAATGTATTGACAGGGAGAACGAAAATGGGCTTTCGAGGAAAACTTATAATGTTTCTAGGGCACCGCCACGTGGTATCTTAGATCTCCCTCTCGCCACAGATTTTAACTAAATACATAAATTCCACAGAAATGTGTGGTGAGAAGGCTGGGGCACAGTCACGTAGCGCTGTAAGTCACTGAATAATCTCTACTTGTTTGGCTGATAGTTACACGACGATAGGAATATATCATCATACTATAAAAGAGCTATCAATGCCTAAAAAATAAAACTTTTCAACTTTAGGACTGCTTCATGTGGAAGAGCAATCAATGCTCGCACAGGAATAATGCTCAGCCTCCTTGTATGACCACTTGGGCTTGGGCCGTGGGTTTTACATCTTAATCGCCTAGTATTCGGGCGTTTATAAGGGGTTGTTTTAGGAATTTGATTTCCAAACTAACTTAAAAGTTGACTTATTTCGTTTTATGAGATAAGTCATTCTCTCACAATGCATCAACTCAAAAAGTCAATTTACGCCAATACCTAACTTAAGTCAGTTTGTGGAACGAGGCTCCGTGGATCATTTGTCAATATGGTTGTTTATCTGCAGTGTTCTTTTTTCCATTTTTTTGGATGATGGGTTGGTGGTGATGGCAACCAACTTTCCCAAATGCCAATCCATTTCAACAATGGATTTAATTATGGGCCTTCGGCCCATTTTGACTTTTGCAGAAGAAGAAAGGGGAAATATTGGAAAGCGATCCAAAACAAAAACTCACGCTCTCCAAGGCTGGGACTAGAGCGGTTGAGAACCAAACACTACGACGTCGTTACCTCCCCTGTAGATTATTTTCCTTTTTTCTCTTTTTTCGGAATACAGTGTGGGGCATCCAAGAGCTTTACCGCATGAGTTAGGCACCACTTGCAAGTTGCCCGATGATTCAATGAATGAAATTTTGTACGCCATGTTTTTATGGTCAGACAAAATTCAGGGGAAAAAGACTGTTTTTATTTTTGATAACTGGATATCTGGCCAGCTTTGGGAGCAGCTCAACTAATTCCGAGACATCAGAGTTAACGATCAGGCAAACTCTCCAATTAGGGCTGCACCTAAGCTGAATCGAGCAGAGTTTTAGAATGTTCAGGTTCGTTCGTTTAGTTTTTAAACGAACTCGAGCCGAGCTCGAGTTTCATGAAAATTTGACGAGCTGAGCCCGAGCCAAATATGCCTAGGTTTAAGTCGAATTCCATCTTGTTTACGAGCTTTAACTTTTCAGAATATTAAATATTTATGCTCTCGTGAAAGTCTAAAACTTCGATAAAAAAATTATTTTATACGTAAATAAGTACACATATATTAAAATTTAAGCTTATAATACTTTTAAAATTTTATACATAGACAAATTATAAAATTTTCTTGATGTACATATAAAACTTTAAGCATATTCAAGCTTATATGTGATATTCTTATGAGAAATATATATATATAGGAAGCCGATCTACTAAGGACTCCCTCAAACAAAAATTCCGTGCGGACCTCACCATTTTTCGACTTTCCGGATCAAATTTTGACGATCCGAACCGCTCATTGTTTTTAAAATGCATTTTCCAAGGTCCACGTGAAAAATCTTCAAAAAAAAATACTCGGAAGGGCTTGATCGGATCAGTTTTTGTTAAAAACGCTATATATAGTGTTTTTAACAAAAACTGATCCAATCAAGCCCTTCCGGGTATTTTTTTTTTGAAGATTTTCCGCGTGGACCCTTAAAAATGCATTTTAAAAACATTGAGCGGTTCGGATCGTCAAAATTTGATCCGGAATGGTGAGGTCCGCACGGAATTATCCTAAGGACTCCCTCAATAGATCATTATCTTATATGTATATATATATATATACTCAAGATTTGCGAGTCTAATCGAGCTGAATACAAGTTTAGGCACTTTGGCTCATTTGTATTAAATTTTTTCTTTTATTGTGAAATTTCTGTGACCCAGGTGGCTTTGTTCACTTGGGGTTTCTCGAACTACCTCCTCTCTCCCATCACAATTTACATTTAAGTTTTCTTTCCACTTTATTACTTTCATCTATCTATATGGTATTTCTCTCCACTTATTACCCTGATAGTCTCTCTAAAACGTTTTTATTATCAGGGATAGGGACATTGTCCGAGAAACAGGGTAGCGGATCCGCTGTCCCAATTTCGGTGTCCCAACTCGCTGTCCCAAGCATCCGAGCCGTCCATCCGAGAAATCAACGGCTCAGATTCTCAAATGAATATGGATGGTTCAGATTTGTTTGGGGTGAGATGGAATCCGAGCCGTTGATTGCTCGGATGGACGGCTCGGATGCTTGGGACAGCGAGTTGGGACACCGAAATTGGGACAGTGGATGATTTTTGCCACAAATCGACAAATTTTTATGAAATTGAATAAAAATATGTGGGAATCTGATACGTGTACAATGAGCCACGCCTCTCACATGAAGGCCTCATGCCTTTGATGCAGCTAGCCGCCCACTATCAGACGTCACCATGTGCTTGTTTTCTTGCTCCTTTTCCGATCGCACTATCATACGAGATTTACATAAAGTTGTGAGATTCCCAATACCATTTTGGACCATTTCAGTTTCATCAATATCTTAAACAACTTAATGGACATCTCTTCCATCAAGATTTTTAAAAAGTCAGTACGTAACGACGTCGGTCGATACGTATAAATTTTTTAGCCCCTATAATATTGTTACACTCTGATATTGTTGGAAAAAAATATTTTGAATATAATTTTTATTTTAAGTGTGAATAGAAATTGAATTGATTTAGAGTCGTATCTTTTCAGTAACACCTATTCGTTGTGGACGGACGCGTCCTTTCGTGAATAGATGTGTCTTTTCTTCTTGGTGACCATTCGTAGAGTCACCAGATAGCCTATATATATGACATCATTCATTCATTTCAAAAGTTGATTTTTCAAAAACTTTCATTGAGTTGGAGTCTTTCATTGGAGAGAGTACATGCACAAGTCTGGTTCAACAGACCCATCGATTGTAGTGCTGCTTCTGTGGGGAGTTCGATCAAGTAGTGCTGGGAGATAGACGTCTATGCAAACCGTAAGCACCGTAGCGGGGGCGAATCTGTCTTAAGTACAGAGTGTTAAACACTCGCCTTGATCACGATTTCGTTTTCATCGATTTTCAAGTTTCGAGTTTTAATTTTATTGCATTCATATTTTGGTTTTATCACAAAAAGTAATCATATTTTCCAACAGATATATAGTTAATACTGAAAATTTATCCATCTATCAACCGATTCCTCCTGGCACATATTGGATAGTATCTAATTTTTTGAAGACTTTCACGGGCATTATGATTCGGAAGCGGGGGAGGTGTTGTGCACAGCCATGTTGTGCATGGTGTTGTGCACCCACAGCACCTCCCCGAGTCCTTATGATTCACGCTCGGTCGCTACGAGACTTTACCGTTACTCATCATTCGATACAGAAGAGCTTTGAAATTATAGAATGATGCATATTTTGACATATTTCAAACAATATTTTTGGTCTTGGGCAACGTAAATGACATAACTGATCATAGTTAGTTTGCAGTAAGGTTCAGGCAGAATCTAATCAAAGTAGGGTTTGTTTAAAAAGGTATCTCTATATTAAAAGAAAATCCCCAACTTTTTGCGCTTGATTGAGCAAAACTTTTAGTACTAGTGGTTTAGAATGATGACATTTGGTACTCTGAATGAGTGAATGTAGTGCCACAATAAAGTATATGACCATTTTAGCATTACTTTACAGATATGAATTTTTAATATGTAATTATGTGTTACTTAGCGAAAATATGTCAGTATATGTAAAATATATCACATCAGGTAGCATGTATCGTGCACAGTAGCAATGGTACAAATAAAATAATTTGTACAATTTTGTGCCTAGTACTAATTAACATGTATTGCACAATATTATAGATATTGTGTTATTTAGACTATCTCGATTCGAGGTGTTAACTGAGCTGATTAAGCCGTGCAAGTGGTTGATCAAGCTTGATTTGAATCTTAATGATCGAGCTTCAATGAATCAATTAATATGTTCAAGCAAGCATAGCTTGTTCATCAGTCGACGAGCTGGTCTCTAAGTGAGCCAATCTTAAGTAGTATATAATAAGCCAAAAAAGATGTGTAGCTAGCAGCTTGTTCAAGCTTGGTTTGAAACTTTAATGAGCTTCAATAAAATCCATTTTGTACAAATTTTGAATGACCAAACATGCGCTCAAATTTGAGCAACTTGATTTGTTTATCAGCCATACTCTAACCAAACCAAACCGACCGAACTGAACCGAACTATCTGTCCCAATCAATTAGGGTTGGCTACGTGAATTTTTTTGTTTTCATACCCTCAATTGTAAAATATACATGGTCTCTTTTTCAGTTGGTGGCACAGCCAAAGAAACAACAATCAAAGGGGCACCACTTGATTAATTGCTTTACCTGCCCTGACCTCACACTGCAGCATCAAAGATAAAATCCCATTAACTTCTAGTGTCACATACACACACCCATATATAGTTTTGAGATCAGCCTTTGGGAATTTCAAAGCTTCTCTTTTCCCTAGCTGCTGCAAAAGAGATGGACTCCAATGATACCACTAGAATCACTGTCAACACCACCACCACCACTTCACCCAAAGGAGGGAAAGGATCAATTGGTTCAACACAAAAAGGTGCAGCTGGTACTGGTCAATGCCTTTGTTCACCAACAACCCATCAAGGCTCATTCAGGTGCAGGTTCCATAGATCAACTTCTTCTTCTCCTACTCCTCCTCCATGGTTCAAGAGGTCCAAATCCATGCCCCATACCCGCAGCGTCACCACTTCTGTCTCCCCCAAATCAGTTGACTCCACTGCAATAACCAACATGTAAACTTGTACTACTTTCGCTTGTTGGGCCCGGAGTGCCCCCAGCTAGTTAGGTACTTGAATGCTTTTCAAACATGCTTGTTTTCAAATTGGGAGGAAAGCTTGCTTAACCTCCGGTGCTGTCGGTTCTTTCTTTTTGTGGGTCTACGTGAAGATGATCGGAATTGTTTATCTCGTAGAACTTGCTAATAAAGATTATTCATATTGAAAAGTTTAGGTTGCTCGGATATGTGTAGGTAAGTGAATGAAAAGTATTTGTTCGCAAAAAAGTGGACAACAAAACATATGTTGAAAATTTAACGTTGGATTTTTTTTCCGAACAATTTAATTTTTGTTCATGCATCTATAAATATCTGATCAATATGATTCTTGCTGTGGAAGATCTTCGTGGCTGTTTTATGAGATGAACAGTTTTGAGTATCTTTATGAGTTCGGATAGGTCCACAAAAAGGGCAAATTGGACGGTAATGGAGGCTAAGCAAATTGGAGGGGATCAGCTTCCTCCGACAAGTTGTTGGATCTTAAATTATTGTTCTTGGTACGAGGTTTGTTTTTTTCTTTGGCACCAATTAATGTTAATAATCACAACGCTTGTGTTTTTCCTTTGATTTATTTTGGCTGGAATTTCTATTTATTACTCTTTCAAAACTTAACTTTAAGTTATGTACACTACGCCCTTTATTATTATTACTTTTCCTCTTTTAGGTTATTAGGTATTATCCATATCTTGGAAATTGGGAATCCTATAATGCAGTGCCGCACATCTTGCACTACATATACTTGTTAAATGTGTTAGAAAAATGGACTCAGTTTCTCGACAGTTAGGCTGCACAGTGCCCCTTTTTTTTTTTTTTGGTCTAAACCACCGGTATCCAGAAGCCCACTGGACCCCGACTAAATCCGGTTCGAGCCGGGTCGGCCCACGAAGGGGTAAAGCTCTCCCAGCGCAAGTTTCCTCCATTCACAAGACTCGAACTCGAGACCTTGCTTAAGGGGAACAAGTGCCGAACCATATTATTACTTTTCCTCTTTTAGGTTATTAGGCATTATCCATATATATCTTGGAAATTGGGAATCCTATAATGCAGTGCCGCACATCTTGCACTACATATACTTGTTAAATGTGTTAGAAAAATGGACTCAGTTTCTCGACAGTTAGGCTGCACAGTGCAGTGTAGGCACTTGTGCCGCGTTGCGGTCCTATTCTAAATGGGCTGGGCGGTCCTATTATGCCATATCTAAGTTTTTTAACCGGAACCCCTTTTTTTTCAGAGTTCGTTGAAAACATTGATTATACCAAAATCACGGTGATCGAATATCGTTTGATATTATTTTGGAGCGCATTATCTTTTATGGCTTATTTACCTTTTTGGTCCCCAATGTATGGGCGAGTGGCCAATTTGGTCCCCAATGTATAAAATTGTCCAATTTAATCCCCAATGTTTAAAATGTGGGTTGATTTAATCCCCAGCCCTAACTCCGTCCAACTCCTCCGTCAAAATGGAGGGTACCTTGGGTATTTTACCCCTCACCCCCTCACCAACCCCCCTAAACCCACTCCAAAGGGTTTTTTTTTTCCCCAACTCTCTCTCTCACACACAAAGCACAAAAGACATTCCAGGTTCAAAATTCCGTCCCAAATTCGTTGAAAAATACAAATCCAACCAAAATTCATTGGAAAATACAAATCCAAAACTAGCAATCTTAAGTAAATGATAGAACTCTAAACCTAAGAAATGAAGATGGGACCAGATTTGAAGTCATGGCAGACGCAGACAAACGATGAACCTAAGATTTGAAGATCAGAACCAAAATCGAACGTAAACGACATCGCGGGGTTTGGTTGAGTGAGAAACTTGAACACAGCTCTTAATCGACTGTGAATGGAACAGATATCGTACTAAATGAAGACCAAATCAAGTTCCAAAATGCAGACTTCCATCATACTGTTGGGAGAAAATATACTGTTGGGATCCAAATCCAGTAAGCCTTCCATCATTTACTGGTATTTCTCTTTCTCTCTCTCTCTCTCTAATAGCCATGTCCGACTCTACTGATTACTGAGCATCCAACATCCACCCTCGCCGCGAGCCATTCGAGCACGGCTTAATCCAACATCCACCCTCGCCGCGAGCCATTCGAGCCATTCATCTTCACCGACGGCACCCAAACCCTAGCCCCACTGAAACACAAACTCCTCCTCCGATCCACCACACAAACTCACTCCCAAACTCACCGGGTCGACTCAGCCGCCCTCTCCGAGACCATCCAAATCTCCCCTGACCACGTCCGCCTTGTCCTCGACACCCTCTTCACCGTCCTCTGCTCTGATTGCGACGAAATCGAGTCAGTCGGAGGAGCCGATGTGGATGACTTGATTTTGTTTTTGTACATACAGTCGTATAAGAGGTTGCTGCCGAGCCGATGTGGGGAGAACTGGGTTTCATCTCCTCTAATTTTTGTGGGTTTTAAATGAATTTCTGAACATTGTGTTGGGTGTTTCATAAATTTAATAAGAGTGCAATTTTTCTGGGGGTTTTCAAAAATCGAAAAACCCAACAACAGCAATGTCTCTCTGTGGATAAAAAAAAAAAACAAATTTTTTTTTCCTCTTACCAGTTTGGTGGGGGTTTGGGCTATTTTTTAGAGAAAGAGGGAGAGATTAACCCGTGTACTAGAATTAAGCTTTTTGTTTTTTTTAAATGTTTTTAGTTCATGAGGTAAAAATACCATTGTGCCCTCCATTTTGACGGGGAAGTGGACGGAGTTAGAGGTTGGGATTAAATCGACACAAATTTTAAACATTGGGGATTAAATTGGACAATTTTATACATTGGGTATCAAATTGGCTACTCGCCCATACATTGGGGACCAAAAAGGTAAATAAGCCATCTTTTATCGGAACCCATTTAATTAAGTCACGAGTAAAGCTCCCCGCCATAACCTCATCATCCATACCCACAAAACTCAACTTTTTGGCTTCATCCGAGAGTAGTAAAGATCCAAATAATCCATCTCTAACTCTCACATTCAAGAACATGGGCATGAAAAACCAGCTTGATAAAAAATTCGGTAGATATATACATAAAAGTATCATCTGAATTTTTGGGCATATTATTAAATCAAAAACCACCGGCCAAAAAACCGGGTACACAAAACCGCTGGCTACAAAACTACCTACAAAGAAAAACAACAAAAAAAAAATACAAAAAAAGGATAGAAAATAAGGACGCCGCCACGCCGGAGCATGTCACTGGAGCTGTCATCCACCGCCGCCGCCGTCAGAAGTCCGGATCTGAAAACCCTAGATCTGGCTCCCCCCTGATCCAAAAATCAAGCGTGGTCACCCATACCGCACTGAGTTTAAATTGAACATTAGGACTGAGAGTTTCTATTACGGTATTTTTAGAATTCTTGGTATTTTACACTATAAATTGTTAAATCACCAAGTCCTTTTACTCACATACATCAACTGATTTGACAACTTGTAGTCTAAAAATACCATAGCGGAAACTTAGCCTAACTAAGATTCTAGCTTAAGGCCTACTTTGGCTAAAAAGTGGATTATGGTTTTTTCGTTTTTTCGTTTCGTCTTTTTAATAATCCACCTATTTTGGCTTTATTAAAAAAAAATTGAGTTTTGACCATAATTTTATACTTGTTAGATTCGTCTCGTCGAGAGGAATCCAGAAACCACAAAATCTTGACGCGAAACTAACAAATGCAAAAAAAATTTGAATAAAGACGAAACGAAAAAACCAAAAAACCATAATCCACTTTTTAGCCAAAGTAGGCCTAAGTTGTCGACTTTAAAAGATTTTTGTCATTTAGCTATCACTTTCCGATCAAGTTCAGTTTTCATACGCATGTTCTTGAATGCGGGACCTAAGACATGGACAATTTGAATCTTATTTTTGAGCCCTAAAAATTGTTTTCGGCAGGCTATGGAAGATAATTAGGTGATGGAGGGAAGCTCAACCCTGAAGCCATTCATCTCAAGTTAAATTCACTCCGATTCCATATCATAGGTGTTTTTGGTCAACGTACGTAAATTTTAGCTTAGTCATTGCTCCCGGCGAGCTCTAAAAATTGAACGGTGTGATTATATCCTGTAAATAGCTCTAAAAACTGAACGGTGTGATTATATCCCATACATAGCTCTAAAAACGTGTGATTATATCTCCTATAAATAATCATCATCGATCCTGATCCAATCATGTCCATGAGACATTTTTCTGGACCTAATGAAAAGGTTGGAGATGAGTTTTGAATGGCTAACAATGACGATACCATATTTGTCTGATTTACAACGACTTGCATGATTTTTGATGGCTTGATATTCTCCAATAAATGGCTGAAATGGTGATGGAAATACTTTCATGGTTCGACAGGGATATGTGTCGAATATGACATCCATTTAGATAATGGCTGAAATTCGTTGATCAAAAAAAGGATAAAGAAACACAGAAAAAATAAACCAAAATTACCTATTTTGTTGTTATTTCTTGAATAAGATATTTATACAATAAATTCTTAAATATTTAGTAGATTTAGGTCTGGTAAAAATTCCCCCAACAAATTTTTTTTTATTTTTAGAATTAAATAAAGGACTTGTTTGCCAGAGTGATGGATTTGGAAACTCAATTAAGAATAACTGCTGAACTATTTGGGCACATGAGCTGACTATTTTTTTAAGAATTTCGAAGTCTCTCCATAAATTAGAATTTCTACTTAAATTTTAATAAACTGATCAGCCTGGAATCTAAAATAAACAGATCTAGAGAAGGTAAGGATCATTTTTGTAATTTGTTTGAAAATTTGCTTTCCAGTTGGATAAGTCGTCACCTTACACCGGCCCATCTTCAAACTTAAGAGTTATGGATATTCAAATTTTCGGATTCCGTGAAATTCACTTTTATCTTATTTGGATTGTGTTTATAATTTGGTCCAATACAGTTTTTGTTATGCTCGTCTAGACAAAAGGAAAAAATAAAAAATACACTATTCAAAGTTTGAAAAAATCATTAACAATTAGCACAAATCCTCTGCGGAAGGGGATGAGGTCCTCTCCATATCATTCCATACTCCTCGTGTCGCCCTCACTCCTAAAAAGACACTTGATGATTCAAATCATTCATCCGGCAGACTCCGTATGGAAATCTATTTTATCAACAAAATCGATCAGTTTCATCATGTATATATTGTTGGTTTTTGGCTCGATTTCCTCGTTCGGAGCATCTTTGGACCGGACCAAGGCTTCTCTGGTCTGGACCAAGCAATTTTGAGCGATTTGGGAGGTCTCTGGTACCGTAGTCTGGATGGGGATTTTGGTGGTCCGGACTACCAAGTCAGTTTGGTCAGAAACGTCACAGCAACCCATAGTCCGGACGGGGATTTTGGTGGTCCGGACCATGGCGACGGGAAATATGATTATGGATAGGGATGGCAACGGGTAGGGTATGGATCGGGGGACCCTATTCTACCCCCGATCCCCAATTGTGAAGTTTTTCCCCATCCCCACCTCCATACCCAAACGGGATAGTTGACAATCCACCATACCCGCCTCCCATTGGGGATCGGGTATATTCGGATAAATCCATATCGAAACTAGTTGAAAAAAAAAAAGAGGATAAGATCTAATTTATGTGTTCTATACTAACAAAAAAACCATTGAAAACAAAATAGAATAGAAAGTTACAAAGAAATAATAGTCTACCAAAATTATATACAATTTTAAAAACTACCATCATTCAACTTTTTTTAATATTTAACCATATATAGTTTTAATTTGGAACAATATACATAAATTATACCAATATGCATACTTATATATACACACATACATATACTACTATATGCCCGCATATATACATACATTCATAAAAATATGTATACCATTTGAACGGGGCGGGTATGGGTATTCGGAGACGGGTATCACAAAATCATACCCGCTCCATTTTCAACCGGGGATTCTTTAAGTTCTACCATACCCGCTCCTATTGGATGAAAAATCAAATAATATTCGCCTCCAAATAGCCGGGTTTGGGGCGGGTATCCATCGGGTTTGGGGAAATTGCCATCCCTAATTATGGAAGGTTTTCTTAGGGTTTTTTGGGGCTTAAAAACCCAATATTGTTATTTTTTGTTGGACACTCATTTGTTTAGTATAAATACATGTATTATGCCTCTTTTATTGGTGTGAGAGCAAATATTAGGGCATTGGGTTAGGGTTTTGAGAGAGTTGCCTTTGTTTTGCCTTTTGGTGAGTTTGGGTAAAAGATTTTCTGCAGAATTCTTCTTTGTAGCTCTTTTGAGCATTCGTTTTGTTAGTGAAGCCATTGATCGACTGCCCGTGGACTAGGCTTACATCCCAAAGTAAGGCCGAACCACATAAATCTGTGTGTCTCTCTCTTTTCTTGTTTGTTTTCTCTCTCCTTTTCTCACATTTGGTTTGGTTAATTGGGTTTACTTCTCAATTAGTTATTTGTTCTTCGAATCAACATTCAATATCATCAATTGTATTGGGTGTGGTTGAGTCTTGGGTGGCCTTCTGCACAACAAACTGGTATCAGAGCATAGGTTTCGACCTAGGCTTTGTTTTGTTCCGCTTGGTTCTTTGGATTTTCTGTTTGGTGGTTATTGAATATTTTCGAAGATGTCTGAAGATTCCGGTAACAGTTTGAAGGATGGTAAAGATCCGAAGGATGGTGATTCGTCCTCCAAATCTGCTTCAAGTTTTCGGCCGGGGGCTTCGCGGCCAATTATTTTTGGTGCCAAGTTTGATGTTGAGAAGTTTGATAGCAAAAGTAATTTTGGCATGTGGCAATACGAAGTTATGGATGTCTTGATCCAACATGAGTTGGATTTTGCCTTGGGAGACAAGCCTGATAATTGTGATGAACAAGAATGGGATCGGATCAACCGCCAGACATGTGGTTTTATCAGGTTGTGTCTCGCAAAAGATCAGAAGTACTTTGTTATGCGGGAGACGAAAGCGAAGGATCTTTGGAAAAAGCTCGAGGATAAGTTCATGATCAAGAGCGTGGAGAATCGGCTCTACCTAAAGAAGAAGCTTTTCCGTTTCCAATACCGTGCAGGTAGTTCTTTAAGCGAGCACTTGAATGATTTTAGTAAAATACTTGCTGATCTTCGGAATTTGGATGCCTCTATCCTTGATGAGGATAAGGCTTTGCTTTTGTTGAATTCTCTTCCTTCTACGTATGATCACTTATCCACTACTTTGTTATATGGTAAGGAAGAAATTTGGTATGATGATGTGTGTAATGCTTTGACTAATAATGAGTATCGTATGAGAGATAAGCAGACCCATTAGGACACATCTGATCAGGCTTTGGTTGTGGGGAAAAATACTCGACCCCAATCGAGTAAAGTTCCCCCTTTTGCAAAACCAATGGGTGTCGCAATAGATGAGTGTGCTTACTGTCACAACAATGGTCATTGGATGAGGGATTGTCTAATTTTGAAAAATAGGGACACCAAATCCAATTATGCTTCTGATAGGAATGATGATTTGGGTGTTTCTTTGGTGTCTCACATGCCTGTTAGCCATTCGATGGAGTCGCAGTGGATTTTAGATTCTGGTTGTAGCCATCATACGTGTCCCAATAGGGATTGGTTTTCTGACTTGAAGTCGTTTGAGGGCGGTGATGTTCTTGTAGGTAATGGCCATACTTGCAAGACTTTGGGGATAGGCACAATCAGGTTGGTTATGAATGATGGACTTGTTTGGATTTTGGAAAACGTTCAGTATGTTCCGGATGTGAAATTTAATCTCATCTCTTTGGGTACTTTAGAGTCCGATGGCTTGGTGATCATTTTGAAGAATGAGACTCTAAAGGTTTGTATGGGAAATTTGGTTGTGATGGAGGGCGTGAGGCGCAAGAAATTGTATTTTCTTGAGGGGAGTACAGTTTTAGGTGGAGCAGCCACAGGCGCTACTGTTTTTGGGGAATCTGTTTTGGATACTACCGCTTTGGTGCACAGATGCTTGGAAAAAGATTTAGAGAAGCAATTGAGGGTTGGTTTTGGTGAACATTGTGTTTTGGGGAGGCAACTTGGAGTCAAGTTCGGCATGGCAGTCGACCACTTCTTTGGGAAGCTTGACTTTGTTTGGGGATCTGCTTTCGATTTGGTTGTTTCCTTTGGAGGTACGTATCAATTTGGTTTGTTAGTCTTTTGTTCTCGCTGCTATTGGATCTATCCTTTGGATTTTGCCTATTGGTATTTGCTGTTGGTGGAGATAGATCATTTGAAGACTAACTTGGGTTTCAACATGGAGTTGGGACATTGGTTTTGGATTTTGGGTACTGCAGATTTGGAGACTTTGGTCTATGGGAAAGAGTTCGAAGATTCGGACTGAATCCACCTCGCACTTGTTTAACCACCCTTCGGGGTGTACGCGTCTTAGGACGCGGTTTGGAGCGGCTTGAAGATGGTTTGGTTGGTTTGCATCTTGGGTCGGCTCTTGGTTTGGTTTGGTTCGTTTGATTCTTTTTGTCTTGGTTTTGGTTTTTGGTTTGACTATCGGGACTTGGAGTTTGAATTGCGATTTGTCTTTTGGTTCTGAAGGTTGCTCGAAGCTTCAGAAATTTGTTGGGTTCGTTCCGATGCTTGTTTTTGGTTTGGATCATCTGCAGTTTGGTAAATCTGTTTGGTTTTGGATTTGTTGAGGACTTGGTTGCTTCCTTTGAGTTTTGGATTGTCCTCTTTTGACTCTCTTTTGGGTTCGAGCTTGATGAGAGTTTGGTTCGTGGTAGTTCGATTTGAATTTGGTTTTGGCTTCGCTTGGTGCTTGATTTTGGATATCTCGCCAAGGTGGAGATTTGTTGGTTTTTGGCTCGATTTCCTCGTTCGGAGCATCTTTGGACCGACCAAGGCTTCTCTGGTCCGGACCGAGCAATTTTGAGCGATTTGGGAGGTCTCTGGTACCGTAGTCCGGACGGAGATTTTGGTGGTCCGGACTACCAAGTCAGTTTGGTCAGAAACGTCACAGCAACCCATAGTCCGGACAGGGATTTTGGTGGTCCGGACCATGGCGACGGGAAATATGATTATGGAAGGTTTTTTTTAGGGTTTTTTGGGGCTTAAAAGCCCAATATTGTTATTTCTTGTTGGGCACTCATTTGTTTAGTATAAATACATGTATTATGCCTCTTTTATTGGTGGGAGAGCAAATATTAAGGCATTGGGTTAGGGTTTTGAGAGAGTTGCCTTTGTTTTGGCTTTTGGTGAGTTTGGGAAGAAGATTTTCTGCAGAATTCTTCTTTGTAGCTCTTTTGAGCATTCGTTTTGTTAGTGAAGCCATTGATCGACTGCCCGTGGACTAGGCTTACATCCCAAAGTAAGGCCGAACCATGTAAATCTGAGTGTCTCTCTTTTTTTGTTTGTTTTCTCTCTCCTTCTCTCACGTTTGGTTTGGTTAATTGGGTTTACTTCTCAATTAGTTATTTGTTCTTCGAATCAACATTCAATATCATCAATTGTATTGGGTGTGGTTGAGTCTTGGGTGGCCTTCCGCACAACATATATCAATCACATCTTGTTTCATGAGACATGCATAAACACATAAATCAATCACATCTTGTTTAAGAAAAATGGAAGGCCTATACAATCAAAACTTAAACTATCTGTTTGATTTTTCAAACAAAATGCGAGTTGTTTTGTTGTTTATATCTGTCCAATCAAGTTGAGAGTTGAACATATAAACTTGCTAGGGATTGCCCAAGGAATACATTCTAAACAAAGTAAAAATTTCTGCAATTTTTATACTACTATAAAAATTGAAGGACTTCAGTGCACAATTCATTAAAAAAATCGCACTAATTTAAAGTACTAATTGAGCTATTTAAATTGTTGAGATATTTAAATTTGCACAAATAAAATTTTAAATTGCACACAAAAATAAAATTACACCATTTTTTTTTTATCTGTTGCTAACGCAGGAATATATAATGAATGGAAAATAAAAAGGGTAATGGTTTAAAGATAATCAACCCTCTTTGATTGAAACCAACTTAAGAAAGGAAAAACTTAAACGGGCAGTCAACTGAAAAGATAGATAAGTTTCTGGTGTGCATTAAAAAAAAGAGAGAACATTCTTTACACTGCCGGTGTAAAATTCTCATTTTCCACCAACACTTTTGTGGGCCTCATCGTTAATTAAATGTTGATCTAAACGGTTCATCTTGTAGGGCCCGCAAAGTACTTCATCCCAGTAAAAAATTATCTTGATCGGACATCGGCATGCATATCAAAATTTGAATTTTGTTTTGTAAAATGGGTGATCATAGATTTTAAAGTTAAGTTGTCTTTGACCATCCATTTCCGCCAAACGAAATTAAAAATTTCATATATCTGTTGATGTCCGATCAAAATGATTTTTTGCATGGATGCAATACTCTATGGGCCCTATAAAATGAACGATTCAGATTAAAACAATAAACTCACAGTAAGACCCACATATGGCGGTAGTGGAAAAGTGGGGTTTTACACCGGCGGTGTAAATAATGTTTTCTCTAAAAAAAAAATTAAAAGACAACCAACTGAATAGAATATATATTAGGAAATCAAGAATGATTGGGCGGCTAGGATCTTAACGTAAAAGAGATCAAATGGCTGTAGCCTGTAGAGATGTTCATGTTTGTATGTATATATATATATATTTTCCGCTCTATTTTATCATATAGATTCATGTATTCAACGTGATGGACAGCTCAGATCGTCGCAAGTCTATTTCGAAAGTAAAGACGGCAAGAGGAATAAGCCGCCTCCTCCTTCTTCTTCTTCTTCTTCTTGTTTCATAGTACTGTATGTCACTTCCGTGTTCCAAGTCAATATTAGCCGGCAACCCAGTCAAAATTTTCTTCCTCGCCATTCCAAAAAGTGTCTAAAACGCGTACCCTGCCTTCTCACTTTTCTCTTTCTTGGAAAATTCTACGTGGAACGTGCTTCTTGGCCTGCTTCTTCCACACACATATATTTATACACGTCTAAATTTCCAACACCTCCTGTGGAACCACTTTCTCTGGATTTCTATCATACCCTGTTCTACAAAACTCTCTGCTCATCTCTTTTCATTTCCCATAAATTTCCCATTTTTTGGAGAGCTTTTTCGTATTCTTCGATCGGAAAATGAACTCGATTCGATCGTTCGCTCTTCCGATTTTGGGTTTCTTCGTTATGGCGCTTTTCCAGATTAGCCACGGACAGGGACTCGCTCCTTCTCCTGCTCCAAACGCTCCTACCAGTGATGGTATGTATTCTTGTTTGTTTTAATTTCTTGTTTGCAAATAATGTCTTAATTTTGCTAGAGTTTTGCGATTGAAATTTTTCTTAATTCCCTTTTTTTTTTTTTTTGGCTTTCTTATTTAATGCAGGCTCGGCGATTGATCAAGGGATTGCTTATGTCCTCCTAGTTTTAGCACTTGCGATAACATACCTCGTCCATTAATGTTTTTCCATTTCTTTTTTTCTCATTTTGTGTCCTTTCACTATCTATTAATATTCAAATTCTTTGTTTTGTCTCCTTGTATTACTTTGGAGGAATCCAGGCAGTTTTGTATATCTTCATTCCATGGTAAAAGAAGAAATTAAAACCTAATTAATATTTGAAATGCAGTTCTTTCACTTAATTATTCCACTTATAATGGATTCCACTAATCCAAAAATAAGTTCTACTCCACTAATTATGATTTCGTGGCGAATAAATAGGTGGTCTTTCCGGAAATGTTAAACAAAAGTTTTCCCCTAGCATCTCGGTCACTTTTAATAGTGGGTTCCGAATTCGGACACTTGACCATTTTAATAAAAAATAAATAAAGAATAGAAAATCAGACAAAAAAGACAAACATGATTATGGTAAAATGATGATCGTAAACACTGAATCGTACAATGTCTGTGAAATCCTTAAGCCTTGCAGATGTAACGCGCGCGCGTGTAAACAGTTGTGCAATGTGGAATTGTGAATGTGCAATTATACCGTGTAAAGACGCTAAACTCGAGAAAGAGCAAGGGGTGTTTGGCCACCACCTTTTTTACTTTTCTCATTTTCATTTTTCAATTTTGGAACTCCTGGCCCTGGCCACCAGGTTTGGTATTGGTCATCGGCAGCCACTTTAGATGTCGTTCATCATTCAATTACCACAATTTTAAAACCCATGGTGATATAACTGATTCCCAGATAAGATTACTGAATCAAGCCAATTAGCCAAACATCGGAATGGAAATACTTTGGGTTTTGTATTAGTGCAATTTAATTTCTGATAATTAAATTCATATTCCTACAGATAATTTGGATGCCTTTAATTCCTGGTTATCAAATTCATATTCCTACAGATAATTTGGATGCCTTTAATTCCTGGTAATCAAATTCATATTCCTACCGATAATTACGGGCATCCAAAGATAGCCAAATTCACACAGCTTGTCATATTCATTTTTTTGTGGTACACAACAGCTTATCATTTTCTTCCTTCAAAAGAAAAATACATATATCTATGTTTCTGTTGCTCTTAAAAAAAATACATATCATTGGAAATGAAAGAAAAATGGAAATAACAGCATTTTTCTTCGCGTGCTGTTGAGTAATTGGCGTGTAATCCAATCCACTTCGTCGGTTTGGCTGGGAATGATTTTGTCGGGAACCATCAACAACAGTTGGTTTTGAGACGATGTGATAAGATTTCATAAAGGGAATGATTTTAATTCATTTTCTCTCTCTAAAAATTTCTAAAATCAGCTCACTAAATTGTTTTCAAAGTTTTAAAAATATATTAAAATGTATGAATAATAGAATCGGGGAATCGGGGACTCTGTTGTTGTCCCCATGGAATGATAGAGCCTGCCAACCCCAAAAACTACGTCGTTTTTTTTTCTCTATGATTTATCTTTTTTTTTGGCCCACTTTAGTTTCCAAGAAGATGATTCAAATCATTCATTGATCTTCAATTTTTTTTTATGAGTTCATGCGAAAAATTAGCTCAATCCGATATCGACAAGGGTTCAAAATTCATAGGGCGCCCTATGAATTTTGAAAAAACCCTTACCAATATCGGATCGATCTAATTTTTTTGTAAGAACCCATAGAAAAACATTTTGAAATAATGAGCATTTTGAATCTGTTTTTTGGATCCAAAAAAATCAATAAATCAAATAGTATCAAACGGGGCTTTAGTGACACACTTTGGAACCCCTTAAAAACCCTCAAAATGACGTAGTTTAGGGGGTTAGCAGACCCTGCCATCCCATAGGTACATCAGATTCCCCCATTCCGTGATAAGTGTATAGATATATGTGAAATTGTATAGAAAATAGAAAAAGTACACTGAAATGTGTATTTTTTTTTTGTGTGTGTTCTTCTTCCCTTATTATCACCCACTGACAATAGAAGGACCCTTTTAATTAATGCACTCTATTTGTTGTCTTTTATAATAAAAAAAGACAAATAAAAAGTATCCAAATTGACTAGAAATTTATAAAAACAAAAACGGGTGTGAATATCATTTTCCCATTTATAAAGCTAAACATGTTGCTAAATTAAAAACAAAAAATAAGTTTGGCTGCCTAGTTTACTCAAATGTGCTAAACTTACCATCAAATTTTAGCAATGACAAGATATTTAGCTTTGGCTAAATAAAATAAGTATTTTATTTTTTTTATCTTTATTCAAAAAATTCGTATTTGTTAGTGTTGCATTGATTTTGTTTTTATGGTTTACTGGTTCGTCTTGACGGGAGGAATCTAAAAAGTATAAAATTATTAACCAAACTTAAATTTATGTGAATAAAGACAAAATAATCCAAACTTTTTAAAAATTTTGATCATAGCTTTATATTTTATAGATTTTTCTCGTTGAGACGAACCAATAAACCATAATAAATCGACGGAAACAAAGAAAAAACAAATTTTTTTAAAATAAAGATAAAAAAAAAATGAACCTTTTTTTTTTTTATTATTTAGCTAAAGCAACCCACATGCATTTAACTAGAATTTCCAAGACTGACTTTTCGCCGAGATTAAAAAAAAAAAAAAAAAGACAAGACAATTTGCGACTTGACCGAAGATGTTATTAGTGTCTGGAAATTAACAAGAGTCTTCTAGTACCGTCGTGTTCTTTTTTCATCATCATCTTCTAGTCTCATCTTGTCAAAACCCTTTTGAGATAAATTTACGTACCCACATGGCATGTAGTCCACTCATGAGACCATCCCACCTGTCATACTTTTCTTCACTTACATGATCACATGCTTAATTGTATGAGAACGATGAGATCCATATAACCATGATTTATACTGATATATATACATACATATAAACATGATTGATATACATACAAGTATGTATGCATATATATGCCCCATTTGATAATCATATTAAGAGTTAGGATCGGACTATGAATCTCAAGGTACTTTGTTTCCTATTTGGCGTGAATGAGATTAGAAGTACTAGTGGCGGATAGATAATGTATTATATGGGGCGACCAAATTACATGTAACAACAAAATATCATCTTCATATACTGTTATAGGAGTACAATTTTGAGGGGAATTTCATGGTTCATAATTTGTATAAACAAAACGTAAAATATAATACCAATAATGAGATAATTGTGGGATAATTGGGAGGTGTGCGGAGACTCGGGCCCCCGCATACACCCCTCTCCGTCCGCGGCTGAGTAGTACTACTATACGTATCCGAGAAGAGTAATTATACAGACACATCCTTTGAGCCACACTCTACTACACCCTCACTCACATGTGGAGTGGTCCCCTCAGGAAGGAGAGAGAAAAAGTGAGAGGGGAGCACTCCATATGTGAGTGAGGGTGTGGTAGAGTGTGGCTCAAGGGATGTGTCTGTATCATTTTTTATCTGAGAATTTAGTCATAAGAAGAAAAAGTTATATTTTCCTAAAAACAATGTATAAGGATTATAGCATGATTCCTTATGTCGCTTAAATATTTGGATAAATTTCACTAGCACCCCCGCAGGTTTTTTCTAATGAAAAATATTCCTTCACATATGAGAAATGACAATGAACTCCTTGTGATTGCAACGTGTGTTTCATTGACAATATTCCTGACAATTGTCTTCGTTCAAACATTGATGAATAGCAAAAACTTA
The DNA here is from genome assembly GCA_963854785.1 of Vaccinium vitis-idaea. Taxonomy (NCBI): domain Eukaryota; kingdom Viridiplantae; phylum Streptophyta; class Magnoliopsida; order Ericales; family Ericaceae; genus Vaccinium; species Vaccinium vitis-idaea. The sequence goes on along the minus strand of OY978226.1, from coordinate 6,608,715 downwards.
ATGACTTATATCAAAAAAATTCACTCATAATATTAAGATAATAATCAATTCTCGCTTATTTTGAATCAAAATAACCTTTTTGTTTTTACACATTATAATAGCTTTTGTGGTCAACAAGGATAAAATTTGTTAATATCCCATTAATTTTTTACTCGTTGAAAAAACCATTTTGGTTAGAAAGGACAAATTTATTACTTTTGGGTCCAAATTTTTTTAGAATTAAGAGCTTTTTCTTGTTTATTTTATTTTCAAAAAGGTAAATGTCTGAGCCACTTTTAACTAATTCTATCACATGTTTGTCAATCAGTTGTTAGTTCGCTGTCGGTGATGTATATATGAACACTAAAAGCACAATGGAGTTTATAATCATTTTCCAAACGTGAAGGGGGATCTGTTATTACGTCAAACCTCTATGGGTGTTAGTGAAATTTACCCTAATTATTTCTCTGATATTTATTTAATTCTGAATTGAAGTTTGCCAGAAATCTTAGCCAACCATGCCTAATCCCCGCTGACCAATTTGGACCATTCTAGTCTCAATATGCTGCCCCAACGACCTTTCTATATGCCCACATGCTCATATTTATTCACATGTTATTATATAACATACCTCTCTATGGTCATAGTCTTTGCATATATATTAAGTGTACGTTCTAATTTCTAACTAATTCCTCTGGTCATTGCAATGGAAATCAAGAACTGGCGCCGCACCTCAGGCACCAGATCAGTCCGGCAAGGGCGGGGCTACAACCAGCTTCAGGCGGCGGCAGATGCTTCGGCAGCTACCACCACCGGAAGAAGATCGAGGCAGCAGCCGGTTTGGAAGTTTCTGTGGAGAAAGCTGTTGAAGGAGAAAAGGAAGATGATGATTGAATATTCTAGTAATTCATTTCATTTAAAGGGGGGAGTCCCTAATTATGATGAGTACACTTACTCACAGAATTTTGATAAAGGGTTGGTGTGGGATGAAGAACCTGATAGCCTTTCAAAATCCTTCTCTGTGCGTTTTGCTGATCCCACTAGGATTTTCTTCTTCAAGAAAAAGGAGATTATGTAAAGAACCATACTGGTAATTTTGATTGTGGAGGTAGCTCTAAGAATGTCCATTTAGATAATTAGGTGTACGATTTTTTTAATTTTTAGGAAAACTAGATGTTCAGACCAGCTTGCAAACATATGTATAATATGGGTCAATCTTTAATCGGTTTTGGTTCCTTTAACGAGTACTGAATTTTCTTCACTAGCTAGCTGGTACTTCTTTGTTTTTCGTATTCGATTTGCTGTACAAAATCATCTTAACTTATATCCTCAGAAAACACAAGTATGAATGAAATTCATTCCACTTCTCTTCTCTCTAATTGCGTGTTTAACGACAATTTTTTGGCCCAGATTTTGAGATTCTTGCTTTTTGGGATCAGTTTGGAGTGTTCATCAAAAAAGACTTGATAACACGTTCTCGGATTTTACAAATTCTGAAACACTATAAAAATAATGAAATTCTTAAAATCTCAAAGCTGGGTTTGGGTAGTTTCTAGAGGCTTTTGAATCAGATTTTAGAATTTAAGTTTAATAAAAGCCGATTTGTCTCTGTTTGCAGCAAACAGTGCCAGTTTTTACTCCAACTTGATTATAATTTCACAGTTATGATAAGCATATTTATCTGCTTTACTAAAACAAGGATATTAAAAAAATGATCAAGTGAAACCTTTATTTCGTAGGACAGTTTCTACATCAAATTTGACAAAAAATTATTTTTTTCGAGAAAGTGTTCTTCGATCACTAGCCGTGTGATAAACTTAATTCTTTTGCACACATGAGGGTGGCCACCCATAGTGAGATATAGTACCCAAAAAAACTAGGGGTTTTGACTATTCATTGAAAGAGTCAATGGAAGTTCAAAAAGAAAAAAACATTCTTTACACGGGCGTTGTAAATCAAAGTTTCCTCCAAATCTATTACATTGCGCCATGTATCCAAATAGTGGTTCCAAAAAATAGAACATGGACACAAGGGGCAATGCAATCAATTTGGAGAAAACTTTGGTTTACATCGCCAGTGTAAATAATGTTTTTTCGTTCAAAAGTTACGTATAAGTAGTTATTTTTTCCTAACAAAGCATGATTTGCCTAATTTTAAATGGAAAATGACAATATCAAAACTGTTTATTAATGCCAAATTTGTAATGCACGAGAGTTTTGTAACTGGACATGGTATAAGATTTCTATGAACTGAAGTTTTGGCATTTAAAAAAAAAAACATTTTGTGCACTCTCACTACCCTTTCAAATTTGCGTGTCTCCCCATGGATGAAGTTGCTACAGATTACGATATTGGGCCGATAACAGCCCGTCACCCAACACCTATAATCAGCTGCCAAACTGGTTATATATTAGAGCCACTTTCCAGTAAAAGCCCGTAATCGAAAGGCCCAAATGTATTCACGGATCAAGCCCCAGCCGAAGCCACACCTGGGTTACCTTTCCTTTAAAGCGCAATCAAAAGTCGAAACAAACCAATCCGTAAGTCGCCTAAGTCGGAACCGGGGTGCTGTGCGAGGGCTGGCGCCGCCGTGCCAGTTTCGGTCAGACGATCATAGACGTTCACCGTGTAAAGCTCGTCGAGTACTACAAGTGTATGAAAAATCAACTTGATTGAATATCCTTAGGTGCCTCATCGGAACATTATTATCTTGAAATGCATGATTCCGAATAGATCCGAAACACTAGATCAAAACCATTGTAACAAGTTATATGTGTTCCGATGAGGCACTTATCGATATTCGATCGAGCTGATTTTCGAAACACATGAACTCAACGAGCTCTACGCGGTGAATGCCTCCGATTGTTGGCACGACACTAGCGCGGCGGTGTCATACCTGCACAACACTCTGCGCAGCACCCATGCTCAAAGCATTAATATGGGAAAAAAAGAGTGTCATCCAAAAGTCTAACTATTCAGTGTTCATGGAGAACGGCCGCATGTTGCTTTGAGAAACTCTTACATCACACATTCTCGTGGAGATCACGGCTAAGGGCATCCACAATGAGCTCCTTAGAAATAGCTCCTAAGTTGACTCCTAAAGTATACACCTAAGCTTAATTGAGGTCCATTTTCACTCCTAGAACTTGCTAAATTTAGAGAGCATATGTGCACTCAATGGGCAAGCAAGAGCATTCTCTATTTTGAGAGAAAAATAAAATAAAAAAAGCGGGTCCCATAAAAAAATCATTTTTCTTTTGAAAATTTCATATTAAAATAAGATTAAAAGGGTTTGGATCTCACTTGGAGCTAGCTACAAGACTACCTAAATTTAGCCAATGGGTTAGGAGCCATGCTTAAGAGCCACCTTTGAGAGCTTGTATTGGAAGCCCATTGAAGACCATAATTGATCAAATGGTTTGCTAAATTTTAAGAGTCTCACTTATGAGCCATTTTAAGAGCCCACTATGAATGCCCTAAGTGTATATAAACTTCACATAAATTTGTGGTGTTAGAGATCCGAAGCACCTTATAACTATGCTCCGAGACTATTGAATAATTACTCCATCTAAAATGCCATACAGTACTTGTTTTACGAAGTGGTTAATTGGTCATTGCAACTTCAGAATCCAAAATACTTCTATTTCTCATTTTAATTAAATATTGTTAAGCTTGTGGATATGGTTCAAACTTCAACGTCTAAATAACCCCACCGCTAGCCAAATTTGACTTTTATTGGAATGGTTCCATTTATTTGGTGACTTAAATGTTATTCTATATAAAGAAACATTGACATTGTTGTGCTTTAGCTTGATTTTGACAGGCTTCCTAAAACATTATCTCTAATTGAGGCTCCATTCTTCTAATTTTAAGAGTGAGAGAGAGAGAGATTCATTTTGTGCACTGGGGCTAAAGTCTTAGCACATTACAATCTGTTAGTAACAAACAATACACTTATTCATTAGTAGCCAAATCCGACGGAGAAGTGTTGCAAGGGTGGCTCGGCTCCCTCCGGCGAATAAGCCACCAGTTTCGAGGCGGCGTTTTCTGGCAGTAGGTGGCTGACCGGAGTTAATTTTTTCTTTTGTATTTTTTGTTTTTCGCTATCCCCGTTGTGGGATTTATTGCCCCTTACGGGTGCTGTGCTTTTGTTGATTTCATCTGTATAGTTTTGCTAATGGGTTGAGCTGGGTGTCCGTTTTCGGGATTCTCTACTACTAAATCGATGACGGAATCTACGCCGACCTTGTGTTGGTTTGCCTTGGCAGTACGTGTCTTTTTGGGCCTGTGAGCCGGTGCGCTTTTGCAGTTGCTCGCGTCTAGATTTTGGGTTCAGTCCTGTATTTTGAGATGAAATCCTATGCCTTTATGGCTGTGAAATGAATTGACTTGCCTTGTTCAAAAAAAAAAAAAAGTAGTTATCAAATGATGTCTAATCCATTCAAGTTTTATATACCAACAGGGGTGGACCAGGCGTGCTTAGGGGTGTTTGGCATTTGCACTCCTAATTTTCTTTCTATTTATAGTACACTTTTGGATTTTCATTTTCATTTTTTTTTATAAAATTACAGAAGAGTAGTCTTCGCAAGCCAAGTTAAATTTGTAATCTTCATCCGCCACTGTATACCAACGAGAATGGCTAAGTGTGTGAAGGTCGAGATTGAGGACCAACGGAATAATTAGGCTCCCAAACACCCCCTACTTAATTGAGGGGTAGCGTGTTGTGCGGCATCCGGCGCGGCCGTGTTGGTCCGATGATCAAAGACGTCAATCGCATAGAGCTTGTTGAGTACTACAAGTGTACCAAAAATCAACTCGATCGGATATCGTTAAGTGCGTTGTCGGAACACATATAACTTGAAACACTGGATGAAAACTATTGAACTATGTAAAAAAAATCCTTATGTCTTGTTTTCTTATGAAAACACTGGTGTGTTCACATTCTCTATTTCGGGTTTCGGCACAAGTTTCCCCTAAAATTTTGGTTTTCTATTCATCTTTTGTTGAATTTTTGTTAGATTAATGTTTTAATTTGGATTAATCATCATTCTCGACGAGAAAAGTCTAAAAAGTCAAAAGTTATGTCAAAAAGCAACACAAAAAATTACTAAAGACGAACAAATACGAATCAGCTGATATTTTTGTCTATATATTTGGTCTTGTATGATCTTTTTTCAACTTGGGTCAACATTGTCATATTTTATGATTTTTCTCGTCGAGATGATTAATTAATTTCAAAAATGCTTTTACTTGTCTTACGAAGTGGTTAATTGGTCATTGCTAAAGTGCTTTTGACAGGCTTCCTAAAACATTATCTCTAATTGACAAATTGAGAAAGAGAGACTCATTTCGGGGTTTGGGGCTAACAACTTTTTTGGATTTGAGTGAACTAGTGAGAAAAGAAAAGAAACGATTAGAGTCACTCCAAATCACTTCTTTTGTTTTGAATCATGATTTGGTGTGAAATAAAAAGAAATTTATCAAAATGAAATATTTTGATTGGCCTCTTCCCTTTCTCACCTTTCACACTAAGAATGGCGATATTTGTGAGAAAAGACTCCCCTTTCTTATCTCATTATATCTCTCCACCGAAATGAGTGTAAGGTCCAACACATTACAATCTGTTAGTAACAAACAAAAAACCAAAATTGTAAAGTAATTATCAAATGATGTTTAATCCACTCAAGTTTTATGTACCAAAATGAGAATGATTAGACGTGTGATTATTGATCAATTCTTGCTTAATGACTAATCTCCGCGAGGTTTTTTTTAATTATTTTGACTGTAGCAGACAAGAACATCTACCTACCAGAAAAGAACAAAATGTGTGAGTTCTTTACATACACAATACGGTGCAGTGTTTGCGAGCCTCTAGAGTGTAGTCTAATTATTTAGTGTTAGCACAGTCGCGTACGTGGTGCTACAGGACACTCCAAGTCTCTAAAATTACACATTCCCGTAGCGTCTACGATTAAGCGTGGACTCCACATAAACGTGTGGTGCTAAGTGATCCGGAGCACCACATCTCCATGCTCCAAAAATCTCAAAAAATTTCTTTTTTAATCAAATAGTCCAAATGTGTAGTAGAAATGGACTTGTGGCACCACTGGGTGGTGTCCCTGACCCATTTTCCATCACACATTCGGGTGAGACCTATGCTCTTGCGTGTCTTGAACACCATAACAAATGTGTGATAGAAAAGAAACTTGTGGCACCACGTGATGGTGTCTCATAAACATTTGAATATATATTTTTTGGTTAAGCGGCCAGGGATGTTCGGGCCATCTTACGATGTACGTCGACTAATTCCCTTCCTAATCTTGTTAAAAGTTAGGCTATTTACGCCGGGAATAAGAGATTCACAAGAAACTAGAGTATTTTCTTATAGCTTGACCCAAAAATCGAACCGATGAATGGTATAAATATTCTCTTCCCTTAAACAGAAATTAAGTCTAGGTACCCAGAAAACGCACTCAGAATTTACCCAAAAAGTGAAAAGCAATGGCCCAAATTCACTTCACTTGGGTCATTAATTTTCAAATTCTGGGTGTATTTTCTCGGTATGCAGGAGTGCTACCCTTAAAGTGTGATGCACGGGGTCTGAATAGTTTATTATATCACCATAAGCACAGGCCCCTCGAGGCCCTCCTCCTAATATAAGAGAGCTACCACTAGAGAGGGAGAGAGAGAGACTGATATGGCGGTTCAAACCAATGGAAGCTCGGACTCATTTATTAGGATTCCAGAAATAAAGTTCACGAAGCTATTCATCAATGGCGAATTTGTGGATTCCATTTCAGGTTCTTTAAATTCAGTCTCGTTCCAGTTTTTCTTTTCCATTTTACACTCTTTTACTTTCAGATGTTCTTGTGGTAAAGTAGCCCTGCCGTTAATCTATCTGGAGTTCAATTATGGTTCACTATAAATGACCCCAAAAGGAGAAAAATTTACCAAATTGACACGAGGCCAGGGCCGTCCTAATATTTGGAGGCCTTTGGCAAATTCGACACACAGGATCGAGTGCAAATTTGTTCACGTTCACCCTCGTGGGTGAACAAAACCCTCACTGATTGGTGGATAAGGTGTGGAGTCCACAGAATATATCAGTTTTTGGTAAGCATGATTGGTAGTTCTGTTCACCCTCGTTATGAGGGCGAACAAATTTGCAGAGTCCTATCTATTTTTATCTCTCCTTGTACGCCCACTCTACTAAGTGCACTATCAATTAGCTAAGAGAAAGACAAAAAGAAAAATTTACCGATCGAATATACTTTTTACATTTTTCAATGCACTTTTATTTATTTTAAAACATTTTTGTATGTTTTTTCAGTACACTTTCATTTATTTTAAGAGAATAGCGTTACTTATTTATTGTTGTAGAGAATAATTTGTTGTGGGATAGTGGCTTCAGGGTACCACAGCTATAGAATTGTTTTGGCTGGGTTATCTTAGGAGGTTATCCATTAAATATGTAAGATTCAGGGCGCAAGACTCGAACTCAAGACCTTACAAGAAGAGGACCAATTGTCTGAGGTGCCGGATTGGGCACGCACATAACTTGCTTGCCACTGGTACACAGGTGATATTATTCTCACTTGGGGAATGGGGACCCTATTTTGGACCCAAAAAAAATTGGGGGGCCTTAGGCCGCTGTCTCTTGGGCCTGGCAAGGCGGCCGGAGAGAGCCAATGAGACCATTGGCTGTCCAAAATCCAAATGTTTTTAATGGTCCAAATTCTTAGAAGACTATTTTCAGATCAAACAACGGGACCCGAGGTGGGCTCCAAATAGACCGTACAGCACGAATGTTGTGCGCTTGGTGCACAGAACAGAGAGAGAGAGAGAGAGGGAGAGGGAGAGAGAGAGAGAGAGAGAGAGAGAGAGAGAGAGAGAGAGAGAGAGAGAGATTCAAATCTCAAAACGTGAATTCTAAACTTGTGCATAGAGCTAGAGTCAAATGACTAGCTCATATGTGGTTCCCACTTAAAATAAGTTTATTTGCTTCAATATTTTGAATTATGGCTACGAGTATTGTGAATGTTTTTTTTTGTGTTTACAGGGAAAACATTTGAGACAATAGACCCAAGAACAGGAGAAGTGATAGCGAGGGTAGCAGAAGGAGATAAGGAAGACATTGATTTGGCTGTCAAGGCTGCCCGTCATGCTTTCGACCATGGCCCCTGGCCTCGTTTATCTGGCTCGGTACGTATTTCATTTCCTTCTAGCTAGTTACCGTACATATACATATGCTAATATGCATGATGCATGTACTACAAGTCTACACTCCCGGAGTCCCAGTGCACACACGAATATGCTTGTACAAAATCCAATTACGCAAATTAAAGAGGGAATGTTTGGAAAATCTTCTATTAAGATTAATTTGTCATGAAATTTGAGATGTGAAAGTGGACAACAAGAGAGAGAATATCAGGGCAGCAAATTCTTTTTTCTATTTGACAGTTATTTTAGGGAGGCTAGTTTTGGGAAACTATAACGGTGTTCTAAAACGAGAGAAAAATATTAGGGTGGCAGCTTCTTTTTTGCCACCCTAATGTTCTTCTCTCGTTTTCTACTTCAGAACACCCCTTTTAGTGTGAAGAGGCTGCCTTGAGTTTTTTGTGATTCGGATTCACTTGAGTTTTGTACTTTTGTTGGATTTAACAGAAACTGTACAACTCACTTTGTGGGCGATTTTCTTGGTCCGAATTTTACAATTGTAGAACTGCTCAAAAAGAAAAGAAAAGAAAAGAAAAGAAAAGAGGAAAACAAGAAAGAGGAGCTCGATTACTTTCTGTTTCAACTTTGAAGCAGTGATAGAATCAAAATCAAATCATGATAGTGATTACTTGCTAACTGAATTCGCTACAACCTTACCGTAGATGCTTTATCATAGATTTAACTAGCCCGAGAGACTGAGCAATTTCTCCAAGTCCCTCATAATCATTAATCAAGATGGAGCAACCATTGACATTCAACTTTTTTTATTTTATTACAGTACTACCTAAGCTTTCCTTTTCATTTTTTTCCTTCTGGAGTGGTGATCAGGAAAGGCGAAGGATAATGATGAAATTTGCAGACTTAATAGACGAAAACACAGAGGAACTGGCTACTTTGGACACACTTGATGCTGGGAAGTTATTAGGTTTGGGCAAGACCATGGACATTCCCCTTTCAGCAGAACTCTTACGGTACTATGCAGGCGCTGCAGATAAAATCCACGGAGAGACGCTGAAAATGTCGAGAGAGCTCCAAGGTTACACATTGCGTGAGCCTGTCGGTGTTGTAGGTCACATCACTCCTTGGAACTTCCCAAGTAACATGTTTTTCATGAAGGTGAGCCCAGCTTTAGCTGCTGGGTGCACCATGGTGGTCAAGCCTGCTGAACAGACCCCACTTTCAGCTCTCTACAATGCTTATCTGGCTAAGCAGGTAATCTTGCAAAACAGATTCACTCTTTGGGAAAATTTTAATCCATGTCTACAAAAGCTCATCGGATTGTTGGTTCTTCTTTTCTTTTTAAACAGGCTGGTATACCCGATGGAGTGATAAATGTTGTAACAGGATTTGGACCGACAGCTGGTGCTGCCATTTGCTCTCATATGGACATTGATAAGGTGATTACATATTTTGTATATAATCAACCTATACGGATTGGTGTTTTTTAGCCTCTGTAACATGTTACGCTCCTGTATACCCGGGGAATGAAAATCTGGTGCATTGAGTAGTCATTATATGAATAGATTCATAGCCACTTCAGTACTGGTACATGAATGACATGGTTAATTTCAACAGACACAACCGTACACTAATTTTCTGGTTACATCGTTATTTCCTGATACATTTTCTCTCTTAATACCTGTCTCAATGCTAATGACTTTTTGTATCTAAATTTCCATTTCATGGTTTTTATAGGTTAGTTTTACAGGTTCAACGGAAGTTGGACGCCTAGTAATGCAGGCTGCAGCTACCAGCAATTTAAAAGCCGTCTCACTTGAACTAGGAGGGAAGTCCCCTCTCATAATCTTTGATGATGCAGATGTTGAGACAGCCGCGGATCTTGCTCTTTTGGGTGTTCTCTACAACAAGGCAAAGTGACCTTTCTTTGGCTTGCATATTCCTCGCACCCAGTTTGAATTGACTTCTATGCTCACAAAACGAAAGCTCAAATCAAACTTTTCTGCTCATTTGGTTCTTCGTTTACAGGGCGAAATTTGCGCTGCAGGTTCTCGTGTTTTTGTTCAAGAAGGGATTTACAATGAAATTGTGAAGAAGTTGGCAGAGAAGGCAAAAACATGGACGGTTGGGGATCCTTTTGATCCTACTATTCGTCAAGGACCTCAGGCATGCAAAAGCTCTAAACATGAAGTCAGAATTCTTGATCTTGTAACGCAGCCCGTGTATATGTGTGTTATAAGTGCATATTATATTTGGTGCAGGTAAGTAAGGCCCAGTTTGAGAGAATACTTTCATACATTGAGCATGGCAAGATAGAAGGGGCCACCCTGCTAACTGGTGGCAAGTCCTGCTGTAAGAAGGGATACTACATTGAGCCTACAATCTTCACAAACGTTACGGTAATTTTGTTTCGACTGTATAACAAAATGCATTGACCTCCTAGTATTTAGTTTCTTCTTTCTTAATAGTATCGATTTGTTCAGGACAACATGGTAATTGCAAGGGAGGAGATATTCGGACCAGTTATGTCACTGATGAAGTTCAAGTAAGTTCATCCTTCAATATCTTCTAACATGATCGTTGGTGTACAGTCTCAAAAATTAGTTTATAAAAACCATGAGTTATATACTAAGAATAGTGGTTAAGTCCGAGTATCCTATCCACGGGGAGTCGGGGACAGATTGGCTAAGGTCTATGAATTTGATTGATTTGTACTTTAATTCAAAAAGGAAGAAGTTGAGTTGATTGATTTTAGAAATTAATTGAATTAAGAAAACGGGAGTTGATTTGATTGCAAATTAGTGACAGAAGGATTTAGGGTTTCAAATCCATGCCGACCATGTAACTAGGCTATGTATAGGCTTGGGTTGCTATTCGAATCTTGAGATTATTGCTAGGGCTTTCAAACCCTCTCGATAATCGTCAATAAAATATTGAGTTGTTAACATGCATGGTCTATATCTCATAGCACGGACCGTTTCACGGGATGTCCAATGGTACGATCCATCTTACGAGCACAACCCATCTCAGTACCCAAGCACAAACAAAGAAGACCATTGAATAACTAGGGATTTGAGAGTGCACGTACAAGTACTCAACAAAATTGAAAGCATGCATTAAAATCATTCCATTCATATGTAATGAAAAGAGTTCTTAGTTAAACAATCGATTCAGATAACAATAGTAACCTACACATAAACAGAGTTACTTGGACCAATGCTTCATCTTCCCCCTAGAATGGTGTTTAGCCGGCCATGGAGATGATCTTGAAGCTTAGATTGGAAGAGAACAATGTATTCTCCATGGGTTTTCTTCTTTTCCTCTCTCTTTCTTGGGTTGCCTCTCAAAATATTCGGAACACCAGAAACGTACACAGCAGTGCCCTTTTATAAACTAAGACCTAAAAAATACGTTAAAACGCATGTTTCTGATCTTTCTCTGTCTCAACCGTCTGGACTGGTCTGAAGACCGTCCAAACAAAAATTACAGAGTTCCAGTTCTGCTTCCTGTGATGTCCAGCAGGTCCGTCTTCACGCGTTGAGCACTCGTAACACCTCCAAATTCCTCTTTTTGACGTCCAACACCTTCCAAGGCCTGCAAACACATTAGCCACGTCAATAGGTATAATGAAGAAAAAAAAAAAAAAAAACCAGTGTGGTTGCACATGTTTGACCCTTTCCAGGCCTCAGAGTAGTTGGAATTTCGTGCAGTAGGTTGTCATTTTAGGAAGTATCATAATCCTAATTCATTAAGTGTCTCTGATAGCCCCATTTTTTTTTAGCAACTTGGTGATAAATGACCAGAAATGGACACAAAAGCGAACGGTAAGAAATGGTGATCTCATCTAGTTCACCAACTGACACTAGATTAGCCACATTGTAACCATTGAAGTGTCCCCAAGTTTTTTGCCATGAAACACTGCAGGACTGTTGATGAGGTGATAAAGAGAGCGAACGACACGAAGTACGGCCTAGCAGCTGGGATTGTGACCAACAACTTGAATGTGGCAAACACAGTTTCCAGATCAATCCGTGCGGGTATCATCTGGATCAACTGTTACTTTGGTATCGACAAAGATTGCCCGTTTGGAGGCTATAAGATGAGCGGGTTTGGAAGAGATTTGGGAATGGAAGCTCTTGATAAGTATCTCCATGTCAAGGCTGTTGTTACTCCCCTATATAATTCACCTTGGATCTGAAACAGATGTTGCTCAAAGGCTTTCGTTCTATGGATTGAATCTTTTATTTCCTCCCTGCACTCCTGCTTTGCTTGTTTTCTAAAAGACTAAATATCATCAGATTATGAAAGAAAATCCAAATGGCTCCTATAAGAGGAGGTCCTGTAAGAGGTAGCAAGGAGACTATCTTATCGCGAATTATGTTGTAGAGACTGATTCAGTGACTCGAATGTGTGCTGTTTGGACGGATAACAACAGCCATGACACAAAAGAATCAAGATCCTCTCGTGTGATTATCTCTCATGTGACGTAAAACAGAACACATCAAGTCCTACTTTGGATGCCAAACTATCAGCTTTCGATTTAGCTCTTCACAAATTTGGATGCCAAATCTGTTAGAACACGTAATTCATAATTTTCTTAGAAACTGGAGATGCATGTATCTATAGTTAGATACATGGTATTAGTATGTTCTTATCACATTGGAATATGTAAAGTCCTCTAGGGACTTGTGATACATTCTCTAGATTATTCTATGTAGTCCTATAAAAGGACATCACATGTTATGGTTTGTAAGAATCAGAAAAATCTAAAATACAATCAAGTCTATATTATTCTTTACATCAAGCTCTCTGGTAAAAGTTCTAACGAGCAGGAGCTCTGTAGGGCTCCACCCTCCATCTCCAAAGCATCTTTATTTATTTCTTGTTTTTTTGCTTCCGCTGCCCCCCAAAAACCAACATCATCATTTTATAGCTTATTCAGATGAGCAAGACGTGCAAAAAGAACTGCACCAAATTGCCAGCTAGAGGGAAATAGGGAATGAAGCTTGCATATGTAACAAAAGTAACATGATTTTCTTCCTAAAGATTTACTCACTGCAGACGCTTTATTTTAAAGACAATATGTGCATAAATCTGTGGATGGAATTTCCCGATACACATTGGCAGAGTCAAGATTTACTCACTGCAGGATTGGTGTTGTTCGATGGGAGTTTAATTGTGTTGTTACATGTTGTCGAGATCTTTTGGCTCAACTTTATCCCAAATTTGCCAAGGGTGGCCTATTCTCCTGACCGCCCGGGCCTAACTTTATCCCAAATTTGCCAAGGGCGGCCCATTCCCCCAACCGCCTGGGGGAATAGACCATCTACATGGGCTTGTAAATGAGTGAAGAGGAAGGTCAAGTGTAATCCGTCACAATACATGTGATTTACGAAATTTGATAGAAAAGTACTTGGGTATTAGATCGTAGAAAAAACAGCGGCAACTGCGGCGCTAGCATAGTAATATGTTATTATTTGATATATGTAATCTATCACAATACATTGCTTAATGCTTAAATACCTAAAAGATACTTTTTTTTGTGCATACATTTTTTTTTTTTTATGTCAAAGTTCGACTTGCACACGCATTGCGTGTGCCCCAGCCTCTATTTACAATAAAAACAAAAGGAATTTCCCTACCCATTGAGAAATTGTAAACAATGAATGTTCGATCAACCTAAATTTCTACGTAGTATGCATACTCGACAAGACGAACAAAATGAAAAATTGGAATCAAATAACGGGACCCGGAGTGGCCCCACCCCCGTCCGAAAGAGAGTGACTTGGATATTTTGGATATTTACAGATTTTGGAACTTAGAAGTAAATAAATTCTAGCCGCACCTTCGCGTCTTCTTTTATTTTTCTTTTATATTTGTTACCATTTATTTAGGCATATGCGCGCAATCAATTTATATCTATCTATTTTTACCGTTAAAATGCTCATGTCTTTACCAATAAAATGCTCATGTCTTTCCTTTAAAAGATTAAAAAAAAAAAAAAAGCTTCGCAAACCACTTTATTGTTCTCTCTAAAATATTCTCTCTCTCGTTTTCTCTCAACAACTCAGAGTATCTCCACCCCTTACCCATATTTTTACCCAAATTTGAGTAAAAATTTGTGTGGAAACTTGATTTGGTATGGAGCACTCCAATGGACAAAAGTAAATCTAGGCATAAATTTAAATAAAAACCTCATTAATGGCATTGTCGTAAATTTGAGGGGAGAAAATATCCTTCAAAATTTTGTGTTGGGTTTGGTTCTCACCAAATTTGTTGAAGAATTTGAGTAATATCAAATTTGGTGAAAGAGTGGAGCGGGGTTTTTGGTGTTTTTCTTACTAAAATTTGAATCTTATGTAAGATTTGGATAAGGAGCCGAGATGCTCTCACACCAGTGGTGGCTAGGGTTTTGGACTTTTGGGGGTCCCCCCCGGTGTGTTATTCCTTCCTCTCCCGTGGTTTCTCTTTGTGCCTTGCCTCTCCGGACTTTGTAGGCTCAGCCCTATGGCGTTTTTCCAGGGTGGTTCCGGCTTTGCTTGGTTCAGTTCAGCGAGTTGAAGACGGTAGATGGTGGTCAGGCCCGACCCTGAGATTTTTTTGGCCCCAGACCATAATGTAAATTAGGGCCCTATGCTTTTCTGGAGAAAAAAAATTAAAGAACCAATATTTATTTCAAATGATAAATACTATGCTCTATATTTTATCTTTTTGTAATTCGTGTTTTCATGTTAATAAAAAAATAGTTTTTGGTCATAATTATCTATTCTTATTGCAAGAATTAGAAAATCAAATGAAATGGGTAATGCGAACATTTTATGAATACGCATGAAGTGTTTTATTTATTTTTTCCCTAATTACTACACCGGCAAATTTATAAAAAAAAAAATCAACAAATGATAATGATGTAGTGGAAAGGGGAAAAAAAGAAATAAAATGAAGAGAAGGGTAACTGACTATGGTAAGAAAAAAAAAAGGGGAGAGAAGATAGAAAAGGAAAAGAAGGGCCAATGGGATTTGATCCCTGACATTTATTAGGAAACACACAAACCTTTTCTACTATGCCAAATGCTTCTCTATTTCATGTAGTGGAACATTATATACTTACTAGTGATGAAAATATATATACCTAATTGGGGCCCTAAAAATGGGTTATTTTTTGTAGGCTCCAGACCCGGGCCTACCTAGCCTGCCCACAAGGCCGGCCCTGATGGTGGTGCAATGAGTAGCGGCTGGTGTTGGTGGTCCAATAAGGAGGTGGTCGAGAAGGGTTTTTTTTTTTGCTTTGGTTTTGTTTGTTGTTCTCCCGGTCAGTTTCCCTGGTCCGACTTTGGTACCGATCTGTTTCCTCCAGATCTGGTGGGTGACATTGGTTGGATAATAAATCTTTTGGTTTCTGGCTTCGTGTTGATCCTCTGGGTGGCTTCGTGTTTATTCCCCCATTTCTCTCACTTACTCCAAAGCAGTTTTTACTTTTCTGCCTCTCCCCTCCCTCTCTCGATGAGCTTCTTCCCCTTTTATGGAATAATATAGCTAATCACCAAAGTGGAAGTCTAAGTACATGACACCTGTCTCTTTATTACTATCTATAGCTTGTTTTTACTCTCCCTTTATTTTTTATCTTTTTATCACAAGTTTTTTTTTGTCAATCCATAGAAGGGAGATCAATTACATCACATATGAAGTACAAAGTATCAACTCGGGACACTACATAAATTGTGAGAGTCCACGAGACACAAGCTCAACAACTTAATCAATACAAGAAATAAGCCCGTTATAGGATAGAAACAGAGAGAAACAAATAAGGAAAAGCCCCCGCACGCAGGCAGAGAGATTTGAATTCCTGACCTCCTAGTGAAATGCAAGAGCCCTGGCCAACTCAACTAGCCCCGTTGGTTATCTTGTTATCACAAGTTAATCAACAACTACACATGTATTCATTGCAGTTGCTAGCCCAAAGAAAAACCGCGTGGAATCAACCCCAGCCAACACTCATGCATTCTCTCATTTTGTCCTCTCATACTAGAACATAATTCTTTATAGTACGCCTTACAAGGGGACATCACAGGCTCCGTCGATGCTTGATTTCTGTTAATCTGTTTAAAATCTACACGACATGTAAGGAGTTACTCATTTTCTCCCTCGACTCACACTAAACCCGACTTTGATTCGGTTTGCTTGTGCATTCGATTTGTTTGCGTTTTGCAATATGTGTAAGATAGCATGGCTCATGTCAAGTCCTTTGAGATGACTTCTTACTCTTACACTTTGTTATCTTGGTTGTTGCTACTAGATTTTTCTCAGTGTATTTTGGACGGAGTCCTTTGTAAGTGCCTTTGGCTTTTTTGAATGAAGAACATTGTCATCTGCTAAAAAAAAAAAACAACTTCATTGTTCTTTTTCTCTTGAAGTCGCAGTGTTTGAGCCCTTTAAGCGCAATTGAAAGTCGAAATAATCCAGTCCGTAAGCGCCCAAAGTCAATACTCAAAGCATTAATATGGGAAAAGAGTGTCATCCAAAGTCTAACTATTCAGTGCTCCTGAACTATGGCCGCCGGAGCACCTTGTAACTGTGTTCCAAGACTACTGAATAATTACTCCATCTACAATGCCTTTACTTGTTTTATAAAGTGGTTAAATGGTCTTTGCAACTTTAGAATCCAAAATAGTTATATTTCTCATTTTAATGAAATATAATGTTAAGCTTGTGAATTTGGTTCAACGTCTAATTAACCCTACCCCTATATTTCTCATTTTATTTCTCATTGTTTTTTTTTTGAAACAAAACAATCGTATTTGCTAACAGCTGACCAAAAAAATGAAATATTAACTCACTATCTCAGCCTGGTTTCCTGCACTGAAAAGACAAAATCATGACGACTTACTATGTGAAACAAATACTTCTACACGACACAGTAGCTAGCCCTCCTATTCTACAATTGCATCTCGTCTTGCAGTAAGATCTCGTATATATCTGTCCTGAGATTTAGTTCCTTATCCCGCATTACTTCTTGAAGATCAGATAGCTCTTTTGCACTTAAGGCGCCACGTAATCTGAGGAAACCATCAAGCCATAGCTTTTTCGACCGTGGGCATGCATGGATAGCTCGGAAGAATATTCGTCTAGCCGCATAAGGGTTGCAGGCAACATTAACCTCAAATGCAATGTAGCAACGCCAAAGTAATACGGTGTTGCGCAACTTCTCATTTTCCAATCCCCTTTCAAATAATCCACGAATTCTATGATGTGAACCTCCTCTACTTATCTCAAATGACAATGCAAAGAGCAAGGTAATCACAGATGGGTTCTTTTGACAGTAGTTATCAAATATCCATCGTAATTTATTTGGTGTAGTATGAACGCAGCTTATTTCAACTAAAGCATCATAAAGTTGCGGATTGGAAGGGTATATCTGCAAGCCTTGTACGATAGACTCCCATACTTTTGACACTTTCAGTGCTGCACTATGTCTCCAAAGCATCTTCACATAATACTCGAACAAAAATTCAAGTTGATAGCTTTGGCTTCTTCTTTCAGGAAGAACCATGCCAAAAGCCTGATTTAGAACTTCAATACCAGCAATGCCTCCGGCAATCAACTCTTCCAATAATGCAGCAGAACATATGAGAGCAGTAGAAGTATCATCAATAACACCACGTGCCCAAGCTGGCCTTTCCATTTTTATTCGTTCTTTGAACCCTTGGCGTGCTCTCAGCTGTTGAACACTTGATGCTTGGCCTTTAAATGGACTATACTTAACCCCACCACCAAAACAACATAGAATATGTACTGCACGCAGTGATGAATCTGAACTGCTACTAGAACTATAACCAAGTTCCATGTCAGCATACCAGAAATATAAAAGAGATGCGGTTGATACAAGTTCCGATGGAAGCCCTTCAATGGATGCCAATGCCATGTCAAAAACCTTTCTCGCGTGATCAATATTCCCACAGCCTCTCTTCGTGCATAAATTCCACATAATAGTACATCCTGACGATTACATTTCACTAGGCTCTTCGCTAAAGCTCGACAAGGGGTGACTGAAAAGCCACAAGAATTCATTTTTGTGTTGAATAGCTCTTCAGCAACAAGAGCGGCTTCCTCCAGAATGTAGTTACGAGGAAATGCAGTAAGAAAAAGCAAGGCAGAATTACGAAGAAATTTCATCATGGTAGTCCCAATCGAGATGTCATTTGAGCTGCCTAAGAGTAACTCAAAACTGAAATCACTTAGACTCGTTTCAGTTTTCTTTGCAACATGATGGACCTTTCTAAAATTCCCTAACAGAATATCTGTCAGTGCTTCTAGGCACAGAGTATTTTCGGTCCAACTTGAGCTGTTTGTACAATTCCATTTAGATGTACTTCCACCATAGAAATCAATGAACTGGAACATCAGAGACAAACGAGCTTCCTCTGAGCTTATAGAGAACAGGTATTCGGAGACATCTTCAAATAATATCTCCCTCAAAAGTTGTTCATCACACGCTCCATCTGGTGTAAAATCATTGCTAGAAATCCCCTCATTTTGCAGTCCAGATTTTACACGAACAGGCATCCATTGATCAGAATCTCTTGATAGCTCTTCGTCAGCCCATCTAGTCCATGTAACAGTGTCTTTGACCTCACTATTAGGATCAGCGTTAGCGTCAATCCCTAACATTTTCAACAAAGCCTCGGTATCATCTTCCTGCTTGACAGTTCTTGTCTCAAATTCCTGATCAAGCTCCTCAAGTTCCACATCATCATCCTTAACATTCTCTGGAATAAGACTACTGCCATTCTTGTTAGATACTAGTTGGGACCAACCCGTCCAACCACCTTCTTCATTTTCATTAGACGACTCATTTAAAACCTTCTGTCTTTGTTCATCTTCCTTTTCTAGCCATGCTGTACAGCCAAGAGCCCCATCTTCCCCAACTCTTGCACCATTACTGTTCCAGAAGTGCTTAAACAGCCTATGTTTACTCTGCTCCATGAGAAGTAGAGAAGGACAGAACAAACTATATTCTATCTGCGCCTGTAACAAAGCAGTAGCCAATTCTTGGTAGCCAGCCTGCCACTCAAACCTACAAAGCCCAACAAATATATCAACCAGACCAAGTTCTTGTTGCACAATAGCAAGATCCAAAGAAGGATCATTAGATGTTTGTTGAACCTGCCTACATTGTCTGCTGCATGAAGCAGATAAAGCTCGGATCGCATTGGCATAAATCTTTCTCATTTCAGAAACTTTGAATCGGGAGAACTCCCCCTGAACAACACGCAGGAACTCTTTCCAGAGTTTGCAACTCCCAGAATGCTGCATGAGAACCTTCTCCCATCTACCAATGAAGAAATCAGTGCCATCTCTGCTCCGATATGCATTCAAAAGACATAGCAACAGCTCTTCGTTTTCTGGATTCAGCTCAGTTGCTTTCTCCAGTACACTAATCTTCTTTTCGAGAGTCTGTAAACGGGCACCTTTTTATGGTTGCATGCTTGCAACCTTGTCTTGGAAATCCGAATACCCTAACCAAATTTTCTCATCGTGTGGATGTTCCCTCAGCATCTTGTTGAACTCCCTTGTTTTCTGTAAAACCTCGTCTTCCCAAGACTCTTCAACTACAGATGCTCTTGAATATGACCCACCATCAACTCCCTGTACTGGATTTTCATCGTGCAATAAAGGAATGAAATCAACAGGGATTGTTACTGAGGATTTTTTAGGCACAGTAATTCGAATTCGTTTCAAGTTCTTATGGCGTTCAATCGCAGAATACTTTGCACGCCAGAAGCGACCAGCAGCTTTAAGTCTATTGTCCAGTCCATCAATATCACTATCTCCATCAAAGAGCACACTCTTATGATTCCACCGATACAACCGTTCAGAATTGAGCTCATATGACTTCATAGAAGTGGAAAGTTTGTAGCGAGCAACATCCATTCTGTAAAGGCAACCAAATGCCAGATTGTCGCGATCGCCACTGGAATAGAAATAATAACTTTTCGCCGAATCAGGGGAAGCCCAAGATGAAACATTGGGCTTCCTTGACGTAACATCATAGTCAAAGGATGGGAATTTTCGGCGAACTAGTACTCTTTCCCAAACATAATGCCAAACTACTCCGATGTTGAAACTATTTTTAAAACTACTTCTTAACGCAATCCTAGACTGCGCTTTACAGTACATCGTGATTTGGAGTGTCGCCAAAGGTGCTCTCATGGCACGGCCATGCCACGTCAGACAGAAGCGCAATAAACGATTGCACTTAGGTTTAAGTATAGCGCAACGAGTAATTGCGCTTCGTTTTAAAAGTGATACCTGAAAACGCAATTCACAATCTCGCTTCGTTTTTCTCTGCAACTGAAACCCTCCTCCCCCGTTGCGCGATCTTAGGCGATTTCAGGCGTCGTCGCTGGTTCGTTGAACAACCGTTATCAAATTGAAAACTAGTTGAACCCGTATGTATAAGTGCCGTGCAGTGTTCATTGAAATCCTTCCCCGTTGTGCAATCTGAGTTTGAAATCGGCCATTACGGACATCGTGTCCCAAACTGATGTCGTCTCATAATCAAAAAAGAAATGAATAGAGTAACGTTTGATGTTGATTTCTTAATGGCTTATATGTTGTAGTTGTTATGAGTAATGTTGATTCTGAGACGACTTGGCGTCGGGTTAGGCCGAAAACAAAGGAGACTCTGCCCAAACACCGGATCCGGCTGTTTCCCAAACGTAGCCTGTAGTACTGGCTACGAGACGGTGAAGGATGGACCCATATTCGACACCCGGTTACGGAGATCCAGGCTCCCAAAAATGCCTGCCCCACCACCTAATTTTTTTTGCAACAATTGTTAAAAATTGGTGGGGAAGGCATGTTTACGAGCCCGTATCTCCGTAACCGGTATCGAAAATGGGTCCCGCTTTTTCTCAACCATAGCCTGTAGTATTGGCTACGAGACGGTGAATGCGGGACCCATTTTTGACACCCGGTTACGGAGATCCGGGCTCGTAAACATGCCTGCCCCACCACCCTATTTTTTTTTTTTCAACTTTTTCAACAAGTGTTAAAAATTGGTGGGGAAGGCATGTTTACGAGCTCGTATCTCCATAACCGGCAACCGGGTATCGAAAATGGGTCCCGCTTTTTCCCAAACGTACCCTGTAGTATTGTCTACGAGACGGTGAAGGCGGGACCCATTTTCGACACCCGGTTACAGAGATCCGGGCTCATAAACATGCCTACCCCACCACCCTATTTTTTTTTCCAACAAGTGTTAAAAATTGGTGGGGAAGGCTTGTTTATGAGCCCCTATCTCCATAACCGGGTATCGAAAATGGGTCCCGCTTTTTCCCAAACGTAGCCTGTAGTATTGGCTACGAGACGGTGAAGGTGGGACCCATTTTCGACACCCGGTTACGGAGATCCGGGTTCGTAAACATGCCTGCCCCACCACCCTTTTTTTTTTTCCATCAAGTGTTAAAAATTGGTGGGGAAGGCATGTTTACGAGCCCATATCTCCGTAACCGGGGATCGAAAATGGGTCCCGCTTTTTCCCAAACGTAGCCTGTAGTACTGTCTATGAGACGGTGAAGGCGGGACCCATTTTCAACAGCCGGTTACAGAGACCCGGGCTCCCAAAAATGCCTGCCCCACCACCCTATTTTTTTTTCCCATCAAGTGTTAAAAATATGTATGTGCATGCATGCAGCAAGTCGATGAAAAAGAGAAGCGCAATGGTAAAACGCGCTCCACATACGCGCAATTCACAAACGCGCTATAATAAGGAAAAGCGCAATTGTTGTTTGCGCCATTATGACCATTTTTTCCCCCCTGCTATTTCATCACACACACGCACACACACAACATTTCATATATACGGCCAAACACGGAGAGACTTGCAGAGACAGAGAGAGTTACATACGGGAAGAGTGAGTTTGTGTCGCCGGAGTGGTCTAGCCAATCGAGTGAGATCTCCTCACTTTGGATCACTAGTGTGAGATTGAGAGTGAATCAAAAGCGAAAATTAGAATTGCGTATTGATTTAAAGCCCTAGCGCAAAACTAGATTGCGCTTTACCAATTTACAGTTAGCGCCAATGAGGAATGCGCTACTTGCGTGTCATTAGTCTGCCACGATGGCACATTAAGCGTCACTTGGTTTGACGCTTTATTGTAAAGCGCAATTGTCAATTGCGTTAAAGACTAGTTTTACAAATAGTTTTGAAATCGTAGTAGTTTGGCAATTTGTTTGGAAAAAGGTTGTACATCGACGAAAAATCCCAAAGGATGACCGTGAGGTCTTCACATCACGTGCAGAATAAGACGAAGAAGATCCCATTCTCCTCCTCTTCTTCTCCTTCTCCTTCTCTTTCTACTTCTCCTTCTTCGTCTTTTTAGCTCTCTCTCCATCAGAAGACGAATCCTCCAATAATTCGTACGACCGAGGCTTCAAATTCTCTTGTTTTGCTCCTTCTGGCTCGTCTTCTTGTTCGGAAAGGTACTCGATGTTCTGTGTCGAAGAAACAAGGTCGGCGCTGAAACTGGGGTTGCTGAGCCATGATGGGGGTGGAGGAAGGTCGCCGGTGGCGGCGGCGGCGGCGCTGGGGACAGACAAGGGTTGGAAGGCGACCGGAAACAGTGAGGTTGCGACGGCTGTGGGTTGTTCCTCCTCCGCTTCTGGCTCCATTCTTCAAATCTCTCTGCTGATTCGTCGAGTTGGTGTATTGATGGTGGGTACGGTTCAAGCGGCAGACTGGATTCTCTCTCAACTGAACCGCCCTCACCTCTAGCCAAATTTGACTTCTATTGGAAGCGTGATTTTCAAAGGCTTCCTAACATTAGATCTAGCCTCCTTTGCTAAAGAATCCATAATCCGAATTATTGGATTATTCGTTATGTTTATTTAAAAAATTTGTGCATTTGTTAATTTTGTGTCAAAATTTTATGGTTTTTGGATTTATCTCGACAAAACAAATCTAACAAGTATAAATTTATGGTCAAACCAAATATTTTTTGAAGAAAGCAGAAAATATTTGGATTATTAGATTAATTTTGGCTTTATTAAAAAAATTTGAGTTTTGACCATAATTTTGTACTTAGATTCGTCTCATCGAGATAAATTCAAAAACCACAAAATCTTGACGCAAAACTAACAAATGCACAAAAAAAAAAGACTAAGGACAAAATAAAAAAACCAAAAAACCATTTTTGGTTTTTTTGCCAAATCACAAAGGCTTCATTCTTCTAAGAGATACTGGAAACACAATTATCCGGACACAACCCCGAATACAACTTCTCACATACATGTTGTCTCACCTACACATAGGTCTATTACACATGTCCAACATGTATGTGAGAGGTTGTGTGTAAGACCCGTGCTTCCAATAATCAGATTATTTATACACTAAGGGAAATGGTGATTCTATCCGCAACCCGTTTTTGACTTCATACATCCCGATTGCTAAATACAACTCGGTTGATATGGCAAATACACATTTTTGCTTCATAAAACCCGGCTAAGTTCCCAAAATACCCTTAGATTAATTTTTCACACAAATTTGAAAAAAAAAACTCCCTCTTCCCCTTCTCTTCCCCCCCCCCCCCCCCCCCCCCCCCCCAATGAACTTCCCCATCCATCTCACCCCACACCCATCACCAGCGACCCCCCATCACCAATGTCCAACGCCAACCCGAGATTCCGACCAGCGATTATAACGGGAACTGAATACCGAATTTCTTCACCATATTCGGTAAACAATTTCCGAAAAACGTAACCTTTGTCAGCAATTATAAGTCAAAACATGGTTCGCACATTGACTCCCGAAATTTGATATATATTTCAGGCTTTAACTATCAAATTGTTTTTTGTACAATTTCGATAGTTAATTACTGAAAATATAGACGTTTTTCGGGACTGTGCTACCGAAGACAAAGTGAACGCAGACCTCTTCTAAAAATTAATGGGTTAACGCTTGGCTTATTTTTTTTGTCAAAAATCTTCCCTCTCCACTTTCATGCTTTCTTGCATCGCTTCGATCTTCTCTATTGGTGGAGTTTAAAGTTTTCTCCATTACTCTCCAAACAAAATTTCTTCAAAAAGTAATGAGTGAGATTGATTTTGGTTTTTTGTTGAGGGAGATGAGAAAGGAGGAGGAATGTATTTGGTTTTGATTGATATTGAAACCAAATACATGGCTAGCTATGAAGAAGAGGGGGGAAAAGAAGAAGATGAGTAATTTAGGGGACAAGATTGTCTTTTTGTGATGAAGGTTTTGGTATTTAATTTGCCCGGGTTGTATGAAGTCCAAAACGGGTTGCGGACAGAGCCACCCTAGGGGAAATTTCATTGGTACTATGGTTATGAGGTGAGTTTAAAGAGAGATTAATATTTACCGAAATAAATGTCTTCATTTGCATGAAAACGAGTAAACCATGTGGGTTGTGTGCACGTGAATTTCAGATGCAGTGTGGATGTTTGAGTCATCAAAAAATCTACGCGTACGCAGACGTGCGTACGCAAAAGGCACGAATGCACCGTCCAAAGCATTTATGATGGTCCGGATTTTATTTGCTCTTTGACCGGTAAGAGAGCTAAACTATTGATTTGTTGAAATGAACGGTACAAGATATGTGCGTATCTGAGTCATCAGGTATTACGCCCTGTTTGGATGCTGGATTTGGCTCCCGGATTTGCAAAAGACCTGGATTTGTAATCCCAGACCCACCTTAGTCCGGTGTTTGGAATGCAAAAACGCCCCCTAGATTTGATCGAAAAATTTCACTGTTGGGAGTACAAATCCGGGGGCACCCGGACTAGCTAACGACAGCCTCACCCCTGTCGTTAGCATATCAGGGGGGATTTGAGGATTTTTTGTACCAATTTACCCCTCCAAATCCGGTTGATTTTGGGGGGGATTTTTTGCATGAGAGAGAGAGAGAGAGAGAGAGAGAGAGAGAGAGAGAGAGAGAGAGAGAGAGAGAGAGAGGAGGAGGAGGAGGAAGAAGAAGATGAGCAACCTGGACATCTCGTGGTCGGCGGTCCGCTTGGACGATCTCGTGGTCGCCGGAGCATACCATATTCAACGATCTTGTGGTCGCCGGAGATGGGTTTTGTACAGTTGGATGATGATTTGAGGAGATGGGTTTGTAGAGAGAGAACAGAGTTTGTTCTCTGTAATGAATTTGGGGAAGATGAGTTTGATGTCATTACAAGGTGTGCGAAAAATAATCAAGTGCTTTGGGGAAGATGAGTTTCATTGTAATTAACGGTCTAGATCATTGACAGCATTTGCCCACGATCTAGATCATTGGCAGCCTCATGTGAGTGTATTTATTGTCATTTGAGTTCAAGTAAAACAATTTAAACAATCATGTGAGTGTACTTAAATGTCTTTTGTTAATTTAAGTAATTTCCATTTGTTAATAAATTTATTAATTTTAAAACCCGAATTTTTTTCATTTAATATGGTTTAAATATTTGTTTGTATTTATTTTGCATTTTCCGTAATTTTTTATGTATTTATTGTAATTATTAAGAAATTAATCTATTTTCTTTATTCAAATAATAAAGTAGGGGCAATTACGTCATTTGACCTTTTATCCTATCAAATCTACCTTCCTAATCACCCCTCTCAAAATAACATCCAAACACCTCACTAACAAATCCACCCTTCTTATGAGGTGGGGCCACCCTCATTACCAAATCCACCCTCATTACAAATCCACCTTCAAATCCACCCTCATTACAAATCCACCCAAATCATCTCCGGAATCCAAACAGGGTGTTAAGGTGTGTTTGCTTCTTGTTGCAAAGGAAAGAGACAAAAGAATAAAGGAAAATACAAATTAAGCAGTGGAGGGACAAGTGTCAATTGGCGGGGTTTCTCTTTGGTGACTAATGACTAACGAGGAGGAGGAAGGCTGAGGGGAAAAAAGAAGGCTGAGGCTGAGTTCTCCAACAGATTTTATCAACATTTGATAAAATCAACCCCCTGATTTTATCCATTCGTGAAGACATATGATAAAATTTGTAAATTTTTGCATTCAAAAATCTCAAAAATCTACAGATTTTATCAAATGTCTTCACGAATGAATAAAATAAAAGGGTTGATTTTATCAAAATCTTGATAAAATCCATTGGAGAACTCACCCTGAGAGAGAGGAACATTTTATTTTTCTCATCGGATATTTTTGGGAGAGCCGCCCTTCCCACCACCCCATTGCCCAAATTAACCCCACCTCCTCCTTGAATTTCCAAATTAACCCCATCCCTCCCTGTAATTTTTTTTTAACTGCCCCCTCCTTTAATTGGGTTCTTAATTTTTTATTTTGTTTATTTAATTCATCTCTTTATTTATTTTATTACCTATTCAATTTTAATTTGGTTTACTCAAATTATATTTTCAACTAAATTATGTTTGTTACATTTATATTTAAAGTGAATAAATATTACAATCACGTTGACAATGTGCATCCCTAATCAATATTGCCTCCAAATTGTGCTCCCGGCGCGCCGCGCGCTTGCATTACTTCGAGCCACAAATGAAGACGTAAGTTATAACTAACAGCCCATCCTTTGGCTTTGTCCGATGCATGCTCCAACCACCATGATGTGATGGGTGGTACAGGTAATGAGTGTGCAAAAAAAGTTGCACGAAGTGATCGCCAATACGGGCAATAGCTATTTCCCGGCGCTGTTGGACTGGAACTGACTCAGGGGCAAGCGAGTAAAACAACCTACAACATTCTCGTCAAATGTATGCAATACAATGTTATACTTTGATGCAATGACAACCCCCAAAGTCATACAATCCATCCAATTTGCCGGTGGTGCCATAGGTAGAAATCAATTCAGAGACCGTAGTAGATCTTTTGTGCAATTCGTAAGAAAAAAATCTGAATAAATGAATTAAATAAGTAAGGTAAAATAATTACGAAATTAAATTAAAAAGGAATTCAGTTAAATAAACAATATTAAATAAATTAAAGAGAAAAAATATATAGAGAAAATTAAAAAAATTAAAGAGAAAAAAGATACTCCCTCCGTCCCTTTTAAATGATACCTTTGGGAAACATGTATTTTTGTAGCCATTAAAAAATGCACTTCCGTAGCATGTTTTTAAATTTTTTTGCACCAAATTAAAGTACTCAATGAGCACTTTGATTTGGTATTAAAAAATTTAAAAATTATATAAAGAAATATATTTTTTAGGGGTTTGAAATTACACGTATTTCGATGGTGATCACTTAAAAAGGAACGGAGGGAGTATAAAGAGAAAAAATATAGAGAATATTAAAAAAATAAAATAGAAAAAAAATTTAAGGAAAAAGAGATAAATAAATAATTAAATAAAAGAAATGAATTAATATAAATTATTTAATTATAATTAATTAGAGGGGGTGGGGTAAGTCCGGTCAAAAGTGGCAGTGGGGTCGGGGGGTGTGCGTGTCAGGGAGGGGGGAAAAGCAATTTGCTATTTGCTATTTCAATTGAATTCGGATTTTGTGAGTTGGGGAATATTGCTAGTTATTGATATTTTATTTTGCGGTGGCGAGAATTTTGGGGTGTCACATTGTGTTCAGATGATTGTATTTCTGGCATCCAAATTCATTGCAAGATTAAATTTGTGCGCTAGGGCTAAAGTCTTAGCACATCACAATCTGTTAGTAACAAACAATACACTCTTTTTTTTTTGATAACCGTATGTCCTGGCCAATTTGTGCGCACCTCAACTAATTCCGGTGCCCTGAAGGTAACAATTAGGCATAACCTCCAGTGGCCCCAAGAGTTCGCTGATAAGGGGAATCGAACGTGAAACCTTAGGTGGTAGCAAACCCTTAACTCCCACTTTGGGGCCAGTCCATACAGAGTTTTGCTCTAATTTTAATTAGGGCTCCAGCTAGTAGACATTGGATTGGTCTCTCAAGATTATTCGAGGTGCGCGAAAGCTGGCCTGGACCTCGGACACTTAGTTATCAAAAAAAAAAATCATAAATCTCAAGGCAAGACCACTTTGCCCAACCTTCTTACAGTTAACAAACAATACACATAGTATTTATCAAATGATGTTTAAACCATTCAAGTTATATATACCAACGAGAACGACTAAACGTGTGTGAAGGCTGAGATTAAGGAATAATGAGATAATTAGACTCCCAAACACCTCCTTACTTCATGTTCCACTAATTTGTTTTTTGGTTTTTTTTTATCATTAGTTTTACAAAAAAAACCAATTAGTTCTACTAACTAGTTTTTTTAGCTTTTTAGTTTTTTTGAGTTGTGTTACCAAATTACCAAGCTACCCTTGTACCCAAAGGATAAGGGGTTTGAAGGGGGGCAGATTCGTAATTTTACATGATTAAAGTGGTTTGGTTTTTTTTAGGTTAGTGGAATTAAGTGTTTTTTTTGTTGGTTTTTTATGGGGTTTTTTTCAGTGGAATATGATAGTTTTTTAGTTAAAACAAAACTAGTTTTTTTTAGTGGAACATGGCCTTAATCGATAGGCCCGAATGTAATCACGGATAAAAACCCCAGCCGATGCCGTATCTGCATTGCCTTCCATCAGTGTAGGGTTGGCAATGGCGACGGGGCGGGGCCGGAGACTACTATCCCCGTCCCCAATCCCCGAACCCCTCCCCCATCCCCGTCCCCGCCCCGATCCCCAATGGGGATTATTTTTCCCCCTCCATCCCCGCCCCAAACGGGGAACGGGGATCCAAACCGGGATTCGGGGAAATTCCAAGCAGCAGACCGATCAAAAAAAAAAAAAAAAAAAAAGCAGCAACACAAATAAACAGCACCGAGAATTAACATTTGGGATAGCAAAACATCATAAACAGCAGCAGCAAATAACTAGGAGAAAGCTCATCATCTAGTTTACTTCAAAACAAAAAAAAAAAAAAATTCAACAAATCCACAGAGCCAATACAGCACCAATAAAGCTGAAATCTGATAAAAAAGACCTAAATGGAATTTAAGATGATCTCTTAAATGTGTTGTGGATCTCATCTAAAACAAAACGTTTGTGGTTAACAAAACGAACAGAGGGAGATAGCTGTGGTGCGGCGACTGTAGAACAGAGGGAGATCGGAGGTGTGTGAGAGAGAGAGAGAGAGAGAGAGAGAGAGAGAGAGAGAGAGATGAAAAGATGAGTCGGGGCTCCAGATCTAGACCAAAAGCCAGAGAGTTTACAGATGAAAAGAGAGATTCACAACCAAAGGACATTTGTGGTCTGGAAAAGGAAATGAACCAAATTTAATGTTTCTTTTGTACCTTATTGTCGATTTTAAAATTGTACAAAAGACTAACTTTTGTCGTGAAGGGATGGAGTGTAAGTTTTGTCTTGCTTTAAAGCTTTTACTGCACTAAAAAAAGAAAAGAAAAGAAGGGATGGCGTGTTCTCTGATCGAGAAAAGACTTTAGGTTCCAGCTGTCTTGCCAAGGTCCCGAGGAAGAGTATGGGTTTATTTTGTTATATATGTATAATAATAATAATAATAATAATAATAATAATAATAATAATAATAATAATAATAATAATAATAATAAAATATGAAACGGGGATTCGGGGATGGATCGGATCGGATTCGGGGCGGGGATACACTTCTACCCGTCCCCGATCCTTTCCCCGAATTTTTTTAAAAAAATCCCCAAATCCGACCCAATCTCCAAACAGATCTCCAAAACGCCGATCTATTCGGATCGGGGAGCAGATCGGATTCGATCGGATCGGTGGAAATTGCCATCCCTACATCAGTGGAAGTGCAGCTCAGTGAAAGCGAAAGGATTTATGAGTGGACTGCGTTGCCTTCCTTTTCTGATGCTTAGTGCCTATTTTTAATTTCTTATAATATTCAATATTTAGATCGTTAGGGTGAGTTTCACCTAAATTTTTGTTTTTTAATTCGTATTTTCTGAATTTTTGTTAAATTAATGTCCCAATTTTGAATTAATCATCATTTCGATGAGGAGTCTAAAAAGTCAAAAATTATGAAGAAAAACAAAAACAAAAGACGGAAAAAATACAAAACAACTGTTTTTTTTTTTTTGTCTATATTATTGTCACGTATGATCTTTTTTTAACTTTGGTCCATATTGTCACGTTTTTCTGATTTCTCTCATCAAGATGATTAATTAATCTAAAAAATTACGAGGAAAAGCGAAACAAAAAATATGAAAAGTAAAAGAAAAACCAAAACAAAGTACCATACCAATAAATTATGGAAAAAATGCACCCTTAACATGGTTAACATGGGAAAAGAGTGTCATCTAAAATGAGAAATTTTTCAGTGCCGGGTGGGTATTGCCCACGTGGTACCCATTTGGTAATTTCAGCCGTCCAAAACGCGATCCGATGGTCCGGAAGGGGAGAGAGAAAAAGAGGAGAGAGAGTGTTCGGGTGAGAGGAGAGAGAGGGAATCAATCTCGGCCGTCCAAAACACTTTTGGACGGCCGAGATCGTGCTCGGCATGGCCACGTGGTACCCATTCGGTACCCAAAAATTTTTCATCTAGAATACTTTTACTAGTCTTGCAAAGTGGTTAATTGCTCATTGTCAAGCTTTGTGGCTGTGGATTTGGTTAAACGTCAAAATAACCACCCTCTTCTATTGAAATACTTAACTCCATTTTTTGTTGACTCAAATTTTATTCTAGATGGAGAAACATTGAAATTGAAAAGAAACATGCATTGACTTTGCTTGCGCTGAATACACCTTTTGGTAAGCATGACATTACTTTGTGATGGGATCCACACTATTTTTGATGGACCCTATACCATTTCAACCAATCAGGGTAAGGGTTTTGTTCACCCTCCTTTGGCGAGGAGGAACAAATTTTTTTGGAATATGGACAGGATTCCTAAACAATATCTTAATTGACTAATTGAGAGAGAGAGACTCATTTCGTGCTCTGCGCTAACAACCCCTATGGATTGAGTAATACGGTGAGAAAAGAAAAGAAAGAATTAGAGTTTCTCTTCAAATCACTCATTCAGTTTGAATAATTTGATGAGAAATAAAGAGAAATTTATCAAAATGAAATGTTTTGATTGGCCTCTTTCCTCTTCCCTTTCTGACCCTTTCACACTATGAATGGTGAGATTTGGTGAGAAACGGCTCTCCTTTTTTATCTCATTATTTCTCTCCTACCAAAGAGGTGTAAAGTAACAACCAATAAACTAAATTAGTGGACTAGTTATCAAATGATGTTTAATCCACTCAAGTTTTATGTACCAAAATGTGAATGATTAAACGTGTGATTAATGATCAATTCTTATTTGGATTTACTATTTTTACTGGAGCAGACAAGAAATATACCTACCAGAAAAAAACAAAATCATAACTGTTTTTATTTTTTGGGAACAAAACTAGTTCTTTACCAACACAATACGGTGCAGTGTTTGCGAGCCTTGTTATTCAGTGTTAGCACAGTTGTTTACGACACTCTAGGTCTTTAAAACTACACATCCCCGTAGCGTCTACAATTAAGTGTGGACCCCACATTAACGTGTGGTGCTAAATGATCCGGAGCACCACATTTCTATGTTCCGAAAATCTTGAAAAATTACTCAAAAAAGATGTGCTTTTAAATCAAGTAGTCCAAATGTGTGGAAGAAAAAGGACTTGTGGCACCGCTAGGTGGCGTCCCCGACCCATTTTTCACCGCACATTTGGGTGAAACCTACACACCTGTCTTAAACCCCATAATAAATTTGTGGTAGAGAAGGGACTTGTGGCACCATGTGACGGTGTCCCATAGACATTGAATAATTTCCTTTTATTTTTTACCGTCAGGAATGTTCAGGCCATTTTACGCTCACATCAACTAATCACCTCCCCAATCCTATCAAAGGTCGGCTATTTCCGCCAACAGTAATGGATTCACGAGAAACTGATCAATTAAATAACCATCCCCTGCCCTTAAAACATGATGCAAGTCGTCTTAATAGTTCTCTCACCATAAGCACACACCCCTTCTCCTACCATAAGAGAGCTACCACGAGAGAGAGAGAGAGAGAGAGAGAGAGAGATGGCGGTTCAAACCAATGGAAGCTCAGACTCATTTATTAAGATTCCAGAAATAAAGTTCACGAAGCTATTCATCAATGGCAACTTTGTTGATTCCATTTCAGGTTCTTTAAATTCTCTTTCTTTTCTTTCTTTGGTTCACGCACACATATGGATATGGTGCATTAATTTCAATCGAGTAAAGTAGGGAACAAATTAGCCTTTGAGAGAGAACGAGAGAGAAAATCAAATGTCAAGACCTGAATTCTAAAACTGTGCATATCAGAGCTAGAACCAAATGTCTAGCTGGTATATGGACCCCAATTAAATGAAGAGTGTCCGACGACAAACTGGACTCATCTCTCCAGCTCCTCACGCACCACTTTTCATGCGTTCACGTGAGGTGAGGTGATGTGTAGCTCACTTAAGTTAGTTTATTTGTTCGGCCTTTTTCACTCGTTTGTGTGGGGTGATGTGGTTCCCACCTAAAATTAGTTTGTTTGTTTCAATGTTTTCAATTATGGAAGCCATAATTGTGAGTGTTTTTGGTCTTCATAGGAAAAACATTTGAGACAATAGACCCAAGAACAGGGGAAGTGATAGCCAGTGTTGCAGAAGGAGACAAGGAAGACGTTGATTTGGCTGTCAAGGCTGCCCGTCATGCTTTCGACCATGGCCCCTGGCCTCGTTTATCAGGCTCGGTACGTACGTACTTCATTTCCTTCTAATCGCGGTTCATATATGCATGTACTACACTCCTGGCACACGTACACAATGCGTGTACAAATCGTACTATGCAGAATAGGGAATGCGGAAAATCTTCATTAAGATTAATCCGTCATGAAATTTGGGATGTGAAAGTGGAAAATGAGAGAGGAATATTAGGGTGGCACCGTGGCAGCTTCTTCTTTTTTTTTATTTTTTAATAACAGTGTGTCCTGGGTCAGTTTAACCTGTGAGTCTGTGACTAATTCCTACAGCCCTTTTCCTCGCATACGTGCAAGGTGAGGTGGCCCTAAGAGAGTTGCTGACGAGAAGAATCGAACAGAAGGTTCTTGGGGTTGGCAGCTTCTTTTTCTTCTTGTCAGTTTTATAGGGAGAAACTGCCACCCTAAAGCAGGAAAGGCGATTCCTTGCTAATTGAATATGCTACAACCTTACTGTAGATGCTTTATCAAATATTCCATTTAACTATCCCGAGATATAGCATTTTCTCCAAGGTCCTCATCTTCAAAATCTGGCAACCATTGATGTTGAATTTTTTTTCTTCTGGAGTGGTGATCAGGAAAGGCGAAGGATAATGATGAAATTTGCAGACTTAATAGATGAAAACGCAGAGGAACTAGCTGCTTTGGACACGGTTGATGCTGGGAAGTTATTCGGTTGGGGAAAGACCATGGACATTCCCCATTCAGCAGAACTCTTACGGTACTATGCAGGCGCCGCAGATAAAATCCATGGAGAGACGCTGAAAATGTCGAGAGAGCTCCAAGGTTACACGCTGCGTGAGCCTATCGGTGTTGTAGGTCACATCATTCCTTGGAACTTCCCAAGTAACATGTTTTTCATGAAGGTGAGCCCAGCTTTAGCCGCCGGGTGCACCATGGTGGTCAAGCCTGCTGAACAGACCCCACTTTCGGCTCTCTACAATGCTTATCTGGCTAAGCAGGTAATCTTGCAAAACAGATTCACTCCTTGCGAAAATTTGAATCCACGTCCACAAAAGCTCATTGGATTGTCGGTTCTTCTTTTCTTTTTAAACAGGCTGGTATACCCGATGGAGTGATAAACGTTGTAACGGGATTTGGACCGACAGCCGGTGCTGCCATTTGCTCTCATATGGACATTG
Organism: Vaccinium vitis-idaea; assembly: GCA_963854785.1. Lineage (NCBI taxonomy): Eukaryota > Viridiplantae > Streptophyta > Magnoliopsida > Ericales > Ericaceae > Vaccinium > Vaccinium vitis-idaea. Next base: position 6,574,724 of record OY978226.1, on the reverse strand, counting down.
ATAAGGTGATTACATATTTTGTACAAGTTGTGTTAGGCCTGGGGTTTAATAAAATCCACCTATATGTACTGGTGTTTTTTAGCCTCTCTCACATGTTACGCTCCTGTATACCCCGGGAATGAAAATTCTAGCACATTGACCGGTCATTATAAGGATAGATTCATAGCCACTTCACTACTGGTACATGAATCACATGGTTAATTTCAACAGAGACAATCGTACACTAGTTTTCCGGTTACATCTTTATTTCCCAATGTTAGAACTTTTAATCACAATAAACACAAAACATCAAAATATAACATACGACACAACACATGGAAATCACGGACACCATTAATCAAATATATTAGATAGTAGAGTTAAGAAAATAGCCTGTGAGATCGATGGAAGGCACGACAAGTCGCTGTCCTAAAGCCGTATTCGCCTCCCTTCGTGTAGGTTATGACGGTCGAATACCACTCCAAGATACAACCCAGAAATCTCACAGTATGTCTCCACGTTACACGATCCGCGGAAGACGGAGGTGCCAAGTCTTTCTCAAATTGCCCAGAGGATATAGAAAATATAATGGTGAGAAGAGAGAGGGGATTTCGAGGTGTTAAGATATTAAAACACTTGTTGGATAATTCTATATTTATAGAACTCAAAGTGACTCTTCGCAAAAGTCATGTCCCTTGAAATGAAAAGGCACAACCCATAAACAAACCTCTTTATTTAAATTTATAAAACTTAAAATCCCAACAATCCCCCACAAGTTTTAAAAATTTAAATAAGGCATAGAGCAAATATATTAAATAGAAAAATAGAAAACATCTGGGCAACATGATACCATACAATGGGCGTAGGTGTCTTTCGGACTTGAACCTCGCTTAGTGTTGACAGTCTCATACTGAAGGAATCTCAGTGAACTAGGTCTTGAACTGGACCCCTTTGACCAGAATTCAACATGTCACACATATGGTATTGCTACTGAACTTAGGCGCGGGTTAGCGCTATTAATGGCCGTGCGCTCGTCTTGATTCTCATGAGAGTTTTAGGGAATAGCCCTATTCCCACGGTCGCGGCCCCACGACGGCTCTCACTTAGGTGAATCCTCCAAGGATAGAAGTGACGGAGGTCTATCCCGCGACAATCTAAGCGCCTTGGATTCATTCAGGGTAAAACCCTTCCTAACCAGTCACATTTCATCAGCACCAATGTCTTTAAGGGATGAGGGGGAGAACATTTAAAAATTGCTCATGGCATGTCTCCGAATATATTAAGAGGTGCTGGTATTCAAGTCACGCAATGCAGATTGTTTCTACCACATTGAACTTCCTTCATGGGATCTCCAATCACAGAAGTTGGGTTACCTCCGTAGGTGACTTCCTAGGGCTTAAACTCATCCCTCTCGACATTTTTATTTTATGTATAAAGGATCTAGCACGCGCTAGTCCAGAGGCAATTACTCCTCTTGGGAGTTTACATAATGCCTCTATAATTGGCTTCTCTAGCCTTATTCTCCTTTGAATTTAGGAGTTAGATTTTTTAGCGCTATCTTTCACGCAATATACTCGAGTACTATTTAAGTATTGTTGACTCACACTCTATCTTGATTCATGCCGGCTCTGTATGGTGCACCTGTAAAATTCCAAACACAACTCTCCAACACGAAAGTAATTAGTACAATCTTCCCTCAATAAGAGAGTAAGCCAACACCGAATTGTATATACAATTCCCTCGTATGATATCTCAAATATGATGTTTCACAATTAAAGAAACATATAGAAAGTTGCGCATTTACCCCCACATTACTCATCTTACTTCATAGAAATATGTGTACAGACTAATGAGCCACAAAGAAAGAATTACAACTTAAAACATGCTTACACAAGTAAAACCTCAGAAGGGAATCAGAACCCCATATATCTTTCTCTCTCAAAATCAGACCGCATATTATGATTCATAACTCCATGATAATCAATTATCAAGTTTCAATATCACTTTCAAACCAATAAAAATAAAGTTTTGAAACTTTCTCGAAAACAGTAATCATCCATATTCCCCACAAGATTCAAAACTTGATAAATAGTTATTCCAACTTTTCCTTCTCAAAATGGTTTCGACATGATAAACTAACACGACAAAGATTATCTAAATTGACTGTTCGAGAAGTCACTATCCAAATGAAACAGCTTATGCACAAAATTTGTTTTTCCCAAACAGTAGATATAATGCAGCCTATAGGGTATACTAGATTTTATAAAAAAAACAACACGACAGCAAACTACGAAATCAATTGTGGAAGGAATACGAAACGGTTTTCAATTAAACCCAAACTGACCTTTATTAAAAAGTAAACAAATCATAACCAATGCAACCCACACTCTCTAATAAACAATTCAAAGAGATTCAAACTATTGAAACCAATGCAACCTTTTTTTTTTTCCGGTGACGCAAAGAGATTCTAATCCGATTTTGCTAATTAACTAACAAAAGCCTTCTTCATTAATGTTTTTCTCTTCCAGTTAGGAGTTTTCAAAGAGTCGTGACTCTTCAAAAAAAAAAAAAACCTTGCGACTTTTAATCCCAAGAATTAGATTAGATTCACTTCAATGGGCACATAATAAGATATTAATCGTTGTGACTCATTGCCGTTGGACATCCAACTCAAACAAGTGCCAAAGCACCGATTCACATAGAAATTGATCAACAGTGACTTTCCAGAATGGGCTTTTCTACTCTCGATGACACCGCTTGGAAAGCGACGACCACGGACAAATTTGAAAACAAAGTTTTCGAAAACCAATGACATGTAGCCTAACCCGTAGTGCATGAAATACATGAAATCAGAGATGAACCCTATTTAGAAAATTATCATAGCAAACAACGATTCACAGATGAAAGCCCATAATAAATAAAATCGACAAAGTATAATTAATGAGAACCAAACAAATTCGTGCCTTCATATTTAGCATATGCATGCGCGAAAAACAAATGGATTAACACCAGTCACTAGATGTCCACATACTTCCAAATAGAGAGTAAAATATCAGATCCAAATTATCACGTGTCCAATCCACAATAGATATGGTGAGTAAATTGCATTAAAACACGGTCATTTATCATGCCGCTAACTAATTATCGCGCTTTATACTTAGAACTTTTAGAGCCGCTGGACACGGAACTCTCTTGCGGGCTGTTTGCTTGAAAATCGGACCACGTAAAGAACTTCGCATAAAACTCATTCCAACCGCGTTGTGAATATGGCCCTCTACGTGACTAGCCGTTACACGCCTGGTTACATCTTCATCACTTTCAGCATTGGTTGTCCTATTCATAGCATCTTGTTTGGAATCCTCTAAATCATTTTCTCCAAATTCTTCGGACGGATATGAAACGACGACGTTCCTAAATCCCGTTGTCGGAATAGATTGCTCTATCAAACTCACACCTTGTCTTGGGCTTCTCGCGATCGCAATAGATTCTTCCGAAGCCTCCAAATCTTGAATACAATCTTTGAGTTCGCTAGGTATTGACTCTACAGACTTTTCAATGTGCAATGCTTGACGATTATCGTCGAATGGTGCGGCTTGTGAAGAACTTAAGAAACTTTCCCAGTACCTTTGTTCAGAATTAAACTCTCCTTGCAAATCAGACAATGCTCCGGCGTCTGCGAGTCCGCCAACTGTGATTTCCAAAATCTTTTGATCCGGCCTTGCAATTTTCTGGTGGTAATTGTACAAGGCTACTGAATTTGCGAGTCTTTTACTCTGACGATTGATAGTTTTCGCGATCTCTAATAGAAGATGCACTGAAGTGCTACGGTCATCTTGATCATAATTGGTTTCCATATTGGTGTAAAATTTTCAATTTTTCCGAAAGATACTGATTCTCCTATGTTTATAAGGCAGACATTTTAAAAATTTAAAAATATTTGAGTTTTGTTTTCTAAAACGGTAAGAAGAAACCGTTACAATGAGGAACCGTTTTGTAGCCGTTAATGTTCCAAAGTTGGTGACTATTCGCAACCAAGCCAACTGTCGGCATCCAAACCGGTGCATACTAAATAGGAGCACTGGTTTTGAAACAGTTTATCTAAACTAGGTGTGGAACACGCTTATGGCCATATCTAGGAAGACAGAGACAAGAACTAGAAGACAAATAAACAATTATCCCATACTTCAATAAGAAATGTTAAAATATTTTACTATCTCTATGTTGTTACTACTTTATCACAAATAAGAATATCACAACAGATTGCACTTCAAGATTTCAAGTAAATAGCTTTGGCTATAGCGAAACAGTGATAATGGAATACACATCACCACAAGACAATTAGGAGAATTACGGCTTTAGATTGTTAGAACTTTTAATCACAATAAACACAAAACATCAAAATATAACATACGACACAACACATGGAAATCACGGACACCATTAATCAAATATATTAGATAGTAGAGTTAAGAAAATAGCCTGTGAGATCGATGGAAGGCACGACAAGTCGCTGTCCTAAAGCCGTATTCGCCTCCCTTCGTGTAGGTTATGACGGTCGAATACCACTCCAAGATACAACCCAGAAATCTCACAGTATGTCTCCACGTTACACGATCCGCGGAAGACGGAGGTGCCAAGTCTTTCTCAAATTGCCCAGAGGATATAGAAAATATAATGGTGAGAAGAGAGAGGGGATTTCGAGGTGTTAAGATATTAAAACACTTGTTGGATAATTCTATATTTATAGAACTCAAAGTGACTCTTCGCAAAAGTCATGTCCCTTGAAATGAAAAGGCACAACCCATAAACAAACCTCTTTATTTAAATTTATAAAACTTAAAATCCCAACACCCAATACATTTCTCTCTTAATACTTGTCTCGATACTAATGACTGCTAAATTTCCATTTCATGGTTTTTATAGGTCAGTTTTACAGGTTCTACGGAAGTTGGACGCCTAGTAATGCAGGCCGCAGCTACCAGCAATTTAAAAGCTGTCTCACTTGAACTAGGAGGCAAGTCCCCTCTCATAATCTTTGATGATGCAGATGTTGACAAAGCTGCGGATCTTGCACTTTTGAGTGTTTTCTACAACAAGGCAAAGTGACCTTTATTAGCTTGCATTTTCCTCCACACTCAGTTTGAATTGACTTCTATGCCAGAACGAAAGCTCAAATCAAACTTTTCTGCTCATTTGGTTCTTCGTTTACAGGGCGAAATTTGCGCTGCAGGTTCTCGTGTTTTTGTTCAAGAAGGGATTTACGACGAAATTGTGAAGAAGTTGGTAGAGAAGGCAAAAACATGGACGGTTGGGGATCCTTTTGATCCTACCATTCGTCAAGGACCTCAGGCATGCAAAAGCTCTAAACATAAAACTTCTTTCTTAATAGATCATGCAAATGAGCATGACAAGCCTCGTATGTTTTATGAAGAAATGTAAAAATGAAGTCAGACTTCTTGAGGTCGTCACACAGCCCGTGCATATGGGTGTTATAAGACCGTATTATATTTGGTGCAGGTAGATAAGACCCAGTTTGAGAAAATACTTTCATTCATTGAGCATGGCCAGAAAGAAGGGGCCACCCTGCTAACTGGTGGCAAGTCCTGCTGTGAGAAGGGATACTACATTGAGCCTACAGTCTTCACAAACGTTACGGTAATTGTGTTTTGGCTGTAAACAAGATGCGACTTCCTAGTATTCAGTTTCTTCTTTCTTAACGCAATCGATTTGTTCAGGACAACATGGTAATTGCAAGGGAGGAGATATTTGGACCAGTTATGTCACTGATGAAGTTCAAGTAAGTTAACTTTCGAACCTTCAATATCATCTAATGTCGCTGGAAAACATTCGAACCATGAACATAAGTTTTTTCTTTTTGTGTATTCCAAGCAAGTATAATTGGAAAAAAATGGCTGTCGTTGAACAATTTTAATCCTTTCCAGGTCTTACAGTAAGTAGGAATCTCGTGCGCTAGGCAGTCCTTTTTGGGAGCATCATAATCTCATTCCATTGCATGTCTCCGATAGCCCCTTTTTTTTTTTACCAATTTGATAATAAATGACCAGAAATGAACTTAAAAAAATGCGAATAGTAAGAAATGGTGGGTGGCAAGAACATGAATTCTCTTATTTTCCATTGTTCTGTTATCACCAAATTGCCTGAGGATGGTACGAGACCAAACTGTTGGAGATATTGCCTTAAATTCAAGACCTTCGAAGAAAGGTCCCTATGTCGGTGCGAGAAGTCAGTTTTAGCATCTTTGGTCTGGACCAAGGGAATTCTGGTCCAGACCAGCAGGTCTGGGGTGTTTTGGAAGCTTGCAACATACTTAGTCTAGACGAGGGTTTTGGTGGTCTGGACTACTGGTCCTTGTTGGTCCAGTCTGGCTCCAGCATCTCTAGTCCGAACCAGCGTAAGCTTGGTCTGGATGAGTGCGGCGGCTGCTGCTGCATGTTTTAGTGCGTTTTGAAGTTTTTTTTGCCAAAAAAACAATTCAGGACTGCTGATGAGGTGATAAAGAGAGCAAACGACACGAGGTACGGCCTAGTAGCGGGGATTGTGACCGACAACTTGAATGTGGCAAACACGGTATCCAGATCGATCCGTGCAGGTACCATCTGGATCAACTGTTTCTTTGGTTTCGACAAAGATTGCCCGTTTGGGGGGTATAAGATGAGCGGGTTCGGAAGAGATTATGGATTGGAAGCTCTTGATAAGTATCTCCATGTCAAGGCTGTTGTTACTCCCCTGTATAATTCACCTTGGCTCTGAAACAGGTGTTTGCTCAAAGGCTTTCGTTTCTATTATGAAAGAAAATCCAAAATGGCTCCTATAAGAGGAGGTTCTGTACGTAAGAGGTAGCTTGTAGACAATCTTATCTCGAATTGTGTTGTAGAGACTGTTTCAGTGACTCGTATGTGTGTGCTACCATGTTTGGACGGATAAAAACGGCTATGACGTAAAGGAATGAAGATTCTCTCTTGTGATTATTGCACGTGTGACGTAAAATGGAACCCATCACGTCCTACTTTGAATGAAAAATTATCAGATTTCTTTTTAGCTCTTCATAAATTTGGATGCCAAATCTCATCATTTTATAGCTTATTCAGATGAGCAAGACGTGCCAAAAGAACCGCAACAAATTGCCAGCTGGAGGAAATCAAGCTTGTACCTGTTTCTCGTGTTTTTGGCATGAGTGGTAAGCCCGGAGCCTCAATCTGACTGCGTACATAGAGATTTCGTGTGATTCAAAGGGTGAGGCCACAATGAGATTTGTGCTTTTGCCTCAACAGGCAAAGACTTTTCCTGTTTTCATGGGATAATATTCCCTCATGGCCACTCCCCACAAATTATGGTCCCTTACTAACTGTTCTTGAATCCCATTCGTGCATCCAGCAAATAGATGTGGGCCAAATTAAGCTCCTTTCATCCCTGGGTTTTCAAAAAACATTTTGGCCCATTTTGATTATGACCCATTAAAGGATTTATATGGTATTCTTAACCAAATCTTGGCCCGTTTAAATCGAAAAACAAATCAAATAGCCGATTCGCGGCGGCTCATAAATCATGGGTGGCATTTTTGGGTATAAAATATACTTAAACAGCACCAGAAGTAACATGATTTTCTTCCTAAAGATTTAGTCACTGCAGAAGCTTTATTTAAAGAAAATATGTGCATAAATTTGTGTACAGAGTTTCCTGATACACGGTGGTGGAGTCAAAATTCAGATTCAAGAGTGATGTTGTTTGACGGGAGTTAAAATATGTTGTTACATGTGTCTAGATCTTTTGGCTAAATTTATCTCAGATTTGTCGACGGCGGCCTATTCCGCCTAAGGGAATAGGCCATTCAACATGCTGTAAATGAGTGAAGAGGAAACTCAGGAAAGTCGAGTGTAAATTCATATGACTAGATTTTGTCATTTTGATGTGGGCTTATTTTTTGTTAAAAAAGTCAAAGTTTGGTCCACCTCTCTTGTCCTCTTCATGGTGGCCATTACGATGATCCAAACCGTTTTTTGGCATTTTTTTTCCCGAATCATTCACTTTTTAAAATGCAATCTTTTACAAACATAGTATATTAGTGAAACAAATTTTTGGCTGTGAGGTAGGGGATGGCTATATATGCCACTGTCGATGCACATGGGCTCCACAATAAATAGGGTCCGCATGCATCGGTTCACTCCAAGCATTTATTTTTTAATCTATGCATGTAATTAAGTTTGTTTATGTAGTATTGCAAAACTTGATGAAAAGTTATGATGATCATCATATTTCGAAGCAGCAGAAGAGATTAACTCCTGTAATTATTTCACTGACATAAAAAATAATAGTTAAAAAAAAAAACCATTCCTAATGCTGATTAGGGTGGGGAAAATCATGATATCTAATTAGCTCTAGAGGATATATTTTAGTTTTCCTTTTCCTACAAAAAAAAAGGTGGTAATAGGTGCTGCAAGAAACACATGATTGTAGGTTTGGAGGATTTTGAGGAGTGGTTAAGGTTGAAGCAAATGTTTCATGAATTCGCTTGGTGGTCTAAAATTTTTTCTTGATTTAAAATGGGCCCGTCTTAGTGAACGATGTATTTTGTCTTCAAAAATTAATTAGTTGATGTGCGCGTAAACTAACCTATATACCATGAGTAATAAAACTAGACATATTGATCTAGAGCTCTAATGACCAATTCTATGGCACTTTTTTGCTGTTGCAATGATCCGTTTCAGCCCATTACAACATTTCCATTTTGAGATTTTGTGACATAGAAGTGATTTCCACAATTGTTCTGCATAAAAAAGAAAACAACTTTTCCCATGACAAGTTTTAGTGTGGCATGAATCAGGTGTTTTTCTTTTCGTAAGTATTGGCAACTCCTACCTATCAAATGCTTTTTATAATACCGGGAAGCACCACATCAGGACTTCAAGGTAATATTCACCAACTACCAAAATGAATGGTCCAATGAACCATTATTTATGTATGAATGAAAAACTATAGAGTTGCGTTAGTTATTTTGCAGAGTTACCATCGTAGTCCGTAGAGAGTTCAGAGTTGTGTCCGCGCGGTGACAATTATTCGGATGAATAGTTGTGCTACTTTTTTTTTTTTTTTTATCCGAAATAGTTGTGCTACTTCATTCGTGACTTTTCGTGTAGAATCACGTACAACTCTATTTATGAGGTTCCTCTTTCATTTTAAATGTAACTACAAGTTAAATGATTCAAACTGTCCTTAACAAAAATAAATTTGTCCAAACGCAATCTAGATCTTCTTCTGTCCATAGAAATAAATTTGACCGTTCAACTTATCTATTTTTTTTAAAAAATTTTAACTCTTTTTTTTATATTACAAATGGTAAGCGAATATCTGAATTACATCAAATCTAATTTAAGTTTATGATCACATTAAGGGGGTGTTTAGTAGACTCAGTTTCAGCTTTTTGTTTTTAATTTTTTGGCTTTTTAGATTATATTCAAAATTTATTTTAAATTTGGTTGAGTGTTTGAGAGAAATAAGCTTCTCCCAGCCTATTTTGCTTCTCCTCTCTAATGTAAAAAAAAAAAAAAAAACAATATACATTCCAACAAAATGCATTTTTCATTTTTTAGCCAAACAAAAGAAACCCAATAATGCAAAAATGAAAAGTAGAAAAGAAAGCATCCAAACAGGCTCTAAGACCAACTAATAATTGGTCAAACGGTTGTGTGGCTATACTTAGTTGTAGTGAGGTTGAGTTCAACACTTATGAAAATAATTGGGATTCAGGGTACCCATAGTGACAAGTCATTACACTCCTATGGTGACTTCAATTGTGGATCCTCTATAATCTGTATTTGGGATCGAAACCGCACAAATTGTTGTGAATGTTGAGTAGATCATTCATGTTAAAAATCAAATTAATTAGATATTCGTAGTCTTATGGTCGGATACCATTTATATGGATGTCCAATATCATTTGGAGAATACATTGTAAGATAAATTTGACTCTATTGTATGTCTACCAATCTCCGATGATTATGATCTTTGGTACTCATAATGTGCTCAACATTTCTGAAAAAATGATCTGTTCTTATCCCAAATGACTATTTTAGAGGACCCACAATTAAAGTCACAACGGGAATGTAGTGACTTGAGTCACTACGGAAACCCCAAGTCTAAAGAATGGTGATACTCTTATTCTAGTTGAGTTGAGGTTAGGGTATTGTAGCTTCTTCTAAAATTTGACCCACAAAAACTATAGTCCTATTGAGATGAATGAATAAGTAAACAAAAAATCTTTTTTAGAAAAAAAATTCAATATTTTCTATTTGCAAGTTGACCCTTGACCTCCCATTTAAAAGTGTGCGAAGGTTGGCCAACTGAATTAACCCAAAGTGATTTTATTGAGGCTACTTTGATAATTCAAATTGTTTGTTTCTTAGAGCTCGCTAAGAACATTAACAATGCCAAAAATTACTTCAATCGGTTACTGATTGATATGACTTCCAACTTAAGCCGTCTATTTTATAAACAAATGTAGGAGTTATTCAAAATGTTATCATGTTCGATCAAACTGAAATTTTTCAGAGATGTTCTTCTATATGTGATGCCAAACATCTATATACATGATGTAGGACATCAACAGTTTGGATCCTCAATGAAATTCCGAAATTAAGGCCTACAAAGTAAAAGTATGGAGGATTGAGATAGATTGACTTTTAGAGGGAAGTGACTCCCTGTGTAATGCGCTCCTGCATTGCAGGGATAGATGCATGTTAGTAGTCCATATCAAAATCTCATTTTCGTGATTTGAAATGTTTGAATATTTATAGACTTTGTTATGCACTATATTGAGAAAACAATTAGATTAAGCATACATAAGCATACATAGTTAACTAATAGTTGACATTGACTTGTCTTATAACTCATTTTTTAAATAACTCATACGTTGTTTTTATTACAAATGTTGGATTAATGATATCCAATAGAATTAATTTTTTTCCTAAATCATCTACTCGGTCAAGTCATAAACTTATTGTCCAAAGTATGAGGATGAGAAGTTAAATAGATTGGCTTCTAGAGGGAAGTGACTCCTTGTGGAATGCGCTAGTGCACTGCAGCGATAGATGCATGTTAGTGGTCTATATCGAGATCTCATTTTTGTGATCTAAAGATTTCAAAAAAAGGCGAGCAGCCCTTAAACAAAAAGGCCCTAAGAGGGCTCTTCTTTATATATTACATAAGCCTAAATTAGGTAGCCCTGAAAGTCAAACTCGTTTGATTTATAGATATTTATTAGGCACTATATTGAGAAAACAATTAGATTAAGCATACATTGTTAACTAATTGTTGACATTAGATTTGTCTTATAGCTCATTTTTTTAATAACCCATCGTTGTTTTTATTACGAATGTTGGATTAATGATATCCAATAGAATTAATTTTTTCCCTAAATCATCTATTCGGTCCAGTCATAAACTTAATGGTCTAGAGTATAAAGATGAGATGTGAAATAGATTGACTTTTGGAGAGAAGTGACTCCTTGTGTAATGCGCTAGTGCACTGCAAAGATAGATGCATGTAAGCAGTCTATATCGAGATCTCATTTTTCATGACCTGAAACGTTTGATTTATGGACTTTATTAGGCACTATATTGAGAAAACAATCAGATTAAGCATATATTGTTAACTAATGGTGGACATTAGATTTGTCTTATAGCTCTTTTTTAAATAATAACTCATACATTGTTTTTATTATGAATGTTGGATTAATGATATCAAATAGAATTAATTTTTTTCCTAAATTATCTACTCGATGAAGTCATAAACTTAACAGTCCAGAGTATGAAGATGAGATGTGAAATAGATTGTGAGATGTGAAACAGACGGACTTTTGGAGGGAAGTGTAATTCTCTAGTGCACTGTAGGATAGGTGCATGTTAGCGGTCTATATCAAGATCTCATTTTTATGATCTGAAACGTTTGATTTGTAGACTTTTTTAGGCACTATATTGAGAAAATAATCAAATTAAGCATACTTGGGTTAACTAATGGTTGACTTTAGATTTTATTACAAATGTTGGATTAATGATATTCAATAGAATTAATTTTTTCCCTAAATCATCTACTCGGTGAAGTCATAAATTTTTAACTGTCCAAAGTATGAAGATGAGATGTGAAATCCTCCCTTGTCCCACATCGCTTATATATGGAAATGTAGGATAGTATATAAGGTAATGCCCGCTAGCTGCTATTAATCTTAGTTATAACTTTTGAGTCACATGCTTAGATTAAGAGTTAGTCGATCAGCTGGTGCGAGTTGCATAAGATCTCATTGAAGTCTATTGAGGTACACCACTAGGACCAAACTTCTAGACTGCATTCTCCATGTCATACAATAAAGGCACAATTTGATAATATTCCCTAAAGGTACTCTTGAATTCTCATTTTGCATTCTAGGTAAAATAAAACTCATCATAATCCATTTTGATGATTACAGATTACTCCCAAACACTACCTTGTTGCAAAATCTATCATACACACATCTCTCAAACACTCTACAAATAATGATCTATTCTAAACAAAATCCAAAAATCTACCATTCACAATCTAGAAATTGACTTTTTGACCTTTTTGGCTTTTTTTAGTTGATGTTTGCGAGAAAAATGGCATATCTCGTCAAGCGTGAAAGCCAAAAAACCAATAATCCAAGTTAGTGGAACATGGCCTATTATTCATATAGAATTTTGATTGCCTATTTCTGTAAGCCAAATGTGTTCCTAGAAAATACTCCAAGTTTGATGTTAGAGAGAAAAAGCCATAAGTTACTTTAGGCTTATGTAATATATATATATATATATATATATAAAAGAAAAGCCATAAGTTAACCAAAAGTTAACCAAATGGAAAAACTAACACATGAGAAGTCAAAAAGCTTCTCTCCCCAAACTTTTGGCTTCTCTTCTTAATGCAAGAAAACAAAAATGAGTTTTTCCATAACTCAATCAAGGTGACATCTTCCAAACAGCAAAAGTAGAAAAGGTAAAAATGAAAATGTGAAAAAAAAAGTATCAAACACCCCCTATGTAGGTCTTTTATATTAACCAAAATGAGAGAAGTTCATCAAAAATGAGATGTCAAAAACTCATTTCCTCTTCTTGCTTTTGTTCTCTAAACTCAAAAACCGAAAAGAGAACTCGAGATAGAGTGAGGCGGCGCCTCCCTAGGGTTTCCCTAGCGGCCGATCCACTTCCCCTCCCCCACCGCATCCCTTTCGCTCAACGAGAGATAGAGTGAGGCGGCGCCTCGCCCCCGAGAACCGGGGGGGGGGGAGAGTCTTTCATGTGAGTGAGAGTGAGAGAGTACAAAGTACATTTGTTGCTTCGCTAGACCCATCAATTATAGTACTACTTTCGTGCAATCATTGTATCCTGAGAGATGGACGCCTAATCAAATTGTGAGCACCGTAGCGAGGACGATTCCGTCTTGAGCACGTAGCGTGAAACTGATTGTTTTTCATGCAATTTTCAGGTTCTATCTTTTTATGATTTTTCGGTTTTGATTTCATCGGCTTTGCATCACAATAACTCAAAAAGTATACATATCTTTTAACAATTTTAACACGGATTAGATTACTTTTTGTAGTTGTCTGGTATCTTAGTTATACGTTTCTGTTGGAAAAGAAACTTGAAATTGCGTGTAGAAATTTGAAAATAAGGTTCATACCGTTTATGCATTTCGTTTACTGGAAAGGCTCTATTATTCTTAGGGGGTGTACATAGTCCGGATTGGACTAGTTTTATAGAAATCCAGGAACCAAACCATATATAACCATTCCAAAGAATTGAGAACCGTAACAAGACCATTACACATATAGAACCAAACCACAACCAAACCAATATACCAGTCCGATTTGGTTAGGTTTCTGGTTCTAAACCACGTTCTTTAACTAAAATAATCTTGAAAACTGAATTTGTCCACAAAATAGATCTAGAAGCCAAACAAAATAACTAAAATAACTACTAAAATGCAAGTGGAAGAGTTTTGTGGGAAACAAAGGGTTTGGTAGGTAGTGAAATGTATCATGTATATGCAACATACTTACTGCCATAGCTTTCAAGTATATATCTATGTAGGTAAACGCTCAGATTCGGTTTGAACCACGGTTCCCAATTATGGAACAAGGACCGAACCAAAATATCTGGTTCTCATTTTTTTAGAACCAGAACCAATCCATTGAACTACAAAACCACTCAAAATAAACCGGTTTGGTCCGGTCAGCGATTTACTGATTTTTTCGGTTTTCTTGGACACCCTAATTCTTCTTAGGAATGATTTGTTCAATATGATGATTCCTTGGCTTGTTTTCTTCCTTTCTTTTGGAGTGACAGGCATGCGAGAGTATAAGAAGATATTTGAACCAGTAAGTAACTGGATTTCTATGAGAAAAGGACAAATCTATACGTAGTTGCGTAAATCCATGTGTTTCTTTATACTTGCGGAATGTTTAGACTTTAGATACAAAGTTTTCCTTAGTTGCAGGTCGGCAAAAGGTGTCGTCTTGGTAAGAATTATTTGTTTTGGCTGTGGAGTTTAGTGAATTAGAGACACCTATTCTTCAAATGGTGATCTGGGGTAACAATTGAAAAGGAGTTTACAACACTTATTAATCAGTTACGCCGGCGACAGGCGAAGACCTAAATGAAGCGTGAACTGTAGCAACCGAGCTTCAGGCCTACAGAGCAGAATACAGTTACAAAAACCTCTTACAAGACCACAAAACACAAGATGGGTGTGTATGGTTGAAGGGTTGTGTTGGAAATTTTGTGAATGAAACCGGGGCACTCGGAGGGTCTCCCGAGGCAACCGAGACCTCCCCACGGATTCAATACGATCGCGGATTAATGCTGGGTAACTCCCTCATGAATATGGAGATTATGGCAGAATTCATTCCCCATTCAAAATTCGGATTCAATGCAGGAGTTTCAGATTTCAGAATTGAATTGGATATTCAATCTGCCTATTGAATGGGGAGGCTCCTCCTCTTTAATCCCGTATTCAATTTTTAGCTCCATTTTTCATCTATAAAATGGAAGCTCTGATGTGTGTTTTGATCATCAGTTTTGAGCAAACAAAATATTCCAGAATTCGTCTTTGTGAGAGAGAGAGGCAGACGCGGTTTTAGTTCGCCAAGGCTTCCAGCGGTGGTGTTCCGGTGGTTGTGGTACTAGCCGTTTCATCCTGGGACGAAGACGTCGGTTCAACCTACAACACCCACGGTAGGCGGCGAATCTTTGTTAAGGAGAGTGTGTTACACACGACTCGGCCTTTCCAATCCACTGTTTGTATCTCAATTTCGATTCTGTATTTCATATTTAGTTTCTGTCAGGTTATTTCTGTTTATGTAATTCAATTATGTTGTAATCTGTTATATCAGAAGAATTTGTTCTTTGGAATTTCGGATTGCCACTGTATTTTTTCCAACAAGCTTAACAAATATTTTCTTATCGATTGGCAATCGAATTTCAGAAAACAATTCTATATTGGTACTGACTTTTGAGTTGCAAGAACAGAATCATAGTAGAGACAGAATTGGTAGTATCTCGTTGAGATCATATTGTAATCTGACCAGATTACTCGTGGGAAATAGATTCAAAAATCAAGGGCTACGGCCTAAGTCAATCGTGCGCGATTGAACTTCACTGATTAAGCCACAGCTTTAGGCAGTTGTGCGCAACTGGCCTTGATCTGTTAAGTTTGATAGGCCTCTGGAGCAATCTACTTGGCTTAAGCCTTGACATAGCTCGGCCAGAAACTTGTGATCAATGGATTGTTTGGCTTATGGAGCAACCTACTCTGCTTAAGCATTGACGTTGCTTAGCCACAGTCCTCTGGATCTCTGCTTTGTGATAGCAGTCCTTGTGTTGGGTTTGAGAACAGCCAGTGGTTGGGCTAGTTCGGCCTAAGCGTGTGCTCTGCCTGCAGTAATATAACCAGTGGAGGTTAATTACTCAGCCTTAGTACATGGCAAGTGTAGTAACTTGGCACATGGATTGGTATACTTGGCAGAGGCAGAACATGAATTGCCTTGATCGCTTAAACAGTGAATTGTGTATACCGTTTAGGTTTTGAGGGCGCTGCCCTCGAACTCCCGCGAAGGGGCGCTACCCTCGAACTCCCGCCTAGGGGGCACGGCCCCCTAGAACCCCCACCAGGGGGCAAGCCCCTGGGACCCCCAGGGTACGCTTGTGCGTAGTGGGTGCAAGACCATGTTTGGTTGCTAAAGTTTAGATTGTTAATCTATACATCTTGTCATGATTTGAAAATTGTTTCACTAATTTGTGGTTTGTCATTTCTCAGGTTAAGATGACAACTGGAAAGAGCAATGAGACTCCAAATGTGGGAAGCTCGAGTGCTTCTACTCCTTTGCATGGAGTCCCCTCGATACCGATGTCCCATGTTGATAAGCCTGGGAAGTTCGGTCCAGGGGTTGATTTCAAGAGATGGCAACAGAAAATGATGTTCTATCTGACCACTCTCCATCTCGCTGGGTGCTTGTCTGAGGATGCCCCAGTTGTTGCTGAAAATGAGACAGACAACCAGAAGCGACAGGCTCTGGATCAGTGGAAGAATGTTGATTATCTGGCCAAGAACTATGTCTTGAATGCTCTTGATGACTCATTGTACTATGTATTCAATGAGGCGGAGTCAGCCAAGGAACTGTGGGCGTCCTTGGATAAAAAGTACAAGATCGAGGGGGCTGGGCCTAAAAAATTCGTGGTGGGCCGCTTCCTTGATTATACTATGAAAGATGAAAGGCCTGTGACTAAACAAGTCCAAGAGCTCCAGATGTTGATCAATGAAATCAAAGCAGAAGGGATGTTATTGCCTGAGCCATTTTTGGTGGCTGCTATCATCCACAAGCTTCCAGGAACTTGGAAGGAGTTCAAGAGTTATCTCATGTTCAAGAACAAGGAGATGACATTAGAGACTCTATTCTACAAGCTCAATGTCACGGAAGGAAATCGGACTAGAGAGAAGGCTGCCAAGGAGGCCGAAATGGCAAAGGCCAATATGGTGGAGCATGGTCGTCCTTCCTCAAGTGGTGTGAGAAAGAACCAACATGACAAGCGGTCTGATAAGCAGAAGGGCAAGAGTGTCCATCTGGGACCAAAGGGTGGTGTTGCTAAGAAGCCCAAGGAGAAGTTCCAAGGGAAATGCTTCAATTGTGACAAGTTTGGCCATAAAGCATCAGAATGCAAGAAGCCACCTCGTCCACAAGCGCATATTGCAGAAGCCTCGGGAGTTAGTTCTGACATGAACTTCTCAGCTATGGTATCTGAGGTGAACATGGTGGGCTCAAATCCACGAGAGTGGTGGATTGACACTGGGGCTACCCGCCATATCTGTTGTGACAAGAAGATGTTCACGTCACTTGAGCCGGTTAATGGGGAGAAGCTGTTTATGGGGAATTCAGCGACCTCAGATATTGCTGGTTGCTTGACTGACCAGGTGACTAAAAATAAGACGAATAAAGACGCGTCCCAAGCGTAGGACTCTCGACCAGTGTAGCACAATAATTTCGGAAGTACCGGAGTCGAACCACAGAGACGACTTAAGTGCTTGACTCAAAAGTGTGGAAGTGCAGTTTTACCTGGCTCTAAGGTAGCCACCCCTTGATTTGATGAAATTAATTGACTAGATTACTAAGCTAATTTAACTGGATGCAAATTAATAAAGAGAGCGCAGCTGAGGGGACCCGGCGTCCACGCCTAGCCTAACCGATATTCACTCAGGCCACAATTACTCCTTTACTGATTTTAGAATACGAGAAAGGCTTCCTAACAAATGCGCACCGCCTGTCACCAGATTCCGTGCGCATTCGAATTCCGGTAATGCCTGGGTTTGTTTGTTAGCAAAGTTTCTAGTTTCCAAAATTGCTTGAAAGTTGAATTAATCGGCCCCGAGGTGAAATATTGATCAGTCTAGTCGTAGGCGCTTTCGCCCCGCAGCCGCACTCAAGGCAACTACTCACTCATGATTATCAGAGTTGCAGAAAACGAATTAAAACTAAGTCTAAGCATGCTTGAACAATTCAATATGAGAACAATAGAAAACGATACCGTAAATTGCAAGGGAAAAGTTGAACTTGATTGTTAATACGCAAAACCCAATCCACAAGTAGAAATTCTGAAGCTAAACTTGAATGCGAAATGCTGAATGAAGAACTCTGAATCCGTAGTCGAAGACTTGAAAACCCAAAACCTAAGTAAAAGTCGTGGAACCCTAATCTGGGTTAAAACATAAGTATTTATACTAAACCTCCTAATCCTTAATGAAAATCCAACGAAAATCCGGAGGTAACCTACTTGGAAAGACCGAACGGCAGCGTTTAGTGGCCATTGATAACCGCTCGGTAGCGCTACATGTAAAAGCCAGTAGCGCTACCGCTTTGCTTACGCCGTGCGTTGACCGATGAACCTCCCGTTGACCGTAGCCTCAAATGAACCGGTAGCGCTACACCTATTTTGGTGTAGCGCTCAAGAACATTCTGTTCATTTTTTGCACCTTTTTGTGCCCAATTTGAGCGCTCCAAGGAATTGGGGTAGTGCTCCCGACGGTTTTCGACCACTCCCATGCACAATCCACTCGCTTCTAACTCTTGATCTACGTGCATGAACTTCCAATAACACGAAATTGCACTCATGCCCTTAGAATACCTGCAAATTATACTCGAGACACAAGAACACCACGTGCACATATTAATCGGAAAATAAGGCTCAAAACGCACGTCTAACATGCTAAATCACCCTACTTAGGCGCTCGTAAGCAAGCTTCCCACGCGCCTATCACTGGTGAAGGAACAGTGGTCCTGAAGATGACTTCGGGGAAGACATTGACCCTGAACAAGGTGTTGTTCGTGCCAGACATTCGCAAGAATCTGATATCTGGCTCTCTGCTGAGCAAGCACGGCTTTCGCATGGTGTTTGAATCAGATAGGGTCATTCTGACTAAGGCTGGATCATATGTAGGGAAAGGTTATATGGCCGATGGGCTGTTTAAAATGAATGTAATGACTGTTATCCCTACTATTAATAAGACAAATGCCCCAGTTGCTTATGTGCTTGAGTCTTCCATTTTGTGGCATGGTAGACTAGGTCATGTTAATTATGAATCTATGCGTAGATTAGTTAACTTGGACCATATTCCAGCTTTTCATATTGATACAAATCACAAGTGTGAAACTTGTGTCGAAGCAAAGTTAACTAGAAATTCATTTCGATCGGTTGAAAGAAGTACCGAACCGTTGGGGCTAATCCGCACTGATGTGTGTGATCTGAAATATGTCCAAACGCCAAATGCAAACAAGTATTTCATTACTTTTATCGATGATAGCACGAAATATTGCTATGTGTACTTGCTAAAAAGCAAGGATGAAGCGTTGGACAAGTTCATTCTTTTTAAGAATGAGGTGGAAAACCAACTTAGCACTAAGATTAAGGTGATGAGAAGTGACCGAGGTGGTGAATTTGAATCACCGTGTGGTAATTACTGTGCTGAACACGGTATTATTTATCAAACCACTGCACCTTACTCGCCTCAGCAGAACGGAACTGCGGAGCGCAAGAATCGTACATTGAAAGAAATGACGAATGCTATGTTGGTTAGTTCTGGGTTGCCTCAGAACATGTGGGGTGAAGCGGTGTTGACCGCTAACTATCTTTTGAATTTAGTGCCCCGCAAAAAGTTAGACAAAACACCTTATGAGTTGCTCAAAGGTAAGAAGCCTAACTTTAAACACTTGCGAGTGTGGGGGTGTCTTGCTAAAGTAGCAATACCTCCTCCTAAGTATGAGAAGATAGGACCGAAGACCGTTGACTGTGTGTTCGTCGGTTATGCACACAATAGTAGTGCATATTGGTTCCTTGTGTATGAGTCTGGAGTACCAGATATACACAAGAACACTTACATGGAGTCTATAAATGTGTCATTTTTCGAGCACATTTTTCTGTATAGATCCATCGGGGAGTCCAGTTCAGTGAAACAGACATTGCATCCTG